>JAXCHO010000034.1:49137500-49737500 GCA_036630365.1 Acanthiza pusilla
TCATAATATTTAAAATTCTGGAGAGTAGTATAATTACAGAATACAAGCTGAGTTTCAAGAGAGCTATTTTCCTTAAATAAAAAAATTATTTAGGAATTTTCTACATTGTTAAACCACCATCCAAGACGGTCTGATTAAAAACACTGTTGTTTGTTAACTCTGGGAAGGCAGCTAAGCCACACAAAACCACTTATTTATTCCTCTACACCAGGATGGGAGGGAGAATCTTAAGGGTAAATGTGAGAAATCTTGTGGGTTGAGATAAGCACAGCTTGATGGGTAAAGCAAAGCCATGCACAAGCAAAGTAAAATAAGGAATTCCTTCACTACTCCCCATAAGCAGCCAGATGTTCAGAAATTTTCAAGAAAGCCAGGTTCCAACATGCATTAATAGTGCCTTGGGATGAAAAACACCATCAGTCTGAACTTCCCCTCTTCCTCCCTTTTTCTCCCAGTTTTTATTGCTGAGTATGGCATCATATGGCACGGGATACCCCTCTGATCAGTTGGTGTCTCTTGTCTCATCTGCGTCCTCTCCCAGCTTCTTGTGCTCTCCCAGGCTGCTCACTGGTGGGATGGAGTGAGAAACAGAGAAAACCTTGATGCAGTGTAAACTCTGCTCAGCAACAGCTAAAACATCAATACTGTTTTGGTCACCAATCCAAAATATGACACTATACATGAGGTACTGTGAATAAAATCGTCCCACCCAAAAGCATTACAAACACTAAAAAGTTTCTGTAAATCTGAATAAAAATAAAAGGAGAATGTGGGAAAGGGAAGTTTGATGTCTAAGAAGTTTCCTTTCTTCTTGTTAGGGATATTTCCTAGTGCCTTCCATTGCTGTGTGGAGTCTATCACCTAAAAGTACTTGGATGCACACAAGTCTCTTTCATGTCTAGAAAGAGAATACAAATCAATCATGATTTGGATGCATATATCTCTCCTCCCAGGTTAAAGCAGAGTGAAGGAGGTAATTAACAAAAAACATCTAGATGACTTGCTAGGGCTCTGCTACTGTGGTGGATAAGTCTAACTGAATTTTCCCTGGTAACATTTTTAATGAACATGCTTTAGTACTTGCATTAATTTCAACTCGTTATCTTTTATATATAACTTAAAAAATAGAAATACATATTTCCTGACAGTTTTTTCCTCTGTCTCCATTTAATGTACCACTGTTTCATTTATTTACTTCTGCATCTTTGCTATTATCAGTCTCCCCCAGCCTTCCCCAAAGTGAAGAAACCAGTGAGTAAAGAGTAGCACTGTTGGATATCTGTGTGTCTTAGAAGAGATAGATCGAGAGCTAACAGCCATCCTTTTCCTATTGCTTCCTAAGATGAGATGAATATCTTAGATGCAGACATCTGAAATTCAGAAATTCAAACTGGGTGATGAGAGTTAGAAGATTTTAATAAAGCCTGATGTGTTTGAATCTCTTCTATCCAGACAGAAGGAGAAACCAAGAAATCTGAATGTCTTTATTGTTTTGACGCGGGACAAGACAATTTGGTGATTTTTTTCTTACATTCAGCCTTAGGAAACCACAAACAGAGGAACATATCTGCTTAGCTTGTTTTGAGTGGAAAGAAAGAGCCATTTTTTTCTAAACAGTCTTTACAGAGATCAAGGATTGACTCATTAACTTTAGCTTAATCTACAAATCACACTGACAGTCAGTATCCCACAGAAAAACACTTCCCCACTGCAGTGGCAAATTGGTAAATAATCACCTCTCCATACTGCTTTTACTACTCTCTATTTCTGGGTAGGGCTGAAGATAAACTGTCTGTTTCACAGCAGAAAAGGGACATGTCAATCAGAACATATTGGAAGTACCATAGTTTTGGATACATAAGCAAGAAATTTGAAAAGAGCATTTTGGTGTGTCTGGATAGTAACTGAGAATCCGGATGTAATAAAGAGTGCCAGCATAAGGGTGACTAACTGATGATGTTTTTCAATATAAGTTACAGAAACAATGCAGTATTGCTTCTGCACTTCTAAAATGAAAATCCTTGTTGAAGTCAATGGAAGTCATACACTTAAAATTCTGTTCAGAAATCCTGTTCCTCTGAGTCATCTAGTAAGACTGCTAAGCATTTCACATTATGAATTCTTATTTTAAAGACAAAACATATACTTGACAAGTATATGCTTCAATATATTTCACAGATAAATATTTATAGACATTTATTAAAAAGTGTACGTTATCTGCCATATTTTTGAACATATTTAAAAGAATATATATCTCACTGACTTACAAATACATTACCATATGTTTTATTTCTGCCAGTATCCCGATGCTCTTCCTGCAGAATAGATTCTTTTTACAAGTGCATTCATTAGAGAACTCTTCTTTTTAACAACTCTGAATCCTTTTCTTTCTGTTATCTAATTCTTTATGCCTGTCATCCTCCCCTATTACCTATTAACTTGATATGGCAACTAGAGCTTTGAAAAATGCTCTGAGCTTGGAAGCACATGCATCATTTTTTAATACAAAAATGTATTTAGCCTTGTGGAACTTGTATAGGTGTACAGGTGTCTAACATCCCATATGACTCGATATACATAGTGAAGTATGACACAGGGCCATCACTATAAAATAGATATATCTGCAATAATTGGTGCAGAAACCATTACAAATCAGTTTCCATTTTAAATCCCAGGCTTTTACTCACTCAGAACCCTCTGAAAAATATTATTTCAATGGAGACAAAAGGAGTGGTACTTGCTCATAAAACGTTGCTTTAACAAGATTTTATTGTTGGGATTCAAGAGTACTCTAGACAGGTCCTTGGTACTCAAGATAAACCCTAATGAAGTATTCTCTCACTGGAGCAGAAGTTATGAAGATCATGTCAAGCATCCTTTGGCAACTATCAGAAAAATCCAAGGAGACTTCCAGTTTTGTACTCCAAGTACTGCTTTTAATAATTCGTGTATGTGAAGTTGATAGGATCATCTACTAGCCAAGGTACTGCAGGCATTCAGAGTAGTCTGGATGCAATACAAATGTCATTTCATCTGTGCGTCCCAGAGTTTCAGTAGACCCCATCATGTTTGTCATAAATGAAAATATCTTTTGGTCCACAGTATTTCTGAGAAGATTTCCATTATATTCTGGGTTTTTTTTCCTTTCAGTTACAGTTTTCCATGCTCAGTCATTTCAGGATAGCATATTGTTAAAATAGCCTATATTCTGAAGGTATATCTGTAGTACAGAATCAAAGATGGAAATATGCAGGCAAACAAGAAGATTACAGAAATTCACCCCAAGAGGTGGGTCATGACTTTTGTTAGTGTTGATGTTATGAAGAGAAATCTCCCTGAAATATTTAATTTCCCCACTCAGGCATCTAAGTGAACTTTTGCCATGCAATGAACCCCCTGACAGTCAGAGTATGAATCATCCTGGTAATGAATCTAACACTCCTTGCTATGAGGAGGAATGAGAAGACAGATGAAAATTCACAGTGGAGGTTCAAATCCTTGACACGATTCTGGGCTGTTTCTCTAATGAGCCGTGCAAGTGTTTATCCATCACCTACCTTCGAAGAACTTGTGGAGCCCATGGTTTCCCTCACAGCTCACCCTCACCACTAATGGCCAGAGAAAATGGAGACTGTTTACCCTCTCAGGCTCACGCGTATCCTTATGAAAGGGATCAGAAGGATGTGGGATCAAGGGACACGCTCCTCGCCTCTTCAGATCTAAACTCTGTTGCCTGCTTGTTCCTTTATTGGTTCAATCACTGCCTTCACACTCCTTTGATTAAGGATCTAATCTAATCTCTTTCTAAAGTGAGTTTCTTAGTCATGCCCAGTCAGTGAGCTGTTGAGGTAGACTACTCCAAGAAGGTGTTTGTTCATTTAAAGTAGAAGAAACATTTTCTTCTAGTTGTAAGAAGGATCTGTTAAGGTGGATGGTGACATTTCTTTTATCAACTTTCAGTTTACCATGGACCAAATAATAAGGATTGAAGATGTAATATCTTAAGTGTCTGGACAAAACATGTGTCAGAGTTAGCAGGAGAGAGAAAAATTCATCAGTTCTGATTAGACCGAGGGAAGCATCTGTGGTACGATGCAGTCTGACGCGTTGAATTCTTCAGGGATGTGCAAATAATTTAATGTTCAGTTCAAAAAGAAGTGACAGTAAACAGATTGTTGTCTTCTATTTTGTATTAGGCACAGGCATTTCAGGCTGAAATACCTCTTACCTGTGTCTCATCCTGACAGGTATTAAATGGGGACAATGCAAACTAAACTTTCATTTGCTTTAATTCGAAGGCACAGAAAACCAGAAGGTATTCCCATTTCTTATCCTAGGCGGCCTTTGACTAATTCCAAGCATGCAAACATACAGCAGATCAGTCCTTTCAGTCAGTAATCAGTAAGCAGTTTACCAATACTAAGAAGAAGTGGTAAGTCAGCAGGAAAAATTTGCCTCCCATCAAAATGCTTTCCACTTCCTCATTGTTAGGGGTGAAAAGAGAGGAAGCTTGGGAAAAAACCTTCATGCCTATGACTTTCAGTGTGGATATTCAGTGAGTATAATGTGAGGTAGCCTACTTCTAATTTTATGTAGGTCTAGGATATGTTTATAGATATTGTTTCAATGATATAACTTAGGAATTACTAGCACTCAAAATAAGTATCTGTAAAATAATCTACAACAGAGCTGCACACCTTTTGTACATTTCCTTCATATTCTTCCATGGGTCATTGTGTCAGAGGTCTTTTCAAACTGCTTGTATTACCCTGAGGATACATGGAAAGAATTATATTCATCAGGAATGCTTTCTTGTGATCTATCTATACTATAATATTCTATTGACACATGCATTGCTGCATTTATTACTGCATATATATTACATACATAAAAATACAATATATACAGCGTTTTGTTAGTTTGGAAGCTATACAATAATCTTCTGTGTTCACATTATGTGGACCAACAGCTGCACACAGCGTATGGTTCCATGCTTTCCAGTTGCGGAAAAGCACGTGGGATGAGAACGTCTGCCAAAACAGAATTTTTTTCCATCAACACTTACTTCTAGGTTGATACAAGATTCAAAGAAATTAAAAGAGTTGCTCTGCTTCTCAGATGTCCTCTGATGTAGGTTTATAGAATGAAGATGTGGCAACAGAAAATGGGGTATGTTCCTTCTGAGTACTACACACCGAACAAGCAGAGGTATAAATTGAATCGGTTTGTACGAAAGAAGTGAAAAGAGCATTGACACACTCCCTTTCTGCTGAACTCTTTTGATATCATCACCCCATTCTCTCCTTTTATTCCCATTATTTACCCTTTATGCCATCTGAGAGAATGAATAGTAAATACATTGAGGAACGAACAAGGTTTTTTAAAAAAGCTGCACTTGTACTTCAGTCCTGAGTTGATATTCTTAGGCACTATTTTAACACTTAATAATGATAACATTTATCAATGATTTGATGCAAAGGTGACCTATTTTAAAATAAATATTTCTCTAGTTCATATTCACCCTGGAGATTTGTCCACTTCTATCTCGTTGCTGTTCCCTTAGCCTGACTTCCATATTATATGTATTGTTTTTTCATACTGATGCATTTAAGATTAAGAAAAAAAAATCCATTACATTAGTTGGCTTTTTTTTACTACAAAATTTATGATGATAGAGACATTGCAATGTTTATTTGCCTAGGAGTAGAAATGGGCACATAAGTATTTTTCCTGTCCTATGTAACTAACATTCAAGAAGCCTGCTATGCATATGCTCATAATTATTTTATTTTATTTTATTTTATTTTATTTTATTTTATTTTATTTTATTTTATTTTATTTTATTTTATTTTATTTTATTTTATTTTATTTTATTTTATGCAATTTTCATATGAGTTTCTCAATGATGTATTTAACATTTCCAGGATTTTTTAGGATCCATCTTGCAGTGGACTTGGCATTGTTAGGTCTGCAACTGGATTCGGTGACCTTGAAGAATTTTTTCAACCAAAATGATTCTTTGATTCTATAATTTCTTTGAGTTAATAAAACTTCTCTAATTTGTTTGTTTTAATGACATGCCGATAGTCTAGGTTAGAATGCTACCCTCACGTACATCTGTGTAGTTAACTGATCTTCCATAGGCTTCTGTAAAATAAGTGAATCATACCCTTGTTTAAAAACAACTACCTGGTGTGAACAGAAATTATTTGACTTTGAATTAAAATCAGTTTTCTCTTGATCCAGGTCCATCCAATAATCCATTTGATTAATTCTTAGAAATTTTCAAAGTCAATAGACTGTGAAGAGCTTGATTTCTTACTGGGAATGAAACTGCTTCCTTAAAAGTCTGAACTTTGTACTTAGAAAAAAATGTGTTCATGACATTATGTTGTGCAGAGCCAGACTGAAAAGAAATATCTTCTGAGCAGTTTGCAGCCCCTCTAGCTGAAATTGAGCAAAGGATGGAAGCAGGATTCCTTGAATATCCCTGGATATGATACTTACTGAAATTAGTAACTGAACTAATTACAAAATACTAAGGGAAATTAAACAAAAATCTATTATCTTCTGATTTGTAGAATAAATTAAAGATTCAGGTTTGTAGTTTTGGTAAAGTTTTTCCTATATAAATACTACACATAAGAATAAAGTTTCCTTTAGGAAACTGTGAGCACCAGTGTCAAGAACCTGAGAAGCTGGACAGCGTAGCATTTTTTTTTAATATTTGGTGTTCACAAAAGCTTTCTTTTGAGATAACCACAGAACTTTAAGATGTTGCATTCAGTAGGATACAGAGTAAAACCTTTTCCTTAGGGATGTTAGTGTCATGAAGCCAGAAATCAGCCTCCACTTCCTTTCCTGTATATCTTCTTTCCCTTCCACTACACTCTCCTCTCTCCCCATCTGCTTCATCCAAATTTGCCTCCTTGTCTGGAGGAAAACTTCCTGATATTCACTAGCAAGGAGAGCATATTTAAAATAACATCCTTCCACACATATAACATGCATCTCACGTGATCCATCCTACTTCAAAAGTACCTTTCCTTGACAACGAATTACACTGGATCTGCACAAAATCAACACGACTGGGAGCAGAAATGGGGAACATTAGAGGCAGGGATCTAATACAGGAGCAGGATACATGAGCAGGGAATTTATCATAACAGTGGTGTTGGAATAGTAAAATGCGTGTACTTGCTTACACTGGGCTAGAGTTTCCTGTTCAGATGTTTTAGCCACTCTACTACTAAATTCCATTTTTATTTATGAAAGATAACAAGAAATTTTAATTGTGACTAGTCTGTATTTTACTGCTTTTATTAAAATGATTGCATAGAAACCGATGCAATATGAGACTCTATGAGTGGCTAAGAGGAGCTTCTCCTAAGTATTTCATACTTTTGGAAGCAATCAAGGAGAATGATGAAAAGATTGGTGAATAAAAAGAGCAAATACTTTCATAGTCTGACAGTTCCCAAGAAAACACTGGGTGACATATCTCTGAGGCCATCACCTGAGACTCTAACCTAAAATTTAGATCACTGTGATACAGACCTCGGTCAGTCTAACTTAAGAAACAATCTCATTTATGATACCTTTCTATCTGTTGAAATCCCTTGTACAAATTATCATCTTTTCAGGAAGAAGACAGGATGGTTTATTCCAAGTTGCTATTATACTCTAAAATTTATCAGGTACTCCTTTATTCTTCACTGCCAGCAAAAGCAATAACTATAGCAAATTAATTAACATGAAAAAAAGCAAATAAAACAGTAAAAAAAAAAAAGAATCTGTGGTCAGTGTTAATGATCTACTTTCCTCTTCTTAATTAATATGCATATTCATAGTGGAAATGCAAAGCTGCTACCCAGTCTACTTGATCATAACATTCCCTTAATATTTTTATTTATTTTTCTATTCTTAATCTTGATGCTCTTGATAACTGTATAACATCCAACTTGCTAAATTGGCTGAGATATGAAGAGTCCCTGTAGCCTCAGCTTCTGAAGCTGAGAACTAGGTCAAGTATTTCAATAAACGCTGTGTCTAGATGGAATAATAGACATCAAAAAATTAATGTACATCCAAACTATGTTGATCTAAGGTTTCTGATAGTCTCTAATTAAGTAGACCACTCCTACACATGTTCTTGAAATCGTCTTCTCAAGGTGCTAATTAATAAGCACAAATCTTCTCTGACATATGTAGAGGCTTTTAACAAAATATGTTTCTAGCCTCCCATGAGACTTGAGCATTATACAGTTATGTGACCAACTGGTCTCATCCAAAAAAAAGGCAATTTAATGTAGACATGAAAGAAGTGTTTTTCTATTTCATTATCAACAGATTGTTAGTAAAAGCTGGGTAAGATTCTGATATGTTTACTTATGTAGAGTTACATTGTATATAATTTATACTGTACCTGAAACAAACCATTCTGAATTCAAACCAAACAACTGGTGGATAAAGGCGTGTCTTATCAGATTTAGTATATCAGATATGTACTAAGGCTGAGATGATGACAGCTTGCTACTCTGAGCATGTTTGTAAACACAGGCTCAGAATTCACTGATGTACTGAATGAGGAAACTCCACTTAGAAACACTGGGCTCCATTCTGATCCCTGTTTCGCCAGCTGATGGCCAAGGGAAGGGGAGTGCATTACACACACGGAGCCTTCAGATGGGGGTCATCCCTGCAATGCCTGGGCTGAGAAGGACGCAAACCTTGCTTCATGTGCTGCCTCAGTAGGTTCAGGCAGAGCCCACCAGAACAGCACCAAATAATTTCCAGCATCTGCAACAATATACAAGAGGGGTCTCACCAACATCTCACTGGTGCTCTAAAAGGTGAGGATGCCACAAACACAGCTCTATGATGCAGGTGTGCAGGGCAAAGCTGTTCTGTACTCGCTAAGTCCAGTCCCAGTGCTGCCATGATAACCCCTGGCAGAAGCTGATCTGTGGGTCATAATGTGTGCCTAGGCTTTGTCTATCTACCTTGACTTTTGCTTTAATAATAACAATAAAAATAATAGCAGCAATAATTCACCATTAATAACAATATAATGGCAGTGGAAAATAGTAACATTCACTGTTCACCCAAAAATGTCTGCACTGAATCAGACCAAAGGTTCTTTTACCCTCATGCCGTCTCCTGACACTGATCTGTGCAAATGCTTGGAGCTGTATAATCACTAGGATACACACAGTAGATGTAAAGTTCATTAGGACCTACTTCAGTTTATTCCAGCTGGGAACTGGCCCACTATTGCTAAGCAGCCCACTGCAAACCTCCATGCTCCCTACGTGAAATCTCACTGCCTACTGTGTGTGCTATTTACATCTGGTACAAACATACAATTTAATGTCGCATACAAATTTAAATGAAAATCAACATCCAGAATTAATATGTTTCTGACAACTAGGCAGCCTTTTAATTTTTTTTCCCATGAAACTTCTAACTTTGCTCTGTTTAGTTTGAAGATATGATGCCTGTATAATACACTTTGCCTTTAAAGCAAGAAAGAGCTTTGTCTTATACTGTTTACATGCAAGTATAAGATACCGTGCAAGTTTTTTATAGGGCTCAAATGTCAAATCCCTTCTCACCAGCAAGCATTACCCTTGTTTTTACAAAAGCCAGTGATGAGAATAATCATCATAATCTCAGCCAAGAGGATTTTTGCTATAGGAAAGTACAGGATAGCACCATACACAAAGCTGTTTAACACATTACTGCAGGCAGAAATGTTACTTCAGCCTGTGCAAAGAAATACTTGCTCAAACAATTCCTAGGTAATTTCCTAGATAACAAAAGAAGATGTCACAGTACTGACATTTATTCATACATATGACCATGAATATTTCATGGTCGAGCAGATTAAAACCTGTCTTAAGTAATTATTCTAAGCTGTTTACTACTAAAATCTCTGCTCAGTCAAAGCTGAGTGTTCCATATTGTTTTGGTACAGAACATAGTAAATATTTTTAAACCAACCTAATCAGGACATATATAGCATGTGTTCAACTAAGCTATTTAACATTGATGAGAGAAAATAGTAATTGTGTGGAATTTATATAATTAAATGTTTTTGTTAACTATTAAAGTAGATGCAAACAAATTTTCCAGCAATTCTTTCATGCTCAGGAAAACAAGCTGAGTCTGAAAACAAAAACAGAGTTCATTATTTGTGAAAGCCTCATATAAGTTAACTCAAGCTCCACCCCCTGCCCATCCCCCAATCTGAACATACGTTTGTCCTGATCTCACCTCTGAATCATCTGTTCAATCTGCCCTTTCTCCATCATGCTGTGCTGAACTCATTGCTTCAGTCATATGAAATAGGAAGCTGGGAGACAGAAATGTCTTTGCGCAATACCCCAGCCTGCTCCCATTCAGAAGCAGTAAAATAAAAATGATGTGAAAGGACGTCAGCTGCCCGATTATACATAGAGGGACATTTCCTTTCAATGAGCTAGGCTTACAAATAAGAATCAAAGACATACTTTCTTCCAAAGTATTTAGAAGAAAAAACGTATTTTTTAATGTAATAGTGCAGGATCTTGATTCAACAAACAGCCTAATACTCTCTATGTCCTTTATGCTTGCTTTTGAATAACAGGTGAACTGGGGTCTCTGCACACACTGTATCCATTGAGGGAGTGCTTTTGTGCACCTGCAGCAATTTTATGTTCATTTACAAAGAGCTGCCTTACCTTGTTGCAAGCTCCCACAAAGCGCAGTGGAACACAGTGAGAGGTAGGCAGTGCTTGGGATGAAGGAGTGAGAGTGTCTCCCAGCAGGATGTCTCTCAGGCCATTTAGCAGCTATCCTGTAAGTAAAACAAATTTTAAAAAGCCACCATCATGCCAACTATGGGTATCCCCCAAATCCAAATATTTCAGGGAATGTATAGTTTGCATTTGTCCTTCATAGCTCTTGACATGACAAAAGTCTAGTTATTAGTTTCAAGTAACTGGGAGACTTCCACTTAGTGGCAGCTTTGACTTCTTTTCCAGGATTTGGAAGAGAGTGGTTCTTCCTCCCAGCTGGGGATTTATTGATTTTGACATTAACTTGGGTTCATTGCTTTCCTTCAAGTATTTTGCATTCTTTAATTCTATATAATTGTTCATCAGGGCAATTATAGAAAACAGCACAGCCTGGACCCCCAAAGTAGTGAAAACTCAAAATATTAAATTAAATCCACACCAACTGGGAGGCCTCAAGTCCTTGAAAATTAAAATCACAGCTCCTTCTCTCATGTTGTTTTTATCAAAACAGCATTTAGGGACTGAAAGAATTTTTTGTACTAGTATATTTGACTTTGAGGGTGGAATTGCCAACTGCTGAAGCAAGTGCTTCCAAACTCAGAGCAATGTCTCCTAAAAGTAGGATTAAAAAAAAATTAGTTGATATATTCTTATTCATGCCACGTGTGGGCATTTCATGATGCTGAAGAAACTCCTAGAACACAAAAATAAGTGAGAGAGATGGGCTTATGGAATCTGTTTTTCATTCAGGTCAAAAAGCCCCAAAAATGACTGTGAATTTGATGTCTGTTAAACCATTAAGACATTTTTCTTTTTTCTTATAAAATTTAGCAGTAAGTCCTATACCACAGGGGAAAACATAAGTACAGAATAAGAAGTGTTGGGAACCCGTACAGGACAAGCACAAGGCACTGGATCTCTAAGGAACTTTTATGGCTATTGATGAATATTAGTGGAAAAATCAGAAGAATTATTATAAATGTTTTTTATTTTTACTATCACGTTCTATAAAAAGCAAGTCCTATTATATGGGAAGTTTCCATTTGGACAAAGAATTTAATGTTAACAACAATTCATGCAGCAGAAAGATTTAAAAGTCACTGTGAAGATTAAAAGATTGTACTAAGGAGCAATTGTTTTTATTAATTTGCTTTTATGACTTCACACTGACTGAAATGCAGGTAATTTCGTTGTACTGTGACAGAAAAATGAAAACGATGATGATCTTTTATATGTTCTGTGGCTCATGGTGTGATTCTTGTGGCTGTCCTGTCAGGACCAGGAGCTGGACTTTGATGAACCTTGTGGGTCCCTTCCAACACAGGATATTCTATGATTCTACATTTTTCAAAACACAATATTAGAATCTTTATGTTGTCATAAGGTTATTAGCCTGTAAAAAATCATATTTTTCTCTTCATCACTGCAAATAGAAATAAATTACCTCTGACAAATATATTTGGCCTAGTGCAGGATTTTTTTCTGAGCTCGACAGCTGGCTGCAAGATATATGTATTATCAGAGAAACACATTATTACTTCCATTCCACTAACCAAAACCTCGAAATGCAGATTGCCAGGGACTTGTTTTCTACTCACAGTTTTGTTATTTGGAGAGTTGTTTGATGAAAACAGGAAACAATTTCCCATACAGGTAATCTTATAAGCCAATAAGGAAAAAGACCGGCTCCACCGCTAAAAAAAAATATGGAGTTTAGAACTGATGTCAGATTTAAAATAATTCCATACGTTTTAGAGAACGTACATTTACAGGCAAAGTTAATCTGCGTCTTTAATTAAAGACACAGATACAGAGAGCACTTGTGGAGTCTATGGAAAAAAATGAAAAGAAGAAACTGAATTTTTGTTACCTTTGTACCAGAATGTTTGCTCCAAAGCATTTGAGAAGGCTTTGGTGCAGTGATCAAAAGCAGGTGTGCATGAGCATCCCAGTGTCTCATTTGACCTTTGATTATCACACTCTTTATTACACTTCTAGATGACACTGCCTCTTTGTTGAATCAGTTATCTTCCTGTCCCATGTGGGTGAGCTGGACCAACTTGCAAAACTTCAATGCTATCATTGAAAACAGAGTAAATAATGAGGAAAATTGAATGCTGCATGCCAGTGCACTTGACAAGAGGGAGGAAGGCAGACTTGCAGGGCTTGACTGGCCCTGTTGCAGATTGTCCCTGTGAAGGAAGGAGTCTAGGGTCAGAGGGTGCGTCTGTAGGGCACAGCAGGGAAAGCAGCCTGTATTGCTTGAAGGAGAAAAGTGCTGTGAGTTACTCCTCAATATTTGTTGGTAGCAATGCTGTGAATGTGGCCTTCCAGTTGCCATGGTTACAAGCAGACTTTCATACAGACCGGTAACAAAAAAGTGCCCTCCAGTTATTTGTTGCCTGTTTCACACGTTCCCCACTTTTCATAATGATTTATTCCAATTGCTTAGCACTTCTCATAGAAATATTCATCACCGTCTGGGGCTCAGTTTTTCATTCTTTTTCAGCTTCCACTAATAATTCAGGATATTGAAGAATGGGAACAAATAGTAATCTTTTAACTTTTTTTTAAATACAGCAATTGCCTGGATGTTAACAGGTTATTTTTGCATACAATTTAGGCTTTAAGACAGGGTTTCAGCCATACCGTGACTTTTTTTCTTCCTTTTTCCCCCTCTACATAAATATGTTAATTAATCATTAGCAAATTAAGCTCCTCATCTAGTTTTTCAGAACAGTTTTTCAGCCTCAGTGTCTACTGCAGAGCACACAGAGAAGACTGTAAACTAAAGTGAGCTGGCTTAACTATTTCCTGTTCACAAAATTTTAAAACTGCAAAAATATAAACTAGGAGAATCAATTGAAGCTTTGATTTTTTTCCTAGAGCTGTTGTAATTATCTATCATACATACTATTACTAAGGAAAGTACCACAGGGTCTGTATCATAATTTTAGGCATGTAGGAAGGATATAAGCTTTTTCGCTACAACAGGCAAGTGGATTTTGTGCCCTAGCTTGGTTCCCTGGACTGAACACTTACCCTGGAAAGAAGAAATTCTGTGGCTCTAGGGTTATTCTCTGTCCATTGGTACGGTTTGAGAAAGAAAAGGTACAGCCTGACAGTCAAGATTCAAATTTTAATGAACCTTTAATTGTACTGAGTAACTAAAGCTGCAGAAGCCATTCAGTAACATCAGGTCAACTTCAAGCCATGAACACCTCAAATGAGCAAACTGTGTGTCTTCCCATGAGCGTAACACGTCCCAGGAGACACTGACTGTGCCAGGTACTTCCTCACTGATGCTTCAAATGCAATGCAGATTTGTCAAAAAGAGGCTTCTGGCAGTGAGAGAGCCAAGAAGAGCTATTTGAAGTCCTCAACGTGTGTATCTTCACTGACAACCCTTCAGTACCACTCAGCATGCAATCTACTATCCCTGATTGTCTCTCGACTTCAGTAGTTGAACATCTGTCTGCTGGGGATAATAGCGTTTTTAAAGTTAATCTGTATTTGCACAAGCTCTACAGAAGCTGTTTATCAAAGCTTATTAGATGCTTGAATTGCTGAGTCTGTCATATGGTTTTTATTTTTTTTTAATTATAAGCAATATAGCAAGTAATTTCTTTAGCAGACAGAAGTCCCCTCTGTATTATTATGATTTTGTAATAGATGAAATAGTAAGTCTTGGTAATTTAGCGGTGTCCTACACATTTTAAGCACCTTCGCAGCAGGTTCTTGTTTTCACGAAACACAGTCTTTCCCACTCCATTCTTCCATGTCACTCCTTCCATTGCCGATAATCTTTGCTGGTGTGGAAGCACAGGGTATGGCAAAGCTCTCACACTCGTCCCTGGGAGGAGTTCAAGGTGAATCTGCAGATCGCCTTTCAGGGAGAAACATGAGGAATTTCATTCAATGCAGCACCCATTGCATA
Source organism: Acanthiza pusilla (assembly GCA_036630365.1). Taxonomy (NCBI): domain Eukaryota; kingdom Metazoa; phylum Chordata; class Aves; order Passeriformes; family Acanthizidae; genus Acanthiza; species Acanthiza pusilla. The sequence goes on from JAXCHO010000034.1 coordinate 49,152,216, forward strand.
TGCCAATGCCTGTGGATAAACTGTGGCACAAGGCCAGAATGGGAAGGGGATTTTGACGCTGTCTTTTGAGGGCTAAATGATAACTGTAGAGGGAAACATGAAGCAAGGTCCTTCTGTTCATACATGAAAACAAATAATCGAAGGGAAATCTTTCAGTTCGGGCTTGCCCGGTATAGACTCACACCTGTAATTGGTCATTGGTGTATTTTGCACAGGTCTAGGTTGTCATGCAGTGTTTTGAATTCCTTTCTCATTTTCTTACCATCCCATTGTCCTCTCAACCTAGTCTCAACTTCCATGCCAAAAAAAGTTCCTTAAGATCATCACTTCTGCAAGCTTTTGTGACTGTTCCAGCAAATTTTATGTCATTATTTGAATTGAAAAGTAAATTTTTATTATTATTATTACTCCTGAAAAGAGAATTGGCTTTAGTATTGCCAAGGAAGGCTAGAAATGTAAACTTCAGGAAGCTGACAGGCCTCCTATGAAATCTCAGCTTATTTTTGTAGGGGTAATGTCAGTACTGCTGCCTGTCCCATCCAAGGAATGAGTTTCACTGTTGGAACAGATGACAGTAGGCAGGCAAACGACAACTGTGTGATGTCCCATATTGCAAAAATCAAATCTCCTGTTTGCCGCATAGGTTTTGAGGTAGCTCCTAGGCTAGAAAACTAGTCTTTATTTTTCATGATTCCTGTTTTTCATTCTGGACATCTATGGCTTCAAATAGCTTTCTTGATCTATTTTTCAGAGTCTGTACTCAGAACCTTCTGAAAAGAGGGCTGCTTAGCTGATTTTTTGAATATTGACCAAGGAAACCTTTGACCAATCAAATAGGCAGTGTACTATTAATGCATAAAGTTGTGTATTCTCAATCTTTCAGACCGAGTCCTGAAATAGAAAGAACATGAAAATAAATATTCCATAGTTCCTTTGCCAAGACCTGTGTGATTTAAGAGGTTCTACTCACTTTTGTCCGAACATTGGCAAAATGGCAGTTTCTACTAAATCCTCTCTTACCAGAGGGGAGGAGTTATCCAAACGTTCTTTAAACACAGGTAGAATAACAAATTATCAGGAGGAAAACTGAGTTGTGAAGTTGCTGTCACAGTTCTCAAGTATATACTAATAAACTAAAGGTTACTGTCCCTTAATGAAGGATGCACAGAGTGCTTTTCATTTACAAGTGTGTGAAATTACCACAGGATAAAAGAACTTACCAGGAAGTATCTTATATGATTGCAAGTTCACATTTGATTCAACTTCTTGATTATTGTAGCTGGACCCACATGAGAATTGAATGTCGCTTTCCCAAGGAAAATGATTGTCAATATGATGCTGTCCCTGTATTTCATGTGAGTTAATGCTTTTATCTTCTGATAGCTAAATGATTAACTCCTGTCGTTGGTATGCTGCTTGCATGTGCTGGCTGACCTTTAAAAAAACAACGAGAATTTTAAACCCACTCCTTATAAATACAACTCACACTTCAACTAGGAAATGAGCTGAAGCAATTTATACGAATGGCAGAAGGTGACATACGTGTTCCTGCTACAGAATTTCCAAAAGATTTCAGAGAAATCTGGGTGGCTTTTTTGTATCATTTCCCTGCACATTTTTCCTGTCTTGGTGCTAATCAACACACCTTTCAATATGCAAGGAACAGCAGAAAGCAAAGGTAGATGGGAACAGGAAAAAAACAAAAAGAACAATGTTTAGTGACATCAACGGTGAAGAAATTGCAGCTGTAGCTGGGAAAAACCATAAGATTTTACAAGAATTTGAAGTTTTGCTTTGTTTGGAAAATTAGGCTGTTGAATATCCGAAGAGCTAGGAAAAAAAGAACTGTTAAAATGAGGGAAGGCTGAAAGACAATGTCAGGAATAGCAAATAGAAGAAAATAATATATGCTAAGTTTTGTACAACTTGAACTCTTACCTTAATGACCTTTATTTTCAGTCAATCTTAAATCTTAATTAAAAATAAAGGAATGTTAATACAATGATTTTCTATTCATCATGAATAATAAACAGAATAATTTAAGATTCAAATAGCTCAGGTTTGCAAATTAGTTCTCATGGTGAGTCAGAAGGCAGTGACCAAAGCAAATTTATCATGTGAACCGATGCAAGAATGTGGTAAATCCTTCACAATGCTCATAAATCACAGGGATTATTGCTGTGCCTATTTCCCTGAACTTCTGTTCTTTCAAGTAATTTGATTATTCTCAGTCACCCTGCAGCCATTTCACTAGTAAAAAGTACCTGAAACTTCAGGGCTTTTATTCTATGTCTGCGCATGGGAGCTACACACATACACATACATGTGTATGTGGAAATTGCTTACAGCATTCCCACTGCTCATCACTCAGACCCTTGGTATTTCAAAGTTTACACAACCACAGGCCAAAGAAAAGACAGCTCCATGATCAAAAAAATGGAAATCCTCGCTCAGTGCTGTCAAATCATTCCCACAGAGAAAGAGAGTCCCCTCATACATCACCAGTCACTACTGAGCAGCCCAAGACTGAGGTAGAGCCATTCAAGTTTAATCTCATTCCAGCTTTTTTCCCTGTGATTGGTAGCCTGTGAGCAAAAAATTCAGTGCTCCAGACAAACAGAACATAGAAGGGACAGGGATGCAGAGTGGTATGTAAGGATTTAAAAGAAGGGAGAATTAATTCATCCTGGGGTCAACTTGCCAAATCTGAAAGCATGGAACCTAAATTTCATGGAAAAGTTGCTATTTGAGTCCAAGCTTTCCAATGCAGATGAACATTCTGAATATTTAAAAAAGAAAGAGAATTCAAAGTGTGGCAATTCAAAACTAACCATATTTGCTGCTCTTTGAATTTGGATTTCAATATTTTGTAAATATTTAACTTCTATAAAGTGAGTAGGGAGGAATGTTTTTCTTCAAATACCACTGCTTCTACTGCTATTAATAATGAGGATTTTTTAATGCAGACAATGATTATAGAAATCTTTTGTCACAAATATTTCCATGGAAGAAAAGAAATGTATTGAGTTTTCTCTTTGGTTTTGAAATCTGATCCCAAAAGGTAACTAGATACAACTTTCCTTTCTTACTCCTCTATTATTGCATTCTGACCTCATACAAGAATAAGATAGGGAAAAGAAACCAAGATGCAGTAAAGAAATAGAGTGGTAAAAGAAACCACTAGCCATCCAACCTGAAAAATCAAGTAACCCAAAATTGAAAGTTATTTACTTGGAATCTCTGTTTAAAAAGAACGAAATTTACAAGTCTTCCCATCTTCCATTTCCCACACTAGAAAAACCTTGATTTATATTACAAATATTTTTTCCTGGTTTTTTTTACCCTTCTTTCCTGTGCATATTGTAAACCTTCAGATGTTGATCACAAACTTTTTCACTAAAACAAGTAATCACAGTAGGATGTCATATGGTGCTTGATATTCATCCATGATCAGTGGAACCAGCATGAGTCTTTTCAATCGTTTCAATGAGCCCTCCATCAAAGCCCCATGTTTGAATTGCAACTGCTTTCATTTATACACTTTGTGGTAAAAATTAAGCTATACTTACATCTTAATAATGTTATGAATAAAACAGATTACAAAATCCTGCAGAGGCAGTCTGTCAGTTTTAGAGATCCTTTGATGGCTACATTAGTTACACCTTTGCTTCTGATCTGACAGCATGCTTAAATAGTCATGGCTTATCCACACTGAGTGCAAGTAACCCAAGGCAAGACCTTAAGTCTTTGGAAAAATCCATATGGGACCAGCACTCCCCAAAGCTAAAATGAGTAAATCAAACACTTTTTAAAATAGTGTTGAGATGCACTTGAGAATTGAATTTGTTAGTTCTCAAAAATCAATTCCAAAGTCTTTATTAAAAATACATCTGCTTTAATTAGTTATGTAACTTCTTCATTATATCCCTGTGTATCAGAACAACATGAAAGGAATGGGAACAAGGAGCGAAAGGAATAATAAGAGGTGCTGGGACTGCAATACACTTTTGAATAATTTGGCAGGTCTCTTTGCTTGGAAACAGCAAACACAGGAACAGACATTATCCAGCCAGCTGCAGCAATATGGCAAGGTACTTTATGAAGGTAAGCTTGATATGAGCAAAATAATAGCAACAACCAGTATTATTTTAACACACTAACCCAGGAACAAGGAAATGCTTTAAACAAGCTTATCGTTTTGCATTTTTTTCAAATGATTACAGCTTTCAGGAAGACATTAAAAAAAAAACCCACTTAACTGAAACGGTTGTACTAATCATATCCTCCTTTGGTAGGGTTTCTCATATGCTCCATTATTTTAGTCTTTTTTCCTCTCCTTCGTTTTTGTTTATTTATTTGTTTGGGGGTTTTGTTTGTTTCATTGGTTGGGTTTTTTTGGGTTTTTTGTTTGTTGGTTTGGTTTGGTTTGGTCTACGGGGGGGGTGTCTCGTTGTTTTCTTGGGTTTTTTGGGTTTTGGGTTTTTTTTTAGTTGTTGTTGTTTGATTGGTTGGTTTTTTGTTTGTTTGGTTTGGGTTTTGGGTTTTTTTGCTTTTTCCCTGGAAAGAAAGGAACAATCTAACCCCAAGTACCACAGATGAAAGAAAAACACATGGTCTTGGGACATGGGGGGATCCATTTTCACTGCTCTTTTTCACAGTTATGCTGTTGTGCCCTTATGCCCAGTATTTCATAGTGATGGGAGGTGAACGAGGGTACAGATGACTTTACAGAAAGGATGAAACAGGGATTGTGCTGGCAGCACAGAAAAGGGGAATGGATAGCCTAAACTGGAGGAGTAAGCATGGTGTTCACAGAAGTGGAGGGAGTAGGACCAGTCCCCATCACCTCTAAATATCTGTAAGTTCCTAAATACCTGTGAGTGCCACAGGGAATTGCTGCCTGCCTGTACTCTTAGTGCCCATCAGGTCAGTAATGAGCACATTGCTCATGGCCCCTGCTCACAGCCCCTACCTACGCATCTCCACTCAGTCTTTGAAAATACCTATATACATAGTCTCATCCTTCCTGTGCAGACTTTTGAGATATATGGTGTAAGTAATAAGCAATGCTCATGACCCTGAAAATTACCAGACTCTGCTCACCAGGGAGATTCTGTAGGACTGATTGATTTTCTGCACAGTGTCCCAACCAAAGCATGAAGGATATAATTTGGAGAAATCTTCTGTATTTCATTTTTATGCCACTGAAGTTTTGTGCTTTTAAAAAAATTTTATTAAAAATCATAAAGAAATTAGTGAATTTCAAATGGAAAAAAATTCTGTGAAAATTCACAAAATTGCATTGGGTACATTTTGAAATTTAACACTCATAAAAAGTATTTCCTCCATTTCTTCTTCTAAACCAAAACTTCATTCCAGTTTTGAGTCAGCTTCACTAAATTGCAAAATTTTCCTAATATTTGGCTCAGCTGCAGCTCTAGTTTAATTTCTCAGAACCAGGAGAAGAAACATAAATGTGCAGAGGTTATAGTTTAATCAGTTTTAGAGAAGGACCTTTCTGTGTAAGGTCCTTGTTCCCACTGCTGGAAGTTGGCAGAAGAATTACACAGAAGCAACGAGTCAATAGGGAAGATACGTGAGTGTCTATACCTGGTATTTTATATACAGTGAAAAAGCTGTAAGAATAAGCTCTTTTTGTCAGATATTATAATTGTTACACGGAGGTTTTTAAATATGCATCAAGGAAATTTTGAGGCAGACATTGTGGTTTAGTTTGTAATTGCAAGTGTTGTTTGAGACCAATACCACTTGTCAGCACTCTCACCCAGTAAAAGCATGATGTTGAAAACATCTCCACAAAACAAGCACATGGGATAGATTGTAATAGATTGCAGGGCCCTCAGTTTAGTCTAAATAAGGCAATAGAATTTAGACAACATTTTTCACTCAAGCCAGATCATTGTCATGTTTATTAAATGCAGAAATTACTTAAAATTCTTCCTAGAAATCTGAAGGGGTTCTCACACTCAGAAATTTTAGATGACAGTACCATTTTTCTTAAATCTCCCAGGCCCTTTGTAATAGCTTACTCTCACTCTCAAAGAAAAATAGCTCTTTCTGGCTAGAGTTACTCTTCACATTGCTGATAAATTGCAAACTGATTTGACAATTACTCTGAATTAAATATATACATGTCAAACAGATCACTTAGAAGCTGATCAAGAGCAAGTTAAAGTGTCAGAATGTAAAATAGAATTAATTAAAACTAGGAAATGGCTGTAGATTTTTTTCCCATGAATAATTGTGATTCTGACTAAACAAAGACTCACAAGAATAAAAAAGGCTCAGTACATCAAACAGTTTGTATCTCCATTTTTTAAAAAACAAAACTCTACTATTTAGAGGGCTCGAAGTACTTTTAAATCAAATGATTTTGTGCACCAATTCCTCATTGTGCATCTCTCTACATGAAACCTCCACTTACCTTGAAAATTCTCTGAAGTCGTCCAACAGGACCAGCAGTATGTCAAACTCAGGAGCTAACCCACCATCCTTGCAGGATCTAGGAAAGCTAACAGTTGTTTTCCTGACTTAACAGCTTTGTCCAGGCCCTGGCACTTGTTTTTCAATTGTATAAGGCGTTTTGTTGTCCTAGACTGAGGTTTGAATGTTGCCACCTTGGTACAGTGTTTTTATTAGCACTCTTGGAAGCTGAGTATCAACAGGGTACAGAAACTTAATTATTCCTTATGAGCCGAAGCTGGTCCCCATGGAGACCCTTTTGCTGCAACAGCTTTGGCAACACATATTGGCTGGATAAATAGAGCTAGCAGAGCAGTCAGTCTACTGCTTTGTGCAGGATCTGTATTCAGATAAAGCAGCTGTTTTAAGTAGTTGCATATATGAATGGATAGATGCACACATACATTTATGTATGTATTAATCATATTAATACAATATTATTAAATATTTAGATATTTCTTTGCACTGTTTGTGGGCTCAGGTGGAAGGCTTCTGTTTTGGGAATTAACTTGATCTAAGCCATATTCATAATAATTTTGATTATAATTTAGAACATTCTACACTGTGTTAGAAAAGGATGAAAATTGGAAGGAACACAGAGCCATCGCAACTGAGACACCACAGTTAACCTCTGTTGATCTCCGTTTTCATGTTGTTGGTTACTGATGGAAAAGGTTGACCCTTATTTCTAGACCACTGCAACACTGTAATTAAGACCAAAAGGAGTTTTGGAAGGCTACTTTCCAGCAAAAGCTCCCCAGAACTTTCTCTATTAAAGGTAAACACTTTCAACAACAGCAATTGCAAAAGGTTTTCTTAGGATGGCGTTCTGGCATGAGAGCCGCATCTTTCCCACCAAGCATAAGGAGATTGAATAGGAGAAGTGTAGCAAAGTAAACACAGCTCAGTTGACCCTTCAGAACATAACGTGCAATGGAAAAGGAGGCAAAATGTGCAGCACACTACCTTTGTGCAACTCACAGCGCCTCTCACAGTTCAATTTATAGCAACATAGCATAGAATGAAAATAGGATTTCCTATTCATTTGAATAGAAGGGATGTTTCCAATCCATGAGCCAACAGAATTCTAAATTAACATGCTACCATTTGACAGGAAACACCAAAAAAATTACAAACCTTGGTTTTGATAAAACTTACTTTTAACTTAAAAGTTATGGACAACCTTTCATTAATTTCTGCAAACAGCCATTGAACTGCATTTTTCTGTGCAGATTTTGAATAATAAAATCAGCATTTACTTGTACAAGCATTGGTGCCTGTTAGTCTGGGTCTCCTGATGACCCTTTTAGGACAGAGTCAGGGAGCAGAAATGCTATGATTTAGGTGACAAAGTCCCCTAATTTAGACTGGACTGACTCATTCCACCAGCTGTAACAGAGACCTATTGTTCAGTCCAAAGCATGAAATAAGTTCTTGGAGGATCCACTTAATAATTTCTAGTATGAATGAATATGATGTAATACTACTGAAACTGGGGATACAATACTTTGAAACTTGGTGTTTTCACACATCTACATTGCAGAAAAAGAAAAACTGCTTGTGCTCCAGAAGTTGCCTTCATGAAATCAGTCATTTTTTCTTCCATCACAGCATTTTTAGTGAGTGTAATGCATTTCACCATGGCAGACCACTGCTTTGTAAGTCAGTTCATCATGCTTCTAATAGTGCTCTATTTGATTTATAATATTTATCTAGCATAAGTAAATTTGGCAGAAGGCAATTAAAATAAAGTTCTTTGAGTTTACAAGGGTTTTAAGCCTAGAGAAAGCTTAATTAAAGTCAATCATAGAAAAAAGCACTTAGCCCTGCAGCCCTCTGCATTTGTCAGACATCTGAATCATGGGAAAGGTTAATTAGAGTCAAATGAGGAAAAAGTAAACACTAAAAGTGCTTTCTGAGGTTCATTAAATTTAAATAAGTCAAAATATGTAATTCTCAACTTTGTAACAATGATCCACACACATCTCACTCTGCTTTTCTAAAATCACACATTTTCCAAACTTACTGAATTAGCATACTTGGAAAGTCTGACTCTTAGTTACACCAAGCCTCCTTGGCTCCATTTTGACAGTGAAAAGGAAGTAGATGAAACCTTTATATCCCTTTGCATTGGCAGAAGAGAGTAAAGCAACTTGTGTATTCGTATTCATTTCAAAAATAGAGTATTTCTGACAGTTTTTTTATTATTTCTTAGTCCCCCTTCTTTGTATCTCTTTCCCCTGTAGGATGAAGCAGAGGAAATAAACTTTAGGAATCCTGCTATAACACTCTAAAAGTATTAGAGTATTATACCTTCAATACCTCTAAAGCTATTAAAATAAGGGCAAGTTCAAAGTGAGGGCAAGTTTAGGCCTTGGATCAACAAAAATCCCAGCAAGTACTGCCTATTGATTCAGTCAAACTGAGAAATAAGTGGAGCATCCTGAGTGATGAACACGAGTGCTTGTGGTCTCCTGCTTGCACACGTCTGTGGGAGCAGAAGACCCTCTCTCCTCGCAAAATAAAACCCATGTCACACAGGGAATCTCATTCACTCTGTTCTTGAGGGAGGAAGGATTATGCAGAATTGAGAGCACAAGCTAAAAAAACCCAAAAAATTGTTTTGGAAGACAGTTGTTAGAGAAACATACCCATTGTATGTCCTGAAGGAGGCGAAAAAGGAGTGCCCAGATTTCTCGGTTTCTGAAACCTGTATCTTTTCAAGGATTTTAATCTCCTGTTTTCCACTGGAAATTAATATCGTCACACCATTTCTTAACATGTCAGCTGTTTGTCTCCCTTGGACAAACTAAATTCTTATTAAAGTAAAATATTTCAAAATTATCCGATCTACCAATTAGCTTGGCTGACAGCTCTAGTTGCAGTGACAGACAAGCTAAGTACAGAGATTGCACTTGGAGCATGATTTGCTGTAGAGTGAATATTTTTCATTTGTATTCATGATATCAACATTCTGTGAAACACCAGGTAGCCTACCTTCTTCTGTCCTCTTCATTTCTTGATAACCCCTCATTTTGTTCTTCATTTCTAGTGCTCACAGTGATTATAAATCAGTCAGGACACCTTCATAAATAAAACCCCCAAAAAAATTTTTGTCTCACACAGGTCCAGGTATGACGCATTTTTAGAGAATTTGTCTGACCTGCAGATACAAATGCTACAAATGTGTCTACAAGAAAGCAGAAGAGGAGGGAGGCTGCCCTTCTGGTAGAGTACCTGAGCCTTGTTCGCCTATCACAGAGAGAGAGATTCATTGTGCTTCTATGCCATCAGCACAGGGCTGCCATCTGCACAGAGTCGTACAAAGTCCTGAAGGTTTTGTCTCACAAATTATACGCACAGAAAGTTCCACAAATTATACAGCCAGAAAGCTATCTCCTCTTCCACAGTGCAATGGGAACTAGAGTGCACTATGGAGAGACTCATTCAGCCTTGATCACACAATTTTTGCTGTTTAAGAACTTATCACAGCTTCAACTAAATTGTTGAGAGGCTCAAATACCATCACTCTTAGTAAATAACTAGTTCAACTTTTCCTACTTTAATAACTGTATGATCCACATTTCACCCTTATATGGTCGACTGACAGTAGCTGATAAAATATTCTGTATCCCAGCATGAGCAAATACAGCCTTCCATGAATTCATAGTTGATTGCTATATCCAGCTATGGTAACCACAACTAGAAAGGTGGAGACATCAGAAGAGAGGATTAAAATGAAGAGCCAAAAATTTGAACAGAGAACTTGAAAACCAGCCTTGTTGGGATTGTGATGTTGTTGAAGTAGTTGGTTTTGTTCTGTGCGTTAAAAAATAAGTTGAGATATTTCATGACTCCATTTGTGATACAGGATGCAAATGTTGGACAAAAGAAGTTTTGCAATATTGTCATTACTGGTACTACAAGAATCAGTGTCCAGCAGTAGAAATCAAAAAATTCAACTGTGTGATAAAGTGGAAGGGCTTTTCAATAAACAGATTTGGGCCTTATAGGCTATCGTTTTAAAACACACACTTCTTATGCATCCTCGCAGAGACATATTTGGCTTCATGACAGCCTGTCTGCAGCGTTGTTCTTTCTAACTGTCAATAAATCCAAATTTCATCCCCTTCTTTATGAACTAAGAAACCTCATCCCATTTCTGCCTCTTCATTCCTTTTCTTCTTTATGATCTGACTTCAGAATCCTTTCTATCATCTCAACACTCTTCTCATAATGCTTAATTTTTAACCTAATTATGCTAATAAGGGCTTATGGATTTCAATTAACTACTTACAGAGGGTCTGAAAAAAACTTCCTGCTGGTTTTGTTTCTTTGTTTTCTCATCTTCTTCTAAAGCATCAGTGGCTGGCAACATAAGAATAGAGCATTTAGTCCACTGCTCTGAAGAAAATTTGTGTCGTTGGTGTGTCTGCTCACATATTCAAGCTTGACCAGTTGGACAGCACTTTCTCTCCTTGCCGTGGTGATGGAGCATAAGGTTAATTTATTATGTTTCTTGGCCTTCTGGTGCACTAGAAGATATGTCTTATCCATTGGAATAATCTTGATTTAATTTATCTGATCATTTCATAAAATCATAGGATGGTTTGGGTTGGAAGGGACCTTGAAGATCATGTATTTCCAACTCCTCTGCCATGGACAGGGATGCCACTCACTAGATCAGGTTTCTCAGAGCCCCAGCCAACCTGGCCTTGAACACTTACTGGGATGGGGCTTCCACAACTTCTCTGGGCAACCTGTTCCAGTGCCTCACCACCCTCGCAGAAAAGAATTTCTTCCTAACAACTAGTCTAAACCTGTTGTCTTTCAGCTTAAAACCATTTCCTCTTGTCCTGTCACTATATGCCTATAGAAAAAATCCTTCTCTCTCCTTTTTATAAGACCCCTTAAGGTACTGAAAGGCCACAATGAGATCTGCCCCCAAACCTCTTTTCAAAGTTGAACAACTCCAGTTCTCTCAGCCTGTCCTTGTCGGAAATCATCTGATCTCTGATCATCTTTGTGGCCCTCATCTGGACTCACTCCACTAGGTCCCTGTCATTCTTGTGCTGAGGACTCCAGAGCTGATGCAGCACCCCAGGTGGGGCCTCACCAGAGCAGAGTAGAGGAGCAGAATCATCTCCCTCAACCTGCTGGCCACACTGCTTTCGATGCAGCCATGGACATGATTGCTTTTCTGAGCTGCAAACATTCACTGTTGACTCATGTCCAGGTTTTTATCCTCAAGAACCCCTAAAGACCTTCTCTGCAGGGCTGCTTTCAGTGAGTTCTTCTCCCAGTCCCGACTCATGGATTACCCCAGATCAGGTACAACACCTTGCACTTGGATGTGTTGAGTTTCATGAGGTTCTCCTGGCCCCAATCCTCAAGTCTGTCCAGGTTCCTCTGGATGACATCTCCTCATTCAGGTGTGTCAACTGCCCCACTCAGCTTATTTCTCATTGTAGATGCATTGCTTAGAAATTGGACTCATCTATTCACTATCTATAACACATACCTTTAGACGACTGAATTATCTGGCTTAGCTAGAAAAAGGCTTTGCACTTCATTTAAGGATATTTGGCAACTTGAATATCTTCTGATTCATAGATCAAACAATCTGAGTTAATTCCATCTGCTGGCCCTGAATTAATTGTATACCTCCAATTTTCCTCCTTGTGTATGCAAACTGACCACCTCACACCATTCTCTGTAAAGTGTAGTTTTTAGCCCTTTGTTTATTCTTACAGTTTTTGTCTACATCTTCTGCAACCTTTTGACAACCCTGTTGAATCACTGACATCAAATTTGGCACAGTATCTTTATGTTTTCACTTCTTTCTGTAGCTGCAAGTTAATGTCTTTGCTGGTAGTTTACAGTTTAAGTGCAATTGGGAAAAAAAAATCCATTAGGCATTTTCTAACTGGCAGATGCCATGGAGTGGAAGGTTTATACAACCTTCATCAGGGAGAAATGCACAGTTCATTATGCACTAGAAGTCAGTACATGAAAATACCCAGTACAGACAGATAATAAACTTGAAGGGAAAAGAGCAAGAAACTGAGTGTAAAGATCTGCCTGACAGGAACACTCTTACCAACAAGAAACCAGGGAGCATGAGTGTGTTTAATACAGAGGGGAAATCTTGCTGTTTACATTGTAATAAAGCCAGTAGGTAAAGTCTGGTAAATAACAGGTGTATAACAAAAGACTTCATTACAAGAAACCAGCACCTAGTGATTTTTGGGAAGTGTCAGTCAATGGAACTGAGGTGCAGTGCCAAATCTGAAATGTAGCAAGTTGAAAGTTATGGATATGTGACAGGTGATAGATGATAAAATGCTAGTAAGACTTACCATGGTTACACAGTGGTTCAAGCAGTCCAAAGGAAATAATAATTTTGTGTATAATGACAGGTTTTATTCTGTAATCAGACTTAACAGAAAATTAATATTATTGCAATTCTGTGTAATCCTGAAGGTAAACTGAATGAAGGAAAGAGGATGGTATAACATGGTAATTCAGTTGGTTGATAGCTAATTTACTCTTTTCCCAAAGGTCTACAAAATGTGAAAAGTCAATTCCTTCTGGGCAGCCTGATTCCTGCAGCGTCTCTGAAATTCTGCAACCAAATTACTTCCAGTCTTTCTGAATAAATGCACTTCTGTGTTTTGGGACATTTTCATTCCTGTGAGCAACACTTCCAGAAAATGCTGGTATCAGAAAGAATACAACACAACTTTATGGTGCTTTGGTTCTCCAGCAGTGGGTGTTTACAGAGACCTAACCGCAGTGGCTAATTTAAATTTCTGTAAAAAGCTTGCTGAGCTGGAATTACATTCCAAGCATCTTGATGGCTTGCAATATTGTACAGCAATATAATAATATCTTTGCATAATAATAAAAAGCCAGCTGTACCTGCCAGCGTACAGAAGAGCAGGACACTGTCCCGAAGGCACAGGGAGTCCAGGATCTCCCAAGCTGAAGCCATACCTGTAACATTCACTTGTTTGTGTAGCTTTGGGAAGACAAACTCCTCTCTCTGTCTCTCAACTGCATTCACCTGAAGCAATTCACACCAGGGAAAAATTACACATGCCAGCACTCATTCCAGTGCATTATGGTAAGTAAGAAAGTTCAAGATAATGGTTTTTATTTGGTCCTCCCCTGTCACTGTGTGGTCCTCACTGTATTTACACAGCAGGACTGTAGCATGTTGGGAGGAGGGAATACTTGCGCTGCTACTACAGATAGTAATGAGCAGGGACAGATGGAACAAATTATATTGAGTTTGCATATCTGTGTAATGTCAGGTATTGAAATCAACAGGGAGCTTGTTCCATGGTTGTAAACATGTCTCTTTGAACCTTCTTTGGCAGTACTTGTTCCTGAGAGTGAAGCATGACCATGCCCTGCAGCACTTCAGATCTTGATCTCATTCCACTGCCAAATAAACTCATCAGAACTACCTTTGTGTGCCTGTGCTCCAGCCCAGCACCGTGTATGAAGAGTGGCTCCATGCATCTGTTGGCATATGGAATACAAAGTGCTCATCCAGAACTGCAGAGAAACAGAATTTAAACAGGAAGGTCTTGCTGACCTGATGATTCAACTACTCTAGGGCAACCCCTACAATAGAGAGCCAGGAAAATAAACTTGTTAAGGTCTTTTCAGACTAACTGCATTTAGCAGGCGCATTCTTTCTTCATGAAGTGTGTCATCTGAATAGGCCCCCACAGCAATGGCAAAATACCATCAGATGGGACTTGTTTTATTCCACAAACTTACTTGCAATTAAAACATTCAGCAAAAGACAACATACCTTCTTCCTTTTTTCTTTCTTCCACCACAAAAGTAGTATTCTGGCAGACAAGAAAGTATTTTTATTCCATCTGCTTTTTCTTCCCAGTGATTATTAAAGACAAAGAAATAGGCTTTCCATTTGATTTCAGAGCATTAATAAATGTGATTAAGTATTTTAAAAATATTTGACTTTCAAATGACAATTCAATGATCTTCATGTATGAATTCTTTCTAACCACTGCAAAATATGCTACTCTAATAGCTTTCAAGGATTAAATATGAGAAGGCTACTGTTTGTATGTACATTGATATAAATGCATCATTAATTACATAAACTCTGAGCTGAAAAATTAATAATATCTATTCTCTAAAGTCAAATATATATAAACAGAGGTAACAAGTAACTGTTTGTTATAGCAGAGTAGGGACTCTGGTCAAATATAAATCATAAAAGCAAAGACTTAAAAGATGCTTTCCAACCAGATATTAAAATATTAACTCAATACAATTAGAAAAATACACCAGGAGCAGAAAATTCAACAATCAGGACTAGAAAATTCAGTAATCTGCTTTCTTGGATGTGACACTTTGTTTTAGATGCCTAGGCATATATTTCCTCAAGGAAAGAAAATGCATGCTCCGAATAGATAAATAATGAACGAGATTGTAGTGTTGCACCAGTTCTTGCAGGGAAAATTACTAAGCATATTGTGGAGGTCTGTGATGAATCAGCTGATTGTGTGACTCTTCTTTCCTCTTGTTTTCACCCATTAATTATATTAAATTATAACAGTATCAACCAAGACAGCTGAAATGGGTTGGTATGTACCAGCTTAAATTCATATTGTTTTGTAGTCTTACATTCTTTCCTGAGCAATTGCTGCATTTGCTACAGGGATACCTTAAAGCTCAAGAAACTTTTAGAATTTTTCTTTTAAGAAGTGGTACAAACAGTGAGGAATTTCTATGATGCAAAACATTCTGTGGTCCATTATCACTGGAAGCAAAAATCATGGCTAGATTTTGAAAGAGTTCCCAGAACAAAAAGATTGAACTACTATCGACTGAGTACACAGGATTTCATGAAACTTCTCCATATATTTCAGCAGCCTCATCGATGTCATTGGCACTGGAAAATTACACCAAAAAATGTACCTTTCTTTCAACATGTCTGTGTGCTGTTCTAAAGACTAATGTATTGAAGGTAACATATTTCAAATTAAACAAAATGAATTTCAAATTGACTTGCCTATCTGAAGACAAATCTTAACAAGAGCCTGTGGTTCATGAAAATTCCAATCTGCCTTCTTGTGTCAGTCCTAAGAGTTTTCATGACTTTGCTGGTGGCTGGATTCCTGAGTGTGGTGCCATCCCCAGACACCCTGTCCTCCTCTTCCATGGAGAATGATTCTGCTGAAGCTGATGCCAGAAAGGATTTTGATGTGATACTGTATATAGTAGCCACATGTAAGAAAAATAACCTAATATAAAAATAATTAGTGCCCAAAATTTAAATTAGGCAGTAATAGGCTTTTTAAGAGGCCACACACCAGGCTGAAGGAAAACCAAACTCTCCATTATCTCATAGTTGGACTGTCTCTTCATCTGCCACAATATTTAGGCTGGAACCACATGGTAGAAAGGAGTTGCATGTCACCTCTCCAGGTGTTTCACTCTGCAAGTTCTCTAAACACTGAAAACAGAGTTGCCTTACAAAGGCAAAGTGAAGAATAAAATTATGTTTGTGCAGACTATTGGATTCTTGTTGAAACCCTGCAGCCCTGGCCCCAGTCCCAGATACAAGTATCAGGAAAAGCTTTGTTGGAAGGAATCCTCTAGAACAGCTGCTGTCCCTGACAGATGTGCCAGTGCCAACACAGTAACTAGAGAGTCAGTTTCCATAGTGATTGCAAACTTTCCTCATGTTCTTCCTTCTGTGCCAATAAGCAGGCGTGGACTTGCTCTGTGTCAATGCAACATGCACATAAGTCTCTCACAAGCAGCAGTCTATGGATACAGGCACAGGAGCTAAACTGACCCTTGTGACACCCCTCATCTGTGTCTGTTCTCCTCAGGGAAGAAAAAAAGTTATTTTCTCTTACCTCTTTCTCAATATACTGCTATTTTAAGAGCCATACTATTATTGACTTTTCTATTATTTCTGGTTTCTAATGACACCCAACACTTTCAAAAGTTGCAAAATGAGGTGAAATTATTGAACAGCAGCAACAGAAAAACATGTAGAAAATCTAAATATCATTGTGCATTTAGATAACAATATTGCAGTTAATTCAAAGCTGTTACTGCAATATCTTGCAAGTACTGCAAGACCTTACAGTATTCATTGCCTGTGTGTGGTTAGTCCAGTGCACCTTTATTTTTCTGTAGTGCTCACTAAATATTATCAGATGTGGCTTGGTCTTTAGACCTGCTCTCTCTCTCCTCTTTACGCTTAATCTCCCTTCCCCTTTTTTCTCTTCCTCTTTAATTTATACACACAAGGTTATGTGTCTGCTGTTTCAAATTCATGTACCAAACGATTAAAATCAGGGTTATGCATATCAACAGGATTATTCAGAGTTGAAAGAATGACCCACAGTGAATATTATTTTCACCCCAATGTGTAGCATACATGTTAGAGGGTAAAAATATTAAACATGGAAAGTGATGTTAGGAGATGGCAGAATGTATATGTGTTATCAAGAATAATGGAGATTGTTTATTTGCAAAATGTTCATCATCTGAAACTGAAAATACCTGTAGTGTTGCCTAATTCTATTTGAATTTATAAGAAACATGGATGGTTTTTCAGTGTTTGAGTATCTGAGAACAATTTGTAGATTTAAAAATCAGCTTTGTTTTGAAGAAAATCACAGTATCTTTTTTTTCGGTTCTGTTGATCTGTGTTTGATAAACAACTGTATCAAGACTCTTTAGGTTTCTGTTCAGTCTGAGTTTCAGAAAAAGGCTTTTGAATTTTGGGGAGGTTTAAGCAGGTGATAGATTTTCTGATTCTGTTGTTTGAGGTGTGAAGTATGGAAAATCAAGAACTTCAGATGTTCCCAGGGTATATGCGAGTGAGGTGATGTGCAGGCAATTACTGCACATCGGGAATATAATGAGAACTCTTCCATTGGAGTTTGAAAGGAAAGGAGCTGCTCACAGTGCCAACATTTCTTCCAAACCCTGCCCTCAATGCCAAACACAAAAAGGCCTCTCTTGATCACTTCTGAAGGATGGTGGTAGGAACAGCCCTCAAATTTACCTGCTTCCTGGAGTTACCAGGAATATGCAATCTATGTAGCAAATTATCTTCAGGAGACCCTACAGAAAACCATCTGGGAACTCCAGCGGGGTAATTGGATGACCCTAGAGAGTTTCTGCATGTTGTCCTTGAGAGTTCACTTTCCAGTTTCTTACCTGGGCAGATGGTGCGTCTGATTTTGACAGCTACTGAAGTGCATTGAGGAAGAAGATACTGAAAGGGACTGTATGTTAACAGAGTTAGAAAGAAGCTGAGAAAAGTGTTCACAGCCATGAACCATACACATCCCAATTTCCTTTAACCCTGCTTCTGGTTGAGGTATTTGCACTTGCAAACTGGAAAGTTTTGCTACAAACTGGGAAGTCACCCATTGGAAGTAAGAGGGGAAGAAAAAAAAAAAACAACCTGGATAGATTTGTGGATGATAGAATGACCCTGAGCCCTGCTCTGAGGGTCTGAAAAAAAGAAAAATATTGCAATCTTAGAATGAGAGGTAAAGTATTTTCCAGAGTAATAGAGAAAAATAAGGCTTTAGTGTAAATTTTTGTAAAACCTCACTTATGACAGACCTTATTCACTTCCTAGAAACATTTTCTCCATCTGCAACAGGTGCATGGAGAGACTGTGAGGATAGGAAGGGGAATAAAAAGCCTATCTTACACAAGAGAATGGGAGTGCTTAACTTTTTTCACCTAACAAAATGAAGGCTGAGAGGAGATACTACTGCAGTCTTTAAATATTTCAGGAGGTAAATATTAAGGAGAGAGGGAAGGTCAGTGTTAACACAAAATGATATGACTATGAATTGGCTATGAATTTTAGGCTAATAGCAAGAGACAGTACAAAGCAAAATATAAACCAGAGAAAATGTTTTTGTTGATCTGAGCAATATTTTTTTCCCTTAAATTGAAAGATCATAACAAGCTCTGTGACAGCTTTCTGTGTTATCATGTGAGAGACCCCTACTGCTATACAAGACTTCCTTTTGCAATCCTTCAAAAAGCACTTTTTGACCCTTTGTCTCTGCCTCTAGTGTCAAGCTGCTGAATGAAGTGTGTTTGATTGAAATTAAATTCAGGTTAGAAATCAGTAACCTTGTTCAGGCTTCAATTTCATCAAGGATATGTACATAGGAATTACCATCCTATGTAATTACCATTGCCAATGGTCTAGACTTGCAATCCTTTGTATAACAAAGCATCTTCTAACCTGTAATCAAGTGGAGTAGGAGTCCTCTTGATTTTATTCTTTAATTGAGTAATCATGTTTTGGTTCACAGACTAGTGCTATTTTGTTCAAATATCACCCCTTCCAGTACATAATTTCTTCATAGTATCTCTTAGCTTTTCTTATTGTAGCACAAACCCTCCAATGTATTATGCCAATGTATCATCAGTGTGAAAAAGAAGACATTTACTTATTCATAGGATCCACATCTACCTTGTATAAAAATATTATATATATATGTATATATATTGCATAGCTGGCTACTTCCTTTTGCACTATAGACCAATATTGTTCTAACCTTTAGCTCAGCTGGCATTTACTGTGCTGGCTGATAATAATGACAAAGCCAAGAATAAATTAATCAGTGGAGTTATTTTACCAATTCATCACACAACAACTTATTAAATTTCATTAATGATTGACTTCCTCACCTGGGGACTTTCCTTTTACAATAGTGATATAAAAGGCCAAACTGAAAAGATTAATTCATAAAGGCATTTACAATTTTTCCAGCCAGTATCCATTAAAAAAAAAAAAAAAAGAAAAAAAAAAAAAAAAAAAAAAAAGAGTAAGAAGCCCCAGCCAAAAGCAAACAATCAAAAAACCCCACTCAAATCCACAAACTGAGCCCTGTGAAGTAGCTTGCACATACAACAGCTTTTAACAACATAAATCAGCTGCATTTTTTACTTTAAAATTGAGTTAAGATTCTGCCATTGCTGTTGCAAAACCCGGCACACACAACTGCCATAGCCTTCATTTCGTCCAGCACACCAACAATTCCTCAGTCTCACTGAAGAGATTTTCCAAAATTTTTTTGCAAATTAGGAAATAGGAACCTTGAGAAGTAGATGCAGTTTTCCCCACAGGCTTGGACTTCCATGCTGTTCTGGAGAAGCTTTGAATTGTAAATTAAACATTAATGGATTCAGGTTCCTCAAATTTGCCATATGCTACCCAGAAAGATTTCAGCGTGCAGATTTTCCCAGTTCAAATGAAGAAGAAGGATATCACAGTACTATTGCTAGGTATAATAAGACATGTACAAAGATGAAATTAAGTACATCAATATTTAGTCATTAAAAATGCTCAATGTATAAAAGTAGTAACACACTGAAAAATCAGAAGGTTGAAATGCAAACGAAGTAATGGAAATTAATAATCAACAAAAATTTAAATTACAGTGCCATTATTTGATAGGAATTGGTTCAGAAGCCAGGAAGGCTGGTAAAATCTTCTAGGTTTGAGAAAAAAAGCTTACATTTTCAAAATTTTAAAGTACATAATAAGATTTTCTGAGCATAAATTTGCTTTGAAAGCATCATTAAATGAATAATTTATTAATTTTTTTAGAGACAATAAAAATTCACATCCAATTATCATTCAGGAATAATGATTGAAAGAAAACCAACACTGAAATGGTCCTGTGAAAATATCATTGGTCATTATAAAGGAATATGGAATAGCGTTCACTACCCAGAGCTACATTGTTATTAGATGCGGCTTTTCAAAGTGAACAGTCAATTGCTCTGACAATGCCTGCTCTTTTCCTCCCCTTTTTTCTATTATAAAAAGCCCCACCAAAAATCAAGAGACAATTTTCAGGCTCATTTTCACCTTTACCACAACCCTTGCCTGCTCCTTAGGATCACACTAAAGAGCTCTTGTTCCATCCCCTAATGCAGACTTAACAACCTCTTTGGCAGGGCTGCCAAACTCTCAATAATGATGCCCTCAGCCCCTTCCAGCCTGATGATGCTGGAAGAGATCACTGTACAGCACGAGTTAGGAAAACAAACACGGCAGCAGAGTACCAGCCCGCTAAGGCTCCATGTGCAATCACACCACTGTTCACGTTTGCACAAGAGCATTAATGGAAGAAAGAATGTGCGTCCCACTTCAGTTTTGGAGACAGGAAGGAGGTAAAGAGGTGGAATGTGTAATGCTGGGGGCAGAGGGAAAATGACCTGCTTTTTGTGGCTTGATCAAGCAGATCAGAAACACTGCTTGATCAATCTCATCCTGCAATGAATGAACATTGTAACAACAACCTGTTGTCCCCCCTGAAAAGTAGCTCTAAACTGCAGCTT
Organism: Acanthiza pusilla; assembly: GCA_036630365.1. Lineage (NCBI taxonomy): Eukaryota > Metazoa > Chordata > Aves > Passeriformes > Acanthizidae > Acanthiza > Acanthiza pusilla. The sequence goes on from JAXCHO010000034.1 coordinate 49,173,087, forward strand.
TGCCTACTCACTGCCTAAGGTGTAGTAGATGAATGAGCTCTGAGAAGGCCAGAAAGTAAACAGCTTGTTGAAGGAAAAACAGAAGATGGATACTCTCCAAAAGAAACAGATCATACTGATGAGTTCCAACATTTTCTGGATCAAAATCCAAAATCTGGCAGATTTCCTTACTATAAATGCCTCTAAAGCAATTCAAAAATTCCAATGTGGAAATTCTGGTAGAAGAAAATTGACATTTTCTCCATTGCTGTAGGCTTTTCCTTTGTATTTTCTTATTTCTTCCCATATGCAGCATCACACTTTCAAGACTTACTTTAAATATTTATTCTCATGATTACTGTTGTTTATTTAAACTTCCAAAAAGACAAACAGTTGTCATGAATTTTTGTTGTGTATATGGCAAAACTGCAAATTTTCCCAGTGCTGAATATCATACCAGTAACATCTGCCATGACTACCATGCTGTTCTTTTCTGGAAAGATAAGTTGTCACGCAGAGAGATAGAATATCTTGTAGTCTGAATAAAGACAGGACATGCTTATGCTAATGTAATACTCAACCCTTTTTCTTTGGAAATCTTTAGGGAAGTGAAGATGTAAATAGTAGCAAGAAACTCTATTACCTGTTCTTGCAATGATACTCTTTAACTAGCAAATTTGCCACCGACTAAAACCCAATGACTGAACAAAAGTGTTTTTAAAGTCAGCAGCTAAAAAATGTCAGGCTTTTACAAGATAATTTTGAAAGGTTGTGAGATATTTGTGAAATGTTGTTTAAAATTTATATGTTTCTCAGCAGACTGCAGAGTTAAGAAGAGGACATAAATAGTTTTAAAGAAGAATTCTGGTCCTCTAAGAGGTGAGACAGAAATCTTGTATTTATTCCTCAGAAAAAAAGCTTTGTAACTATGATGAATGCCAGATGAGACAGCACGATTCAAGGGGTAAAGAGTCTGACAGGACAGGGAAAATTAATCTAGGCTTTTTACAGCACTAGAGCCCTCATTCTGCACTGACTTGAAAGATACTCAGGCTTGTAAACCAAATTGCAGTTTTTTACATGGCATCCACATTCCATAAAGAATGTAAGATGAGAATTAGGTCCTTTGCTAATAACCCTGGAGTTTACTGCAACTTTTTCAAAGAATCAAAGCTTTTGCAGGAAGCTAGCAAAGGTGTTTTAGTTCACTATGCTGTTGCTGAATGGTCTTTCTCACCCCCCTGCACTGTCTTTCCCAGCTTTTACCTGGCAAGCCACAGTCTTCCCAAGGAAGAGCACTGAAAAATCTCCATATTCGTCTTGTCCCTAAAAAGTGTACCTCAAAACATAAGAAGATCAACTCCAGTGATGAGCGTAATGACCCCATTACTCCTCATCCTTCCTTCAAAGTCTGTCACATTTTAGATTACCGATAATTGTGTTTATGCCACTTAAACTTAGCACTATAAATAGCATAGTGAAAGCACTGAGTGATTTCACGTAAATCTCTACATCTCATGTCATATTAAAATTTATGAGTGAAACCAAGCAGAAAGAACAGACTCTTCACAGAAATATATTAATTTATGTGAAGGAAAGACATAGCATCATATCATCATTAATATATTACATTTATATATTTGATAGTGCCTGAAACATGAACAAACTTAGTTCCATTATAAAAAACACTGTGTAAAATCACAGTATCTGAGAGCCACAATCAGTTCTCAGTAGCCAGATCTCTCTCACTGTTATAAATAAGAGGAAAATAAAGTTGCAAAATAAACCCTGAAATTGGAAGCAAATTAATCCAAGGATAACATAAGAAACATAAGAAGCTTAGAATTGCATTTATTCAACCTGATCTCAGTACAAGTGTGTTTTGAGATACTGATAAACTATTCACATTGTAGAATTAGAGTGTTTGATCTCCCAGCAGAGTAAAGCTGTATGATGCTCTGTTGTGTGTACCTTACTCCATATAGAGACAGTTTCTGCAGGAGATCATTAGTTCTGCATAAACTTTGTTATAGCTGCACCTGAAGCTCTTTAAAATCCTTCATGCTTGAAAGATTAATTAAGTTGGATGGCCCTGGAAATGTAATTCTTTTTAAATGCCTCCCTAAGGCCTCTATCTCTTCGTAAATCAAGACCTTCTTTCCATTATTTTCAAGCCACTCAAACTTCATTTTCCCACTTATCACTTCAATCTAAAGAAATATCATATATTTGTCTTTTGTTCTTCTCCATTCAGAGATAGGTAGAGAGCCTTTGGGACTTACAGGATCATTATGTTTCCTTTGGCTTGGAGAGAGATTTCATGAAAACCTTAATTTCTGCCTTCCAAGGTAGGAAGCAATGTTCTTCACCACCAAGATTTAATTAGCAGTATTGTGGTCATCCTTAACATCACAAACTTTTTCACCACAACTGATGACTAGAGGTACTTCCAGGCTGCTGCTTAAAGGTCTTCAGCTTTCTTTTTCTCACAGACAAAGCTCTGCCTCAGAAAAGAGACCTACTAATTCCAAAATTTTTTCCCTGGTTTAGAGTTCCACTTGTCTCTGTATTTTCTCCACCAAAGTGTATGTAAGGCACTGATTGCTACTAAATAATTTTCATAGTATTTAGTTTGTGTCACAAAACTTAAAAAAAACAAAGCAGCAAAAGAAGCATCTGGACCATACTTATAAATTAGGAAATCTCCATTTTTTCAATGGACTAGGAAAGAGTTATTTAATGAGTGAGGCATTGCACTTAGGAGTTAATCCTCTGAAGTCTGGTATAAATAGTGAAGGCATCCCCCTTTCCGCTCCACACCTATATTTCTGAAGTGAAAAATCTTAGCTACATTTTTCAAGCACAAAATCTCGCTTTGTCTCAATTACTCCAAACTTTTATTGTAAGCAAAATGAAACAAGATATTTGGCATTAGGTCTCTGCCACCAGAAAATGTCAGGCTGCATAAGACAGGGTGGTAATGTTAATAGCTGGAGATATCAGAGCAATAAAGACTCTGGACCAGTTCACACCAACAAAAATTAGTGGCTGCACTTATTAAAATGTTGATTTGTTGTTTAATGATAGTTTTAAATGATCATTTATCTACTTTAACATCTTATTAAAAATTAAAAGATAGATGCATGGCCATTAAGATATGCATTACCAGAGATAAAATGTAAATTCAGGTAAATGTATGTGAGTATAGACCTTAATCATACTAATGTCTCTCTATCTAGGATCTGTCTCTCAAAAGCTGGGAGTCTGAAATAGAAACTAATCCAAAGATCGAAGGGTAATATTCCTTCTTAAATGTCTTCATCAAACTACTTCTGATGCCTTTAAACGGAACAAAATCAAATCAGTCTTCTGGAGGACTTGAAAGTACTTTTTTCAAAGACAGAAGCAGAGATGTAACACTGCTGCAAAGAGGAGGAATTCCCTCCGGGAAGTATCTGGCAGATAGACCTATCTGATGTGATGAGTCCCCATCTGTTAGGCTGGTAGTGATGAAGAGGTAGTTAGGAAACTGTAGTGAATCCACTGGCAAGTTACCCGGGAGAGTCCAAAGTCCTGTGATTAATGGTACTGAATGTATTTTTGCAAAAGTTGGGAGAAAGGAAGAGAATTCCAAGATGGCACAATTTGCCATTGACTTGGCATTCATAAAAGAGGAATAGAATAGAATAAAGACAGAAAAACTGGAAGCTTCAGCCCAGGTGGGTGGTGAAATGCACTTTAGGTTCAACAATGCAAATTAATAAATGTGAGCAGAACTAATGTCCCCTGGTCCAGCACTTGCTTGGGAACTCAAAAATATTGTTAGATGAAAGAGTTTGGAGTTAGCAGGAAGCAGGTGATGGCAAGTGATCACCAGAAAGGAGATTGCTCACCAAAGCAATTAAGTTTACATCACCAGAATAAATAATCCCAGAGCAGTAGTCCTCTCGCTCCTGCTCCCTAACGTAAAATACACCAAACTGTGAAAGACAACATCACAGCAACCTGTTTGAAAAGAACTTTGTTACTGACTTTTGTAGGATATCCTTTATTTTCGCCCAGTTGCTCCAAGGCTCCCGCTGCCCATCCCAGCCCTGCAGGCAGAGTGGTGGCTGGCTGGTCCCTGTTGCTGGGCACCCTGCCAGGGCACTGGGTGGCTGCTGGCCCAATCACTGTGGGCAGCTCATCAAGCAGAAGTGCATTCTCCAACATACAGGAATCACACATTTTGATCATTACAATGCCACAGACACTGCCCTCTCCAAAAGCTGATAAACTACAAGTGTAACTGATCTATCTTATGTCCATCCTGCTATATCACACTCCTCCCCTTTGTTCCCTGGGTCTGTTTCTTATGCAGACATATATATCTTGCTTACAGAAACACCTTTTGCAGAAAGTTCCTGATGTGAAAGGGAATTGATGCAGATAGCAACAACATGGCCTTATTAAATTTTATAACCTGGAAGGGTATGAAGCAGCAGTAAATGTTTTCCCTGCCTGTGATTTGAGGCAGCTATATTTTATATAGGTTTTCAGTTAATCTTGACCTGACAAGCACTCAAATATGGATCTCAAGGGATAAATCTTTAAAAAAAAAGAAAGTTGGCTTTAAACTGTATTATGCAATTCATGAAACAGCATGAACTCTGTAATAAACTATATCATGCAACTCAGGAAATTCATTACACCATAAAACCCACTTCAGCATCCTCAACAATAGGACAGAGTATCTGTAGTGACATAGTAATTTATTGCAGTTTAATATATAACTAACTGTTGAGTAAAAAACATTAAATGTAATTTGACATAGTAAAAAATTGTATACATCAAACTCAATTTAATTTAATTTTTTTTATTACCCTTTTGTCACTAGTATTTCGAGAAGCTGGGCTGCATGGTTCATGTGTTTATTGTGGCTGAAGCTCCAAGAAATTGTTTCAATTGATTTGAACACTTAATCCGCTTCTTTGTTTACATTTGTGATAGAATTGCTTTTACCTAGTTACTTTTGACAATGGCAAAAAAGAAAATAAGGAAGCAAAGAAGATGCAGTTTAAGAGAAATCAAACACTAGACTTTACTTTTGAAGTCTTGGTAATGAGTGGAACAAAAAGAACTCTGTAAATTTTTAGGAGGTCTTTTTTGGGGGGGGGGAGTAGAAACAAATTCTTCCCTTGAAGCTTCATTGTTTATATTTAAAAAAGAAGGAATAAAGTAGATACTTTGTAAGCCACAAACAAATGTGAGTTAGACTGTCTGAACTCTCTGAACTTCTGCCTGTTTCCCGAAGAGAAGGAGTTTATCTATCTTTGTACCCCTTTATCTTTGTATGTCTTAGATGTGGGTTAGAAATGGCAGATCTCTCAAAGACAGGGAGTTTAAAAGAATACATGGGGTTTTTTTCCTCTTGCTATCATCTGTGGAATGAACTTTGTTAGGAGAAGTAATCCAGTAACAGCAATAGTTCATGACAGTTTGATTAATACTAATTCTTGATATTCACACAATATTTCTGGTTCTCTATATTTTACTCAGCAGTCTGTGTTGTTTGGGGACAATCAGAAATCTTTCTGATGCTGTCTAGCATATACTTTTGCATTTGTATGTCTGTCTTAGTGCTACATGAGAGAATAAATAAACAAATAAATAAATAATGCTGTCATTTGTCTAGTCATCTCAACAAAGTGCTCTAAGAAGAATGGTTTGAGTGAAATGAAGCTGTCTCATCAAATGTATTTTTATTAATCTTTCACGTAATTAAACAAGTTAAATATGAACCCCAGTGCTCAAGGACTCTGTGATTTGTGGCCCTGAGTCCATAAGACAACAAATGATTTAATGTGAAATATAAATACTGAGGACAACAGGACTCACTTTAGCCATTAGAAAATGAACGTTATTTGATACTATTCACGGTGCAAAAGGCTTAACTTCTCATCCTGCTGATGACTATGGTATATGTATCTATGGTATCTTTTGAGGAACATCTTCATAAACAGAGTGAGACACTTGGAGGAATGTGAGGTGTTGCCTCAAATTGCAATGTTCTTCAATTTTTTTTCCTCTTATATTTTTTTCTTACTTATGTTTATCAAGATATTTCCAACTCAGCTGCCTCTGATGACTGTTACTGTGAAAGTGGTATATAAAATACAGAGGCTGCGCATCATTTAGATCTTTGCTATCAAAGCCAAAATATTAAACTTGCCTCCCCAAACCCCCAACAAACTCCCAAACCAAAAAAAGCCCACAAAAATCAGGCAAAAGCAATTTATTATACGCTTGAGTTAAGTATCTTAGTAACATTGTTTGCTCTGTAAGGGAATTGTGCTTTCTTGAGGTAATTAGGTCCCAGGTTGATTCATTCTCTCCTCTTTTACAGAATGTGTTGCATTATTACCACTTGGAAGACAGAAAAACCCTATGCAAATGGCACACTTATCTATCAAACATATTGCATTTTTGGATTGTATTTTTCTGGATGGAGACGATAAAGAGAGCTTCCATTGACAGCACCGGAAAATGCATTGCAGCTTACAAGTTGATAGGATGTAACACCTCGCCCTTGTTAAGAGGGACTCTGATTTTGCACCCTGATATTTTATTATAGAATATCTTTCCCTCTGAACAGGGAAAAATTAAGTAAAACAAACAAACAAAAAAAACAAAAACAAAAACAAAAACAAAAAAAAAGCAAAAAAAGAAAAAAAAAGAGACAGCTATTTAAGGAGTCTCGACATCCTCCTTGGATGGGGATAGTTCTTCACAACCAACCTCAGTACACCAGTGTAATTGTTTAGATCTCAGTGGGGCAGAGGCCTTGTCCCTGCAGCGGTGATGCTTCAGAGGAAGGAGAGAGGTCAGACATACCCTTCTGCCTAACATTCCTATGGACTAACTGAAGGTAGCCCCTAATCAGGATGTACATTGCACTTCGGGAGCACTGAACTCTTGAGGAGAAGAGGAGGCAGAGGAGCTCCCACAGCTGGTTGAGCCACACTGTTTTTCCAGCCTGGAGGAGCCTAAGTACATGCACTGGTGATGAACAGACAGGGGAACAACTGAATCAAGGAAAATGAGGCTCTTTTTTCTCTCTTTTTCTCAACATGGATTTTAAGACCAGAAAACAATTTACGTGGATTTATGTCATCCCTCTTTAGATAGCTTACTGTAGTGGTTAATGTCTGTAGCGACAAAAATCTGGTGAGTCCATTATGTGAAAGAAGTGGAAGGGAAACCTTTGTGGATCCCCCAACCATCCTGATCACAGCAGAGACATAGAAAGGTGAGTCTCCTTAAAAAGGTGGACCTCCCAAGACACACAGAGACATAATAAGAACAGTATAGAATTAACATAGAATTAGAATCATAAAATAATTTAGATTGAAAAAGACCTCTAAGATCATTGAGTCCAACCATTAACTCAGTACTGCCAAGTTCACTGCTAAACCGTGTCCCTCAGCACCACATCTACCTGTCTTTTAAATACCTCCAAGGCTGGTGACTCAACCACTTTCCTGAGCAAGCCTTACTGTGAAGAAATTTTTCCTAATGCCAATCTAAACCTCCTCTTATGCAACTTGAGGCCATTTCTTCTGGTGTTACCACTTCCTACTTGGGAGAAAAGGCCAATCCCCAGCTTGCCACAACCATCTTTCAGGTAGTTGTAGAGAGCAATGAAATCCCCATTCAGCCTCCTTTTCTCCAGGCTAAACACCTTCAGCCCCCTCAGTTTCTCTTCATAAGACCTGTGCTCCAGACTCTTTATGAGCTCCATTGCCTTCTCTGGGCCTGCTCCAGCATCTCAATATCTTTCCAAAAACTGGACACAGCACTTGAAGTGTGGCCCCCCCCAGTGCCGAGTACAGGGGGACAGCCACTGCCCTGGTCCTGCCAGCCAGCATGCCACTGGCCTATTTCTGATACAGGCCAGTATGCCACTGGCCTTGCCCATCTGGACACACACTGGCTCATGGTTCAGCTCTTGTCAACCAGCTTCCCCAGGTCTTTTTCCACCAGAAAGATTTCCAGCCATTCTTCCCAAGGCTGTTGCACTGCATGGGGTTGTTGTGCAGGACCCAGCATTTTGCTTTGTTGAACTTCATCTAATTGGCCTCAGCCTATCAATCCAGCCTGTCCAGATCCCTCTGCAGAGCCTTCCTGCACTCCAACAGATCAGCACTCCTGCCCAACTTAGCGTCATCTTCAAAATGATTGAAGTTGCACTTGATCACCTTGTGCAGGTCATTGATAAAGGTATTAAAGAGGACTGGCCCCAACACTGTCAACCCTGGGGACACCATTTGTGACCAGCCACCACCTGGGTATAACTCCGTTCACTACCAGTGTCTGGGCCCAGCCATCCAACCAGTTTTTTACCCAGTGAAGAGTGCACCTCTCAAGCCATGGGCAATTAGCTTCTCCAGGAGATGCTGTGGGAAACAGTGTCAAAGGCTTACTGAAGTCCAGGTAGACAATATCAACAACCTCCCTCTCATCCACTAAGTGGGTCATTTTGCCATAGAAGGAGATCAACATGGCCAGGCAGGACTTGCCTTTCAAAAACTCCTGCTGGCTGGGCCTGACCCCCTGGTTGTCCTGCATGTGCTCTGTGATAGCACTCAAGATGATCTGCTCCACACCCTTTGCCAGCACTGACAGGCCTGTAGCTCCCTGGATCCTCCTTCCAGTCCTTCTTGAAGATGGGCATCCCATTTTCAAAGCTCCAGGCAAATGGGACCTCCCCAGTTAGTCAGGACTGCTCATAAATGAAAGAAAGCGACTCTCTCAGCACTTCCACCAGCTTCCTCAGTAAGGTTGTGTGGATCCTATCTGAATCGTCTAGGTGGTGTAGCAGGTCGCTGACCATTTTCCTTTGGATTAGGGGGCTTAATTCTTGTCCCCATCCAGATCTTCCAGCTTGGGGGCTGGGTATCCAGAGAGAAACTGGTCTTCCTATTAAAGACTAGGGCAAAGAATCATTAGGTACCTTGGCCTTTTCATCATCCTTTGCCACTGTGTTTCCCTACATATTCAATAAAGGATGGAGGTTCTCCTTGGCCCTCCTTTTGTTGCTAATGTATCTACAGGAAAAGTAATATTGTCTTTTACTGCAGTTCTTCTTTAAGTGGGTAAGGAAAGAAATCAATAAACATAAAGCTCCTATATGAAAGGTGAATATGCCATGCAATTTTTTCTGTCTTAAAAATCATAAGGAACAGTGATAGGCTAACATTTTTCTGCTAGCAGCTTTGCACATTACATCGTGCTGCTCAGTAAAACCATTAGGTTACTTTTGTCTAATGCGGGAGACTCAGTATGTTGGAACTGAAACAGGACATGACTTTGCAAGCAGGTCTGAGAACCATGTATTTTAGTTCATCTGCATCACCTTTATGGAGAGGTTGAGTAACATTTCATCATTTTGGCCCAAAAGTCAAGTCAGCTTCCAGATTCATACTCATTTCTACCTCTTTTTTGTATCTTGCTGTCCCTTATATGATTATTTATTGGCACAAAAGGGTGTAGACTAAAATTGGTTAGGTGTCAACTGAGTTTTCCTCCTAAGAAATTCTAAGTACATACAAAGAACAGAAAATCATTAGAGAGCAAACTGACTTTCACTAAGGTGAATGAGATGTGTTATGTCTGCAGATTCACCAAGCAGAGTGATATAAATGTCATCAAGTTTTCTGTTTCTGTCAGTGCAAACAAACAAGACCAAGCAAAAACCTCAGGTAAAAAACTCATTCAATTCCTCAGGTAAAAAGCTCATTCATTGCCAGAAGTTTGCAAATTAAATAAAACCATCCTTAAACCTTAAAGCAGAAAGCTTTTTCATCTTCTTTCTGTACCTGCTTAGCCATTTGAGAAGTAGGAACTCTGCCTTACTTGGTGCCTAAAAGATTTCATGTGTTGTTTTTTCCTTTCTTCCAGACTTTTTAGACTGTTTCACATGACCTTTCGTGTGATAAGACCCTTCAGATAAATATTCTCCAAGGGGTCTCTACCTGGGCAAGTTCCTGGTGCTAATTAGACCTGTGTACCTTATCGCTGCTGTTGTGGAGCACGCACATACTGTAGCCCCTGTGAAGTCAAGCTGCAGTGCTCACAGGATTAATCACAACTACCATTCACCAGTCCAGGACAGAAATTATTGCAACAAATGCCTGTTAATATGCAAATGAGGCCTCTCTTGCTTCAAGCATCATCCTGTAATTACTCAGCTGTTTCTCAAGTGTGATTTATTGAATCAGCAACTTATGAAGATGGAATGGCATAACTTAATTTACTTGTGTAGCTTCATTAATGGTTAAGGGGTAGAAATATGCAGCGTGTCACTATTCACAAACAGTATTTGTTAGCACTAGAAGTTGATATGGGTCATTTAATTTGTCTATGCAAATTCACTTACACCATGCTCTGAAATCAACAGCTTCTCAACAAGCTTGTCTCTCAAATGTTTCCTGCAGCATTCCCGCTCATGGCTTGAGCATCTAGCTTGAGGACAAGCTCTGAGAAAACAACAACAGCTGGTGCTAAACAAAAATTAAATGGTTAGATTAATTGAGTAATGCCAATATTTGATAATTAGTGAGGAACTGACTGCATTCCTTGCTATTGTGTCACTACTGAACACAAAGTTAAATGAAAACTGTATGTATTTTAGAGGTTGAAACAACATATGCAACCATCAAAATAACTGTGTGCTGTAATTTCATTGATGACTAATGATATGTTAGGAATCTGAGTGCTGAAGACAATAATTGATAATGTTAATCACAAAGAGGCATAATATATACAGCTTTAATTCTGTTCTTTCAGTTGCTTTGCACTGCTGAATATCTCAGCTATAGGAATGGTGGGGAACGCAGATTAAACTTGAAAGCCACGTTCTAGAAACATTTATTTTTTTATATCACAGATGTTGTATTTTCACGAGTCTATTCTGTGTTTGAATCCTTTTTCATCAGTTCAGGGTTCTTATTTCTGTTCCAGATGTCAGTAAAAATTCTTTTTTCCATAGTTTCTCTGCTTACCGCTTTCTTCAATTTCTTTGTAAGTTAATTTTGGCAACATTGTTTTGGGTTTTTGTGGTGAGGGTTTGGCAAATATGTCTGTAAATGAAACTCTTCAAGCAAAGTGAAGGATGGCCTCAGAGTATTCTCTTGTGGTATTGATAGCCCCTTTGAACAGGAAAGTCAGATCTTCTGAAGGAAATGTGTGGGTGTGTCATGTTTTTCTGCCCAAAATTTTTGGAACAAAAGAGTTCATGTTTGTCTGAAAGTGACAGGGCACAGCAAGCAGAAGCAATTTCCTTGAACTTAAAGGAATTTGTCATTGTAAAAACTACATGTACAGGATTAAGTTCTGAACAACAAATTCCTTCATGATTTCTCCCATGATGTCAGCTATAGCTTTGAAGGTTGTTCAACAGGAAAAAAAAAAAAAAAAAAAAAAAAGGAATCTGGCCTTGATTTAATTAGAAACATTTAAAATATATCTTAAGAGGTTATAAAGAAAAGTGACCATGGAAATTAATCGCTTTTCTTGCTAAAGACACCATGGAGTTTTAAAAAGATACTTGAAATCCAGAGAACTAAGTAGCAACCAGCATTTCAGAACTCCGATCAGGGGAATGATTATTCTTTCCTTTCTGGTAAAGTCTTTTAAACCTCTGACTTTGTACTGGCAGGAGAAACACTCATTATTACATATGACAAAGAACTCTTTCTTTCAAAACGTCTTGTTAAATCACCAGCTGAGTTTGGTACCAAATTTTAGAGTGTGGGAATAATGACAGCCAGCTGCTCAGCCATGTGCAGTGGGTGCTATCCCCACGAGAAAGGTCAGGGAAGGATTACAGGATGCCAGTTAATAATACACATCTGAAGCAATGATCCTCACACGGCCATCAAAACTGCAATGGTCTGTGGACGATTGTGTTATGTCTTTTAAACCGAGCACTGACACTCAGGTTTGTATCATCACAAAAGAATAATATGAGATGGCATCAGAAAGAGAGGTCTTCTGTTTTGCTTCTTTTAATTACTGTCCAAGGAGAAAATGGCCTTTACTGATGACTTCAACAATAATTGCTCTGGTTTTCATAAAGGGTGATAGCGTAAAATGAGAGACAAGGAATTTTCTCAGAATTCTTTTCCCTTAAAAAGACCTTTACCTTGATTGGAGTGAATGTGATCCTCTGACAACCACAGCTATATGTTTCTTTTCATTACATGATGCTTCGTAGTAGCAATGCAATATTTTAATTGTCAGCGCTGAGGAAGGTGGGAAGTAGAAGAGAAATAGAGATGTGCTGGGGAAGATGGGCAATTGTGTAATGGGCCACACAGTCTCAGGAATATATGAAGGGTTTATTTGAGGCTGAAACTGAGATACAAAATCCCCCAAAATGTTCTAAAAACCTATATTCCCCTCTTTTTTTACTCCTCCTTCTCATGACTCCTCTGAGCATTTTCTTCTTTCCCTCACTGATGACTAGGACAGTGTTAGATCAGATCTTGGATATCAAGGAAAGCAGATCCCTAGCAGGCTCCTTGGTCCCACACATCTCATCACCTTCTTTACTTGTTGCACATGTGACACTTCACCAAATTACAGTGCCAGCAAGGGTGAAAGGTCTGGCCTACCTGAGCTTGATTCAAATGAGAAACAATGTTGCCTGAACATTTACCAGAGCAGATCCTAGAAGTAGAGAGGTGCCAGCTGAGCCTTTGCAATTCCCTTCACAAGGGGTCAGTGGGCAGGAGAGGGCTGGCAATAAGTGAGGTTGTACTTTGTTCAGTCTTTTCTCATTCTAGTTACTATGACAATCTGATCTTATTGGGTACCTGTACTGACCACTGAGAGACTTGCTTTTGGGTGGAAACAGAGAGCAAAATGGTGCTGAAATCTCCTCCAGTTCCAATATCCTCTGCTTAAATAACCTCCTTCTCCCATCCACCTGTAAAGTGGGATCCACCAGCACTCACATGTACAAGCACCTGGACTGTGCTTCAGCACAGGCAGGGAGATGGAAACACCACCAATTGCAAGGAAAGGGTTCAAGAGACTGCTTCAGCCATCATCCTACACCGCTGCTTGGGCAGCCCTAGGAGCTGTAGGACAGCAGCCACAGAGTTAACATTGCTATATGTTGCTATAGTGTCAGTATCTAATAATTTTGTTATCCTGCAGTAGAGTGGACAGTTCAAATTGTGATATTCCTAGAATTCTTACAATACCATTGTCTATTATTATGCTGTTTCTAGCTTTGGCACTGGCCTGCCTGGGGAAAATTACACAATCTTTATGCTTCATTTTCCTCCATCAGGAAGCTAATTTAATTGTAGAATTACATTACGTTACAGTGCTATGGGGACATAATATGTCAAATCTTGAAGCAGAGCACCTGCCTCCAAGCAGAATAGTGCTTCATATCATAATCTCTACCACTTAGTGTTTACTATCTCAGATATAATTCCCCTCTCACATAGCTTCTCTGCTACAAGACATACAAAGCCAGCTTGGGTGTCTCTGTATCTAAAGTCATCAGACTTCCAACAGTTTTCACATAGTCACAGAATATTCTGAGCTGGAAGGGACCCACAAGGATCATGGAGTCCAACTCTTGAGTGAATGGCCCATACAGGGATCTAGCCTGTGACTATGGCAATGTTAGAGACATCCTCTTATCAGCTGAGCTAATTTTGCTTCGTAAGTAGATCAAATTGAGTGTTCATTGCTGTAGAGGAGATGGTTGGGCACTAAAAGTCACAAGACTATGCTCATGAATGTGAGAAGGCATCCAGATTTGCAATTCTCTCTTGCCAGGTCAGTGTACTCACACAAAACCCACAGTAGAATTATGTTAAACTCAAAAGAGGGCTTTATTGAAGATAGACAATAACTAACCTACGACCATAGGATATTGATGTCCATTGTTGAGATTATAACATCCAAGTCAGCACAGTTTCTGCTTGCATTATAGTCTCACCTCCTTCTCCTTAATACCTTCATCTCAGCTTTTTCACAAACTGGATTAGTGCTAGCCCAAATGTGCTACCTTTACCTACACAGAAAGATAGTAGGTTCTTCATGTCACCTTCACATATGGGTGGGCTCTTAAATTTCAATAAGCTGCCTCATGATAAGAATGCCAATGGCACAACACTGGACAGTACTGATGGCTCTCTTTACCATAATGGCTCTAAATGTCATTTATGTATAACTGAGAAGTCCTGGTGTTCCTGTCTTCTATACAGTACTGCAGATGTAACACAGGTATGAGGGCAGCTATCTCTTTAGGAAACCAGTGGTAAAAGAATTTGGCTTTCACCATAATACCTGTGGGCTGCTCATCCTTATGAAATCATCTGAATGGATCTCCAGCTGTCCTAAAGACTCTGCCAGTAGCTTGGGACTACTTCAAATACACAAAAATCTATTTGTTGACAGCTGAAAACTTTACTTAGAAGAAGACTCCTTTCGCATTGTATTGGGTTTGCATGGCCAGGTTTTGGTAGCAGAGGGGTTACAGGGGTGGCTTTTGTGAGAAGCTGCTGGAGGATTCTTCCATGTCCAGCAGAGCCAATGCCAGGCAGCTCTGAGATGGATGTGCTGCTGGCCAAGGCTGGGCCAATCAGAAATGGTGGCAACACCTCTGTGATAACTTATTTAAGAAGCAAATAGAAAGGTTATTGTGTAGATGAAATTGTGGCCAGAGCAGAGTGAGAACATGTGAGAGGAACAGCTCTGCAGACACCAAGGTCAGTGGAGATGGAGGGGGAGGAGATGTTCCAGGCAACAGAACTGAGATTCCCCTGCAGCCCATGGTGCAGACCATGGTGAAGCAGCGGTGGCCCTGCAGCCCACAGAGGACCACAGGGATTCTGAGATCCACTTGCTGCCTGTGGAGGAGACCCAACCCGGAGCAGGTGGATGCCTGAGAGGAGGCTGTGAACCCATGGGAAACCCGTGCTGGAGCAGCTCCTATCAGGGGCCTGTGGAGCAGTGGAGAAAGGAGCCCACACTGGAGCAGGTTTCCTGGTAGGACTTGTGACCTCATGGAGGACCCACACTGGAGAAGGCTGTGCCTGAAAAACCACATCCCATGTGAGAATGGTCCATGTTACAGCAGTTTGTGGAGGACTGTTGCCTGTGGGATGGATTCAGGTAGGAAAAGTTCATGGAGAACTGTCTCCTGTGGGAGGGACCCCATGCTGGAGCAGAGGAAGGACTCTTCTGCACAGTGGGAGAAACAATGGGCAATGAGCTGATCATAACCCCCATTCCCTGTCCCCCTTTGTTGCTGGCAGGGGGTAGATAGAGCTGGGAATGGAGGGTGGGGGGAGGTGTTTCTAAAGTCTTACTTTTTACTTGGTTTTACTTCTCATTATCCTGCTCTGATTTTGTCACTAATAAATTCAACTCATGTCCCTGGTTTGAGTCTGCTTTTCCTGTGAGGATATTTGATGAGTGATCTCTCCCAGTCCTTATCTTAACCCATGGACCCCTCATTATATTTTTTCTCCCCTGTAGAGTTGGAGAGGGAATGGATAGAGAGGCTTTGGTGCATGCCTGGTGTCCATCCAGTGTATATCACGACATGCATGGACCCAATTCTGATTTTGGGTCACACGTTTTACTGGGTCACATCCAGTAAAAATCTAAAGACACTTCACTGTTGCTACACTAGGGATTTTGCCTCATTCTTCCTTGCAACTAGGAAGTGTTTTGTTTTTGTGTTCTGTTCAATCAGAATATCTCATATCCTATTATGCTGCTACCAGTATCCAGAAAGGATTAGCGAAGAAAAAGAATACCTATGAATTCATCATTCCTGAGAGAAACACTTTTAGTGTTATTTTAGATATCATTCAGATCTGTCGTGGCATCAAGACTGTGCTTGTATGATACTGTGCAGATCTGGAAGAATCCTTGGTAAAGAGAGCTCTGAATCCTCCAAATTAGACTCATATATGCAGCCTGCCACAAATGGCAAATTAAGAAAATAAAGTGTAATACAACATCCAACTAATGAGAACCCTAGAGTAGTGAATACAACCAATTTAAACCAAGGGGTCAATGGCAGTCAGAGCTTTAATAGTTCCAGAGACATTTAATATTGCACAGGGATAGAAAACATCTTCAGGAACTTGTCTTTAATCATGAAAAAAAACCTCAACAACGTAACTCCTGAAAACAGTGAAAGCCAAAGAAAAAACCTACTTTTCTCAGTAACAAGGAGAAGTAATGAGAACCCAAAACTAATATAATGGGGAAATTTGACAACTTCAGAAATAGGGATGTACAGAAAATTGTGCTGCATTTCATCATCACATATGAAACAGGGCCAAAATGATAACCTAAAATATAGAGAAGAATGTTCTTAAACACTCAGAAATGATTGCTTGTCTTTCCATGAGGAAAGAAAGCAGAACACGGAAAAGAAAAAGCAGATCATGGAAATCTTACACGTCCCATACCTTGAATCAGTGTCTTGCAACTCTACTAAGCTGAATACTAAGCAGTGCAATAGAAGATCAAATTCTCAACATATAAGATTCAACATTTTAAATGTCTTGCCAGATCCAGAATTAATTGTGTGTTATTAATTACTATATAAGTAGTAATCACAAGATGCCAAATACATAAGTAAAGGAAACTGAAATTGAAACTGTTGATGGATGCTTTCTCATTTTACCCATTCTCTTTTGTCTCATTATCATATTTCAAACTGTATAAATTTTTGATTGCTCTGATATAAATAAAACATATCTTTATGCCAGTGATAACTCTAGTTCTGACTTTGAGTTTCCCCCTTCAGAGATCTTGTACTATCTCTGAAAGATTACAGAACATTGTAGAAATTGAAATCTTAAATTTTCTTTCCACTTGAACGCAAGATTCAAAACAAACAGCAGGATTAAAGAAAAAAATTGTCGTGTGTCCCTTTTTCTTATTTCAGGTCTTGGTTGTTTGGAATCAAACAGCAAAAGTGAAGTGCCTTCAGATTCCTTAAGTTTTGGCAGCCTGGTATCTCCAGGTGAACATAATTCATGAAAACAAAACCCTGACTTATTATCCGTCCATTGAGTACAAATAGTTTACATAGTATTAACATAAAATTGTCCTCTTTTGTGCAGTGTTTTTCCCCCTGCTTTATCATTCTGTCTAAAGATGACTCTTAAATCAACTGTGATGATCTTGTTTCCTGTCTTCCTTAGCTGTCTAGAGATTTTACAGTGTGTGAAATTCTTCTGGAGTTATAAATTTAAGTTACGTCTTTTGTTGAGATAAAACTGCCCTTTTGCTTTCTGGGGGAAAGAAACAGAAGTTTCTAGTTTAACCAGCCTGAGATTTTTCTACTGTTGTTAATCAAACTGATTGCATGGCTTCCTACAGAGTTAAACTGAGTCAGTCCTCCCAAGCTTTGCACTCACAAAAGAGCCTCTTTATTTATGTGAATCACAGAAACAGTGACGTAAAGACTTTTCTCTGTCATTCTACAGAGTTTTCAGAATATCCTATTGTGAGTTCATTTTGAGCTGTGAGAAACAAAATTACAATTTAATCTCAATTATACCACTGATATAAAATGATCAAAATATTATACACTTACTTAAAAACCGACTCTAACATAATTTTCTTCTTTTGCCAAATGTTTCATGATTAAAGCAAACATTTAGAACTAGACTTTCCAAAATTAACTTGAAAAAGAACAAGAAATTTATTTTTCAAATGAAAATATTTCAGTTTGGACAATGTTAGAAATCTATCCCGTCCCAATTAAATTTTTAAATTCATTGCTCTGTACTAAACTTAACCTTCAAGAAAGTAACTTATGTGTTTCTACATTTTTGATACACAACCTTAAGCAGCAGAAAGTAAAGCTCATTGGTGTTTGCTACCACTGTCGAGGATACTTCAGGAACGTTCCTTCTGCTAATCCAGAATTACTGCAATTTTTACTTGAATAGATGAGGATATTCAGAATATTAAGTACATCTCCAGTTATATAATATTGTAAATATGAGTTAGTCATATTTGACCCAAGGCCAGTATTCATATTTTATATTTGACAGGAACAGGATTGTTAGCAGAGGGGGATGAATCAAGCATAGTTTCTCTAAATTCAGTAGAAAAAAGAGTGGAATGATTCTTTTGTTGTTGTAGCCATGCTCCTTTTGAAATTTATCCCAAAAATGGTTAAAATTAATCTATCTTGTCCTGATGTTTGAATCAAAGTGCCATATTTGCATTTTCCACAATAACCATACTATTTATCCTATTTATTTCTGTATGCTTATTTCAAATACACACAATCATCTACCTTTGAAGGTCCTCTGTAGACTTCCTAGAAGATTCCTCCATTTTCCACTTCCCTTAATTTAGTAAAGTAATTGTTATGTATCAGTATAAGATTCTAAAGACTGAGTTAGAAATCAAAACAGAATTGAAAATTATGTTCCCATAACAGAGAAAAATTCCTTTGAGCCCAAGGCTTCACTTTGACAGATATGGTTACTGCTCATGACAGCCTAAATAGAGAGATATTACCTGCAAATGTCTTTTATAAACCCAGGATAAAAAAAAAGACACACAGACAAAATCACCATGCTCCTCTTCTTTCTCTGCAACCAAGCATCTCTTCCCCCTCTGCAACCCAAAAAGCAGGCCTGATTCCTCAAGAGATGCCCCTTCCTTGGCAGGGCTGCGTGAAGAACTTGCAGAGGGTTGTGATCACCTCAATACACAAAATCTAAAAACCTTTTCTGGGTTTACCCAGAATGAGCCCTAGGCGGGATCACAGCTCCCATGCTTTCCTCAGGAAGAGGGAAAAAGGGAAGGGGAGGTTGACATCTGCCTGGGGCTTGCTGAAGAAAAACGTTGGGAGTCACTTGTACAGGCATCAGCCCTGTAATCCCAAATGTGGCAGTATGGGCTGAAAGTGTCTGCTCTCTGTCTCTTGCTTTTTCTTCCTCACATACAGTATGTGTGTTTACAAATAAGACCCTAAGAGTTGACAGTCTGGCACTCACAATGATCACTGAGGGAGCTTACTCAATCCTGTGCATGTCACATAACTTTATAATGGGTCATAAAAATACCACATTTCTATTTTATAAAAACTTTAGTAGGCAGGGTCTATCCCCCGTTCCTCCAAGAATAAAAAATAAATTAAATTAGAGCTTTTACTTGATGTGTCACCTTTGCTGATAAAGAAAATTGAAAAATAATCATTAAAGTTAAAAGTGTATTTAATCTTTAAGTATTTCAAGTATTTTTCCACTTTTTATCATAGTCAAGTATTTCATAATTTAAAAGTGCATTTCATTGCTTTAATCTGCTATGAACATTTAAACCTATCGATATATTTTGATATCTGACCATTTTTCCCTTATTTCTGTGATAAATGATAGAACGTATTTGAACTATAATTTTATTTAATGAGTTTGGTTTGTTCAGATGTTGTAAATGGTAATTTATCTCAAGCATATTGAGAAAATACAGACCATTTACTTGAAGGACAAAACTGAATTGATATTTTAGTTGGCAACTTTACAGAAAGAAAGTCCAGCCTCTTTCATTTTTATGTATAGGTTTCCATATTTACTATGCTAACAGTGCAAGCATGTGGGCGGATAAAGGGGTTCTCAGAAAGGAATTGTCATTAAAACAAAAATTTGTAACCAAAAGCCACTCTCTGGTGACCTTTTCACTGCAGCTATGGTTTATGCTCAGACATCTTCTTCCAATGTTATTCTCCTTGTTGTGCTAATATTGAGTGTCAAAGAGGAACTAGTATAGCTTTGGCTATGTTAAAAGAGGGCAGCAGAACTTATATAATATTCTTCTCTTTCCCCCACAGTGCATCATGAAGGATGTAAGATGTGTGAGAAGCAAAGAGCCTGAAGCATCCTTTATGTAAAATTAATTGAAAGGAAGGGTCAGTAAAGAAAAAACCCTGCCATTATCTCCTAGTAAAAAAATGCAGATATTAACAATTTAGAACAAATGATTACTCCAAGAACTTCATAATTATCCTGTGCTTAATAAATCATCCTTTCATTTCCCTGTATGATATGGCACCAGTACCTACTGCAACAAATTAAAAGACATATGAATGCAGATGAAAACTAGAATATAAGTGAAGGGTGAATTTCTTGAGGTTTCCACATCAATGTGTTTGTGAATTGCAGCACAGGCATGCATTAGTATAAAGCCCACAAGTCCTCCTTCAGTGTTTGTTCCTGATCTCCCACACCTTGCTTTTCTTCCTGCTGAGTTGTTTCAAGTCCAGTCTGGGCAAGCCTCTGTTTTTTATGCATTCACACACAGAGATGGTGGGATTGCTGTCTGATTTGGGTTAGAGAAGGATGAGCTGGACACAGATATTTGGTAGTTGCAGCATTCAGCTCCTATTCCTCCTATAAACCTCACAGTCTTATTTTTCACCACAGACATGGCTCTTCTCCTGTTTCTTCCTGTGATCATCCGTGTTGCTGAAAACTAGGATCAGAGGTGAATTGAGGCAGCTGGAGTCTGACAAACTGCTGTCAATCTCAGCTGTACACATATGGCTCAAATGGCACCAGCCTGGACCACCCTTTCGGTAACAAGCATCCTTCCCAGATTCAAGTGACACCTCCTGAGTGAATATCCTAATCACTCCTTCTGCTTCACTCTTCCTTCACAAGTTCATTCCACTTCAGCAGCCACACAAAGGTTTTATGAGAGTTTTTTTCTGGTGAAAATTTAAAACTTGTTCTCCCTGAATTCCACGTCATGATTCTACCCATTTTAGCTACTGTTCCTGTGTTCATGTATTAATTACATATATAGTCATCACATTCACATATCCAGAGCAAACTCTAGTAGTTATCAAGGTTTTCTTCTATTAGAGAAAACTATTTTAAAATTTTGGTGAACATTCTAAGTCAAGCACTGCAGCAGGAACCACTGGCATCCAGTGATAACTTGGCAGGTTTAGAGGTATTTTGCCTGCTCAGT
Source organism: Acanthiza pusilla (assembly GCA_036630365.1). Classification (NCBI taxonomy): domain Eukaryota; kingdom Metazoa; phylum Chordata; class Aves; order Passeriformes; family Acanthizidae; genus Acanthiza; species Acanthiza pusilla. The sequence continues at coordinate 49,194,087 of JAXCHO010000034.1, forward strand.
GTTGGGATACTTCGATTATGTGGATGGCAATTGCTAAAATAATAATACTGGCTACCACTGACTGAGATATGAATCCACAGTCCATGAAATATGTGGTTTTAATTTTAAGCATAACTTGCATATTCCCATCTGCTTTATAAAATGTATGACAAGTGAATAACTAAACTGACTTGCAAATGCAAACAAAAATGATAGTACAGAAGCACCCTTTCTGTACATGTAACAACAAAAAAAAGCAAAGTACTTGACAAAATAATGTCAGAATATGTAAGATTTCTAACCTCCCTACAGTGCATAGGTGGGGAAAATGATCACCAGTATGTCAGAAAATTTTATATAAAGTTTGTGTATGGTAGGCACACCATGGACCAAATTCAGATCTTTGACTCAGCTATTTGTTCAGGTGAGGAACTAGCTACCTCTTTTGCAAGGAAGAAATCTGAATAGGACTGGGGAACAGATAAAGCTTTCCCTTTACAAAAGATCATTCTTACATCTGTGATTCTTACACAGATACTCATTAAGTCATTAAGTGGATTCTTTTTTTAGTGGGTTTGGTTGTTGGTTTTTTTTGTAAGGAGTCAGCATTCCAACGTTTTGAAATATGCTGACAAGATAATTGTAAATCCTAAGCCTGAAATAGAAAACTGAATGTGAGCCCAGCATTAAATCACTGTATATCCTAGACTGCTAACAAGCTCTATAGCATCATGACAAGCATAGATGAAACATGCAACATCTAATTCATTGCTTCAGTACTTACAATAAATATGCCTTTAATTTTCATCTGTTTGTAGCAAACACATAATGTGACAAATAATGTTGTAAACTTTTATCTCCCAGGAGGATACAGATTTCAGACAAAGTTCACAAAGAAAATCCATGTATTAAAACATATTTTGTTGAAAATACACTAATCACATAACAGAAAAGAAAAAAAAAGAGGTGTTTCTGGTATTTGGTGATGCTATTTCTGAATTCCTGGATCTTGTCAAAGAAACCAACATGGGGTTTCATGCCTGTTTAGGGCCTCAGTGAAGTCAGTGGGGTAGTTCATGTACTCTTAAGCCCCGTGCAAAATCCTAGAGCTGTACAAATTGCAGAATTCGTGTTTGTGGATTAGTCTCTGGGGTAGACTGAAATGTTATGGTTAGCAGCTTAAACATTGTTAAAATCACCAAAGGACTTTTGTCCACTGTAGCAAACTGCAAAGAAGAAACTCCTCATCTGTGACCACCAAAGCCCATCCCTCCCTGAATGTCCTTCCTGGGGAACTGGACTGAGTTAAGCCACCTGATGGGAACCTGAGATATGATAAAATAAAGGTGGCACTATTGTCCAAATATCTCCGGTCTAAGGGAGAAGTAAACAAGCCTGGGGGGAGTAGAACGTATCCACAAAGAAAGCCATTCTCAGCAGATGTGCTGAAAATCAGCTCTAGCTGGGGGGAGGCCACAGCCCGCAGGCTCATTTGCTGAGGCTGGGTTTGAGAAGTGTTTGAGTGTGTGATGGCAAACATCTGGCCACCTGGAGGGTACCAGGTGGGGTGGGGTTTGAGGCTGACAGAGGCAAATCCTGCAGGCTGGGATAGTGTTTTTATCATGGTAATTGTCCTTCCTTACACAACTCTATCAGTTGCAAAACTCCCCCTCTTTCTCCCGGGAAGGCCTGATGGGGCATAAGTGGTTCAGCTGTCATCAGAGGCACTGTCATGTCTTAGAAGGTGTCCAAAACCATCAAATTCCTCCGAAGTGCTCCCAGACTAATCTCTGAGGCCTTCCACCAAAGGACTGAAAGATATACACACAGACACAGACACACACACACCTACATGGGAGGTGCCAGGAAGTTCCCACCTGAGCCTGAGCATATTTTAACACCCCAGACAGATAAAGATGGCAATCATCACTTCAACCCATGGACATATAAGCTGCAGCAATCAAGCCTCATCTTAGATCCATGGGTGGTGACTGTGCATCATTCTATTCTTATCCTTTCTTTTTCTTTCTTTCTTTTCCTTTTACATTTTCTTAATATTTTTATGCTTTCACATTGCCATATTATAATAACCAAAATGGCTACATACCTGCTTTGCATTGCAACCAAGTTGTTCTGAAATGAACCCTACATATGCATATTTACAAAGACTGATCATTCAGTGTTGTTTCACTCTAATCTGCCCCAAGGGATCTATTAACAAGAACCTGGGTTGCTCTTGCCTTCATGGGGGCGGGTTGTAACAGTCTCCACTTTCACACATTACTGACTGACATTGTTATGTTTTACAGCAAGACATGAAACATCTGTTTGGGTGCCATTAAGTGTCCTTTCATAGATGAATAAGTTTATCTGCATGAATAGTAAAATGACACATAATAAAAAACCCAAGAAATTAAATGTCATGAATAATCGTATCTTAGTTTATTCATTTTAACTTAGAGCTAGTTTACAGTAATGCACAGACCTTTTCTGTTATTATCTGGCTTTTGGAATGGAGACAATTCTATTTTATAATTTTCTGGTGTTCCTTACTTTATGTGTTTGAAATTATCCCAGTAATTAAATGAAATGGATTAAATGAAACAATGCAGTTAAGGCAAAGAAGATGCAATAGAGTGAGGTTCCTTAAGGGAACACAATGAGAAGGATTCATTGATGGGTTTTTTTTTTCTGCCTGGCCTTTCTCAAGATGACAGGAGACCCTGGGATCAAAGGCATTACTAAATATTAATGAATGCAGAAGCCTCAGAAAAGAAGGTGAGAGGAACTGATTGTCAGCAGCTGACGACAGAAATCAATTCAGAAGGGAGCTGAAGACATGAACACTATAGGAGACAGTAGCTTTGTTTTCAAGCCCAGAAAGAAAAGCAAACAGGGATGATGGGAGTGGGCCAGAACTTGCAAACATGAGCAAGAGTTAGGACAGTTGTGAATATATACACTTTTAAATAGTTTTTCTATGTGTAAAACACATGTTTGAATGAATAAAAATTATAGGGAGACATTGGCAATTGTGCGAATAAACGCATGTGAGTGAATAAGGCAAAACTTCATTTTGAAAAAGCCAGAGATGCAGGTAATAGAGATTCAAATAATGGCTTGTCCCATAATCTGGATGAAGAAACTGGAGCTGAATCTGAAGGAAGTACATCTTACCAAAAAGGAAAATTTTAAAAGAGAAAGATATGTTTACAAAAGCCTAAATAAAAATAAAATATATAAAGCCTTCAGCAGAGAGAAAGCAGACAGAATTGAGGAATGTGGGATCCTGAAACTTGCAGGAAAGGGGGAACTAAAATATAGAAAAGAAAGTGCTTAGTAAATAAAGCTAGCAGATGAAAAGAGCAACCAGTTGTAGGTGAGCCTGCTTGAGCAGGGGGATTTGCTTGGATGACCTCCAGAGGTCCCTTTCAGCCTCAGCCATTCTGTACTTCTGTGATATGGTCAGTGTAACACTTTCTGTAAGGAATCAAACCTCCATTCTCAAAACCCTTTCACATTTGGAAACTTAAGAAGAAATCTGAAGAGCACAGCGGCTCACAAGAACAAAGGTTGCTGGGGAAAGCAAGTTGTTTCCAGGGCCAGGAGCAGGAATGACAGCCTTTTATTGTGCAACACCTCCACAAGGATTTCACAATCAGCTTTAGTGTCTTTGCTGGGGTAGACATAGCAGTACAGCCTAAAACATTTCACACAAGTCTGTGGATAAAAAAGAGGCATTTAATATGGAGCAGTTGAAATGTGCTGACCTTACAGTGCTTGAAATGTGTGTTTGTCATGAACAAGAATTCAAGCAAGTTAGCTTCAAAACCAGGTTATTTTTGCAGGGCCCACAACAGTGTCCTGACAGCGGCACTGGAAACGTGGAATGCCAGGTGCACTCCCAGGTGTGACTGCATTCATTGGCATTTGTAGCTTTGTGCTTTATTTCACTTTTGGGCCTTGCAGAGGTTCACTTCAGTAACAACATCTCCAAAGTAAACACGATGCCTGGAACGCAAGTTCTAGAGGACGAGTAGGTGCAGTGCTGGTGAAGCTGGGGGAGGCAGGCAGCCCACCAGCACCCACCCACTCAGCAGCCCACCAGCACCCACCTTTTGTCCTGGTCTGCGCAGGTGACATCTGTTACACATCCAATGAACAGTGCATTGTCCTTCCAAGCCCGTTTGTACGTAGATCTGAAGGTCTGAGGTATCTGCAGTGCACTGTACTGTATTGTATCACCTATGCTGATGTTTGCCAGAAGGCTGGTGTGTGTTCTTTAACACAGGAGGCAGCTAGGGGCTGAATCACAAGTACCCTCCAGTCATGGATAGTTCGGTGCAGCAATTAAGCCAGGAGTTTATTTATGTGGTTCTGAGATCATCAACCTTACTCTGCTGTACCTGATGGTAATCACAGACCCCATGACAAATGTTGCCCAAGTACAACTTTATAAACAAAGTTACAAATAAAGCTTCAGTTCTCATTAACTTGTTTTTCTCAGAAAGAATTTCTTAATTTCTGACTGCCTCAGATAATACATACAAACTCTAACCAGATTTTACGGATAGATGCATAATTTACAACTAAATTACAATTAAGGTAGTTAAGACTCATCTGACAAGAATGCATTTACAGAAATGAAAATATAATTTTATCAAGTATACACAGCCACAAAGCCTCTTCCAGTTACCCATATGAGTCAGATGTTGACGCGGATTATATATTCATTCATTACCATTACACCTTCTTTCTCCCTTGAATCCCTTTGTCTGGTTCCTAAGCAACCACACCAAGGCTCCTCTTCAGAGAGAACCTACAGTCATGACCCCGGCATGGGATTCCTTCAGGTAGATCGGCAATGGTCCTGGGAATTTCAAATGCCTGCCACGGCATCCCATAAGGAATGGAGTGTCCTGCATTAAAAGCATAAACCAGACACATCAACACTCAGAAAGAAACTAAATCCAGAGGCTTTTTGTAAATTATATGGTGGAAACTATTGGATTGGTTGTTATCTCATGTACTTAACTTTGTGATATTCCAGACTAAAAATGACAATTCATTTATTTGTCATTTACTTACTAGATGTGATCAGCAAGTGACTGTTCAATTGGAGGTTAGCTGTACAGAAACATAATTATTTCAATGATTGTTGAGAAGGCAGATTATTAAAGCTTATTGAAATCTTTACTCCAAAGCTGTCAATGGCTGCCAGTTAGGATTTGGAGTAGTTGCTTTCATCCCTCATGTCTCAGTTTGCTATCTAAAAGTAAAATACAACATTTTCCTGCATCATAAGGATTGTATTAATAGCTGTCCTTAAAATTCTTGACGTTTCCTAGACAAAGAACAAGATGTATATGAAAACCTACAAATGAGAAATGTTAGCAATATGACAACACTTGATCTTTTTTCTTTTTTTTTCTAATGCACAGACTTCATGTTAAGCAAGAACAGACTAATTTAGTCTTCTTTTTCTAACAATTAATTAATAATGAAATTAATTTTGTTTTGAAATTTGGTAAAGTAATATTGACCATGATGAGAGAAGGCCAAACTTAGCCTTCACAGATTCTTCTTCACACATACGCTAAATGCCTAAATCAGTGTTAGCACCTGTAAAACAAGTGATTACTGATTGTAGATTCTTCCACTCTTCTGGAATCAGAAGAGGTGTCATAATTCCACTTGGAAAGGGGAAAAAAATCCTCTGTTTCCAAGCAGCTCATGCCTGTAAGGTCCTGTACCATGATTAGTTATGTCACTGTGCATTCCTGATAAGTTTGTCTGATTGGAGTGACTCTTCCTAAGCTTTCAATGGTTTCTTTAAGAGAAAAAAATTCCCAAGATTTTAACAAACCTCCTGCAGCAGACTCCTAGAATAACATTTGGTCTTAGCAACCAGCACTCTTCGGCAACACGGTCTCAGACGAAAAAGGAACTTTTTCTGCTGTGACAAAAAAGGCATTCAAAATTTTGGAAAGAATGAACTTCTTATCAATCTTACCAATGGCATTTCAGAAAAACACATACGGGATATCTCTTCTCCTGGAAGAAGATACTACACGTGATTTTGGATTGAGTAGTAGTAGTAGTAAGTGTAGCTTTATCTGATAATGTGCGCCATTGTAGTCCTTCAGAATAACAAAGCAATATGGAGAAAGTGTTTGTCATCTTTATATTACAATAAGGTTTCTTGATGCCTTGCTGTCAGTCTGGTTTTCAGATTGGTGGTGGGTGCATAATTGCTGTAATAATGTCTACATTACATTAGATTTCTATAATATTAAAGAGAGATAGAAAGGGGTTTTAGGCTCTGAAATTCCAATTTAAAGTTAATTTTCCTCCTTTTGTCTTGGTCCTCACTCTGCACATGGAATCATCTTTTCATTCATTTTTTTTTTCATTTCAGAGCCCCAGTTGTCTTATTATTTTTAAAATATTAGCAGTAATCATGGATAATACTTCACTTCACTAATGGGGCTTCTGGTTTGGGCCCTCATCCGAATTTCTCTTTCTGTTATTCCCTGATCAGAATATATTCTTTATTAGTCAACTGAGGTTGACGTTCCTGTGAATTTAAGTCTATATAGTTTTCTGTGGCTAAACAAACCAGCATATTTCCTTTTGTAACCAATCTTTTACCACTGCAGCCAAGGGAAGTTTTGCTGCTGTTTACAAAAGAAACAGCTTTTATTTCGGTGTCATGTATCTCCACTCACCTTTTAATACTGTATGTGGGGTAGGAGAAGCTCAAATTCAAATGCACCACCTTGTAAAAGACATAAAAATCGTAATTGTCTTAAACACTGTTCAGATCTCCAAAGGAAGACCAGAAGAAGAGGATCAATGGAATGATATCGGAATCCATGCAGTGGTGATATCTTTCTATTTACTCTGTCTCTCTCTTACGCTCTTTATATCCCTCCCGTCTCTTTCTTATTTCTTTCTCTCTCTCTCTCTCTCTATCTCACATTTACTGTGAAACAAAATCCATACTCTTGACTTCAGCATATGGTCTTAATACAGGTAGAGGCATTGCTTTAATAATCATAACTGGATCTTAGCGCACCTCTGATTATCCATGACACCCATCTTATTGACTTATATTTGCTTTGATAATGGCTTTCTCTATTTCCTTGGTGTTTTACATTTCCGCAAATATCCAAATCTGTTTAACAGTGGATCATCTGCTTTTGAGGTATTTGGCTATCACATTGGGGGAGCTAAGATTGATCTTATCACTTATGCTTCTTTTAGGTATTTGTTTTCATTATTACTTTTCACATCCCTCGCTGTCTAAGGAGAAATGTGAATCAGCCTATATGCAGTACCATGCAAAAGCAGCAAGATTGCTTCAGCAAGCCAAGCTATTTATGAAATCCCTACACAATATTATATTATGCCCACACTGACATTTCACACGTACCCAAATGGAACACCACAACCCTTTCTTTGAGACCATGCTTGAATCAAGCTCATGCCATGTCCAAAAATGAAAGCATTACAAGTGATCTAGATCCCATGAGCTTATTGATTATTGTCGGTGATTGAATGCACGCAGTCCGCTGGGTGCAAGCAAAGCCATCTTTATTTTACAAGGCATTGTACAAGGCACATCCTTCTACATCGCTACCATCCAGCAAACTGCACTCACACCATGGGGCGTGGCGTCTATGGTTACAATGATTTGCATCTCTAAGGGAACAGACACCGGGTACTGGGTTACCACAGCCCCATCCCACTCCCTTGTCTCAACTGCTGCCAGATGGTGACACCTTGCACCCTGACAGATTATATAGAACACCTCGCTTTGAACCTTAGGAACTGAAATACATGTTCAAACACCATTATCCTTATATCCATGTCCTGGCTTCAGCTGGGATAGACATAATTTTCCTTCTGGTAGCTGGAAGAGTGATGTATTTCTGATTTAGCATGACAGCAATGTTCATAATGTTTTAGTTGTTGCTGACCAGCTCCTATACTAAGTCAAGGACTTTTCAGCTTCTCATGTTGGCCCATCAGTGAGGAGGGTGGGAGTACACAAAGAGTTGGGAGGGGAGAGAGATGGGACGGCTGACCCTAAGCAGACAAAGGGATATTCCATATCATATGGTGATTATCTGCCTGTCAGGTTAAACCACAACAGCCCACCAACAAGTTTCATTATTTCTATCCCAGTCTGCACAGTTTTCAAGCTCTGCTGAGTGCTCACCAGCTACCCACAGGGTAGCTTCCCATGGGGAAGCACAAGGATGGAAACCCAGGTGATGCTAGAATAGGAGTGATCCACAGTACTCCACCTTTCCCACAAGAGGTTCATCCTAATGTCCTTGCGTTCTGCCTTCAAACTCATGTTCTTCAGGAGACAGAAATTTAGATTATACATTTACCAAATACTTGGATATGGTTTATTTGCACCACCAGCACCAAGTGGCAAAGCCACTCGGCCAAGCATGGGAATCTCAGCAAACTGCCCAAGAACAGTAATATGCTTACACTGATGATGCTGTCCTACCACTGCCAGAAGTATTCAGTCCCCTCCATTTTTTTGTCAGGATCTTGAATGTCCTAGGATCTAAGAAAGTCTCACCTGCTGCCATTCCAGTTCTCTTTTCTACCTTTCACATTCACCCAAATCCAGCTTCTTCATATTGCTCAGGTTCCATACCTGGTGCTGGCACCAGGCTTTGCACAACCTCCTTTCTCAGGACTTCTGTGTTTGCACAACAAGGAAAGCTCAAAAGCACACAAGTGATAACATTTAGTTGGGGCTGCTAGGTTTCAAAGCAAAATGCATGCAACACATGGAAGCAAATTGTAAAGAACACATGGAAAAAAGTGACAGCTGTGACAAAGAAAGAAGAACAGATATTATATGCTCCTTAATCTCTTCCTGCTTTTGAGTGTAAAGCGGTTCCTGCTGGTGCTTATGCAAGAAATACGCAGGAAATATTTGAGTGTCTTATTTTACTTATTTTTAATGTGGATGAGAATTTCTTTTTCTAGTTATAATAAAGTCTGCTTTAAAGAATAGCTTAAGAAGGACTGCAAATGATACAGTTATTATAAAATAATAGGGTTATTATGACATATGTTTTGAAAAATTGCACTCTATGTAATGCTTTATGCTACTTTATGTCTATATTTATGCATATCTTCTATGGAAACATTATTTTGTTTATGTATTTGACTAAAAAAGCATATATTCTTTACAGTATTTACACACCAAGAGTTTTGACAGCTCCAGTATTATTAATTTGTCTGTCAAACTCGAGAAAATGTCACAAAAAACCTCAAAATAATGTAGAGGAAAACAGGAACAGAAAGATGGCACATTTGAAATCCAGGTGCTGCACCATTTTAAATACTCAGCAACCCTGAATCATGCTGCTTGCTTTACATACGCAACTATTGTTAGAAAAACCAAGTAACAGCTCAGATAGGACACATTCACTTTTCATACAGGAAGTACAGAAGAGACAGGCAAGAAAAGATTTTTCCAAGGGCACAAGAGTGGGCAGCGACATTAGACTTAAGAAAGACCAGGAAGGCTGATTTAAAACTAAAGGGAAAAAAAAGTAAAGGTAACATCGCAACACAGGTTTCCGGGAAATATCCCGGAATATTTACAAAACATACAGCCTAATACCTAGGCAAAATTTCAAGAGGAAGAACCCTGCATGCAGCCTGGCAAAACAGACACACATGACATGGCTGAAAAAAGTGAATTTCCAATTCTTAACTACTGAGGCATTGAAAGAAGGCTTCAAGACTACAAGGACCTCATGCTCTCTCTTAGAGTAAAGGAGAAATCCCCACCAGATGTAGTCAAGAGGTGAAAATCACACAAAAGCTTCCTGCCAAAACTATCCAAAGCAAATGCTCAAAACCCAACCATCTTTGGCAAAGGATGAAATACAACACGGCATTCAACATTCAACCACTTCTCATAGCACTACTCACTGTCAATTTAGCATTTACCTAGCATCAACTTAGCCCAACCGAGAAAAAGCTGGAAACTTACCAAATGCTAGGCTACCCAAAAATGGCAGGCAAAGAGAAGTAGGAGAAGAAAGAGAGGCAGAGAGGAAGACAGGAGGAGAGAAGAGATCTAGAAAAACACACCGAGGGCTACCACCTCTAACATTGCAGCAGGGGCAAGACAGGAACTCCATGCAGCCTTCTAGGTTGTGAGCATGTGCTGACCCTCTCATGCTCTGCTCATTGAGCCCCACGGCCTTCATGTGCCTGCCCCTTGGATGGGTGTGCCAGTTGCTTGGCCAGTCAGGGCCCAGGTGAGCACCTGGGCCACCCCAAGAGTCCATGACGGACAGCTCAACCAGGCCTTGGGGCAGCTCCGGGGGGCGCAGCAAGATGCTAAGGGCCACACATGCAGCCAAGCCTAGCCGGCCCCTCCAAGCACACACAAGCACTGCCACTGCAAGATGTTTCCAGACATGCAACGTGCAGTCAAGGACAGCCGCCTGCCCTCATGCTCTTGCAATGTCTTGTGCAGCGCCAGTGGCCCCCCAGCTGTAAGCTCAACAGCTCTCTGAAGCCTAAGGCTAACCCAGAGGGCACTTCCTGCTTGGGGCCCAGGTACCCACCCCTATGCGCGGTCCAGATCAGAAAGATGTGGGAGCAGCAAACTTGGGGCCTTGCTGCAATCATCTTGGCATGCCCTTTGCACAACCTGTGTGCCTGGAGCTCAAGACTATTTAGTTCTCTGAACATAACCCTAGGCGCAACCATAACGCTAGCCCTAGTTAATTACCCAAGCCCAGGGCCTGGCTTGTCCAACTGAGAAAGTTGTGGCAGCAGCAATGTTGGGGCCTTTCCACAATCACCTTGGCAGGCCCTTTCCAGCGCCATAGCTCCTGGAGCTGGAGGCTCTCGAGTTCTCTCCAAGCAAAGCCTAGGCACAAGCCTAACCCTGGCCCTAGTTAATTACCCGAGCCCAGGACCTGGCTTGTCCAACTGAGAAAGTTGTGGCAGCAGCAATGTTGGGGCCCTGTCACGATGGCCTTGGCAGGCCCTTTCTAGCAGCAGTGTGCCTGGAGCTCCACGCTCTTCAGTTCTCTCAAGCCTAAGCCTAGCCCCTGATGGCAGCTTGGCACTGGGCCAGAGGGGCCCATCCTCATAGCTGACACACATGAAAAACTCTGCAGTTGGCAAAGGATGCACCTCTTAAGGCCTGGATCCTTTGATCCAGCTGTGGAACTCAAGGTTCTCCTGCTCTCTCTCTTACAGCAAAGGAGAAATCCCCACCAGATGTAGTCAAGAGGTGAAAATCACACAAAAGCTTCCTGGCAAAACTATCCAAAGCAAATGCTCAAAACCCAACCATCTTTGGCAAAGGATGAAATACAACACGGCATTCAACATTCAACCACTTCTCATAGCACTACTCACTGTCAATTTAGCATTTACCTAGCATCAACTTAGCCCAACCGAGAAAAAGCTGGAAACTTACCAAATGCTAGGCTACCCAAAAATGGCAGGCAAAGAGAAGTAGGAGAAGAAAGAGAGGCAGAGAGGAAGACAGGAGGAGAGAAGAGATCTAGAAAAACACACCGAGGGCTACCACCTCTAACATTGCAGCAGGGGCAAGACAGGAACTCCATGCAGCCTTCTAGGTTGTGAGCATGTGCTGACCCTCTCATGCTCTGCTCCTTGAGCCCCACGGCCTTCATGTGCCTGCCCCTTGGATGGGTGTGCCAGTTGCTTGGCCAGTCAGGGCCCAGGTGAGCACCTGGGCCACCCCAAGAGTCCATGACGGACAGCTCAACCAGGCCTTGGGGCAGCTCCGGGGGGCGCAGCAAGATGCAAAGGGCCACACATGCAGCCAAGCCTAGCCGGCCCCTCCAAGCACACACAAGCACTGCCACTGCAAGATGTTTCCAGACATGCAACGTGCAGTCAAGGACAGCCGCCTGCCCTCATGCTCTTGCAATGTCTTGTGCAGCGCCAGTGGCCCCCCAGCTGTAAGCTCAACAGCTCTCTGAAGCCTAAGGCTAACCCAGAGGGCACTTCCTGCTTGGGGCCCAGGTACCCACCCCTATGCGCGGTCCAGATCAGAAAGATGTGGGAGCAGCAAACTTGGGGCCTTGCTGCAATCATCTTGGCATGCCCTTTGCACAACCTGTGTGCCTGGAGCTCAAGACTATTTAGTTCTCTGAACATAACCCTAGGCGCAACCATAACGCTAGCCCTAGTTAATTACCCAAGCCCAGGGCCTGGCTTGTCCAACTGAGAAAGTTGTGGCAGCAGCAATGTTGGGGCCTTTCCACAATCACCTTGGCAGGCCCTTTCCAGCGCCATAGCTCCTGGAGCTGGAGGCTCTCGAGTTCTCTCCAAGCAAAGCCTAGGCACAAGCCTAACCCTGGCCCTAGTTAATTACCCGAGCCCAGGACCTGGCTTGTCCAACTGAGAAAGTTGTGGCAGCAGCAATGTTGGGGCCCTGTCACGATGGCCTTGGCAGGCCCTTTCTAGCAGCAGTGTGCCTGGAGCTCCACGCTCTTCAGTTCTCTCAAGCCTAAGCCTAGCCCCTGATGGCAGCTTGGCACTGGGCCAGAGGGGGCCATCCCCATAGCTGGCACACATGAAAAACTCTGCAGTTGGCAATGGATGCACCTCTTAAGGCCTGGATCCTTTGATCCAGCTGTGGAACTCAAGGTTCTCCTGCTCTCTCTCTTACAGCAAAGGAGAAATCCCCACCAGATGTAGTCAAGAGGTGAAAATCACACAAAAGCTTCCTGGCAAAACTATCCAAAGCAAATGCTCAAAACCCAACCATCTTTGGCAAAGGATGAAATACAACACGGCATTCAACATTCAACCACTTCTCATAGCACTACTCACTGTCAATTTAGCATTTACCTAGCATCAACTTAGCCCAACCGAGAAAAAGCTGGAAACTTACCAAATGCTAGGCTACCCAAAAATGGCAGGCAAAGAGAAGTAGGAGAAGAAAGAGAGGCAGAGAGGAAGACAGGAGGAGAGAAGAGATCTAGAAAAACACACCGAGGGCTACCACCTCTAACATTGCAGCAGGGGCAAGACAGGAACTCCATGCAGCCTTCTAGGTTGTGGGCCTGTGCTTGACCCTCTCATGCTCTGCTCTTTAAGCCCCACGGCCTTCATGTGCCTGCCCCTTGGATGGGTGTGCCAGTTGCTTGGCCAGTCAGGGCTCAGGTGAGCACCTGGGCCACCCCAAGAGTCCATGACGGACAGCTCAACCAGGCCTTGGGGCAGCTCTGGGGGCGCAGCAAGATGCTAAGGGCCACACCTGCAGCCAAGCCTGGCCGGCCTCTCCAAGCAGACACAAGCACTGCCATTGCAAGATGTTTCCAGATGTGGAAGGTTGGGGGGAGGGCAGGGGGCAAGTGGAATTTTTCCCATTCTGTTGCTAAGCAACTAATGACCGGTCTCTAAGGGCCATCTACGCTCACAAAGGAGACAAAGCCTTTGGCTTTTCCAGGCAGGGGAACGAGAGATTACAGGATTTTGATAACAGGACACTCGCTCGCTGCTCTCGGGGAGAGAACAGTGGAAGAGACGTCTCTCTGTTTCTGGCTGGGACCGCAGGAAAAGAAAAGCCTGGCTCTGCACTAGTTTTTCTCTGCCTGCTGGGTGAGTTTCTTGCTTTGAGGGGAAGGTCACTGGACTCCAATCCTCTCGTCCCCTCCGGGAGGGTGCATCTACCAGCCGCGTTGCAGCGGAGGGGAACCTCTGCCTGCCACCACCCCGCGGCCTGCCTGCCACTGCTCGGCACCCTGCCTGCCCCAACTGCGGAGTTTCCTGCCGCCTCCTCTGCCGGCTCGCCCCGGTGGGCTGACCCGGCTGCTCCATCTCCCGGCTCTGGGCTCTCTGCTGCGCCCCCGTCCATCTGCGCTCCACCCGGCTCCAGCCCGTCCGCCATTACACGTGTGGCACAGATCCAACCGCGCCACAGCGCCATCTGCAGCTTCCCGGGAGTCATCGCACCTGCCCTGCGGGTCTGGGAGCCCAACAGCGCCCCTGCTGGCCGTGACCGTGACTGCACCAAATGGGAAAGTGCCTGACAGCCCCAGGGACATTTGCCACTGAGTTTTTTTGGTTTTGTTATTGTTTTTTTTTAAATCTTGTTTACTGTTTTTATTACTGATTCTTTACCTCATTATAGATACTAGTAAAAAACTCTTATTCCTTTTCCCATACCTTTGCCTGAGAGCCCTTGATTCTAAAGTTATAATAATTCGGAGGGAAGGGGATTCCCATTCTCTGTTCTAAGGAAGGTTCCCACCTTCCTAAGCAGGCACCTGTCTATCAAACGAAGACACCAGACATGCAACGTGCAGTCAAGGACAGCAGCCTGCCCTCATGCTCTTGCAATGTCTTGTGCAGCGCCAGTGGCCCCCCAGCTGTAAGCTCAACAGCTCTCTGAAGCCTAAGGCTAACCCAGAGGGCACTTCCTGCTTGGGGCCCAGGTACCCACCCCTATGCGCGGTCCAGATCAGAAAGATGTGGGAGCAGCAAACTTGGGGCCTTGCTGCAATCGTCTTGGCATGCCCTTTGCACAACCTGTGTGCCTGGAGCTCAAGACTATTTAGTTCTCTGAACATAACCCTAGGCGCAACCATAACGCTAGCCCTAGTTAATTACCCAAGCCCAGGGCCTGGCTTGTCCAACTGAGAAAGTTGTGGCAGCAGCAATGTTGGGGCCTTTCCACAATCACCTTGGCAGGCCCTTTCCAGCGCCATAGCTCCGGGAGCTGGAGGCTCTCGAGTTCTCTCCAAGCAAAGCCTAGGCACAAGCCTAACCCTGGCCCTAGTTAATTACCCGAGCCCAGGACCTGGCTTGTCCAACTGAGAAAGTTGTGGCAGCAGCAATGTTGGGGCCCTGTCACGATGGCCTTGGCAGGCCCTTTCTAGCAGCAGTGTGCCTGGAGCTCCACGCTCTTCAGTTCTCTCAAGCCTAAGCCTAGCCCCTGATGGCAGCTTGGCACTGGGCCAGAGGGGCCCATCCTCATAGCTGGCACACATGAAAAACTCTGCAGTTGGCAATGGAGGCACCTCTTAAGGCCTGGATCCTTTGATCCAGCTGTGGAACTCAAGGTTCTCCTGCTCTCTCTCTTACAGCAAAGAAATCCCCACCAGATGTAGTCAAGAGGTGAAAATCACACAAAAGCTTCCTGCCAAAACTATCCAAAGCAAATGCTCAAAACCCAACCATCTTTGGCAAAGGATGAAATACAACACGGCATTCAACATTCAATCACTTCTCATAGCACTACTCACTGTCAATTTAGCATTTACCTAGCATCAACTTAGCCCAACCGAGAAAAAGCTGGAAACTTACCAAATGCTAGGCTACCCAAAAATGGCAGGCAAAGAGAAGTAGGAGAAGAAAGAGAGGCAGAGAGGAAGACAGGAGGAGAGAAGAGATCTAGAAAAACACACCGAGGGCTACCACCTCTAACATTGCAGCAGGGGCAAGACAGGAACTCCATGCAGCCTTCTAGGTTGTGGGCCTGTGCTTGACCCTCTCATGCTCTGCTCTTTAAGCCCCACGGCCTTCATGTGCCTGCCCCTTGGATGGGTGTGCCAGTTGCTTGGCCAGTCAGGGCTCAGGTGAGCACCTGGGCCACCCCAAGAGTCCATGACGGACAGCTCAACCAGGCCTTGGGGCAGCTCTGGGGGCGCAGCAAGATGCTAAGGGCCACACCTGCAGCCAAGCCTGGCCGGCCTCTCCAAGCAGACACAAGCACTGCCATTGCAAGATGTTTCCAGATGTGGAAGGTTGGGGGGAGGGCAGGGGGCAAGTGGAATTTTTCCCATTCTGTTGCTAAGCAACTAATGACCAGTCTTTAAGGGCCATCTACGCTCACAAAGGAGACAAAGCCTTTGGCTTTTCCAGGCAGGGGAACGAGAGATTACAGGATTTTGATAACAGGACACTCGCTCGCTGCTCTCGGGGAGAGAACAGTGGAAGAGACGTCTCTCTGTTTCTGGCTGGGACCGCAGGAAAAGAAAAGCCTGGCTCTGCACTAGTTTTTCTCTGCCTGCTGGGTGAGTTTCTTGCTTTGAGGGGAAGGTCACTGGACTCCAATCCTCTCGTCCCCTCCGGGAGGGTGCATCTACCAGCCGCGTTGCAGCGGAGGGGAACCTCTGCCTGCCACCACCCCGCGGCCTGCCTGCCGCTGCTCGGCACCCTGCCTGCCCCAACTGCGGAGTTTCCTGCCGCCTCCTCTGCCGGCTCGCCCCGGTGGGCTGACCCGGCTGCTCCATCTCCCGGCTCTGGGCTCTCTGCTGCGCCCCCGTCCATCTGCGCTCCACCCGGCTCCAGCCCGTCCGCCATTACACGTGTGGCACAGATCCAACCGCGCCACAGCGCCATCTGCAGCTTCCCGGGAGTCATCGCACCTGCCCTGTGGGTCTGGGAGCCCAACAGCGCCCCTGCTGGCCGTGACCGTGACTGCACCAAACGGGAAAGTGCCTGACAGCCCCAGGGACATTTGCCACTGAGTATTTTGGTTTTGTTATTTTTTTTTTTAAATCTTGTTTACTGTTTTTATTACTGATTCTTTACCTCATTATAGATACTAGTAAAAAACTCTTATTCCTTTTCCCATACCTTTGCCTGAGAGCCCTTGATTCTAAAGTTATAATAATTCGGAGGGAAGGGGATTCCCATTCTCTGTTCTAAGGAAGGTTCCCACCTTCCTAAGCAGGCACCTGTCTATCAAACGAAGACACCAGACATGCAACGTGCAGTCAAGGACAGCAGCCTGCCCTCATGCTCTTGCAATGTCTTGTGCAGCGCCAGTGGCCCCCCAGCTGTAAGCTCAACAGCTCTCTGAAGCCTAAGGCTAACCCAGAGGGCACTTCCTGCTTGGGGCCCAGGTACCCACCCCTATGCGCGGTCCAGATCAGAAAGATGTGGGAGCAGCAAACTTGGGGCCTTGCTGCAATCGTCTTGGCATGCCCTTTGCACAACCTGTGTGTCTGGAGCTCAAGACTATTTAGTTCTCTGAACATAACCCTAGGCGCAACCATAACGCTAGCCCTAGTTAATTACCCGAGCCCAGGACCTGGCTTGTCCAACTGAGAAAGTTGTGGCAGCAGCAATGTTGGGGCCTTTCCACAATCACCTTGGCAGGCCCTTTCCAGCGCCATAGCTCCTGGAGCTGGAGGCTCTCGAGTTCTCTCCAAGTAAAGCCTAGGCACAAGCCTAACCCTGGCCCTAGTTAATTACCCGAGCCCAGGACCTGGCTTGTCCAACTGAGAAAGTTGTGGCAGCAGCAATGTTGGGGCCCTGTCACGATGGCCTTGGCAGGCCTTTTCTAGCAGCAGTGTGCCTGGAGCTCCACGCTCTTCAGTTCTCTCAAGCCTAAGCCTAGCCCCTGATGGCAGCTTGGCACTGGGCCAGAGGGGCCCATCCTCATAGCTGGCACACATGAAAAACTCTGCAGTTGGCAATGGATGCACCTCTTAAGGCCTGGATCCTTTGATCCAGCTGTGGAACTCAAGGTTCTCCTGCTCTCTCTCTTACAGCAAAGGAGAAATCCCCACCAGATGTAGTCAAGAGGTGAAAATCACACAAAAGCTTCCTGGCAAAACTATCCAAAGCAAATGCTCAAAACCCAACCATCTTTGGCAAAGGATGAAATACAACACGGCATTCAACATTCAACCACTTCTCATAGCACTACTCACTGTCAATTTAGCATTTACCTAGCATCAACTTAGCCCAACCGAGAAAAAGCTGGAAACTTACCAAATGCTAGGCTACCCAAAAATTGCAGGCAAAGAGAAGTAGGAGAAGAAAGAGAGGCAGAGAGGAAGACAGGAGGAGAGAAGAGATCTAGAAAAACACACCAAGGGCTACCACCTCTAACATTGCAGCAGGGGCAAGACAGGAACTCCATGCAGCCTTCTAGGTTGTGGGCATGTGCTTGACCCTCTCATGCTCTGCTCTTTAAGCCCCACGGCCTTCATGTGCCTGCCCCTTGGATGGGTGTGCCAGTTGCTTGGCCAGTCAGGGCTCAGGTGAGCACCTGGGCCACCCCAAGAGTCCATGACGGACAGCTCAACCAGGCCTTGGGGCAGCTCTGGGGGCGCAGCAAGATGCTAAGGGCCACACCTGCAGCCAAGCCTGGCCGGCCTCTCCAAGCAGACACAAGCACTGCCATTGCAAGATGTTTCCAGATGTGGAAGGTTGGGGGGAGGGCAGGGGGCAAGTGGAATTTTTCCCATTCTGTTGCTAAGCAACTAATGACCGGTCTTTAAGGGCCATCTACGCTCACAAAGGAGACAAAGCCTTTGGCTTTTCCAGGCAGGGGAACGAGAGATTACAGGATTTTGATAACAGGACACTCGCTTGCTGCTCTCGGGGAGAGAACAGTGGAAGAGACGTCTCTCTGTTTCTGGCTGGGACCGCAGGAAAAGAAAAGCCTGGCTCTGCACTAGTTTTTCTCTGCCTGCTGGGTGAGTTTCTTGCTTTGAGGGGAAGGTCACTGGACTCCAATCCTCTCGTCCCCTCCGGGAGGGTGCATCTACCAGCCGCGTTGCAGCGGAGGGGAACCTCTGCCTGCCACCACCCCGCGGCCTGCCTGCCGCTGCTCGGCACCCTGCCTGCCCCAACTGCGGAGTTTCCTGCCGCCTCCTCTGCCGGCTCGCCCCGGTGGGCTGACCCGGCTGCTCCATCTCCCGGCTCTGGGCTCTCTGCTGCGCCCCCGTCCATCTGCGCTCCACCCGGCTCCAGCCCGTCCGCCATTACACGTGTGGCACAGATCCAACCGCGCCACAGCGCCATCTGCAGCTTCCCGGGAGTCATCGCACCTGCCCTGTGGGTCTGGGAGCCCAACAGCGCCCCTGCTGGCCGTGACCGTGACTGCACCAAACGGGAAAGTGCCTGACAGCCCCAGGGACATTTGCCACTGAGTATTTTGGTTTTGTTATTGTTTTTTTTTAAATCTTGTTTACTGTTTTTATTACTGATTCTTTACCTCATTATAGATACTAGTAAAAAACTCTTATTCCTTTTCCCATACCTTTGCCTGAGAGCCCTTGATTCTAAAGTTATAATAATTCAGAGGGAAGGGGATTCCCATTCTCTGTTCTAAGGAAGGTTCCCACTTTCCTAAGCAGGCACCTGTCTATCAAACGAAGACACCAGACATGCAACGTGCAGTCAAGGACAGCAGCCTGCCCTCATGCTCTTGCAATGTCTTGTGCAGCGCCAGTGGCCCCCCAGCTGTAAGCTCAACAGCTCTCTGAAGCCTAAGGCTAACCCAGAGGGCACTTCCTGCTTGGGGCCCAGGTACCCACCCCTATGCGCGGTCCAGATCAGAAAGATGTGGGAGCAGCAAACTTGGGGCCTTGCTGCAATCGTCTTGGCATGCCCTTTGCACAACCTGTGTGCCTGGAGCTCAAGACTATTTAGTTCTCTGAACATAACCCTAGGCGCAACCATAACGCTAGCCCTAGTTAATTACCCAAGCCCAGGGCCTGGCTTGTCCAACTGAGAAAGTTGTGGCAGCAGCAATGTTGGGGCCTTTCCACAATCACCTTGGCAGGCCCTTTCCAGCGCCATAGCTCCGGGAGCTGGAGGCTCTCGAGTTCTCTCCAAGCAAAGCCTAGGCACAAGCCTAACCCTGGCCCTAGTTAATTACCCGAGCCCAGGACCTGGCTTGTCCAACTGAGAAAGTTGTGGCAGCAGCAATGTTGGGGCCCTGTCACGATGGCCTTGGCAGGCCCTTTCTAGCAGCAGTGTGCCTGGAGCTCCACGCTCTTCAGTTCTCTCAAGCCTAAGCCTAGCCCCTGATGGCAGCTTGGCACTGGGCCAGAGGGGCCCATCCTCATAGCTGGCACACATGAAAAACTCTGCAGTTGGCAATGGATGCACCTCTTAAGGCCTGGATCCTTTGATCCAGCTGTGGAACTCAAGGTTCTCCTGCTCTCTCTCTTACAGCAAAGGAGAAATCCCCACCAGATGTAGTCAAGAGGTGAAAATCACACAAAAGCTTCCTGGCAAAACTATCCAAAGCAAATGCTCAAAACCCAACCATCTTTGGCAAAGGATGAAATACAACACGGCATTCAACATTCATCCACTTCTCATAGCACTACTCACTGTCAATTTAGCATTTACCTAGCATCAACTTAGCCCAACCGAGAAAAAGCTGGAAACTTACCAAATGCTAGGCTACCCAAAAATGGCAGGCAAAGAGAAGTAGGAGAAGAAAGAGAGGCAGAGAGGAAGACAGGAGGAGAGAAGAGATCTAGAAAAACACACCGAGGGCTACCACCTCTAACATTGCAGCAGGGGCAAGACAGGAACTCCATGCAGCCTTCTAGGTTGTGGGCATGTGCTTGACCCTCTCATGCTCTGCTCTTTAAGCCCCACGGCCTTCATGTGCCTGCCCCTTGGATGGGTGTGCCAGTTGCTTGGCCAGTCAGGGCTCAGGTGAGCACCTGGGCCACCCCAAGAGTCCATGACAGACAGCTCAACCAGGCCTTGGGGCAGCTCTGGGGGCGCAGCAAGATGCTAAGGGCCACACCTGCAGCCAAGCCTGGCCGGCCTCTCCAAGCAGACACAAGCACTGCCATTGCAAGATGTTTCCAGATGTGGAAGGTTGGGGGGAGGGCAGGGGGCAAGTGGAATTTTTCCCATTCTGTTGCTAAGCAACTAATGACCGGTCTTTAAGGGCCATCTACGCTCACAAAGGAGACAAAGCCTTTGGCTTTTCCAGGCAGGGGAACGAGAGATTACAGGATTTTGATAACAGGACACTCGCTCGCTGCTCTCGGGGAGAGAACAGTGGAAGAGACGTCTCTCTGTTTCTGGCTGGGACCACAGGAAAAGAAAAGCCTGGCTCTGCACTAGTTTTTCTCTGCCTGCTGGGTGAGTTTCTTGCTTTGAGGGGAAGGTCACTGGACTCCAATCCTCTCGTCCCCTCCGGGAGGGTGCATCTACCAGCCGCGTTGCAGCGGAGGGGAACCTCTGCCTGCCACCACCCCGCGGCCTGCCTGCCGCTGCTCGGCACCCTGCCTGCCCCAACTGCGGAGTTTCCTGCCGCCTCCTCTGCCGGCTCGCCCCGGTGGGCTGACCCGGCTGCTCCATCTCCCGGCTCTGGGCTCTCTGCTGCGCCCCCGTCCATCTGCGCTCCACCCGGCTCCAGCCCGTCCGCCATTACACGTGTGGCACAGATCCAACCGCGCCACAGCGCCATCTGCAGCTTCCCGGGAGTCATCGCACCTGCCCTGTGGGTCTGGGAGCCCAACAGCGCCCCTGCTGGCCGTGACCGTGACTGCACCAAACGGGAAAGTGCCTGACAGCCCCAGGGACATTTGCCACTGAGTTTTTTTGGTTTTGTTATTGTTTTTTTTTAAATCTTGTTTACTGTTTTTATTACTGATTCTTTACCTCATTATAGATATTAGTAAAAAACTCTTATTCCTTTTCCCATACCTTTGCCTGAGAGCCCTTGATTCTAAAGTTATAATAATTCGGAGGGAAGGGGATTCCCATTCTCTGTTCTAAGGAAGGTTCCCACTTTCCTAAGCAGGCACCTGTCTATCAAACGAAGACACCAGACATGCAACGTGCAGTCAAGGACAGCAGCCTGCCCTCATGCTCTTGCAATGTCTTGTGCAGCGCCAGTGGCCCCCCAGCTGTAAGCTCAACAGCTCTCTGAAGCCTAAGGCTAACTCAGAGGGCACTTCCTGCTTGGGGCCCAGGTACCCACCCCTATGCGCAGTCCAGATCAGAAAGATGTGGGAGCAGCAAACTTGGGGCCTTGCTGCAATCGTCTTGGCATGCCCTTTGCACAACCTGTGTGCCTGGAGCTCAAGACTATTTAGTTCTCTGAACATAACCCTAGGCGCAACCATAACGCTAGCCCTAGTTAATTACCCGAGCCCAGGACCTGGCTTGTCCAACTGAGAAAGTTGTGGCAGCAGCAATGTTGGGGCCCTGTCACGATGGCCTTGGCAGGCCCTTTCTAGCAGCAGTGTGCCTGGAGCTCCACGCTCTTCAGTTCTCTCAAGCCTAAGCCTAGCCCCTGATGGCAGCTTGGCACTGGGCCAGAGGGGCCCATCCTCATAGCTGGCACACATGAAAAACTCTGCAGTTGGCAATGGATGCACCTCTTAAGGCCTGGATCCTTTGATCCAGCTGTGGAACTCAAGGTTCTCCTGCTCTCTCTCTTACAGCAAAGGAGAAATCCCCACCAGATGTAGTCAAGAGGTGAAAATCACACAAAAGCTTCCTGGCAAAACTATCCAAAGCAAATGCTCAAAACCCAACCATCTTTGGCAAAGGATGAAATACAACACGGCATTCAACATTCAACCACTTCTCATAGCACTACTCACTGTCAATTTAGCATTTACCTAGCATCAACTTAGCCCAACCGAGAAAAAGCTGGAAACTTACCAAATGCTAGGCTACCCAAAAATGGCAGGCAAAGAGAAGTAGGAGAAGAAAGAGAGGCAGAGAGGAAGACAGGAGGAGAGAAGAGATCTAGAAAAACACACCAAGGGCTACCACCTCTAACATTGCAGCAGGGGCAAGACAGGAACTCCATGCAGCCTTCTAGGTTGTGGGCCTGTGCTTGACCCTCTCATGCTCTGCTCTTTAAGCCCCACGGCCTTCATGTGCCTGCCCCTTGGATGGGTGTGCCAGTTGCTTGGCCAGTCAGGGCTCAGGTGAGCACCTGGGCCACCCCAAGAGTCCATGACGGACAGCTCAACCAGGCCTTGGGGCAGCTCTGGGGGCGCAGCAAGATGCTAAGGGCCACACCTGCAGCCAAGCCTGGCCGGCCTCTCCAAGCAGACACAAGCACTGCCATTGCAAGATGTTTCCAGATGTGGAAGGTTGGGGGGAGGGCAGGGGGCAAGTGGAATTTTTCCCATTCTGTTGCTAAGCAACTAATGACCGGTCTTTAAGGGCCATCTACGCTCACAAAGGAGACAAAGCCTTTGGCTTTTCCAGGCAGGGGAACGAGAGATTACAGGATTTTGATAACAGGACACTCGCTCGCTGCTCTCGGGGAGAGAACAGTGGAAGAGACGTCTCTCTGTTTCTGGCTGGGACCGCAGGAAAAGAAAAGCCTGGCTCTGCACTAGTTTTTCTCTGCCTGCTGGGTGAGTTTCTTGCTTTGAGGGGAAGGTCACTGGACTCCAATCCTCTCGTCCCCTCCGGGAGGGTGCATCTACCAGCCGCGTTGCAGCGGAGGGGAACCTCTGCCTGCCACCACCCCGCGGCCTGCCTGCCGCTGCTCGGCACCCTGCCTGCCCCAACTGCGGAGTTTCCTGCCGCCTCCTCTGCCGGCTCGCCCCGGTGGGCTGACCCGGCTGCTCCATCTCCCGGCTCTGGGCTCTCTGCTGCGCCCCCGTCCATCTGCGCTCCACCCGGCTCCAGCCCGTCCGCCATTACACGTGTGGCACAGATCCAACCGCGCCACAGCGCCATCTGCAGCTTCCCGGGAGTCATCGCACCTGCCCTGCGGGTCTGGGAGCACAACAGCGCCCCTGATGGCCGTGACCGTGACTGCACCAAACGGGAAAGTGCCTGACAGCCCCAGGGACATTTGCCACTGAGTTTTTTTGGTTTTGTTATTGTTTTTCTTTAAATCTTGTTTACTGTTTTTATTACTGATTCTTTACCTCATTATAGATACTAGTAAAAAACTCTTATTCCTTTTCCCATACCTTTGCCTGAGAGCCCTTGATTCTAAAGTTATAATAATTCGGAGGGAAGGGGATTCCCATTCTCTGTTCTAAGGAAGGTTCCCACCTTCCTAAGCAGGCACCTGTCTATCAAACGAAGACACCAGACATGCAACGTGCAGTCAAGGACAGCAGCCTGCCCTCATGCTCTTGCAATGTCTTGTGCAGCGCCAGTGGCCCCCCAGCTGTAAGCTCAACAGCTCTCTGAAGCCTAAGGCTAACCCAGAGGGCACTTCCTGCTTGGGGCCCAGGTACCCACCCCTATGCGCGGTCCAGATCAGAAAGATGTGGGAGCAGCAAACTTGGGGCCTTGCTGCAATCGTCTTGGCATGCCCTTTGCACAACCTGTGTGCCTGGAGCTCAAGACTATTTAGTTCTCTGAACATAACCCTAGGCGCAACCATAACGTTAGCCCTAGTTAATTACCCAAGCCCAGGGCCTGGCTTGTCCAACTGAGAAAGTTGTGGCAGCAACAATGTTGGGGCCTTTCCACAATCACCTTGGCAGGCCCTTTCCAGCGCCATAGCTCCGGGAGCTGGAGGCTCTCGAGTTCTCTCCAAGCAAAGCCTAGGCACAAGCCTAACCCTGGCCCTAGTTAATTACCCGAGCCCAGGACCTGGCTTGTCCAACTGAGAAAGTTGTGGCAGCAGCAATGTTGGGGCCCTGTCACGATGGCCTTGGCAGGCCCTTTCTAGCAGCAGTGTGCCTGGAGCTCCACGCTCTTCAGTTCTCTCAAGCCTAAGCCTAGCCCCTGATGGCAGCTTGGCACTGGGCCAGAGGGGCCCATCCTCATAGCTGGCACACATGAAAAACTCTGCAGTTGGCAATGGATGCACCTCTTAAGGCCTGGATCCTTTGATCCAGCTGTGGAACTCAAGGTTCTCCTGCTCTCTCTCTTACAGCAAAGGAGAAATCCCCACCAGATGTAGTCAAGAGGTGAAAATCACACAAAAGCTTCCTGGCAAAACTATCCAAAGCAAATGCTCAAAACCCAACCATCTTTGGCAAAGGATGAAATACAACACGGCATTCAACATTCAACCACTTCTCATAGCACTACTCACTGTCAATTTAGCATTTACCTAGCATCAACTTAGCCCAACCGAGAAAAAGCTGGAAACTTACCAAATGCTAGGCTACCCAAAAATTGCAGGCAAAGAGAAGTAGGAGAAGAAAGAGAGGCAGAGAGGAAGACAGGAGGAGAGAAGAGATCTAGAAAAACACACCGAGGGCTACCACCTCTAACATTGCAGCAGGGGCAAGACAGGAACTCCATGCAGCCTTCTAGGTTGTGGGCCTGTGCTTGACCCTCTCATGCTCTGCTCTTTAAGCCCCACGGCCTTCATGTGCCTGCCCCTTGGATGGGTGTGCCAGTTGCTTGGCCAGTCAGGGCTCAGGTGAGCACCTGGGCCACCCCAAGAGTCCATGACGGACAGCTCAACCAGGCCTTGGGGCAGCTCTGGGGGCGCAGCAAGATGCTAAGGGCCACACCTGCAGCCAAGCCTGGCCGGCCTCTCCAAGCAGACACAAGCACTGCCATTGCAAGATGTTTCCAGATGTGGAAGGTTGGGGGGAGGGCAGGGGGCAAGTGGAATTTTTCCCATTCTGTTGCTAAGCAACTAATGACCGGTCTTTAAGGGCCATCTACGCTCACAAAGGAGACAAAGCCTTTGGCTTTTCCAGGCAGGGGAACGAGAGATTACAGGATTTTGATAACAGGACACTCGCTCGCTGCTCTCGGGGAGAGAACAGTGGAAGAGACGTCTCTCTGTTTCTGGCTGGGACCGCAGGAAAAGAAAAGCCTGGCTCTGCACTAGTTTTTCTCTGCCTGCTGGGTGAGTTTCTTGCTTTGAGGGGAAGGTCACTGGACTCCAATCCTCTCGTCCCCTCCGGGAGGGTGCATCTACCAGCCGCGTTGCAGCGGAGGGGAACCTCTGCCTGCCACCACCCCGCGGCCTGCCTGCCGCTGCTCGGCACCCTGCCTGCCCCAACTGCGGAGTTTCCTGCCGCCTCCTCTGCCGGCTCGCCCCGGTGGGCTGACCCGGCTGCTCCATCTCCCGGCTCTGGGCTCTCTGCTGCGCCCCCGTCCATCTGCGCTCCACCCGGCTCCAGCCCGTCCGCCATTACACGTGTGGCACAGATCCAACCGCGCCACAGCGCCATCTGCAGCTTCCCGGGAGTCATCGCACCTGCCCTGCGGGTCTGGGAGCACAACAGCGCCCCTGATGGCCGTGACCGTGACTGCACCAAACGGGAAAGTGCCTGACAGCCCCAGGGACATTTGCCACTGAGTTTTTTTGGTTTTGTTATTGTTTTTCTTTAAATCTTGTTTACTGTTTTTATTACTGATTCTTTACCTCATTATAGATACTAGTAAAAAACTCTTATTCCTTTTCCCATACCTTTGCCTGAGAGCCCTTGATTCTAAAGTTATAATAATTCGGAGGGAAGGGGATTCCCATTCTCTGTTCTAAGGAATGTTCCCACCTTCCTAAGCAGGCACCTGTCTATCAAACGAAGACACCAGACATGCAACGTGCAGTCAAGGACAGCAGCCTGCCCTCATGCTCTTGCAATGTCTTGTGCAGCGCCAGTGGCCCCCCAGCTGTAAGCTCAACAGCTCTCTGAAGCCTAAGGCTAACCCAGAGGGCACTTCCTGCTTGGGGCCCAGGTACCCACCCCTATGCGCGGTCCAGATCAGAAAGATGTGGGAGCAGCAAACTTGGGGCCTTGCTGCAATCGTCTTGGCATGCCCTTTGCACAACCTGTGTGCCTGGAGCTCAAGACTATTTAGTTCTCTGAACATAACCCTAGGCGCAACCGTAACGCTAGCCCCAGTTAATTACCCAAGCCCAGGACCTGGCTTGTCCAACTGAGAAAGTTGTGGCAGCAGCAATGTTGGGGCCCTGTCACGATGGCCTTGGCAGGCCCTTTCTAGCAGCAGTGTGCCTGGAGCTCCACGCTCTTCAGTTCTCTCAAGCCTAAGCCTAGCCCCTGATGGCAGCTTGGCACTGGGCCAGAGGGGCCCATCCTCATAGCTGGCACACATGAAAAACTGCAGTTGGCAATGGAGGCACCTCTTAAGGCCTGGATCCTTTGATCCAGCTGTGGAACTCAAGGTTCTCCTGCTCTCTCTTACAGCAAAGGAGAAATCCCTACCAGATGTAGTCAAGAGGTGAAAATCACACAAAAGCTTCCTGGCAAAACTATCCAAAGCAAATGCTCAAAACCCAACCATCTTTGGCAAAGGATGAAATACAATACGGCATTCAACATTCAACCACTTCTCATAGCACTACTCACTGTCAATTTAGCATTTACCTAGCATCAACTTAGCCCAACCGAGAAAAAGCTGGAAACTTACCAAATGCTAGGCTACCCAAAAATGGCAGGCAAAGAGAAGTAGGAGAAGAAAGAGAGGCAGAGAGGAAGACAGGAGGAGAGAAGAGATCTAGAAAAACACACCGAGGGCTACCACCTCTAACATTGCAGCAGGGGCAAGACAGGAACTCCATGCAGCCTTCTAGGTTGTGGGCCTGTGCTTGACCCTCTCATGCTCTGCTCTTTAAGCCCCACGGCCTTCATGTGCCTGCCCCTTGGATGGGTGTGCCAGTTGCTTGGTCAGTCAGGGCTCAGGTGAGCACCTGGGCCACCCCAAGAGTCCATGACGGACAGCTCAACCAGGCCTTGGGGCAGCTCTGGGGGCGCAGCAAGATGCTAAGGGCCACACCTGCAGCCAAGCCTGGCCGGCCTCTCCAAGCAGACACAAGCACTGCCATTGCAAGATGTTTCCAGATGTGGAAGGTTGGGGGGAGGGCAGGGGGCAAGTGGAATTTTTCCCATTCTGTTGCTAAGCAACTAATGACCGGTCTTTAAGGGCCATCTACGCTCACAAAGGAGACAAAGCCTTTGGCTTTTCCAGGCAGGGGAACGAGAGATTACAGGATTTTGATAACAGGACACTCGCTCGCTGCTCTCGGGGAGAGAACAGTGGAAGAGACGTCTCTCTGTTTCTGGCTGGGACCGCAGGAAAAGAAAAGCCTGGCTCTGCACTAGTTTTTCTCTGCCTGCTGGGTGAGTTTCTTGCTTTGAGGGGAAGGTCACTGGACTCCAATCCTCTCGTCCCCTCCGGGAGGGTGCATCTACCAGCCGCGTTGCAGCGGAGGGGAACCTCTGCCTGCCACCACCCCGCGGCCTGCCTGCCGCTGCTCGGCACCCTGCCTGCCCCAACTGCGGAGTTTCCTGCCGCCTCCTCTGCCGGCTCGCCCTGGTGGGCTGACCCGGCTGCTCCATCTCCCGCTCTGGGCTCTCTGCTGCGCCCCCGTCCATCTGCGCTCCACCCGGCTCCAGCCCGTCCGCCATTACACGTGTGGCACAGATCCAACCGCGCCACAGCGCCATCTGCAGCTTCCCGGGAGTCATCGCACCTGCCCTGTGGGTCTGGGAGCACAACAGCGCCCCTGATGGCCGTGACCGTGACTGCACCAAACGGGAAAGTGCCTGACAGCCCCAGGGACATTTGCCACTGAGTGTTTTTGGTTTTGTTATTGTTTTTTTTTTAAATCTTGTTTACTGTTTTTATTACTGATTCTTTACCTCATTATAGATACTAGTAAAAAACTCTTATTCCTTTTCCCATACCTTTGCCTGAGAGCCCTTGATTCTAAAGTTATAATAATTCGGAGGGAAGGGGATTCCCATTCTCTGTTCTAAGGAAGGTTCCCACCTTCCTAAGCAGGCACCTGTCTATCAAACGAAGACACCAGACATGCAACGTGCAGTCAAGGACAGCAGCCTGCCCTCATGCTCTTGCAATGTCTTGTGCAGCGCCAGTGGCCCCCCAGCTGTAAGCTCAACAGCTCTCTGAAGCCTAAGGCTAACCCAGAGGGCACTTCCTGCTTGGGGCCCAGGTACCCACCCCTATGCGCGGTCCAGATCAGAAAGATGTGGGAGCAGCAAACTTGGGGCCTTGCTGCAATCGTCTTGGCATGCCCTTTGCACAACTTGTGTGCCTGGAGCTCAAGACTATTTAGTTCTCTGA
The DNA here is from genome assembly GCA_036630365.1 of Acanthiza pusilla. Taxonomy (NCBI): domain Eukaryota; kingdom Metazoa; phylum Chordata; class Aves; order Passeriformes; family Acanthizidae; genus Acanthiza; species Acanthiza pusilla. The sequence continues at coordinate 49,222,833 of JAXCHO010000034.1, forward strand.
ACATAACCCTAGGCGCAACCATAACGCTAGCCCTAGTTAATTACCCAAGCCCAGGGCCTGGCTTGTCCAACTGAGAAAGTTGTGGCAGCAGCAATGTTGGGGCCTTTCCACAATCACCTTGGCAGGCCCTTTCCAGCGCCATAGCTCCGGGAGCTGGAGGCTCTCGAGTTCTCTCCAAGCAAAGCCTAGGCACAAGCCTAACCCTGGCCCTAGTTAATTACCCGAGCCCAGGACCTGGCTTGTCCAACTGAGAAAGTTGTGGCAGCAGCAATGTTGGGGCCCTGTCACGATGGCCTTGGCAGGCCCTTTCTAGCAGCAGTGTGCCTGGAGCTCCACGCTCTTCAGTTCTCTCAAGCCTAAGCCTAGCCCCTGATGGCAGCTTGGCACTGGGCCAGAGGGGCCCATCCTCATAGCTGGCACACATGAAAAACTCTGCAGTTGGCAATGGATGCACCTCTTAAGGCCTGGATCCTTTGATCCAGCTGTGGAACTCAAGGTTCTCCTGCTCTCTCTCTTACAGCAAAGGAGAAATCCCCACCAGATGTAGTCAAGAGGTGAAAATCACACAAAAGCTTCCTGGCAAAACTATCCAAAGCAAATGCTCAAAACCCAACCATCTTTGGCAAAGGATGAAATACAACACGGCATTCAACATTCAACCACTTCTCATAGCACTACTCACTGTCAATTTAGCATTTACCTAGCATCAACTTAGCCCAACCGAGAAAAAGCTGGAAACTTACCAAATGCTAGGCTACCCAAAAATGGCAGGCAAAGAGAAGTAGGAGAAGAAAGAGAGGCAGAGAGGAAGACAGGAGGAGAGAAGAGATCTAGAAAAACACACCAAAGGCTACCACCTCTAACATTGCAGCAGGGGCAAGACAGGAACTCCATGCAGCCTTCTAGGTTGTGGGCCTGTGCTTGACCCTCTCATGCTCTGCTCTTTAAGCCCCACGGCCTTCATGTGCCTGCCCCTTGGATGGGTGTGCCAGTTGCTTGGCCAGTCAGGGCTCAGGTGAGCACCTGGGCCACCCCAAGAGTCCATGACGGACAGCTCAACCAGGCCTTGGGGCAGCTCTGGGGGCGCAGCAAGATGCTAAGGGCCACACCTGCAGCCAAGCCTGGCCGGCCTCTCCAAGCAGACACAAGCACTGCCATTGCAAGATGTTTCCAGATGTGGAAGGTTGGGGGGAGGGCAGGGGGCAAGTGGAATTTTTCCCATTCTGTTGCTAAGCAACTAATGACCGGTCTTTAAGGGCCATCTACGCTCACAAAGGAGACAAAGCCTTTGGCTTTTCCAGGCAGGGGAACGAGAGATTACAGGATTTTGATAACAGGACACTCGCTCGCTGCTCTCGGGGAGAGAACAGTGGAAGAGACGTCTCTCTGTTTCTGGCTGGGACCGCAGGAAAAGAAAAGCCTGGCTCTGCACTAGTTTTTCTCTGCCTGCTGGGTGAGTTTCTTGCTTTGAGGGGAAGGTCACTGGACTCCAATCCTCTCGTCCCCTCCGGGAGGGTGCATCTACCAGCCGCGTTGCAGCGGAGGGGAACCTCTGCCTGCCACCACCCCGCGGCCTGCCTGCCGCTGCTCGGCACCCTGCCTGCCCCAACTGCGGAGTTTCCTGCCGCCTCCTCTGCCGGCTCGCCCCGGTGGGCTGACCCGGCTGCTCCATCTCCCGGCTCTGGGCTCTCTGCTGCGCCCCCGTCCATCTGCGCTCCACCCGGCTCCAGCCCGTCCGCCATTACACGTGTGGCACAGATCCAACCGCGCCACAGCGCCATCTGCAGCTTCCCGGGAGTCATCGCACCTGCCCTGTGGGTCTGGGAGCACAACAGCGCCCCTGATGGCCGTGACCGTGACTGCACCAAACGGGAAAGTGCCTGACAGCCCCAGGGACATTTGCCACTGAGTTTTTTTGGTTTTGTTATTGTTTTTTTTTTAAATCTTGTTTACTGTTTTTATTACTGATTCTTTACCTCATTATAGATACTAGTAAAAAACTCTTATTCCTTTTCCCATACCTTTGCCTGAGAGCCCTTGATTCTAAAGTTATAATAATTCGGAGGGACGGGGATTCCCATTCTCTGTTCTAAGGAAGGTTCCCACCTTCCTAAGCAGGCACCTGTCTATCAAACGAAGACACCAGACATGCAACGTGCAGTCAAGGACAGCAGCCTGCCCTCATGCTCTTGCAATGTCTTGTGCAGCGCCAGTGGCCCCCCAGCTGTAAGCTCAACAGCTCTCTGAAGCCTAAGGCTAACCCAGAGGGCACTTCCTGCTTGGGGCCCAGGTACCCACCCCTATGCGCGGTCCAGATCAGAAAGATGTGGGAGCAGCAAACTTGGGGCCTTGCTGCAATCGTCTTGGCATGCCCTTTGCACAACTTGTGTGCCTGGAGCTCAAGACTATTTAGTTCTCTGAACATAACCCTAGGCGCAACCATAACGCTAGCCCTAGTTAATTACCCAAGCCCAGGGCCTGGCTTGTCCAACTGAGAAAGTTGTGGCAGCAGCAATGTTGGGGCCTTTCCACAATCACCTTGGCAGGCCCTTTCCAGCGCCATAGCTCCGGGAGCTGGAGGCTCTCGAGTTCTCTCCAAGCAAAGCCTAGGCACAAGCCTAACCCTGGCCCTAGTTAATTACCCGAGCCCAGGACCTGGCTTGTCCAACTGAGAAAGTTGTGGCAGCAGCAATGTTGGGGCCCTGTCACGATGGCCTTGGCAGGCCCTTTCTAGCAGCAGTGTGCCTGGAGCTCCACGCTCTTCAGTTCTCTCAAGCCTAAGCCTAGCCCCTGATGGCAGCTTGGCACTGGGCCAGAGGGGCCCATCCTCATAGCTGGCACACATGAAAAACTCTGCAGTTGGCAATGGATGCACCTCTTAAGGCCTGGATCCTTTGATCCAGCTGTGGAACTCAAGGTTCTCCTGCTCTCTCTCTTACAGCAAAGGAGAAATCCCCACCAGATGTAGTCAAGAGGTGAAAATCACACAAAAGCTTCCTGGCAAAACTATCCAAAGCAAATGCTCAAAACCCAACCATCTTTGGCAAAGGATGAAATACAACACGGCATTCAACATTCAACCACTTCTCATAGCACTACTCACTGTCAATTTAGCATTTACCTAGCATCAACTTAGCCCAACCGAGAAAAAGCTGGAAACTTACCAAATGCTAGGCTACCCAAAAATTGCAGGCAAAGAGAAGTAGGAGAAGAAAGAGAGGCAGAGAGGAAGACAGGAGGAGAGAAGAGATCTAGAAAAACACACCAAAGGCTACCACCTCTAACATTGCAGCAGGGGCAAGACAGGAACTCCATGCAGCCTTCTAGGTTGTGGGCCTGTGCTTGACCCTCTCATGCTCTGCTCTTTAAGCCCCACGGCCTTCATGTGCCTGCCCCTTGGATGGGTGTGCCAGTTGCTTGGCCAGTCAGGGCTCAGGTGAGCACCTGGGCCACCCCAAGAGTCCATGACGGACAGCTCAACCAGGCCTTGGGGCAGCTCTGGGGGCGCAGCAAGATGCTAAGGGCCACACCTGCAGCCAAGCCTGGCCGGCCTCTCCAAGCAGACACAAGCACTGCCATTGCAAGATGTTTCCAGATGTGGAAGGTTGGGGGGAGGGCAGGGGGCAAGTGGAATTTTTCCCATTCTGTTGCTAAGCAACTAATGACCGGTCTTTAAGGGCCATCTACGCTCACAAAGGAGACAAAGCCTTTGGCTTTTCCAGGCAGGGGAACGAGAGATTACAGGATTTTGATAACAGGACACTCGCTCGCTGCTCTCGGGGAGAGAACAGTGGAAGAGACGTCTCTCTGTTTCTGGCTGGGACCGCAGGAAAAGAAAAGCCTGGCTCTGCACTAGTTTTTCTCTGCCTGCTGGGTGAGTTTCTTGCTTTGAGGGGAAGGTCACTGGACTCCAATCCTCTCGTCCCCTCCGGGAGGGTGCATCTACCAGCCGCGTTGCAGCGGAGGGGAACCTCTGCCTGCCACCACCCCGCGGCCTGCCTGCCGCTGCTCGGCACCCTGCCTGCCCCAACTGCGGAGTTTCCTGCCGCCTCCTCTGCCGGCTCGCCCCGGTGGGCTGACCCGGCTGCTCCATCTCCCGGCTCTGGGCTCTCTGCTGCGCCCCCGTCCATCTGCGCTCCACCCGGCTCCAGCCCGTCCGCCATTACACGTGTGGCACAGATCCAACCGCGCCACAGCGCCATCTGCAGCTTCCCGGGAGTCATCGCACCTGCCCTGTGGGTCTGGGAGCACAACAGCGCCCCTGATGGCCGTGACCGTGACTGCACCAAACGGGAAAGTGCCTGACAGCCCCAGGGACATTTGCCACTGAGTTTTTTTGGTTTTGTTATTGTTTTTTTTTAAATCTTGTTTACTGTTTTTATTACTGATTCTTTACCTCATTATAGATACTAGTAAAAAACTCTTATTCCTTTTCCCATACCTTTGCCTGAGAGCCCTTGATTCTAAAGTTATAATAATTCGGAGGGAAGGGGATTCCCATTCTCTGTTCTAAGGAAGGTTCCCACCTTCCTAAGCAGGCACCTGTCTATCAAACGAAGACACCAGACATGCAACGTGCAGTCAAGGACAGCAGCCTGCCCTCATGCTCTTGCAATGTCTTGTGCAGCGCCAGTGGCCCCCCAGCTGTAAGCTCAACAGCTCTCTGAAGCCTAAGGCTAACCCAGAGGGCACTTCCTGCTTGGGGCCCAGGTACCCACCCCTATGCGCGGTCCAGATCAGAAAGATGTGGGAGCAGCAAACTTGGGGCCTTGCTGCAATCGTCTTGGCATGCCCTTTGCACAACTTGTGTGCCTGGAGCTCAAGACTATTTAGTTCTCTGAACATAACCCTAGGCGCAACCATAACGCTAGCCCTAGTTAATTACCCAAGCCCAGGGCCTGGCTTGTCCAACTGAGAAAGTTGTGGCAGCAGCAATGTTGGGGCCTTTCCACAATCACCTTGGCAGGCCCTTTCCAGCGCCATAGCTCCGGGAGCTGGAGGCTCTCGAGTTCTCTCCAAGCAAAGCCTAGGCACAAGCCTAACCCTGGCCCTAGTTAATTACCCGAGCCCAGGACCTGGCTTGTCCAACTGAGAAAGTTGTGGCAGCAGCAATGTTGGGGCCCTGTCACGATGGCCTTGGCAGGCCCTTTCTAGCAGCAGTGTGCCTGGAGCTCCACGCTCTTCAGTTCTCTCAAGCCTAAGCCTAGCCCCTGATGGCAGCTTGGCACTGGGCCAGAGGGGCCCATCCTCATAGCTGGCACACATGAAAAACTCTGCAGTTGGCAATGGATGCACCTCTTAAGGCCTGGATCCTTTGATCCAGCTGTGGAACTCAAGGTTCTCCTGCTCTCTCTCTTACAGCAAAGGAGAAATCCCCACCAGATGTAGTCAAGAGGTGAAAATCACACAAAAGCTTCCTGGCAAAACTATCCAAAGCAAATGCTCAAAACCCAACCATCTTTGGCAAAGGATGAAATACAACACGGCATTCAACATTCAACCACTTCTCATAGCACTACTCACTGTCAATTTAGCATTTACCTAGCATCAACTTAGCCCAACCGAGAAAAAGCTGGAAACTTACCAAATGCTAGGCTACCCAAAAATTGCAGGCAAAGAGAAGTAGGAGAAGAAAGAGAGGCAGAGAGGAAGACAGGAGGAGAGAAGAGATCTAGAAAAACACACCAAGGGCTACCACCTCTAACATTGCAGCAGGGGCAAGACAGGAACTCCATGCAGCCTTCTAGGTTGTGGGCCTGTGCTTGACCCTCTCATGCTCTGCTCTTTAAGCCCCACGGCCTTCATGTGCCTGCCCCTTGGATGGGTGTGCCAGTTGCTTGGCCAGTCAGGGCTCAGGTGAGCACCTGGGCCACCCCAAGAGTCCATGACGGACAGCTCAACCAGGCCTTGGGGCAGCTCTGGGGGCGCAGCAAGATGCTAAGGGCCACACCTGCAGCCAAGCCTGGCCGGCCTCTCCAAGCAGACACAAGCACTGCCATTGCAAGATGTTTCCAGATGTGGAAGGTTGGGGGGAGGGCAGGGGGCAAGTGGAATTTTTCCCATTCTGTTGCTAAGCAACTAATGACCGGTCTTTAAGGGCCATCTACGCTCACAAAGGAGACAAAGCCTTTGGCTTTTCCAGGCAGGGGAACGAGAGATTACAGGATTTTGATAACAGGACACTCGCTCGCTGCTCTCGGGGAGAGAACAGTGGAAGAGACGTCTCTCTGTTTCTGGCTGGGACCGCAGGAAAAGAAAAGCCTGGCTCTGCACTAGTTTTTCTCTGCCTGCTGGGTGAGTTTCTTGCTTTGAGGGGAAGGTCACTGGACTCCAATCCTCTCGTCCCCTCCGGGAGGGTGCATCTACCAGCCGCGTTGCAGCGGAGGGGAACCTCTGCCTGCCACCACCCCGCGGCCTGCCTGCCGCTGCTCGGCACCCTGCCTGCCCCAACTGCGGAGTTTCCTGCCGCCTCCTCTGCCGGCTCGCCCCGGTGGGCTGACCCGGCTGCTCCATCTCCCGGCTCTGGGCTCTCTGCTGCGCCCCCGTCCATCTGCGCTCCACCCGGCTCCAGCCCGTCCGCCATTACACGTGTGGCACAGATCCAACCGCGCCACAGCGCCATCTGCAGCTTCCCGGGAGTCATCGCACCTGCCCTGTGGGTCTGGGAGCACAACAGCGCCCCTGATGGCCGTGACCGTGACTGCACCAAACGGGAAAGTGCCTGACAGCCCCAGGGACATTTGCCACTGAGTTTTTTTGGTTTTGTTATTGTTTTTTTTTTAAATCTTGTTTACTGTTTTTATTACTGATTCTTTACCTCATTATAGATACTAGTAAAAAACTCTTATTCCTTTTCCCATACCTTTGCCTGAGAGCCCTTGATTCTAAAGTTATAATAATTCGGAGGGACGGGGATTCCCATTCTCTGTTCTAAGGAAGGTTCCCACCTTCCTAAGCAGGCACCTGTCTATCAAACGAAGACACCAGACATGCAACGTGCAGTCAAGGACAGCAGCCTGCCCTCATGCTCTTGCAATGTCTTGTGCAGCGCCAGTGGCCCCCCAGCTGTAAGCTCAACAGCTCTCTGAAGCCTAAGGCTAACCCAGAGGGCACTTCCTGCTTGGGGCCCAGGTACCCACCCCTATGCGCGGTCCAGATCAGAAAGATGTGGGAGCAGCAAACTTGGGGCCTTGCTGCAATCGTCTTGGCATGCCCTTTGCACAACTTGTGTGCCTGGAGCTCAAGACTATTTAGTTCTCTGAACATAACCCTAGGCGCAACCATAACGCTAGCCCTAGTTAATTACCCAAGCCCAGGGCCTGGCTTGTCCAACTGAGAAAGTTGTGGCAGCAGCAATGTTGGGGCCTTTCCACAATCACCTTGGCAGGCCCTTTCCAGCGCCATAGCTCCGGGAGCTGGAGGCTCTCGAGTTCTCTCCAAGCAAAGCCTAGGCACAAGCCTAACCCTGGCCCTAGTTAATTACCCGAGCCCAGGACCTGGCTTGTCCAACTGAGAAAGTTGTGGCAGCAGCAATGTTGGGGCCCTGTCACGATGGCCTTGGCAGGCCCTTTCTAGCAGCAGTGTGCCTGGAGCTCCACGCTCTTCAGTTCTCTCAAGCCTAAGCCTAGCCCCTGATGGCAGCTTGGCACTGGGCCAGAGGGGCCCATCCTCATAGCTGGCACACATGAAAAACTCTGCAGTTGGCAATGGATGCACCTCTTAAGGCCTGGATCCTTTGATCCAGCTGTGGAACTCAAGGTTCTCCTGCTCTCTCTCTTACAGCAAAGGAGAAATCCCCACCAGATGTAGTCAAGAGGTGAAAATCACACAAAAGCTTCCTGGCAAAACTATCCAAAGCAAATGCTCAAAACCCAACCATCTTTGGCAAAGGATGAAATACAACACGGCATTCAACATTCAACCACTTCTCATAGCACTACTCACTGTCAATTTAGCATTTACCTAGCATCAACTTAGCCCAACCGAGAAAAAGCTGGAAACTTACCAAATGCTAGGCTACCCAAAAATTGCAGGCAAAGAGAAGTAGGAGAAGAAAGAGAGGCAGAGAGGAAGACAGGAGGAGAGAAGAGATCTAGAAAAACACACCAAAGGCTACCACCTCTAACATTGCAGCAGGGGCAAGACAGGAACTCCATGCAGCCTTCTAGGTTGTGGGCCTGTGCTTGACCCTCTCATGCTCTGCTCTTTAAGCCCCACGGCCTTCATGTGCCTGCCCCTTGGATGGGTGTGCCAGTTGCTTGGCCAGTCAGGGCTCAGGTGAGCACCTGGGCCACCCCAAGAGTCCATGACGGACAGCTCAACCAGGCCTTGGGGCAGCTCTGGGGGCGCAGCAAGATGCTAAGGGCCACACCTGCAGCCAAGCCTGGCCGGCCTCTCCAAGCAGACACAAGCACTGCCATTGCAAGATGTTTCCAGATGTGGAAGGTTGGGGGGAGGGCAGGGGGCAAGTGGAATTTTTCCCATTCTGTTGCTAAGCAACTAATGACCGGTCTTTAAGGGCCATCTACGCTCACAAAGGAGACAAAGCCTTTGGCTTTTCCAGGCAGGGGAACGAGAGATTACAGGATTTTGATAACAGGACACTCGCTCGCTGCTCTCGGGGAGAGAACAGTGGAAGAGACGTCTCTCTGTTTCTGGCTGGGACCGCAGGAAAAGAAAAGCCTGGCTCTGCACTAGTTTTTCTCTGCCTGCTGGGTGAGTTTCTTGCTTTGAGGGGAAGGTCACTGGACTCCAATCCTCTCGTCCCCTCCGGGAGGGTGCATCTACCAGCCGCGTTGCAGCGGAGGGGAACCTCTGCCTGCCACCACCCCGCGGCCTGCCTGCCGCTGCTCGGCACCCTGCCTGCCCCAACTGCGGAGTTTCCTGCCGCCTCCTCTGCCGGCTCGCCCCGGTGGGCTGACCCGGCTGCTCCATCTCCCGGCTCTGGGCTCTCTGCTGCGCCCCCGTCCATCTGCGCTCCACCCGGCTCCAGCCCGTCCGCCATTACACGTGTGGCACAGATCCAACCGCGCCACAGCGCCATCTGCAGCTTCCCGGGAGTCATCGCACCTGCCCTGTGGGTCTGGGAGCACAACAGCGCCCCTGATGGCCGTGACCGTGACTGCACCAAACGAGAAAGTGCCTGACAGCCCCAGGGACATTTGCCACTGAGTTTTTTTGGTTTTGTTATTGTTTTTTTTTTAAATCTTGTTTACTGTTTTTATTACTGATTCTTTACCTCATTATAGATACTAGTAAAAAACTCTTATTCCTTTTCCCATACCTTTGCCTGAGAGCCCTTGATTCTAAAGTTATAATAATTCGGAGGGAAGGGGATTCCCATTCTCTGTTCTAAGGAAGGTTCCCACCTTCCTAAGCAGGCACCTGTCTATCAAACGAAGACACCAGACATGCAACGTGCAGTCAAGGACAGCAGCCTGCCCTCATGCTCTTGCAATGTCTTGTGCAGCGCCAGTGGCCCCCCAGCTGTAAGCTCAACAGCTCTCTGAAGCCTAAGGCTAACCCAGAGGGCACTTCCTGCTTGGGGCCCAGGTACCCACCCCTATGCGCGGTCCAGATCAGAAAGATGTGGGAGCAGCAAACTTGGGGCCTTGCTGCAATCGTCTTGGCATGCCCTTTGCACAACCTGTGTGCCTGGAGCTCAAGACTATTTAGTTCTCTGAACATAACCCTAGGCGCAACCATAACGCTAGCCCTAGTTAATTACCCAAGCCCAGGGCCTGGCTTGTCCAACTGAGAAAGTTGTGGCAGCAGCAATGTTGGGGCCTTTCCACAATCACCTTGGCAGGCCCTTTCCAGCGCCATAGCTCCGGGAGCTGGAGGCTCTCGAGTTCTCTCCAAGCAAAGCCTAGGCACAAGCCTAACCCTGGCCCTAGTTAATTACCCGAGCCCAGGACCTGGCTTGTCCAACTGAGAAAGTTGTGGCAGCAGCAATGTTGGGGCCCTGTCACGATGGCCTTGGCAGGCCCTTTCTAGCAGCAGTGTGCCTGGAGCTCCACGCTCTTCAGTTCTCTCAAGCCTAAGCCTAGCCCCTGATGGCAGCTTGGCACTGGGCCAGAGGGGCCCATCCTCATAGCTGGCACACATGAAAAACTCTGCAGTTGGCAATGGATGCACCTCTTAAGGCCTGGATCCTTTGATCCAGCTGTGGAACTCAAGGTTCTCCTGCTCTCTCTCTTACAGCAAAGGAGAAATCCCCACCAGATGTAGTCAAGAGGTGAAAATCACACAAAAGCTTCCTGGCAAAACTATCCAAAGCAAATGCTCAAAACCCAACCATCTTTGGCAAAGGATGAAATACAACACGGCATTCAACATTCAACCACTTCTCATAGCACTACTCACTGTCAATTTAGCATTTACCTAGCATCAACTTAGCCCAACCGAGAAAAAGCTGGAAACTTACCAAATGCTAGGCTACCCAAAAATGGCAGGCAAAGAGAAGTAGGAGAAGAAAGAGAGGCAGAGAGGAAGACAGGAGGAGAGAAGAGATCTAGAAAAACACACCGAGGGCTACCACCTCTAACATTGCAGCAGGGGCAAGACAGGAACTCCATGCAGCCTTCTAGGTTGTGGGCCTGTGCTTGACCCTCTCATGCTCTGCTCTTTAAGCCCCACGGCCTTCATGTGCCTGCCCCTTGGATGGGTGTGCCAGTTGCTTGGCCAGTCAGGGCTCAGGTGAGCACCTGGGCCACCCCAAGAGTCCATGACGGACAGCTCAACCAGGCCTTGGGGCAGCTCTGGGGGCGCAGCAAGATGCTAAGGGCCACACCTGCAGCCAAGCCTGGCCGGCCTCTCCAAGCAGACACAAGCACTGCCATTGCAAGATGTTTCCAGATGTGGAAGGTTGGGGGGAGGGCAGGGGGCAAGTGGAATTTTTCCCATTCTGTTGCTAAGCAACTAATGACCGGTCTTTAAGGGCCATCTACGCTCACAAAGGAGACAAAGCCTTTGGCTTTTCCAGGCAGGGGAACGAGAGATTACAGGATTTTGATAACAGGACACTCGCTCGCTGCTCTCGGGGAGAGAACAGTGGAAGAGACGTCTCTCTGTTTCTGGCTGGGACCACAGGAAAAGAAAAGCCTGGCTCTGCACTAGTTTTTCTCTGCCTGCTGGGTGAGTTTCTTGCTTTGAGGGGAAGGTCACTGGACTCCAATCCTCTCGTCCCCTCCGGGAGGGTGCATCTACCAGCCGCGTTGCAGCGGAGGGGAACCTCTGCCTGCCACCACCCCGCGGCCTGCCTGCCGCTGCTCGGCACCCTGCCTGCCCCAACTGCGGAGTTTCCTGCCGCCTCCTCTGCCGGCTCGCCCCGGTGGGCTGACCCGGCTGCTCCATCTCCCGGCTCTGGGCTCTCTGCTGCGCCCCCGTCCATCTGCGCTCCACCCGGCTCCAGCCCGTCCGCCATTACACGTGTGGCACAGATCCAACCGCGCCACAGCGCCATCTGCAGCTTCCCGGGAGTCATCGCACCTGCCCTGTGGGTCTGGGAGCACAACAGCGCCCCTGATGGCCGTGACCGTGACTGCACCAAACGGGAAAGTGCCTGACAGCCCCAGGGACATTTGCCACTGAGTTTTTTTGGTTTTGTTATTGTTTTTCTTTAAATCTTGTTTACTGTTTTTATTACTGATTCTTTACCTCATTATAGATACTAGTAAAAAACTCTTATTCCTTTTCCCATACCTTTGCCTGAGAGCCCTTGATTCTAAAGTTATAATAATTCGGAGGGAAGGGGATTCCCATTCTCTGTTCTAAGGAAGGTTCCCACCTTCCTAAGCAGGCACCTGTCTATCAAACGAAGACACCAGACATGCAACGTGCAGTCAAGGACAGCAGCCTGCCCTCATGCTCTTGCAATGTCTTGTGCAGCGCCAGTGGCCCCCCAGCTGTAAGCTCAACAGCTCTCTGAAGCCTAAGGCTAACCCAGAGGGCACTTCCTGCTTGGGGCCCAGGTACCCACCCCTATGCGCGGTCCAGATCAGAAAGATGTGGGAGCAGCAAACTTGGGGCCTTGCTGCAATCGTCTTGGCATGCCCTTTGCACAACCTGTGTGCCTGGAGCTCAAGACTATTTAGTTCTCTGAACATAACCCTAGGCGCAACCATAACGCTAGCCCTAGTTAATTACCCAAGCCCAGGGCCTGGCTTGTCCAACTGAGAAAGTTGTGGCAGCAGCAATGTTGGGGCCTTTCCACAATCACCTTGGCAGGCCCTTTCCAGCGCCATAGCTCCGGGAGCTGGAGGCTCTCGAGTTCTCTCCAAGCAAAGCCTAGGCACAAGCCTAACCCTGGCCCTAGTTAATTACCCGAGCCCAGGACCTGGCTTGTCCAACTGAGAAAGTTGTGGCAGCAGCAATGTTGGGGCCCTGTCACGATGGCCTTGGCAGGCCCTTTCTAGCAGCAGTGTGCCTGGAGCTCCACGCTCTTCAGTTCTCTCAAGCCTAAGCCTAGCCCCTGATGGCAGCTTGGCACTGGGCCAGAGGGGCCCATCCCCATAGCTGGCACACATGAAAAACTCTGCAGTTTGCAATGGATGCACCTCTTAAGGCCTGGATCCTTTGATCCAGCTGTGGAACTCAAGGTTCTCCTGCTCTCTCTTACAGCAAAGGAGAAATCCCCACCAGATGTAGTCAAGAGGTGAAAATCACACAAAAGCTTCCTGGCAAAACTATCCAAAGCAAATGCTCAAAACCCAACCGTCTTTGGCAAAGGATGAAATACAACACGGCATTCAACATTCAACCACTTCTCATAGCACTACTCACTGTCAATTTAGCATTTACCTAGCATCAACTTAGCCCAACCGAGAAAAAGCTGGAAACTTACCAAATGCTAGGCTACCCAAAAATTGCAGGCAAAGAGAAGTAGGAGAAGAAAGAGAGGCAGAGAGGAAGACAGGAGGAGAGAAGAGATCTAGAAAAACACACCAAAGGCTACCACCTCTAACATTGCAGCAGGGGCAAGACAGGAACTCCATGCAGCCTTCTAGGTTGTGGGCCTGTGCTTGACCCTCTCATGCTCTGCTCTTTAAGCCCCACGGCCTTCATGTGCCTGCCCCTTGGATGGGTGTGCCAGTTGCTTGGCCAGTCAGGGCTCAGGTGAGCACCTGGGCCACCCCAAGAGTCCATGACGGACAGCTCAACCAGGCCTTGGGGCAGCTCTGGGGGCGCAGCAAGATGCTAAGGGCCACACCTGCAGCCAAGCCTGGCCGGCCTCTCCAAGCAGACACAAGCACTGCCATTGCAAGATGTTTCCAGATGTGGAAGGTTGGGGGGAGGGCAGGGGGCAAGTGGAATTTTTCCCATTCTGTTGCTAAGCAACTAATGACCGGTCTTTAAGGGCCATCTACGCTCACAAAGGAGACAAAGCCTTTGGCTTTTCCAGGCAGGGGAACGAGAGATTACAGGATTTTGATAACAGGACACTCGCTCGCTGCTCTCGGGGAGAGAACAGTGGAAGAGACGTCTCTCTGTTTCTGGCTGGGACCGCAGGAAAAGAAAAGCCTGGCTCTGCACTAGTTTTTCTCTGCCTGCTGGGTGAGTTTCTTGCTTTGAGGGGAAGGTCACTGGACTCCAATCCTCTCGTCCCCTCCGGGAGGGTGCATCTACCAGCCGCGTTGCAGCGGAGGGGAACCTCTGCCTGCCACCACCCCGCGGCCTGCCTGCCGCTGCTCGGCACCCTGCCTGCCCCAACTGCGGAGTTTCCTGCTGCCTCCTCTGCCGGCTCGCCCCGGTGGGCTGACCCGGCTGCTCCATCTCCCGGCTCTGGGCTCTCTGCTGCGCCCCCGTCCATCTGCGCTCCACCCGGCTCCAGCCCGTCCGCCATTACACGTGTGGCACAGATCCAACCGCGCCACAGCGCCATCTGCAGCTTCCCGGGAGTCATCGCACCTGCCCTGTGGGTCTGGGAGCACAACAGCGCCCCTGATGGCCGTGACCGTGACTGCACCAAACGGGAAAGTGCCTGACAGCCCCAGGGACATTTGCCACTGAGTTTTTTTGGTTTTGTTATTGTTTTTTTTTTAAATCTTGTTTACTGTTTTTATTACTGATTCTTTACCTCATTATAGATACTAGTAAAAAACTCTTATTCCTTTTCCCATACCTTTGCCTGAGAGCCCTTGATTCTAAAGTTATAATAATTCGGAGGGAAGGGGATTCCCATTCTCTGTTCTAAGGAAGGTTCCCACCTTCCTAAGCAGGCACCTGTCTATCAAACGAAGACACCAGACATGCAACGTGCAGTCAAGGACAGCAGCCTGCCCTCATGCTCTTGCAATGTCTTGTGCAGCGCCAGTGGCCCCCCAGCTGTAAGCTCAACAGCTCTCTGAAGCCTAAGGCTAACCCAGAGGGCACTTCCTGCTTGGGGCCCAGGTACCCACCCCTATGCGCGGTCCAGATCAGAAAGATGTGGGAGCAGCAAACTTGGGGCCTTGCTGCAATCGTCTTGGCATGCCCTTTGCACAACTTGTGTGCCTGGAGCTCAAGACTATTTAGTTCTCTGAACATAACCCTAGGCGCAACAATAACGCTAGCCCTAGTTAATTACCCAAGCCCAGGGCCTGGCTTGTCCAACTGAGAAAGTTGTGGCAGCAGCAATGTTGGGGCCTTTCCACAATCACCTTGGCAGGCCCTTTCCAGCGCCATAGCTCCGGGAGCTGGAGGCTCTCGAGTTCTCTCCAAGCAAAGCCTAGGCACAAGCCTAACCCTGGCCCTAGTTAATTACCCGAGCCCAGGACCTGGCTTGTCCAACTGAGAAAGTTGTGGCAGCAGCAATGTTGGGGCCCTGTCACGATGGCCTTGGCAGGCCCTTTCTAGCAGCAGTGTGCCTGGAGCTCCACGCTCTTCAGTTCTCTCAAGCCTAAGCCTAGCCCCTGATGGCAGCTTGGCACTGGGCCAGAAGGGCCCATCCTCATAGCTGGCACACATGAAAAACTCTGCAGTTGGCAATGGATGCACCTCTTAAGGCCTGGATCCTTTGATCCAGCTGTGGAACTCAAGGTTCTCCTGCTCTCTCTCTTACAGCAAAGGAGAAATCCCCACCAGATGTAGTCAAGAGGTGAAAATCACACAAAAGCTTCCTGGCAAAACTATCCAAAGCAAATGCTCAAAACCCAACCATCTTTGGCAAAGGATGAAATACAACACGGCATTCAACATTCAACCACTTCTCATAGCACTACTCACTGTCAATTTAGCATTTACCTAGCATCAACTTAGCCCAACCGAGAAAAAGCTGGAAACTTACCAAATGCTAGGCTACCCAAAAATGGCAGGCAAAGAGAAGTAGGAGAAGAAAGAGAGGCAGAGAGGAAGACAGGAGGAGAGAAGAGATCTAGAAAAACACACCAAAGGCTACCACCTCTAACATTGCAGCAGGGGCAAGACAGGAACTCCATGCAGCCTTCTAGGTTGTGGGCCTGTGCTTGACCCTCTCATGCTCTGCTCTTTAAGCCCCACGGCCTTCATGTGCCTGCCCCTTGGATGGGTGTGCCAGTTGCTTGGCCAGTCAGGGCTCAGGTGAGCACCTGGGCCACCCCAAGAGTCCATGACGGACAGCTCAACCAGGCCTTGGGGCAGCTCTGGGGGCGCAGCAAGATGCTAAGGGCCACACCTGCAGCCAAGCCTGGCCGGCCTCTCCAAGCAGACACAAGCACTGCCATTGCAAGATGTTTCCAGATGTGGAAGGTTGGGGGGAGGGCAGGGGGCAAGTGGAATTTTTCCCATTCTGTTGCTAAGCAACTAATGACCGGTCTTTAAGGGCCATCTACGCTCACAAAGGAGACAAAGCCTTTGGCTTTTCCAGGCAGGGGAACGAGAGATTACAGGATTTTGATAACAGGACACTCGCTCGCTGCTCTCGGGGAGAGAACAGTGGAAGAGACGTCTCTCTGTTTCTGGCTGGGACCGCAGGAAAAGAAAAGCCTGGCTCTGCACTAGTTTTTCTCTGCCTGCTGGGTGAGTTTCTTGCTTTGAGGGGAAGGTCACTGGACTCCAATCCTCTCGTCCCCTCCGGGAGGGTGCATCTACCAGCCGCGTTGCAGCGGAGGGGAACCTCTGCCTGCCACCACCCCGCGGCCTGCCTGCCGCTGCTCGGCACCCTGCCTGCCCCAACTGCGGAGTTTCCTGCCGCCTCCTCTGCCGGCTCGCCCCGGTGGGCTGACCCGGCTGCTCCATCTCCCGGCTCTGGGCTCTCTGCTGCGCCCCCGTCCATCTGCGCTCCACCCGGCTCCAGCCCGTCCGCCATTACACGTGTGGCACAGATCCAACCGCGCCACAGCGCCATCTGCAGCTTCCCGGGAGTCATCGCACCTGCCCTGTGGGTCTGGGAGCACAACAGCGCCCCTGATGGCCGTGACCGTGACTGCACCAAACGGGAAAGTGCCTGACAGCCCCAGGGACATTTGCCACTGAGTTTTTTTGGTTTTGTTATTGTTTTTTTTTTAAATCTTGTTTACTGTTTTTATTACTGATTCTTTACCTCATTATAGATACTAGTAAAAAACTCTTATTCCTTTTCCCATACCTTTGCCTGAGAGCCCTTGATTCTAAAGTTATAATAATTCGGAGGGAAGGGGATTCCCATTCTCTGTTCTAAGGAAGGTTCCCACCTTCCTAAGCAGGCACCTGTCTATCAAACGAAGACACCAGACATGCAACGTGCAGTCAAGGACAGCAGCCTGCCCTCATGCTCTTGCAATGTCTTGTGCAGCGCCAGTGGCCCCCCAGCTGTAAGCTCAACAGCTCTCTGAAGCCTAAGGCTAACCCAGAGGGCACTTCCTGCTTGGGGCCCAGGTACCCACCCCTATGCACGGTCCAGATCAGAAAGATGTGGGAGCAGCAAACTTGGGGCCTTGCTGCAATCGTCTTGGCATGCCCTTTGCACAACTTGTGTGCCTGGAGCTCAAGACTATTTAGTTCTCTGAACATAACCCTAGGCGCAACCATAACGCTAGCCCTAGTTAATTACCCAAGCCCAGGGCCTGGCTTGTCCAACTGAGAAAGTTGTGGCAGCAGCAATGTTGGGGCCTTTCCACAATCACCTTGGCAGGCCCTTTCCAGCGCCATAGCTCCGGGAGCTGGAGGCTCTCGAGTTCTCTCCAAGCAAAGCCTAGGCACAAGCCTAACCCTGGCCCTAGTTAATTACCCGAGCCCAGGACCTGGCTTGTCCAACTGAGAAAGTTGTGGCAGCAGCAATGTTGGGGCCCTGTCACGATGGCCTTGGCAGGCCCTTTCTAGCAGCAGTGTGCCTGGAGCTCCACGCTCTTCAGTTCTCTCAAGCCTAAGCCTAGCCCCTGATGGCAGCTTGGCACTGGGCCAGAGGGGCCCATCCTCATAGCTGGCACACATGAAAAACTCTGCAGTTGGCAATGGATGCACCTCTTAAGGCCTGGATCCTTTGATCCAGCTGTGGAACTCAAGGTTCTCCTGCTCTCTCTCTTACAGCAAAGGAGAAATCCCCACCAGATGTAGTCAAGAGGTGAAAATCACACAAAAGCTTCCTGGCAAAACTATCCAAAGCAAATGCTCAAAACCCAACCATCTTTGGCAAAGGATGAAATACAACACGGCATTCAACATTCAACCACTTCTCATAGCACTACTCACTGTCAATTTAGCATTTACCTAGCATCAACTTAGCCCAACCGAGAAAAAGCTGGAAACTTACCAAATGCTAGGCTACCCAAAAATTGCAGGCAAAGAGAAGTAGGAGAAGAAAGAGAGGCAGAGAGGAAGACAGGAGGAGAGAAGAGATCTAGAAAAACACACCGAGGGCTACCACCTCTAACATTGCAGCAGGGGCAAGACAGGAACTCCATGCAGCCTTCTAGGTTGTGGGCCTGTGCTTGACCCTCTCATGCTCTGCTCTTTAAGCCCCACGGCCTTCATGTGCCTGCCCCTTGGATGGGTGTGCCAGTTGCTTGGCCAGTCAGGGCTCAGGTGAGCACCTGGGCCACCCCAAGAGTCCATGACGGACAGCTCAACCAGGCCTTGGGGCAGCTCTGGGGGCGCAGCAAGATGCTAAGGGCCACACCTGCAGCCAAGCCTGGCCGGCCTCTCCAAGCAGACACAAGCACTGCCATTGCAAGATGTTTCCAGATGTGGAAGGTTGGGGGGAGGGCAGGGGGCAAGTGGAATTTTTCCCATTCTGTTGCTAAGCAACTAATGACCGGTCTTTAAGGGCCATCTACGCTCACAAAGGAGACAAAGCCTTTGGCTTTTCCAGGCAGGGGAACGAGAGATTACAGGATTTTGATAACAGGACACTCGCTCGCTGCTCTCGGGGAGAGAACAGTGGAAGAGACGTCTCTCTGTTTCTGGCTGGGACCGCAGGAAAAGAAAAGCCTGGCTCTGCACTAGTTTTTCTCTGCCTGCTGGGTGAGTTTCTTGCTTTGAGGGGAAGGTCACTGGACTCCAATCCTCTCGTCCCCTCCGGGAGGGTGCATCTACCAGCCGCGTTGCAGCGGAGGGGAACCTCTGCCTGCCACCACCCCGCGGCCTGCCTGCCGCTGCTCGGCACCCTGCCTGCCCCAACTGCGGAGTTTCCTGCCGCCTCCTCTGCCGGCTCGCCCCGGTGGGCTGACCCGGCTGCTCCATCTCCCGGCTCTGGGCTCTCTGCTGCGCCCCCGTCCATCTGCGCTCCACCCGGCTCCAGCCCGTCCGCCATTACACGTGTGGCACAGATCCAACCGCGCCACAGCGCCATCTGCAGCTTCCCGGGAGTCATCGCACCTGCCCTGTGGGTCTGGGAGCACAACAGCGCCCCTGATGGCCGTGACCGTGACTGCACCAAACGGGAAAGTGCCTGACAGCCCCAGGGACATTTGCCACTGAGTTTTTTTGGTTTTGTTATTGTTTTTTTTTTAAATCTTGTTTACTGTTTTTATTACTGATTCTTTACCTCATTATAGATACTAGTAAAAAACTCTTATTCCTTTTCCCATACCTTTGCCTGAGAGCCCTTGATTCTAAAGTTATAATAATTCGGAGGGAAGGGGATTCCCATTCTCTGTTCTAAGGAAGGTTCCCACCTTCCTAAGCAGGCACCTGTCTATCAAACGAAGACACCAGACATGCAACGTGCAGTCAAGGACAGCAGCCTGCCCTCATGCTCTTGCAATGTCTTGTGCAGCGCCAGTGGCCCCCCAGCTGTAAGCTCAACAGCTCTCTGAAGCCTAAGGCTAACCCAGAGGGCACTTCCTGCTTGGGGCCCAGGTACCCACCCCTATGCACGGTCCAGATCAGAAAGATGTGGGAGCAGCAAACTTGGGGCCTTGCTGCAATCGTCTTGGCATGCCCTTTGCACAACTTGTGTGCCTGGAGCTCAAGACTATTTAGTTCTCTGAACATAACCCTAGGCGCAACCATAACGCTAGCCCTAGTTAATTACCCAAGCCCAGGGCCTGGCTTGTCCAACTGAGAAAGTTGTGGCAGCAGCAATGTTGGGGCCTTTCCACAATCACCTTGGCAGGCCCTTTCCAGCGCCATAGCTCCGGGAGCTGGAGGCTCTCGAGTTCTCTCCAAGCAAAGCCTAGGCACAAGCCTAACCCTGGCCCTAGTTAATTACCCGAGCCCAGGACCTGGCTTGTCCAACTGAGAAAGTTGTGGCAGCAGCAATGTTGGGGCCCTGTCACGATGGCCTTGGCAGGCCCTTTCTAGCAGCAGTGTGCCTGGAGCTCCACGCTCTTCAGTTCTCTCAAGCCTAAGCCTAGCCCCTGATGGCAGCTTGGCACTGGGCCAGAGGGGCCCATCCTCATAGCTGGCACACATGAAAAACTCTGCAGTTGGCAATGGATGCACCTCTTAAGGCCTGGATCCTTTGATCCAGCTGTGGAACTCAAGGTTCTCCTGCTCTCTCTCTTACAGCAAAGGAGAAATCCCCACCAGATGTAGTCAAGAGGTGAAAATCACACAAAAGCTTCCTGGCAAAACTATCCAAAGCAAATGCTCAAAACCCAACCATCTTTGGCAAAGGATGAAATACAACACGGCATTCAACATTCAACCACTTCTCATAGCACTACTCACTGTCAATTTAGCATTTACCTAGCATCAACTTAGCCCAACCGAGAAAAAGCTGGAAACTTACCAAATGCTAGGCTACCCAAAAATTGCAGGCAAAGAGAAGTAGGAGAAGAAAGAGAGGCAGAGAGGAAGACAGGAGGAGAGAAGAGATCTAGAAAAACACACCGAGGGCTACCACCTCTAACATTGCAGCAGGGGCAAGACAGGAACTCCATGCAGCCTTCTAGGTTGTGGGCCTGTGCTTGACCCTCTCATGCTCTGCTCTTTAAGCCCCACGGCCTTCATGTGCCTGCCCCTTGGATGGGTGTGCCAGTTGCTTGGCCAGTCAGGGCTCAGGTGAGCACCTGGGCCACCCCAAGAGTCCATGACGGACAGCTCAACCAGGCCTTGGGGCAGCTCTGGGGGCGCAGCAAGATGCTAAGGGCCACACCTGCAGCCAAGCCTGGCCGGCCTCTCCAAGCAGACACAAGCACTGCCATTGCAAGATGTTTCCAGATGTGGAAGGTTGGGGGGAGGGCAGGGGGCAAGTGGAATTTTTCCCATTCTGTTGCTAAGCAACTAATGACCGGTCTTTAAGGGCCATCTACGCTCACAAAGGAGACAAAGCCTTTGGCTTTTCCAGGCAGGGGAACGAGAGATTACAGGATTTTGATAACAGGACACTCGCTCGCTGCTCTCGGGGAGAGAACAGTGGAAGAGACGTCTCTCTGTTTCTGGCTGGGACCGCAGGAAAAGAAAAGCCTGGCTCTGCACTAGTTTTTCTCTGCCTGCTGGGTGAGTTTCTTGCTTTGAGGGGAAGGTCACTGGACTCCAATCCTCTCGTCCCCTCCGGGAGGGTGCATCTACCAGCCGCGTTGCAGCGGAGGGGAACCTCTGCCTGCCACCACCCCGCGGCCTGCCTGCCGCTGCTCGGCACCCTGCCTGCCCCAACTGCGGAGTTTCCTGCCGCCTCCTCTGCCGGCTCGCCCCGGTGGGCTGACCCGGCTGCTCCATCTCCCGGCTCTGGGCTCTCTGCTGCGCCCCCGTCCATCTGCGCTCCACCCGGCTCCAGCCCGTCCGCCATTACACGTGTGGCACAGATCCAACCGCGCCACAGCGCCATCTGCAGCTTCCCGGGAGTCATCGCACCTGCCCTGTGGGTCTGGGAGCACAACAGCGCCCCTGATGGCCGTGACCGTGACTGCACCAAACGGGAAAGTGCCTGACAGCCCCAGGGACATTTGCCACTGAGTTTTTTTGGTTTTGTTATTGTTTTTTTTTTAAATCTTGTTTACTGTTTTTATTACTGATTCTTTACCTCATTATAGATACTAGTAAAAAACTCTTATTCCTTTTCCCATACCTTTGCCTGAGAGCCCTTGATTCTAAAGTTATAATAATTCGGAGGGAAGGGGATTCCCATTCTCTGTTCTAAGGAAGGTTCCCACCTTCCTAAGCAGGCACCTGTCTATCAAACGAAGACACCAGACATGCAACGTGCAGTCAAGGACAGCAGCCTGCCCTCATGCTCTTGCAATGTCTTGTGCAGCGCCAGTGGCCCCCCAGCTGTAAGCTCAACAGCTCTCTGAAGCCTAAGGCTAACCCAGAGGGCACTTCCTGCTTGGGGCCCAGGTACCCACCCCTATGCACGGTCCAGATCAGAAAGATGTGGGAGCAGCAAACTTGGGGCCTTGCTGCAATCGTCTTGGCATGCCCTTTGCACAACTTGTGTGCCTGGAGCTCAAGACTATTTAGTTCTCTGAACATAACCCTAGGCGCAACCATAACGCTAGCCCTAGTTAATTACCCAAGCCCAGGGCCTGGCTTGTCCAACTGAGAAAGTTGTGGCAGCAGCAATGTTGGGGCCTTTCCACAATCACCTTGGCAGGCCCTTTCCAGCGCCATAGCTCCGGGAGCTGGAGGCTCTCGAGTTCTCTCCAAGCAAAGCCTAGGCACAAGCCTAACCCTGGCCCTAGTTAATTACCCGAGCCCAGGACCTGGCTTGTCCAACTGAGAAAGTTGTGGCAGCAGCAATGTTGGGGCCCTGTCACGATGGCCTTGGCAGGCCCTTTCTAGCAGCAGTGTGCCTGGAGCTCCACGCTCTTCAGTTCTCTCAAGCCTAAGCCTAGCCCCTGATGGCAGCTTGGCACTGGGCCAGAGGGGCCCATCCTCATAGCTGGCACACATGAAAAACTCTGCAGTTGGCAATGGATGCACCTCTTAAGGCCTGGATCCTTTGATCCAGCTGTGGAACTCAAGGTTCTCCTGCTCTCTCTCTTACAGCAAAGGAGAAATCCCCACCAGATGTAGTCAAGAGGTGAAAATCACACAAAAGCTTCCTGGCAAAACTATCCAAAGCAAATGCTCAAAACCCAACCATCTTTGGCAAAGGATGAAATACAACACGGCATTCAACATTCAACCACTTCTCATAGCACTACTCACTGTCAATTTAGCATTTACCTAGCATCAACTTAGCCCAACCGAGAAAAAGCTGGAAACTTACCAAATGCTAGGCTACCCAAAAATTGCAGGCAAAGAGAAGTAGGAGAAGAAAGAGAGGCAGAGAGGAAGACAGGAGGAGAGAAGAGATCTAGAAAAACACACCGAGGGCTACCACCTCTAACATTGCAGCAGGGGCAAGACAGGAACTCCATGCAGCCTTCTAGGTTGTGGGCCTGTGCTTGACCCTCTCATGCTCTGCTCTTTAAGCCCCACGGCCTTCATGTGCCTGCCCCTTGGATGGGTGTGCCAGTTGCTTGGCCAGTCAGGGCTCAGGTGAGCACCTGGGCCACCCCAAGAGTCCATGACGGACAGCTCAACCAGGCCTTGGGGCAGCTCTGGGGGCGCAGCAAGATGCTAAGGGCCACACCTGCAGCCAAGCCTGGCCGGCCTCTCCAAGCAGACACAAGCACTGCCATTGCAAGATGTTTCCAGATGTGGAAGGTTGGGGGGAGGGCAGGGGGCAAGTGGAATTTTTCCCATTCTGTTGCTAAGCAACTAATGACCGGTCTTTAAGGGCCATCTACGCTCACAAAGGAGACAAAGCCTTTGGCTTTTCCAGGCAGGGGAACGAGAGATTACAGGATTTTGATAACAGGACACTCGCTCGCTGCTCTCGGGGAGAGAACAGTGGAAGAGACGTCTCTCTGTTTCTGGCTGGGACCGCAGGAAAAGAAAAGCCTGGCTCTGCACTAGTTTTTCTCTGCCTGCTGGGTGAGTTTCTTGCTTTGAGGGGAAGGTCACTGGACTCCAATCCTCTCGTCCCCTCCGGGAGGGTGCATCTACCAGCCGCGTTGCAGCGGAGGGGAACCTCTGCCTGCCACCACCCCGCGGCCTGCCTGCCGCTGCTCGGCACCCTGCCTGCCCCAACTGCGGAGTTTCCTGCCGCCTCCTCTGCCGGCTCGCCCCGGTGGGCTGACCCGGCTGCTCCATCTCCCGGCTCTGGGCTCTCTGCTGCGCCCCCGTCCATCTGCGCTCTACCCGGCTCCAGCCCGTCCGCCATTACACGTGTGGCACAGATCCAACCGCGCCACAGCGCCATCTGCAGCTTCCCGGGAGTCATCGCACCTGCCCTGTGGGTCTGGGAGCACAACAGCGCCCCTGATGGCCGTGACCGTGACTGCACCAAACGGGAAAGTGCCTGACAGCCCCAGGGACATTTGCCACTGAGTTTTTTTGGTTTTGTTATTGTTTTTTTTTTAAATCTTGTTTACTGTTTTTATTACTGATTCTTTACCTCATTATAGATACTAGTAAAAAACTCTTATTCCTTTTCCCATACCTTTGCCTGAGAGCCCTTGATTCTAAAGTTATAATAATTCGGAGGGAAGGGGATTCCCATTCTCTGTTCTAAGGAAGGTTCCCACCTTCCTAAGCAGGCACCTGTCTATCAAACGAAGACACCAGACATGCAACGTGCAGTCAAGGACAGCAGCCTGCCCTCATGCTCTTGCAATGTCTTGTGCAGCGCCAGTGGCCCCCCAGCTGTAAGCTCAACAGCTCTCTGAAGCCTAAGGCTAACCCAGAGGGCACTTCCTGCTTGGGGCCCAGGTACCCACCCCTATGCACGGTCCAGATCAGAAAGATGTGGGAGCAGCAAACTTGGGGCCTTGCTGCAATCGTCTTGGCATGCCCTTTGCACAACTTGTGTGCCTGGAGCTCAAGACTATTTAGTTCTCTGAACATAACCCTAGGCGCAACCATAACGCTAGCCCTAGTTAATTACCCAAGCCCAGGGCCTGGCTTGTCCAACTGAGAAAGTTGTGGCAGCAGCAATGTTGGGGCCTTTCCACAATCACCTTGGCAGGCCCTTTCCAGCGCCATAGCTCCGGGAGCTGGAGGCTCTCGAGTTCTCTCCAAGCAAAGCCTAGGCACAAGCCTAACCCTGGCCCTAGTTAATTACCCGAGCCCAGGACCTGGCTTGTCCAACTGAGAAAGTTGTGGCAGCAGCAATGTTGGGGCCCTGTCACGATGGCCTTGGCAGGCCCTTTCTAGCAGCAGTGTGCCTGGAGCTCCACGCTCTTCAGTTCTCTCAAGCCTAAGCCTAGCCCCTGATGGCAGCTTGGCACTGGGCCAGAGGGGCCCATCCTCATAGCTGGCACACATGAAAAACTCTGCAGTTGGCAATGGATGCACCTCTTAAGGCCTGGATCCTTTGATCCAGCTGTGGAACTCAAGGTTCTCCTGCTCTCTCTCTTACAGCAAAGGAGAAATCCCCACCAGATGTAGTCAAGAGGTGAAAATCACACAAAAGCTTCCTGGCAAAACTATCCAAAGCAAATGCTCAAAACCCAACCATCTTTGGCAAAGGATGAAATACAACACGGCATTCAACATTCAACCACTTCTCATAGCACTACTCACTGTCAATTTAGCATTTACCTAGCATCAACTTAGCCCAACCGAGAAAAAGCTGGAAACTTACCAAATGCTAGGCTACCCAAAAATGGCAGGCAAAGAGAAGTAGGAGAAGAAAGAGAGGCAGAGAGGAAGACAGGAGGAGAGAAGAGATCTAGAAAAACACACCGAGGGCTACCACCTCTAACATTGCAGCAGGGGCAAGACAGGAACTCCATGCAGCCTTCTAGGTTGTGGGCCTGTGCTTGACCCTCTCATGCTCTGCTCTTTAAGCCCCACGGCCTTCATGTGCCTGCCCCTTGGATGGGTGTGCCAGTTGCTTGGCCAGTCAGGGCTCAGGTGAGCACCTGGGCCACCCCAAGAGTCCATGACGGACAGCTCAACCAGGCCTTGGGGCAGCTCTGGGGGCGCAGCAAGATGCTAAGGGCCACACCTGCAGCCAAGCCTGGCCGGCCTCTCCAAGCAGACACAAGCACTGCCATTGCAAGATGTTTCCAGATGTGGAAGGTTGGGGGGAGGGCAGGGGGCAAGTGGAATTTTTCCCATTCTGTTGCTAAGCAACTAATGACCGGTCTTTAAGGGCCATCTACGCTCACAAAGGAGACAAAGCCTTTGGCTTTTCCAGGCAGGGGAACGAGAGATTACAGGATTTTGATAACAGGACACTCGCTCGCTGCTCTCGGGGAGAGAACAGTGGAAGAGACGTCTCTCTGTTTCTGGCTGGGACCGCAGGAAAAGAAAAGCCTGGCTCTGCACTAGTTTTTCTCTGCCTGCTGGGTGAGTTTCTTGCTTTGAGGGGAAGGTCACTGGACTCCAATCCTCTCGTCCCCTCCGGGAGGGTGCATCTACCAGCCGCGTTGCAGCGGAGGGGAACCTCTGCCTGCCACCACCCCGCGGCCTGCCTGCCGCTGCTCGGCACCCTGCCTGCCCCAACTGCGGAGTTTCCTGCCGCCTCCTCTGCCGGCTCGCCCCGGTGGGCTGACCCGGCTGCTCCATCTCCCGGCTCTGGGCTCTCTGCTGCGCCCCCGTCCATCTGCGCTCCACCCGGCTCCAGCCCGTCCGCCATTACACGTGTGGCACAGATCCAACCGCGCCACAGCGCCATCTGCAGCTTCCCGGGAGTCATCGCACCTGCCCTGCGGGTCTGGGAGCACAACAGCGCCCCTGATGGCCGTGACCGTGACTGCACCAAACGGGAAAGTGCCTGACAGCCCCAGGGACATTTGCCACTGAGTTTTTTTGGTTTTGTTATTGTTTTTTTTTTAAATCTTGTTTACTGTTTTTATTACTGATTCTTTACCTCATTATAGATACTAGTAAAAAACTCTTATTCCTTTTCCCATACCTTTGCCTGAGAGCCCTTGATTCTAAAGTTATAATAATTCGGAGGGAAGGGGATTCCCATTCTCTGTTCTAAGGAAGGTTCCCACCTTCCTAAGCAGGCACCTGTCTATCAAACGAAGACACCAGACATGCAACGTGCAGTCAAGGACAGCAGCCTGCCCTCATGCTCTTGCAATGTCTTGTGCAGCGCCAGTGGCCCCCCAGCTGTAAGCTCAACAGCTCTCTGAAGCCTAAGGCTAACCCAGAGGGCACTTCCTGCTTGGGGCCCAGGTACCCACCCCTATGCGCGGTCCAGATCAGAAAGATGTGGGAGCAGCAAACTTGGGGCCTTGCTGCAATCGTCTTGGCATGCCCTTTGCACAACTTGTGTGCCTGGAGCTCAAGACTATTTAGTTCTCTGAACATAACCCTAGGCGCAACCATAACGCTAGCCCTAGTTAATTACCCAAGCCCAGGGCCTGGCTTGTCCAACTGAGAAAGTTGTGGCAGCAGCAATGTTGGGGCCTTTCCACAATCACCTTGGCAGGCCCTTTCCAGCGCCATAGCTCCGGGAGCTGGAGGCTCTCGAGTTCTCTCCAAGCAAAGCCTAGGCACAAGCCTAACCCTGGCCCTAGTTAATTACCCGAGCCCAGGACCTGGCTTGTCCAACTGAGAAAGTTGTGGCAGCAGCAATGTTGGGGCCCTGTCACGATGGCCTTGGCAGGCCCTTTCTAGCAGCAGTGTGCCTGGAGCTCCACGCTCTTCAGTTCTCTCAAGCCTAAGCCTAGCCCCTGATGGCAGCTTGGCACTGGGCCAGAGGGGCCCATCCTCATAGCTGGCACACATGAAAAACTCTGCAGTTGGCAATGGATGCACCTCTTAAGGCCTGGATCCTTTGATCCAGCTGTGGAACTCAAGGTTCTCCTGCTCTCTCTCTTACAGCAAAGGAGAAATCCCCACCAGATGTAGTCAAGAGGTGAAAATCACACAAAAGCTTCCTGGCAAAACTATCCAAAGCAAATGCTCAAAACCCAACCATCTTTGGCAAAGGATGAAATACAACACGGCATTCAACATTCAACCACTTCTCATAGCACTACTCACTGTCAATTTAGCATTTACCTAGCATCAACTTAGCCCAACCGAGAAAAAGCTGGAAACTTACCAAATGCTAGGCTACCCAAAAATGGCAGGCAAAGAGAAGTAGGAGAAGAAAGAGAGGCAGAGAGGAAGACAGGAGGAGAGAAGAGATCTAGAAAAACACACCGAGGGCTACCACCTCTAACATTGCAGCAGGGGCAAGACAGGAACTCCATGCAGCCTTCTAGGTTGTGGGCCTGTGCTTGACCCTCTCATGCTCTGCTCTTTAAGCCCCACGGCCTTCATGTGCCTGCCCCTTGGATGGGTGTGCCAGTTGCTTGGCCAGTCAGGGCTCAGGTGAGCACCTGGGCCACCCCAAGAGTCCATGACGGACAGCTCAACCAGGCCTTGGGGCAGCTCTGGGGGCGCAGCAAGATGCTAAGGGCCACACCTGCAGCCAAGCCTGGCCGGCCTCTCCAAGCAGACACAAGCACTGCCATTGCAAGATGTTTCCAGATGTGGAAGGTTGGGGGGAGGGCAGGGGGCAAGTGGAATTTTTCCCATTCTGTTGCTAAGCAACTAATGACCGGTCTTTAAGGGCCATCTACGCTCACAAAGGAGACAAAGCCTTTGGCTTTTCCAGGCAGGGGAACGAGAGATTACAGGATTTTGATAACAGGACACTCGCTCGCTGCTCTCGGGGAGAGAACAGTGGAAGAGACGTCTCTCTGTTTCTGGCTGGGACCGCAGGAAAAGAAAAGCCTGGCTCTGCACTAGTTTTTCTCTGCCTGCTGGGTGAGTTTCTTGCTTTGAGGGGAAGGTCACTGGACTCCAATCCTCTCGTCCCCTCCGGGAGGGTGCATCTACCAGCCGCGTTGCAGCGGAGGGGAACCTCTGCCTGCCACCACCCCGCGGCCTGCCTGCCGCTGCTCGGCACCCTGCCTGCCCCAACTGCGGAGTTTCCTGCCGCCTCCTCTGCCGGCTCGCCCCGGTGGGCTGACCCGGCTGCTCCATCTCCCGGCTCTGGGCTCTCTGCTGCGCCCCCGTCCATCTGCGCTCCACCCGGCTCCAGCCCGTCCGCCATTACACGTGTGGCACAGATCCAACCGCGCCACAGCGCCATCTGCAGCTTCCCGGGAGTCATCGCACCTGCCCTGTGGGTCTGGGAGCACAACAGCGCCCCTGATGGCCGTGACCGTGACTGCACCAAACGGGAAAGTGCCTGACAGCCCCAGGGACATTTGCCACTGAGTTTTTTTGGTTTTGTTATTGTTTTTTTTTTAAATCTTGTTTACTGTTTTTATTACTGATTCTTTACCTCATTATAGATACTAGTAAAAAACTCTTATTCCTTTTCCCATACCTTTGCCTGAGAGCCCTTGATTCTAAAGTTATAATAATTCGGAGGGAAGGGGATTCCCATTCTCTGTTCTAAGGAAGGTTCCCACCTTCCTAAGCAGGCACCTGTCTATCAAACGAAGACACCAGACATGCAACGTGCAGTCAAGGACAGCAGCCTGCCCTCATGCTCTTGCAATGTCTTGTGCAGCGCCAGTGGCCCCCCAGCTGTAAGCTCAACAGCTCTCTGAAGCCTAAGGCTAACCCAGAGGGCACTTCCTGCTTGGGGCCCAGGTACCCACCCCTATGCACGGTCCAGATCAGAAAGATGTGGGAGCAGCAAACTTGGGGCCTTGCTGCAATCGTCTTGGCATGCCCTTTGCACAACTTGTGTGCCTGGAGCTCAAGACTATTTAGTTCTCTGAACATAACCCTAGGCGCAACCATAACGCTAGCCCTAGTTAATTACCCAAGCCCAGGGCCTGGCTTGTCCAACTGAGAAAGTTGTGGCAGCAGCAATGTTGGGGCCTTTCCACAATCACCTTGGCAGGCCCTTTCCAGCGCCATAGCTCCGGGAGCTGGAGGCTCTCGAGTTCTCTCCAAGCAAAGCCTAGGCACAAGCCTAACCCTGGCCCTAGTTAATTACCCGAGCCCAGGACCTGGCTTGTCCAACTGAGAAAGTTGTGGCAGCAGCAATGTTGGGGCCCTGTCACGATGGCCTTGGCAGGCCCTTTCTAGCAGCAGTGTGCCTGGAGCTCCACGCTCTTCAGTTCTCTCAAG
This sequence comes from Acanthiza pusilla, assembly GCA_036630365.1. Taxonomy (NCBI): domain Eukaryota; kingdom Metazoa; phylum Chordata; class Aves; order Passeriformes; family Acanthizidae; genus Acanthiza; species Acanthiza pusilla. Next base: position 49,252,236 of record JAXCHO010000034.1, read on the forward strand.
CCTAAGCCTAGCCCCTGATGGCAGCTTGGCACTGGGCCAGAGGGGCCCATCCTCATAGCTGGCACACATGAAAAACTCTGCAGTTGGCAATGGATGCACCTCTTAAGGCCTGGATCCTTTGATCCAGCTGTGGAACTCAAGGTTCTCCTGCTCTCTCTCTTACAGCAAAGGAGAAATCCCCACCAGATGTAGTCAAGAGGTGAAAATCACACAAAAGCTTCCTGGCAAAACTATCCAAAGCAAATGCTCAAAACCCAACCATCTTTGGCAAAGGATGAAATACAACACGGCATTCAACATTCAACCACTTCTCATAGCACTACTCACTGTCAATTTAGCATTTACCTAGCATCAACTTAGCCCAACCGAGAAAAAGCTGGAAACTTACCAAATGCTAGGCTACCCAAAAATGGCAGGCAAAGAGAAGTAGGAGAAGAAAGAGAGGCAGAGAGGAAGACAGGAGGAGAGAAGAGATCTAGAAAAACACACCGAGGGCTACCACCTCTAACATTGCAGCAGGGGCAAGACAGGAACTCCATGCAGCCTTCTAGGTTGTGGGCCTGTGCTTGACCCTCTCATGCTCTGCTCTTTAAGCCCCACGGCCTTCATGTGCCTGCCCCTTGGATGGGTGTGCCAGTTGCTTGGCCAGTCAGGGCTCAGGTGAGCACCTGGGCCACCCCAAGAGTCCATGACGGACAGCTCAACCAGGCCTTGGGGCAGCTCTGGGGGCGCAGCAAGATGCTAAGGGCCACACCTGCAGCCAAGCCTGGCCGGCCTCTCCAAGCAGACACAAGCACTGCCATTGCAAGATGTTTCCAGATGTGGAAGGTTGGGGGGAGGGCAGGGGGCAAGTGGAATTTTTCCCATTCTGTTGCTAAGCAACTAATGACCGGTCTTTAAGGGCCATCTACGCTCACAAAGGAGACAAAGCCTTTGGCTTTTCCAGGCAGGGGAACGAGAGATTACAGGATTTTGATAACAGGACACTCGCTCGCTGCTCTCGGGGAGAGAACAGTGGAAGAGACGTCTCTCTGTTTCTGGCTGGGACCGCAGGAAAAGAAAAGCCTGGCTCTGCACTAGTTTTTCTCTGCCTGCTGGGTGAGTTTCTTGCTTTGAGGGGAAGGTCACTGGACTCCAATCCTCTCGTCCCCTCCGGGAGGGTGCATCTACCAGCCGCGTTGCAGCGGAGGGGAACCTCTGCCTGCCACCACCCCGCGGCCTGCCTGCCGCTGCTCGGCACCCTGCCTGCCCCAACTGCGGAGTTTCCTGCCGCCTCCTCTGCCGGCTCGCCCCGGTGGGCTGACCCGGCTGCTCCATCTCCCGGCTCTGGGCTCTCTGCTGCGCCCCCGTCCATCTGCGCTCCACCCGGCTCCAGCCCGTCCGCCATTACACGTGTGGCACAGATCCAACCGCGCCACAGCGCCATCTGCAGCTTCCCGGGAGTCATCGCACCTGCCCTGCGGGTCTGGGAGCACAACAGCGCCCCTGATGGCCGTGACCGTGACTGCACCAAACGGGAAAGTGCCTGACAGCCCCAGGGACATTTGCCACTGAGTTTTTTTGGTTTTGTTATTGTTTTTTTTTTAAATCTTGTTTACTGTTTTTATTACTGATTCTTTACCTCATTATAGATACTAGTAAAAAACTCTTATTCCTTTTCCCATACCTTTGCCTGAGAGCCCTTGATTCTAAAGTTATAATAATTCGGAGGGAAGGGGATTCCCATTCTCTGTTCTAAGGAAGGTTCCCACCTTCCTAAGCAGGCACCTGTCTATCAAACGAAGACACCAGACATGCAACGTGCAGTCAAGGACAGCAGCCTGCCCTCATGCTCTTGCAATGTCTTGTGCAGCGCCAGTGGCCCCCCAGCTGTAAGCTCAACAGCTCTCTGAAGCCTAAGGCTAACCCAGAGGGCACTTCCTGCTTGGGGCCCAGGTACCCACCCCTATGCGCGGTCCAGATCAGAAAGATGTGGGAGCAGCAAACTTGGGGCCTTGCTGCAATCGTCTTGGCATGCCCTTTGCACAACTTGTGTGCCTGGAGCTCAAGACTATTTAGTTCTCTGAACATAACCCTAGGCGCAACCATAACGCTAGCCCTAGTTAATTACCCAAGCCCAGGGCCTGGCTTGTCCAACTGAGAAAGTTGTGGCAGCAGCAATGTTGGGGCCTTTCCACAATCACCTTGGCAGGCCCTTTCCAGCGCCATAGCTCCGGGAGCTGGAGGCTCTCGAGTTCTCTCCAAGCAAAGCCTAGGCACAAGCCTAACCCTGGCCCTAGTTAATTACCCGAGCCCAGGACCTGGCTTGTCCAACTGAGAAAGTTGTGGCAGCAGCAATGTTGGGGCCCTGTCACGATGGCCTTGGCAGGCCCTTTCTAGCAGCAGTGTGCCTGGAGCTCCACGCTCTTCAGTTCTCTCAAGCCTAAGCCTAGCCCCTGATGGCAGCTTGGCACTGGGCCAGAGGGGCCCATCCTCATAGCTGGCACACATGAAAAACTCTGCAGTTGGCAATGGATGCACCTCTTAAGGCCTGGATCCTTTGATCCAGCTGTGGAACTCAAGGTTCTCCTGCTCTCTCTCTTACAGCAAAGGAGAAATCCCCACCAGATGTAGTCAAGAGGTGAAAATCACACAAAAGCTTCCTGGCAAAACTATCCAAAGCAAATGCTCAAAACCCAACCGTCTTTGGCAAAGGATGAAATACAACACGGCATTCAACATTCAACCACTTCTCATAGCACTACTCACTGTCAATTTAGCATTTACCTAGCATCAACTTAGCCCAACCGAGAAAAAGCTGGAAACTTACCAAATGCTAGGCTACCCAAAAATTGCAGGCAAAGAGAAGTAGGAGAAGAAAGAGAGGCAGAGAGGAAGACAGGAGGAGAGAAGAGATCTAGAAAAACACACCAAAGGCTACCACCTCTAACATTGCAGCAGGGGCAAGACAGGAACTCCATGCAGCCTTCTAGGTTGTGGGCCTGTGCTTGACCCTCTCATGCTCTGCTCTTTAAGCCCCACGGCCTTCATGTGCCTGCCCCTTGGATGGGTGTGCCAGTTGCTTGGCCAGTCAGGGCTCAGGTGAGCACCTGGGCCACCCCAAGAGTCCATGACGGACAGCTCAACCAGGCCTTGGGGCAGCTCTGGGGGCGCAGCAAGATGCTAAGGGCCACACCTGCAGCCAAGCCTGGCCGGCCTCTCCAAGCAGACACAAGCACTGCCATTGCAAGATGTTTCCAGATGTGGAAGGTTGGGGGGAGGGCAGGGGGCAAGTGGAATTTTTCCCATTCTGTTGCTAAGCAACTAATGACCGGTCTTTAAGGGCCATCTACGCTCACAAAGGAGACAAAGCCTTTGGCTTTTCCAGGCAGGGGAACGAGAGATTACAGGATTTTGATAACAGGACACTCGCTCGCTGCTCTCGGGGAGAGAACAGTGGAAGAGACGTCTCTCTGTTTCTGGCTGGGACCGCAGGAAAAGAAAAGCCTGGCTCTGCACTAGTTTTTCTCTGCCTGCTGGGTGAGTTTCTTGCTTTGAGGGGAAGGTCACTGGACTCCAATCCTCTCGTCCCCTCCGGGAGGGTGCATCTACCAGCCGCGTTGCAGCGGAGGGGAACCTCTGCCTGCCACCACCCCGCGGCCTGCCTGCCGCTGCTCGGCACCCTGCCTGCCCCAACTGCGGAGTTTCCTGCCGCCTCCTCTGCCGGCTCGCCCCGGTGGGCTGACCCGGCTGCTCCATCTCCCGGCTCTGGGCTCTCTGCTGCGCCCCCGTCCATCTGCGCTCCACCCGGCTCCAGCCCGTCCGCCATTACACGTGTGGCACAGATCCAACCGCGCCACAGCGCCATCTGCAGCTTCCCGGGAGTCATCGCACCTGCCCTGTGGGTCTGGGAGCACAACAGCGCCCCTGATGGCCGTGACCGTGACTGCACCAAACGGGAAAGTGCCTGACAGCCCCAGGGACATTTGCCACTGAGTTTTTTTGGTTTTGTTATTGTTTTTTTTTTAAATCTTGTTTACTGTTTTTATTACTGATTCTTTACCTCATTATAGATACTAGTAAAAAACTCTTATTCCTTTTCCCATACCTTTGCCTGAGAGCCCTTGATTCTAAAGTTATAATAATTCGGAGGGAAGGGGATTCCCATTCTCTGTTCTAAGGAAGGTTCCCACCTTCCTAAGCAGGCACCTGTCTATCAAACGAAGACACCAGACATGCAACGTGCAGTCAAGGACAGCAGCCTGCCCTCATGCTCTTGCAATGTCTTGTGCAGCGCCAGTGGCCCCCCAGCTGTAAGCTCAACAGCTCTCTGAAGCCTAAGGCTAACCCAGAGGGCACTTCCTGCTTGGGGCCCAGGTACCCACCCCTATGCACGGTCCAGATCAGAAAGATGTGGGAGCAGCAAACTTGGGGCCTTGCTGCAATCGTCTTGGCATGCCCTTTGCACAACTTGTGTGCCTGGAGCTCAAGACTATTTAGTTCTCTGAACATAACCCTAGGCGCAACCATAACGCTAGCCCTAGTTAATTACCCAAGCCCAGGGCCTGGCTTGTCCAACTGAGAAAGTTGTGGCAGCAGCAATGTTGGGGCCTTTCCACAATCACCTTGGCAGGCCCTTTCCAGCGCCATAGCTCCGGGAGCTGGAGGCTCTCGAGTTCTCTCCAAGCAAAGCCTAGGCACAAGCCTAACCCTGGCCCTAGTTAATTACCCGAGCCCAGGACCTGGCTTGTCCAACTGAGAAAGTTGTGGCAGCAGCAATGTTGGGGCCCTGTCACGATGGCCTTGGCAGGCCCTTTCTAGCAGCAGTGTGCCTGGAGCTCCACGCTCTTCAGTTCTCTCAAGCCTAAGCCTAGCCCCTGATGGCAGCTTGGCACTGGGCCAGAGGGGCCCATCCTCATAGCTGGCACACATGAAAAACTCTGCAGTTGGCAATGGATGCACCTCTTAAGGCCTGGATCCTTTGATCCAGCTGTGGAACTCAAGGTTCTCCTGCTCTCTCTCTTACAGCAAAGGAGAAATCCCCACCAGATGTAGTCAAGAGGTGAAAATCACACAAAAGCTTCCTGGCAAAACTATCCAAAGCAAATGCTCAAAACCCAACCATCTTTGGCAAAGGATGAAATACAACACGGCATTCAACATTCAACCACTTCTCATAGCACTACTCACTGTCAATTTAGCATTTACCTAGCATCAACTTAGCCCAACCGAGAAAAAGCTGGAAACTTACCAAATGCTAGGCTACCCAAAAATGGCAGGCAAAGAGAAGTAGGAGAAGAAAGAGAGGCAGAGAGGAAGACAGGAGGAGAGAAGAGATCTAGAAAAACACACCGAGGGCTACCACCTCTAACATTGCAGCAGGGGCAAGACAGGAACTCCATGCAGCCTTCTAGGTTGTGGGCCTGTGCTTGACCCTCTCATGCTCTGCTCTTTAAGCCCCACGGCCTTCATGTGCCTGCCCCTTGGATGGGTGTGCCAGTTGCTTGGCCAGTCAGGGCTCAGGTGAGCACCTGGGCCACCCCAAGAGTCCATGACGGACAGCTCAACCAGGCCTTGGGGCAGCTCTGGGGGCGCAGCAAGATGCTAAGGGCCACACCTGCAGCCAAGCCTGGCCGGCCTCTCCAAGCAGACACAAGCACTGCCATTGCAAGATGTTTCCAGATGTGGAAGGTTGGGGGGAGGGCAGGGGGCAAGTGGAATTTTTCCCATTCTGTTGCTAAGCAACTAATGACCGGTCTTTAAGGGCCATCTACGCTCACAAAGGAGACAAAGCCTTTGGCTTTTCCAGGCAGGGGAACGAGAGATTACAGGATTTTGATAACAGGACACTCGCTCGCTGCTCTCGGGGAGAGAACAGTGGAAGAGACGTCTCTCTGTTTCTGGCTGGGACCGCAGGAAAAGAAAAGCCTGGCTCTGCACTAGTTTTTCTCTGCCTGCTGGGTGAGTTTCTTGCTTTGAGGGGAAGGTCACTGGACTCCAATCCTCTCGTCCCCTCCGGGAGGGTGCATCTACCAGCCGCGTTGCAGCGGAGGGGAACCTCTGCCTGCCACCACCCCGCGGCCTGCCTGCCGCTGCTCGGCACCCTGCCTGCCCCAACTGCGGAGTTTCCTGCCGCCTCCTCTGCCGGCTCGCCCCGGTGGGCTGACCCGGCTGCTCCATCTCCCGGCTCTGGGCTCTCTGCTGCGCCCCCGTCCATCTGCGCTCCACCCGGCTCCAGCCCGTCCGCCATTACACGTGTGGCACAGATCCAACCGCGCCACAGCGCCATCTGCAGCTTCCCGGGAGTCATCGCACCTGCCCTGCGGGTCTGGGAGCACAACAGCGCCCCTGATGGCCGTGACCGTGACTGCACCAAACGGGAAAGTGCCTGACAGCCCCAGGGACATTTGCCACTGAGTTTTTTTGGTTTTGTTATTGTTTTTTTTTTAAATCTTGTTTACTGTTTTTATTACTGATTCTTTACCTCATTATAGATACTAGTAAAAAACTCTTATTCCTTTTCCCATACCTTTGCCTGAGAGCCCTTGATTCTAAAGTTATAATAATTCGGAGGGAAGGGGATTCCCATTCTCTGTTCTAAGGAAGGTTCCCACCTTCCTAAGCAGGCACCTGTCTATCAAACGAAGACACCAGACATGCAACGTGCAGTCAAGGACAGCAGCCTGCCCTCATGCTCTTGCAATGTCTTGTGCAGCGCCAGTGGCCCCCCAGCTGTAAGCTCAACAGCTCTCTGAAGCCTAAGGCTAACCCAGAGGGCACTTCCTGCTTGGGGCCCAGGTACCCACCCCTATGCACGGTCCAGATCAGAAAGATGTGGGAGCAGCAAACTTGGGGCCTTGCTGCAATCGTCTTGGCATGCCCTTTGCACAACTTGTGTGCCTGGAGCTCAAGACTATTTAGTTCTCTGAACATAACCCTAGGCGCAACCATAACGCTAGCCCTAGTTAATTACCCAAGCCCAGGGCCTGGCTTGTCCAACTGAGAAAGTTGTGGCAGCAGCAATGTTGGGGCCTTTCCACAATCACCTTGGCAGGCCCTTTCCAGCGCCATAGCTCCGGGAGCTGGAGGCTCTCGAGTTCTCTCCAAGCAAAGCCTAGGCACAAGCCTAACCCTGGCCCTAGTTAATTACCCGAGCCCAGGACCTGGCTTGTCCAACTGAGAAAGTTGTGGCAGCAGCAATGTTGGGGCCTTGTCACGATGGCCTTGGCAGGCCCTTTCTAGCAGCAGTGTGCCTGGAGCTCCACGCTCTTCAGTTCTCTCAAGCCTAAGCCTAGCCCCTGATGGCAGCTTGGCACTGGGCCAGAGGGGCCCATCCTCATAGCTGGCACACATGAAAAACTCTGCAGTTGGCAATGGAGGCACCTCTTAAGGCCTGGATCCTTTGATCCAGCTGTGGAACTCAAGGTTCTCCTGCTCTCTCTCTTACAGCAAAGGAGAAATCCCCACCAGATGTAGTCAAGAGGTGAAAATCACACAAAAGCTTCCTGGCAAAACTATCCAAAGCAAATGCTCAAAACCCAACCATCTTTGGCAAAGGATGAAATACAACACGGCATTCAACATTCAACCACTTCTCATAGCACTACTCACTGTCAATTTAGCATTTACCTAGCATCAACTTAGCCCAACCGAGAAAAAGCTGGAAACTTACCAAATGCTAGGCTACCCAAAAATTGCAGGCAAAGAGAAGTAGGAGAAGAAAGAGAGGCAGAGAGGAAGACAGGAGGAGAGAAGAGATCTAGAAAAACACACCGAGGGCTACCACCTCTAACATTGCAGCAGGGGCAAGACAGGAACTCCATGCAGCCTTCTAGGTTGTGGGCCTGTGCTTGACCCTCTCATGCTCTGCTCTTTAAGCCCCACGGCCTTCATGTGCCTGCCCCTTGGATGGGTGTGCCAGTTGCTTGGCCAGTCAGGGCTCAGGTGAGCACCTGGGCCACCCCAAGAGTCCATGACGGACAGCTCAACCAGGCCTTGGGGCAGCTCTGGGGGCGCAGCAAGATGCTAAGGGCCACACCTGCAGCCAAGCCTGGCCGGCCTCTCCAAGCAGACACAAGCACTGCCATTGCAAGATGTTTCCAGATGTGGAAGGTTGGGGGGAGGGCAGGGGGCAAGTGGAATTTTTCCCATTCTGTTGCTAAGCAACTAATGACCGGTCTTTAAGGGCCATCTACGCTCACAAAGGAGACAAAGCCTTTGGCTTTTCCAGGCAGGGGAACGAGAGATTACAGGATTTTGATAACAGGACACTCGCTCGCTGCTCTCGGGGAGAGAACAGTGGAAGAGACGTCTCTCTGTTTCTGGCTGGGACCGCAGGAAAAGAAAAGCCTGGCTCTGCACTAGTTTTTCTCTGCCTGCTGGGTGAGTTTCTTGCTTTGAGGGGAAGGTCACTGGACTCCAATCCTCTCGTCCCCTCCGGGAGGGTGCATCTACCAGCCGCGTTGCAGCGGAGGGGAACCTCTGCCTGCCACCACCCCGCGGCCTGCCTGCCGCTGCTCGGCACCCTGCCTGCCCCAACTGCGGAGTTTCCTGCTGCCTCCTCTGCCGGCTCGCCCCGGTGGGCTGACCCGGCTGCTCCATCTCCCGGCTCTGGGCTCTCTGCTGCGCCCCCGTCCATCTGCGCTCCACCCGGCTCCAGCCCGTCCGCCATTACACGTGTGGCACAGATCCAACCGCGCCACAGCGCCATCTGCAGCTTCCCGGGAGTCATCGCACCTGCCCTGTGGGTCTGGGAGCACAACAGCGCCCCTGATGGCCGTGACCGTGACTGCACCAAACGGGAAAGTGCCTGACAGCCCCAGGGACATTTGCCACTGAGTTTTTTTGGTTTTGTTATTGTTTTTCTTTAAATCTTGTTTACTGTTTTTATTACTGATTCTTTACCTCATTATAGATACTAGTAAAAAACTCTTATTCCTTTTCCCATACCTTTGCCTGAGAGCCCTTGATTCTAAAGTTATAATAATTCGGAGGGAAGGGGATTCCCATTCTCTGTTCTAAGGAAGGTTCCCACCTTCCTAAGCAGGCACCTGTCTATCAAACGAAGACACCAGACATGCAACGTGCAGTCAAGGACAGCAGCCTGCCCTCATGCTCTTGCAATGTCTTGTGCAGCGCCAGTGGCCCCCCAGCTGTAAGCTCAACAGCTCTCTGAAGCCTAAGGCTAACCCAGAGGGCACTTCCTGCTTGGGGCCCAGGTACCCACCCCTATGCGCGGTCCAGATCAGAAAGATGTGGGAGCAGCAAACTTGGGGCCTTGCTGCAATCGTCTTGGCATGCCCTTTGCACAACCTGTGTGCCTGGAGCTCAAGACTATTTAGTTCTCTGAACATAACCCTAGGCGCAACCATAACGCTAGCCCTAGTTAATTACCCAAGCCCAGGGCCTGGCTTGTCCAACTGAGAAAGTTGTGGCAGCAGCAATGTTGGGGCCTTTCCACAATCACCTTGGCAGGCCCTTTCCAGCGCCATAGCTCCGGGAGCTGGAGGCTCTCGAGTTCTCTCCAAGCAAAGCCTAGGCACAAGCCTAACCCTGGCCCTAGTTAATTACCCGAGCCCAGGACCTGGCTTGTCCAACTGAGAAAGTTGTGGCAGCAGCAATGTTGGGGCCCTGTCACGATGGCCTTGGCAGGCCCTTTCTAGCAGCAGTGTGCCTGGAGCTCCACGCTCTTCAGTTCTCTCAAGCCTAAGCCTAGCCCCTGATGGCAGCTTGGCACTGGGCCAGAGGGGCCCATCCCCATAGCTGGCACACATGAAAAACTCTGCAGTTTGCAATGGATGCACCTCTTAAGGCCTGGATCCTTTGATCCAGCTGTGGAACTCAAGGTTCTCCTGCTCTCTCTTACAGCAAAGGAGAAATCCCCACCAGATGTAGTCAAGAGGTGAAAATCACACAAAAGCTTCCTGGCAAAACTATCCAAAGCAAATGCTCAAAACCCAACCATCTTTGGCAAAGGATGAAATACAACACGGCATTCAACATTCAACCACTTCTCATAGCACTACTCACTGTCAATTTAGCATTTACCTAGCATCAACTTAGCCCAACCGAGAAAAAGCTGGAAACTTACCAAATGCTAGGCTACCCAAAAATTGCAGGCAAAGAGAAGTAGGAGAAGAAAGAGAGGCAGAGAGGAAGACAGGAGGAGAGAAGAGATCTAGAAAAACACACCAAAGGCTACCACCTCTAACATTGCAGCAGGGGCAAGACAGGAACTCCATGCAGCCTTCTAGGTTGTGGGCCTGTGCTTGACCCTCTCATGCTCTGCTCTTTAAGCCCCACGGCCTTCATGTGCCTGCCCCTTGGATGGGTGTGCCAGTTGCTTGGCCAGTCAGGGCTCAGGTGAGCACCTGGGCCACCCCAAGAGTCCATGACGGACAGCTCAACCAGGCCTTGGGGCAGCTCTGGGGGCGCAGCAAGATGCTAAGGGCCACACCTGCAGCCAAGCCTGGCCGGCCTCTCCAAGCAGACACAAGCACTGCCATTGCAAGATGTTTCCAGATGTGGAAGGTTGGGGGGAGGGCAGGGGGCAAGTGGAATTTTTCCCATTCTGTTGCTAAGCAACTAATGACCGGTCTTTAAGGGCCATCTACGCTCACAAAGGAGACAAAGCCTTTGGCTTTTCCAGGCAGGGGAACGAGAGATTACAGGATTTTGATAACAGGACACTCGCTCGCTGCTCTCGGGGAGAGAACAGTGGAAGAGACGTCTCTCTGTTTCTGGCTGGGACCGCAGGAAAAGAAAAGCCTGGCTCTGCACTAGTTTTTCTCTGCCTGCTGGGTGAGTTTCTTGCTTTGAGGGGAAGGTCACTGGACTCCAATCCTCTCGTCCCCTCCGGGAGGGTGCATCTACCAGCCGCGTTGCAGCGGAGGGGAACCTCTGCCTGCCACCACCCCGCGGCCTGCCTGCCGCTGCTCGGCACCCTGCCTGCCCCAACTGCGGAGTTTCCTGCTGCCTCCTCTGCCGGCTCGCCCCGGTGGGCTGACCCGGCTGCTCCATCTCCCGGCTCTGGGCTCTCTGCTGCGCCCCCGTCCATCTGCGCTCCACCCGGCTCCAGCCCGTCCGCCATTACACGTGTGGCACAGATCCAACCGCGCCACAGCGCCATCTGCAGCTTCCCGGGAGTCATCGCACCTGCCCTGTGGGTCTGGGAGCACAACAGCGCCCCTGATGGCCGTGACCGTGACTGCACCAAACGGGAAAGTGCCTGACAGCCCCAGGGACATTTGCCACTGAGTTTTTTTGGTTTTGTTATTGTTTTTTTTTTAAATCTTGTTTACTGTTTTTATTACTGATTCTTTACCTCATTATAGATACTAGTAAAAAACTCTTATTCCTTTTCCCATACCTTTGCCTGAGAGCCCTTGATTCTAAAGTTATAATAATTCGGAGGGAAGGGGATTCCCATTCTCTGTTCTAAGGAAGGTTCCCACCTTCCTAAGCAGGCACCTGTCTATCAAACGAAGACACCAGACATGCAACGTGCAGTCAAGGACAGCAGCCTGCCCTCATGCTCTTGCAATGTCTTGTGCAGCGCCAGTGGCCCCCCAGCTGTAAGCTCAACAGCTCTCTGAAGCCTAAGGCTAACCCAGAGGGCACTTCCTGCTTGGGGCCCAGGTACCCACCCCTATGCGCGGTCCAGATCAGAAAGATGTGGGAGCAGCAAACTTGGGGCCTTGCTGCAATCGTCTTGGCATGCCCTTTGCACAACTTGTGTGCCTGGAGCTCAAGACTATTTAGTTCTCTGAACATAACCCTAGGCGCAACAATAACGCTAGCCCTAGTTAATTACCCAAGCCCAGGGCCTGGCTTGTCCAACTGAGAAAGTTGTGGCAGCAGCAATGTTGGGGCCTTTCCACAATCACCTTGGCAGGCCCTTTCCAGCGCCATAGCTCCGGGAGCTGGAGGCTCTCGAGTTCTCTCCAAGCAAAGCCTAGGCACAAGCCTAACCCTGGCCCTAGTTAATTACCCGAGCCCAGGACCTGGCTTGTCCAACTGAGAAAGTTGTGGCAGCAGCAATGTTGGGGCCCTGTCACGATGGCCTTGGCAGGCCCTTTCTAGCAGCAGTGTGCCTGGAACTCCACGCTCTTCAGTTCTCTCAAGCCTAAGCCTAGCCCCTGATGGTAGCTTGGCACTGGGCCAGAAGGGCCCATCCTCATAGCTGGCACACATGAAAAACTCTGCAGTTGGCAATGGATGCACCTCTTAAGGCCTGGATCCTTTGATCCAGCTGTGGAACTCAAGGTTCTCCTGCTCTCTCTCTTACAGCAAAGGAGAAATCCCCACCAGATGTAGTCAAGAGGTGAAAATCACACAAAAGCTTCCTGGCAAAACTATCCAAAGCAAATGCTCAAAACCCAACCATCTTTGGCAAAGGATGAAATACAACACGGCATTCAACATTCAACCACTTCTCATAGCACTACTCACTGTCAATTTAGCATTTACCTAGCATCAACTTAGCCCAACCGAGAAAAAGCTGGAAACTTACCAAATGCTAGGCTACCCAAAAATGGCAGGCAAAGAGAAGTAGGAGAAGAAAGAGAGGCAGAGAGGAAGACAGGAGGAGAGAAGAGATCTAGAAAAACACACCAAAGGCTACCACCTCTAACATTGCAGCAGGGGCAAGACAGGAACTCCATGCAGCCTTCTAGGTTGTGGGCATGTGCTTGACCCTCTCATGCTCTGCTCTTTAAGCCCCACGGCCTTCATGTGCCTGCCCCTTGGATGGGTGTGCCAGTTGCTTGGCCAGTCAGGGCTCAGGTGAGCACCTGGGCCACCCCAAGAGTCCATGACGGACAGCTCAACCAGGCCTTGGGGCAGCTCTGGGGGCGCAGCAAGATGCTAAGGGCCACACCTGCAGCCAAGCCTGGCCGGCCTCTCCAAGCAGACACAAGCACTGCCATTGCAAGATGTTTCCAGATGTGGAAGGTTGGGGGGAGGGCAGGGGGCAAGTGGAATTTTTCCCATTCTGTTGCTAAGCAACTAATGACCGGTCTTTAAGGGCCATCTACGCTCACAAAGGAGACAAAGCCTTTGGCTTTTCCAGGCAGGGGAACGAGAGATTACAGGATTTTGATAACAGGACACTCGCTCGCTGCTCTCGGGGAGAGAACAGTGGAAGAGACGTCTCTCTGTTTCTGGCTGGGACTGCAGGAAAAGAAAAGCCTGGCTCTGCACTAGTTTTTCTCTGCCTGCTGGGTGAGTTTCTTGCTTTGAGGGGAAGGTCACTGGACTCCAATCCTCTCGTCCCCTCCGGGAGGGTGCATCTACCAGCCGCGTTGCAGCGGAGGGGAACCTCTGCCTGCCACCACCCCGCGGCCTGCCTGCCGCTGCTCGGCACCCTGCCTGCCCCAACTGCGGAGTTTCCTGCCGCCTCCTCTGCCGGCTCGCCCCGGTGGGCTGACCCGGCTGCTCCATCTCCCGGCTCTGGGCTCTCTGCTGCGCCCCCGTCCATCTGCGCTCCACCCGGCTCCAGCCCGTCCGCCATTACACGTGTGGCACAGATCCAACCGCGCCACAGCGCCATCTGCAGCTTCCCGGGAGTCATCGCACCTGCCCTGTGGGTCTGGGAGCACAACAGCGCCCCTGATGGCCGTGACCGTGACTGCACCAAACGGGAAAGTGCCTGACAGCCCCAGGGACATTTGCCACTGAGTTTTTTTGGTTTTGTTATTGTTTTTTTTTAAAATCTTGTTTACTGTTTTTATTACTGATTCTTTACCTCATTATAGATACTAGTAAAAAACTCTTATTCCTTTTCCCATACCTTTGCCTGAGAGCCCTTGATTCTAAAGTTATAATAATTCGGAGGGAAGGGGATTCCCATTCTCTGTTCTAAGGAAGGTTCCCACCTTCCTAAGCAGGCACCTGTCTATCAAACGAAGACACCAGACATGCAACGTGCAGTCAAGGACAGCAGCCTGCCCTCATGCTCTTGCAATGTCTTGTGCAGCGCCAGTGGCCCCCCAGCTGTAAGCTCAACAGCTCTCTGAAGCCTAAGGCTAACCCAGAGGGCACTTCCTGCTTGGGGCCCAGGTACCCACCCCTATGCACGGTCCAGATCAGAAAGATGTGGGAGCAGCAAACTTGGGGCCTTGCTGCAATCGTCTTGGCATGCCCTTTGCACAACTTGTGTGCCTGGAGCTCAAGACTATTTAGTTCTCTGAACATAACCCTAGGCGCAACCATAACGCTAGCCCTAGTTAATTACCCAAGCCCAGGGCCTGGCTTGTCCAACTGAGAAAGTTGTGGCAGCAGCAATGTTGGGGCCTTTCCACAATCACCTTGGCAGGCCCTTTCCAGCGCCATAGCTCCGGGAGCTGGAGGCTCTCGAGTTCTCTCCAAGCAAAGCCTAGGCACAAGCCTAACCCTGGCCCTAGTTAATTACCCGAGCCCAGGACCTGGCTTGTCCAACTGAGAAAGTTGTGGCAGCAGCAATGTTGGGGCCCTGTCACGATGGCCTTGGCAGGCCCTTTCTAGCAGCAGTGTGCCTGGAGCTCCACGCTCTTCAGTTCTCTCAAGCCTAAGCCTAGCCCCTGATGGCAGCTTGGCACTGGGCCAGAGGGGCCCATCCTCATAGCTGGCACACATGAAAAACTCTGCAGTTGGCAATGGATGCACCTCTTAAGGCCTGGATCCTTTGATCCAGCTGTGGAACTCAAGGTTCTCCTGCTCTCTCTCTTACAGCAAAGGAGAAATCCCCACCAGATGTAGTCAAGAGGTGAAAATCACACAAAAGCTTCCTGGCAAAACTATCCAAAGCAAATGCTCAAAACCCAACCATCTTTGGCAAAGGATGAAATACAACACGGCATTCAACATTCAACCACTTCTCATAGCACTACTCACTGTCAATTTAGCATTTACCTAGCATCAACTTAGCCCAACCGAGAAAAAGCTGGAAACTTACCAAATGCTAGGCTACCCAAAAATGGCAGGCAAAGAGAAGTAGGAGAAGAAAGAGAGGCAGAGAGGAAGACAGGAGGAGAGAAGAGATCTAGAAAAACACACCGAGGGCTACCACCTCTAACATTGCAGCAGGGGCAAGACAGGAACTCCATGCAGCCTTCTAGGTTGTGGGCCTGTGCTTGACCCTCTCATGCTCTGCTCTTTAAGCCCCACGGCCTTCATGTGCCTGCCCCTTGGATGGGTGTGCCAGTTGCTTGGCCAGTCAGGGCTCAGGTGAGCACCTGGGCCACCCCAAGAGTCCATGACGGACAGCTCAACCAGGCCTTGGGGCAGCTCTGGGGGCGCAGCAAGATGCTAAGGGCCACACCTGCAGCCAAGCCTGGCCGGCCTCTCCAAGCAGACACAAGCACTGCCATTGCAAGATGTTTCCAGATGTGGAAGGTTGGGGGGAGGGCAGGGGGCAAGTGGAATTTTTCCCATTCTGTTGCTAAGCAACTAATGACCGGTCTTTAAGGGCCATCTACGCTCACAAAGGAGACAAAGCCTTTGGCTTTTCCAGGCAGGGGAACGAGAGATTACAGGATTTTGATAACAGGACACTCGCTCGCTGCTCTCGGGGAGAGAACAGTGGAAGAGACGTCTCTCTGTTTCTGGCTGGGACCGCAGGAAAAGAAAAGCCTGGCTCTGCACTAGTTTTTCTCTGCCTGCTGGGTGAGTTTCTTGCTTTGAGGGGAAGGTCACTGGACTCCAATCCTCTCGTCCCCTCCGGGAGGGTGCATCTACCAGCCGCGTTGCAGCGGAGGGGAACCTCTGCCTGCCACCACCCCGCGGCCTGCCTGCCGCTGCTCGGCACCCTGCCTGCCCCAACTGCGGAGTTTCCTGCCGCCTCCTCTGCCGGCTCGCCCCGGTGGGCTGACCCGGCTGCTCCATCTCCCGGCTCTGGGCTCTCTGCTGCGCCCCCGTCCATCTGCGCTCCACCCGGCTCCAGCCCGTCCGCCATTACACGTGTGGCACAGATCCAACCGCGCCACAGCGCCATCTGCAGCTTCCCGGGAGTCATCGCACCTGCCCTGCGGGTCTGGGAGCACAACAGCGCCCCTGATGGCCGTGACCGTGACTGCACCAAACGGGAAAGTGCCTGACAGCCCCAGGGACATTTGCCACTGAGTTTTTTTGGTTTTGTTATTGTTTTTTTTTTAAATCTTGTTTACTGTTTTTATTACTGATTCTTTACCTCATTATAGATACTAGTAAAAAACTCTTATTCCTTTTCCCATACCTTTGCCTGAGAGCCCTTGATTCTAAAGTTATAATAATTCGGAGGGAAGGGGATTCCCATTCTCTGTTCTAAGGAAGGTTCCCACCTTCCTAAGCAGGCACCTGTCTATCAAACGAAGACACCAGACATGCAACGTGCAGTCAAGGACAGCAGCCTGCCCTCATGCTCTTGCAATGTCTTGTGCAGCGCCAGTGGCCCCCCAGCTGTAAGCTCAACAGCTCTCTGAAGCCTAAGGCTAACCCAGAGGGCACTTCCTGCTTGGGGCCCAGGTACCCACCCCTATGCACGGTCCAGATCAGAAAGATGTGGGAGCAGCAAACTTGGGGCCTTGCTGCAATCGTCTTGGCATGCCCTTTGCACAACTTGTGTGCCTGGAGCTCAAGACTATTTAGTTCTCTGAACATAACCCTAGGCGCAACCATAACGCTAGCCCTAGTTAATTACCCAAGCCCAGGGCCTGGCTTGTCCAACTGAGAAAGTTGTGGCAGCAGCAATGTTGGGGCCTTTCCACAATCACCTTGGCAGGCCCTTTCCAGCGCCATAGCTCCGGGAGCTGGAGGCTCTCGAGTTCTCTCCAAGCAAAGCCTAGGCACAAGCCTAACCCTGGCCCTAGTTAATTACCCGAGCCCAGGACCTGGCTTGTCCAACTGAGAAAGTTGTGGCAGCAGCAATGTTGGGGCCCTGTCACGATGGCCTTGGCAGGCCCTTTCTAGCAGCAGTGTGCCTGGAGCTCCACGCTCTTCAGTTCTCTCAAGCCTAAGCCTAGCCCCTGATGGCAGCTTGGCACTGGGCCAGAGGGGCCCATCCTCATAGCTGGCACACATGAAAAACTCTGCAGTTGGCAATGGATGCACCTCTTAAGGCCTGGATCCTTTGATCCAGCTGTGGAACTCAAGGTTCTCCTGCTCTCTCTCTTACAGCAAAGGAGAAATCCCCACCAGATGTAGTCAAGAGGTGAAAATCACACAAAAGCTTCCTGGCAAAACTATCCAAAGCAAATGCTCAAAACCCAACCATCTTTGGCAAAGGATGAAATACAACACGGCATTCAACATTCAACCACTTCTCATAGCACTACTCACTGTCAATTTAGCATTTACCTAGCATCAACTTAGCCCAACCGAGAAAAAGCTGGAAACTTACCAAATGCTAGGCTACCCAAAAATGGCAGGCAAAGAGAAGTAGGAGAAGAAAGAGAGGCAGAGAGGAAGACAGGAGGAGAGAAGAGATCTAGAAAAACACACCGAGGGCTACCACCTCTAACATTGCAGCAGGGGCAAGACAGGAACTCCATGCAGCCTTCTAGGTTGTGGGCCTGTGCTTGACCCTCTCATGCTCTGCTCTTTAAGCCCCACGGCCTTCATGTGCCTGCCCCTTGGATGGGTGTGCCAGTTGCTTGGCCAGTCAGGGCTCAGGTGAGCACCTGGGCCACCCCAAGAGTCCATGACGGACAGCTCAACCAGGCCTTGGGGCAGCTCTGGGGGCGCAGCAAGATGCTAAGGGCCACACCTGCAGCCAAGCCTGGCCGGCCTCTCCAAGCAGACACAAGCACTGCCATTGCAAGATGTTTCCAGATGTGGAAGGTTGGGGGGAGGGCAGGGGGCAAGTGGAATTTTTCCCATTCTGTTGCTAAGCAACTAATGACCGGTCTTTAAGGGCCATCTACGCTCACAAAGGAGACAAAGCCTTTGGCTTTTCCAGGCAGGGGAACGAGAGATTACAGGATTTTGATAACAGGACACTCGCTCGCTGCTCTCGGGGAGAGAACAGTGGAAGAGACGTCTCTCTGTTTCTGGCTGGGACCGCAGGAAAAGAAAAGCCTGGCTCTGCACTAGTTTTTCTCTGCCTGCTGGGTGAGTTTCTTGCTTTGAGGGGAAGGTCACTGGACTCCAATCCTCTCGTCCCCTCCGGGAGGGTGCATCTACCAGCCGCGTTGCAGCGGAGGGGAACCTCTGCCTGCCACCACCCCGCGGCCTGCCTGCCGCTGCTCGGCACCCTGCCTGCCCCAACTGCGGAGTTTCCTGCCGCCTCCTCTGCCGGCTCGCCCCGGTGGGCTGACCCGGCTGCTCCATCTCCCGGCTCTGGGCTCTCTGCTGCGCCCCCGTCCATCTGCGCTCCACCCGGCTCCAGCCCGTCCGCCATTACACGTGTGGCACAGATCCAACCGCGCCACAGCGCCATCTGCAGCTTCCCGGGAGTCATCGCACCTGCCCTGTGGGTCTGGGAGCACAACAGCGCCCCTGATGGCCGTGACCGTGACTGCACCAAACGGGAAAGTGCCTGACAGCCCCAGGGACATTTGCCACTGAGTTTTTTTGGTTTTGTTATTGTTTTTCTTTAAATCTTGTTTACTGTTTTTATTACTGATTCTTTACCTCATTATAGATACTAGTAAAAAACTCTTATTCCTTTTCCCATACCTTTGCCTGAGAGCCCTTGATTCTAAAGTTATAATAATTCGGAGGGAAGGGGATTCCCATTCTCTGTTCTAAGGAAGGTTCCCACCTTCCTAAGCAGGCACCTGTCTATCAAACGAAGACACCAGACATGCAACGTGCAGTCAAGGACAGCAGCCTGCCCTCATGCTCTTGCAATGTCTTGTGCAGCACCAGTGGCCCCCCAGCTGTAAGCTCAACAGCTCTCTGAAGCCTAAGGCTAACCCAGAGGGCACTTCCTGCTTGGGGCCCAGGTACCCACCCCTATGCGCGGTCCAGATCAGAAAGATGTGGGAGCAGCAAACTTGGGGCCTTGCTGCAATCGTCTTGGCATGCCCTTTGCACAACCTGTGTGTCTGGAGCTCAAGACTATTTAGTTCTCTGAACATAACCCTAGGCGCAACCATAACGCTAGCCCTAGTTAATTACCCAAGCCCAGGGCCTGGCTTGTCCAACTGAGAAAGTTGTGGCAGCAGCAATGTTGGGGCCTTTCCACAATCACCTTGGCAGGCCCTTTCCAGCGCCATAGCTCCGGGAGCTGGAGGCTCTCGAGTTCTCTCCAAGCAAAGCCTAGGCACAAGCCTAACCCTGGCCCTAGTTAATTACCCGAGCCCAGGACCTGGCTTGTCCAACTGAGAAAGTTGTGGCAGCAGCAATGTTGGGGCCCTGTCACGATGGCCTTGGCAGGCCCTTTCTAGCAGCAGTGTGCCTGGAGCTCCACGCTCTTCAGTTCTCTCAAGCCTAAGCCTAGCCCCTGATGGCAGCTTGGCACTGGGCCAGAGGGGCCCATCCCCATAGCTGGCACACATGAAAAACTCTGCAGTTTGCAATGGATGCACCTCTTAAGGCCTGGATCCTTTGATCCAGCTGTGGAACTCAAGGTTCTCCTGCTCTCTCTTACAGCAAAGGAGAAATCCCCACCAGATGTAGTCAAGAGGTGAAAATCACACAAAAGCTTCCTGGCAAAACTATCCAAAGCAAATGCTCAAAACCCAACCGTCTTTGGCAAAGGATGAAATACAACACGGCATTCAACATTCAACCACTTCTCATAGCACTACTCACTGTCAATTTAGCATTTACCTAGCATCAACTTAGCCCAACCGAGAAAAAGCTGGAAACTTACCAAATGCTAGGCTACCCAAAAATGGCAGGCAAAGAGAAGTAGGAGAAGAAAGAAAGGCAGAGAGGAAGACAGAAGGAGAGAAGAGATCTAGAAAGACACACCGAGGGCGACCACCCCTAAGATTACAGCAGGGGCAAGACAGGAACTCCATGCAGCCTTCTAGGTTGTGAGCATGTGCTGACCCTCTCATGCTCTGCTCTTTAAGCCCCACGGCCTTCATGTGCCTGCCCCTTGGATGGGTGTGCCAGTTGCTTGGCCAGTCAGGGCTCAGGTGAGCACCTGGGCCACCCCAAGAGTCCATGACGGACAGCTCAACCAGGCCTTGGGGCAGCTCTGGGGGGGCAGCAAGATGCTAAGGGCCACACCTGCAGCCAAGCCTGGCCGGCCCCTCCAAGCAGACACAAGCACTGCCATTGCAAGATGTTTCCAGACATGCAACATGCAGTCAAGGACAGCAGCCTACCCTCATGCTCTTGCAATGTCTTGTGCAGCGCCAGTGGCCCCCCAGCTGTAGGCTCAACAGCTCTCTGAAGCCTAAGGCTAATCCAGAGGGCACTTCCTGCTTGGGGCCCAGGTACCAACCCCTATGCGGGGTCCAGATCAGAAAGATGTGGGAGCAGCAAACTTGGGGCCTTGCTGCAATCATCTTGGCATGCCCTTTGCACAACCTGTGTGCCTGGAGCTCAAGACTATTTAGTTCTCTGAACATAACCCTAGGCGCAACCATAACGCTAGCCCTAGTTAATTACCCAAGCCCAGGGCCTGGCTTGTCCAACTGAGAAAGTTGTGGCAGCAGCAATGTTGGGGCCTTTCCACAATCACCTTGGCAGGCCTTTCCAGCGCCATAGCTCCTGGAGCTGGAGGCTCTCGAGTTCTCTCCAAGCAAAGCCTAGGCACAAGCCTAACCCTGGCCCTAGTTAATTACCCGAGCCCAGGACCTGGCTTGTCCAACTGAGAAAGTTGTGGCAGCAGCAATGTTGGGGCCTTGTCACGATGGCCTTGGCAGGCCCTTTCTAGCAGCAGTGTGCCTGGAGCTCCACGCTCTTCAGTTCTCTCAAGCCTAAGCCTAGCCCCTGATGGTAGCTTGGCACTGGGCCAGAGGGGCCCATCCTCATAGCTGGCACACATGAAAAACTCTGCAGTTGGCAATGGAGGCACCTCTTAAGGCCTGGATCCTTTGATCCAGCTGTGGAACTCAAGGTTCTCCTGCTCTCTCTTACAGCAAAGGAGAAATCCCCACCAGATGTAGTCAAGAGGTGAAAATCACACAAAAGCTTCCTGGCAAAACTATCCAAAGCAAATGCTCAAAACCCAACCATCTTTGGCAAAGGATGAAATACAACACGGCATTCAACATTCAATCACTTCTCATAGCACTACTCACTGTCAATTTAGCATTTACCTAGCATCAACTTAGCCCAACCGAGAAAAAGCTGGAAACTTACCAAATGCTAGGCTACCCAAAAATTGCAGGCAAAGAGAAGTAGGAGAAGAAAGAAAGGCAGAGAGGAAGACAGGAGGAGAGAAGAGATCTAGAAAAACACACCGAGGGCTACCACCTCTAACATTGCAGCAGGGGCAAGACAGGAACTCCATGCAGCCTTCTAGGTTGTGAGCATGTGCTGACCCTCTCATGCTCTTCGGAATCGAGGTCTTTCAGGCGAAGATATGGGAAAAGGAATAACAGGTCTTTTTTAATATCTCTAATGGGGCAAACAAAGAACACCAACAGTAGCAATAACAACAAAACAAAAAAAAATAGCCCAGCAGCAGATATCCCTGGGCTGCCAAGCACTTTCCTGTTTGGTGCAGTTACAGTCATGGCCAGCAGGGGCGCTGTGGACTCCCGGCCGGGCCGGGCAGGTGCGATGACTCTTGCGTAGCTGCAGGGGGCACTGTGGCGCGAGGTCAGGTCTGTCTCACGTGGGTGACGGCGGACGGGCCGGGCAGGGAGATCAGAGCAGGGAGCTGGAGTGGCAGGGCTGGCTCATCCGGGCTAGCCAGCAAAAGGTGGCAGAAGCTCCATAGTTGTGGCAGTGCATTCTGGCAGGCAGAGCACGAGGTGGCAGCAGCCTGGCCCCCTCCATAGCAGCTGCAAGAGCACCCGGGAAAACGCGCACTCAGGAGGAGAAAACCCGTACTTTTCTCCCCAAAGTGAAAGCTCACCCCAGCAAGGAAGAGAAAGCAGCGCAGAGCCAGGTCCTCTGTCTGCAGTCACCGCAAAAAGGAGGCAGCAGTTTTTTCACTGCTCTCTCTTCCAAATCTGGTGAGCAAGGAAGTTACCAATGGCCAGATCTCTCCTCCCCCCACCACACCTGGCCACATCTTTTATCTCTTACAAAAGAAGTAAGTGGTCCTTAAATACCTGGTCGTTGGTTTCCTAGTAAGAGAATGGGAAAAAATTCCCCCCAACCTCCAACAAGTGCCTACTCCTGAGAAGGAAATTTTAAAAACCTAGTTAATCTCAGACTGTATTTTTCACCTCCTAGTACAAAACCAGTCCTAACTCCTCAGAATGTCAGATTTTGAAATATCAGATATATATACCTTTTTCAACAGTCTGGTGAGGAGAAACAGTGTGACTTGGCTTGTTTCACCATTTGCCTTTATTAGCATTTTGTCTCCTCCCACACTCCCAGCACAATGCATTGTCTCTTGTTTCATTGCTTGAAACAAATGGAAAATTTATTTTGTCCAAGCACAAACTAGCTGAGTGCCATGCTTGGCTTTTTCTAAAGTGCAACTTTTTACAAAATTCCCATAACTGTACATGCAACCTAACAGAACAGTCCTGAAAGTTGTGCATTTCTCATTAGCCTTAACATCACTCTTAATTGCTTTAGCCAGGTTTAGAAAACCCAAGCTTAAAGCAATGAACAGATATTTTCCTTTTGATTCTCTTTCTTCATAAATAAAAAAGAACTAAAATCCATAAAAGTGATTGTTTTAAAATGTAGAAACACACTCCCCTCACTGTTCTGAAATTTTCTAGAAACAGCTGGATTTCTTCTCATTTAACTTGGAACTCCAACTGTGTAGCTTTACTGAATTTAGCAGACTTACGCTACCTGTCGGAGGAAAAAATCAAGAGCAGAGGTTTTTTGTGATGCGTGCAAATAATACTAAAAATGCAAATTTGTAAATATAAATCTCATTATTTTCAAAATTCTTTTATAAAAATGAGAAGAAAAGGATGTCTCACAGATAGGAAAAAAACATTCAAAAGAATAGAAAATTCTTGGATTTTCATTTTTTAAAGAAAAATCAGGACAGACGTTGTCACAGAAATATTTTTCCTAGTATTTGTTATTCCAGCAATCTCTCCTTTGAAATCTGACCACAATAATTTGCACTTAAGTGTTCATTATGCAGGTTTGAAAAACATTGTTGCCAGCTTTCTGACCCAATTAAGAAAGAAAAGGATTATATGCTCTTGGAGAAATAAATTTTTGCTGTCATGATAAATCTTACTAGTTTAAAATTACCAGCATCTTCTAAGTAGTAGTAGTAGTAATTTCTAGATGGCTTGTACAGTCTGCAGAGATTCTGAGAGACATAACTGGCAGCTTAATGACTGACAGGAACTAATGAGGTTTAAGAGCAAACAGAATTGGGCAAAAAAAATGAGTGCGTGCTGGGGGAGGGAGGGGTTGCACTGTTGACAACTCCAGGAAGGGGAATGGGACAACCATAATTTACTGAAAAAAATTATTTGCTTGACATTTAACACTATTTAGTGCATTTACAGAAATTGTTAATTTTTTGACTAAAAATCTATGTTGTTGTTGTTGTTGTTGTTGTTGTTGTTGTTGTTGTTGTTGTTGTTGTTGTTGTTGTTGTTGTTGTTGTTGTTAAGTGTCCTGAGGTGACACTAGGAAGCCACATTATTCCTCACCTGTCTGCTTAATACCCACAGCTGTGGTCCCTTTCAGATGAACCCGGGCAGAGGGGTGGGGGCCGGAGCCAGTGTTAGTTGAAGGCGGCTGAACTGAGACCGAACGTGGCAGCTCAGTTCTATAGCCGACGGACCCGGGGGGCAGGGCTGGAGCCAGGGCTGGTCCAGCTGAACCAGCATCTGCAGGTGTCAGTTAAAGGGCTCGGTCCAACGGCCCGGAGAGGGACAGGGGACAGAGAGAGAGACGGAGAGACCGCGGTGCTGCTCTTTGCCCTGTTCTTCCTTGCGAGCTTGGGGAAAGGGTTTTGTTTGTTTGTTCTTTTCCTTCCCCTGGCCTCCCTATCGTCCTTCTCTCCAGCCCGGGGAGACCGCGGGGTGGCCCTGGTGAGGTCCGAACTCCGAGGAAGCCACGCCAGTGGGTGAAGGGGTGGAGCCACCGGATTCCATCAGCTTCATCTGCCACGAGGAGGAGGACTGGCATTCAGGAGTTGGCGAGGTTTCTTTTTTCCATCTGTCCTCGTCTAGGCTGCTGAGTGGACTCCCTTTCCCCTTCCCGGAGACCAGAGAAATCTGTTATCAGCTTCTTGCGAGTGCCCTTTTACTTTTTCCCCTCTTTGTGTTTCCTGGTTTTATTTTGTATTAATAAATAGTTTAGGTTTTTTGTGTTACTAAATAGTTCAGTTTTTTCCACTTTCACCTGCTGTGGTTAATTTGTTTCATTGGCGGAGGGAAGAGGGGAAAGCCTTTTTCCCTTCAGGAGGAGGCACCCATCCTGGAGTGCTTCCTGCTGACAACATTGTCTCCAAAACCGAGACATTAAGGCATTGCCAGCCTCTGTCCTCAGGACACTTAGAAGCCAGAAAGTTTGTGTGTCTCCTGTTTAAGATCTGATTATGTGATCTTAACAGTGTTTAAGGCAATTGTGATCTTTAAGTCTCCTACACATTCCGAAGACCAAACACGTAATCGCAACACACTAAGTAACTCCAAAGGCCAGACCTGAGAAGGTCCAGAACCAGGCAAAGCTTGCAACACATGGGACACATATTTTGCCGTCACCCTGGGAGTAATAAAAGCTGATCCCAGCCTGGGTGTTTGCTTGTATTTGCTGCACAAGCGTTGTTATTTAGGATATGTTCCTAAAAGTTCAGCAAGATATTTGTGGCTTGATGAGAGACTGCTGGATTAAATACTGTAGTTTGAGCAATGCAAGACAGTAGACTAGATGATCACAATGATTGCTTCTGGTCTTAAAATCTAAAAATTTTTAACAAAATAATTTAGGTAAATGTGAGATGAAGGAAAAACTTTCTGTCTGACTTAGCTTAATGACTCTATTGTCTTAACTACTTGAGGAAAATTAAGTAAGCGGAGTACAGTGACTAAAACAAATCATTGATGAAACTTTTATAATATCTTTATAGAAAACAATGTGTACTGTCAGTTCTGCTACTGTTTGAAGGCATCAGGAGGAATGAATGCACATCTTGGTGCACTCATTTGTTTTCTTAATGAAAGAATTTTAAATGGGAAAAACAGATAATTAATTAAAAATACCATTGAAACCTCTTTAAAATGTGAAAAAAAAGTGCTTAACACTGAACATTCTTGCCTGAATATTCTACAGTGCAAAAGATCAAATTCTATATTGTGCATGTTATTTCAAGGAGGTGATATGGCAGTTGCCACGGTAACGAGACTTTTTTAAAAGCTAAACTAAAGGATGTTGCTGACATGACCCATTGTAACAATAACTCACATGACCATGAGACTCAGGAAGATAAGATAACCTAGGGGGAAAAAAATAAAAGAAAAAACGCCCTAGAATTGTGTCTAATCTTCTAGAGATTTTTTTCTCTCTTTTCCATAAGTGAAAATAAGCACATTTCACAAATACCTTCCAGATTTGGAAGCAAATATATATGTCTGTAACCATTATTTTAATGATAATAAGTAACCAAATACCATGAGGTTTTCATTTTTCTCAGGTAGGTGTCCATCCTATATTCACAGCTGAGTGGATTCTTTTATTTGTTAAAGTTTAGGAGATGAGTGGAGCACTGTGAGGGAATATGGGTTTGCAAGGATGTGTGTCCCTTGATAACAGGACCCAGCCATCTGCTGCAAGACATGAGAGAGCTTTTGGTGCATAAGGCTACAACAATGGCACCAAAAGCTCTGCAGCTGAGCAGAGAGCACTCACCTTTGAGTGTGAGGCTGTGGTGCACAGGAGCAAAAACATCCTTCCTCCATGACCAGCTCCCAGCCTCAGGGCTGTGTTTGGTACTGGGGAAACAGGGGTGATGACCTCTGCTGCTGATGGATGACTGATCTTATCTCCTACTCTTTCTTCCATAGCTGAACATTTACCTGAAAGCCTATTCTGCCACTGCTCATGAAGAATTTACGACCTGTAAGCAACCTGTAGATGTTGTGAGAAAACTGTAGTCAAAAAAGTACATCATGAAATACAAACAAAAAACACAGGCCTGTCATAAATAAAAAAGTTAAGTCGATGTATCTAAAGATCACCTATCTCAACCAATAGCACTTGCACTAAGCATTTATACTTCTCCACAGAAATAATATCTCATCAAAGTTCCATAAGCCTGTTATGGATACAAAATTATAGACTGGGACAGTGAAATCTGTATGATCAGACAGAAAACACCCTGACCCTCACCTCTCAGCCTCATCAGGGCTGTCTGCATTCCTCTGCTCTGACCCAGGCACCTTTCCTTGGCTGCGGGAGCCATCAGTAAGGTTTACTAACAATCCCAAATGTTTTGCTGCCTTGATGGGTAGGGTAAGTAGACTTTTCTTCCAAGTTTCTTTGTCTTTGATTAATTTTGATTAGGATAATTTCTTCACAATTAGCATTGCAGACCACCTTTGACATATGATGACAGTGGAGTTCTTAAATATGCATATATATTTATATGCGCATATGTACACACACACAAAACTGTGTATACATGCAAGTATGAATGAAGAGAAAATATTTTCATTCATTCATTCACTCATTCATTCATTCATTCATTCATTTTCATCTTATAAGAAGGTGATCTGTGTTCTGTCAAACAAAGTTTACCAAACTCCCTTCCAATTTGGCAAAGTGTGATAAATATTTTCTCAATTATTGTGACTGGATGACTGGATGATAAAAAGAAAAAATGGATGATCATGTTAGTTTAAATGCTCTGTACTTTAATGTTGAGGAGTTTTTTTTTCAAATACCAGACCAAATTAATCATTGTTTATAATTTCTTGAATATCAAGCAATTGAAACCCCTAGATAAGCCAGCTGCCCATTTCAAAAATTATGTTTGACATATGTTTGATTGAGTTCATAGAATCATAGAATATCCTGAGCTGGAAGGAATTCACAAGGATCATCAAGTCCAACTCCTGAGCCTGAGCAGGCCACCCCCAGGAATCACACCATGTGCCTGAGAACATTTTCCAAATGCTTCTTGAACTTTGGCAGGCTGGTGTTGTGACCACTTCCCCGGGGAGCCTGTTCCATTTATTAAAATGAATGTGACTGAAACAAAAATGCAATAAAAGAAGAGGCAGTCCATGTAAAAAAAAGAACCAAAAGCTGAGATTCCATGAAGGATGTTATGACATGCTAGGGTTTTCATACTGTACATGTTAAGACATGCTATAATTTTCATACCATAAGTACAAAAATAGAAGACTGAATCTCATATTCATAAAGAAACTGGGAAGCCGAGAGACATTTCTCATGAGAGCAGGGTTTTGAAGCAAGGGAGCACAGCTAGGTGCTCAACTATAAGACCTTTACAAATGTCTCTCTTCCCCTTCTTCGAGTGAGAGGAGAGGTATGATGCAGTCTGTGTTTCCTTTCTGCTGATGAAGTTAGTGCAGAGATTTGCATAAGGACAAAGCTGAAATTTTGTCTAAGCATCTAGCTGGAACATTTGTTTTGAGTCTGCCCATTTGGGACTGAAAGCAGAAATTGAGCCAGAAATAACCAGAAGTCTCAGTAGAGAATATTCATAAGTCATAGTCCCTAGCAGCAATTACAGTCTATTTCCAGCCTATACTACCCAGATGTTATCCTTTTAATGAAATTTTACTATAAATTCTTCTTTCCAGGTACCCACACTGTAAGTTCTTCTTCACACTTACTGTTATTTTTGCAAGCATTTCTTTTTTTGTTGGAAGGGATCAAAGGGGTGAAATTTTAAAACTTTATTTTACTGGAGTCTTTAGGATTTAAAAATAAAACCTGAAGAGACATTAAAAAACAAACAAACAAACAAACAAAAAAAACCCAGCAACAACAGAAACCTAGAACACCAAACCACACCCCAAAAGTCTTTCAGAAACACTTAATTTTTTCTCTGACTCAATTATAACCCCAAAACTGAATGTGGAAGGTTGGGGGGAGGGCAGGGGGCAAGTGGAATTTTTCCCATTCTGTTGCTAAGCAACTAATGACCGGTCTTTAAGGGCCATCTACGCTCACAAAGGAGACAAAGCCTTTGGCTGCCAGGCGGGGGGAACTAGAGATTGGAGATTTGATAACAGCACACTCACTCGCCCGGAGTTCTTGGAGGAGGGAGCACGGGGAAAAGGTGGCTCTGCTTTTTTTGGCTGCAACTGCAGAAAAGGCCCGGTCTTGCACTAGGTTTTCTCTGCCTGCTGGGTGAGTCCTTGCTTCGGAGGGAAGGGGATTCACATTCTCTGTTCTAAGGAAGGTTCCCACCTTCCTAAGCAGACACCTGTCTATCAAACGAAGACAGATTTTGGCGCCCAACGTGGGGCTCGAGGGCATTGAGAGAAAAAAGGTGCAAAAGGAATAACAGTTTCTGAGAGACCCATTTTTAGTGCTCTGAACATAGAGACCTCATTACGCGGCACCATGTGGTCTAAGATACCTTGGTTTGGCTGGCACATGCTTGTGGCCACATTTTTCCCATTTGCGGCTCCCTATCTAAACATGGGTCCCATAACTAAGGCTTTGGTGGCTGTTATCCAGTTCTCACAATGGGTCAATAAGGTGAGGAATTTATGGATTTTTCACGTCCTTTGGACGGCGGGCACTTGGTTACAGGGCTTTAACACCGTGAGTACATGTTTTTGGAGTCTGTTTGGTAATGGTACCTTTTGTGAGGAGATGACACCAAGGGGAGTTTTTTCT
Organism: Acanthiza pusilla; assembly: GCA_036630365.1. Taxonomy (NCBI): domain Eukaryota; kingdom Metazoa; phylum Chordata; class Aves; order Passeriformes; family Acanthizidae; genus Acanthiza; species Acanthiza pusilla. The sequence goes on from JAXCHO010000034.1 coordinate 49,281,051, forward strand.
CAACCTTTCACCCCTTTCTTTGGGCCTAGCCTGCCAGGGCTCAGAGGGTTCATATACTCTCTAAATGCTAATGACATTGTACAGTGGTTGGCGTTGCTGATAGGTCTAGTCCTCTTTATATTCCGAGAAAAGGGGAGACTGCCCTGGGTAACCACTCTAACATCTGCCCCAGGGAATGGGAACGCGGCTCCAGAGACTAGGGGTGCAGTCCCAGAGACTAGGGATGCTGCTACAGAGCCTGAGGCTGTCCCAGAGCCTGAGAGTACCCCCAAACCTGACCCTGTCCCTGAGCCTGACCCTGCCCCACAGCCTGACCCTGTCCAACAGTCTGCCTCAGAAACAAACCGCCCGGATTGGGTGGGGGTACTGGTGGAGGAGATGCACAAGATACACCAGGTGCTGAGGGAATACACTTCCTCAGCTGATGGGAAGCCCTCTCCTTGCCCCACAGGGGAAGAGTTGGATGGTACAGCAGCGGAATCCATGGACGTTACGACCGTCCAGGTTCCAGCTGAATCGCAAGGGCAGTCACAGCCAGCAGCAGTTGCCCCTGTACAGCGGAGGAAGTATAAGACCAAATCAGTACGCCCAGTTAATGATGATGGGGAACCAGGGCCCTCACAACCAGTAGGGGAGCCTGAGCCTATAATCATCACCGAGTCCCTGTCGTACGACACTATCCGTAGTCTGCACAATGACATTGTGCGGCGGAAGGGCGAGGCTTTCTCAACCTGGTTGCTTCGGGTTTGGGACCGCATGGGCCCAGGCATGCAGGTGGATGGTGGTGAGGCCAGGAATTTGGGATCCGTGGCCCTGGACGCGGGTGTTGACAAGGTGTTCGTGAGGGAGGCAAGACCCATTTCTCTCTGGGAGAGGCTTTTAATGAGTGTAAGGGAAAGGTTTGTTCACAAAGACAGAATGCAGGAGAACTACCGTAGATTGCCCTGGAAGACCGTTGAGGAAGCGATCCAACGGCTGAGAGAAGTGGCAGTACAGGAGGTGCTTTTTGGGAGGGACGGACAGCATGAAAATGATCCTGACAAGGTCAGGTGCACAGGGCAAATGTTGTGGAACCTGGCAAGTCTAGGACCAACCCAATATGTCACCTACATTGCAATGATTAATCCCGATGACAACCGTGAGACAGTGGGCTCTGTAGCTGACAAGCTCAGGCATTATGCAAGTGTGGTCAATGGCCCAATGCAGGCTCAGGTCTCTGCTGTGGTTAAGGAGTTGAAGGAGGAGATGAAGGAGATGAGGAAGGAGATCAGGGATGAGATCAGGGAGGAGGTGAGGAAAAACAGTGTGGCACCAGTGAGAGTCACAGGCCCCAACACCAGAGCCCAACGTCCCCCTGCTAGAGAGAGAGGGTACACCCCACGAGCTGAGTTGTGGTTCTTTCTGAATGACCATGGGGAAGACATGAATAGGTGGGATGGGAAGCCCACCTCTGTCCTGGCAGAACGGGTGCGTCAGCTTAAGGAGGGCAACACTAGCCGAGGAGGTTCTTCCAGAGCGAAGGTAGCCTCAGCTTCCCGTAGCCGACCTGCTGAGTACAATAGACGGGAAGATGAGGTGTCAGATTCCCTTGACGGTGGAATGTATGCTCAGGAAGGGAATGATAACCAGGGCTAGAGGGGCCCTGCCTCTAGCCAGGTAGAGGCATGGGAAAACCGTGTCTTTTGGACTGTGTGGATTCGATGGCCTGGTACATCAGAGCCACAAAAATATGAAGCATTGGTCGATACAGGTGCGCAGTGTACCCTAATGCCATCGGGACATGTTGGGGCAGAACCCATTTCTATTGCTGGGGTAACAGGGGGATCACAAGAGTTGACGCTGGTGGAAGCCGAGGTGAGCCTGACTGGGAAGGAGTGGCAGAAACATCCCATCGTGACTGGTCCAAAGGCCCCGTGTATTCTGGGCATAGATTTCCTCCGGAATGGCTATTTCAAAGACCCGAAAGGACTCCGGTGGGCTTTTGGAATAGCTGCTGTTGAGGCAGAGGGCGTTAGGCAATTAAACACCTTGCCTGGACTATCAGAGAACCCTTCTGCAGTTGGACTCTTGAAGGAGGAGGAACAACAGGTACCAATTGCCACCTCGACAGTGCACCGCCGGCAGTATCGAACGAATCGAGATGCTGTGATTCCCATCCACAAGCTGATCCGTGAGCTGGAGAGCCAAGGGGTGGTCAGCAAGGCCCACTCACCCTTCAACAGCCCCATCTGGCCTGTGCGCAGATCTGATGGAGATTGGAGATTGACTGTGGACTATCGTGCCTTGAACGAGGTGACTCCACCGCTGAGCGCTGCCGTGCCAGACATGCTGGAGCTCCAGTATGAACTAGAGTCCAAAGCAGCAAAGTGGTACGCCACTATTGACATTGCAAATGCATTTTTCTCCATTCCTCTGGCAGCAGAGTGCAGGCCTCAGTTTGCTTTCACCTGGAGGGGCGTGCAGTACACCTGGAACCGACTGCCCCAGGGGTGGAAACACAGTCCCACCATCTGCCATGGACTGATCCAGGCTGCACTGGAAAAGGGTGAGGCTCCGGAACATCTGCAGTACATCGATGACATCATTGTGTGGGGGGACACGGCAGAAGAAGTGTTTGAGAAAGGAGAGAAAATCATCCAGATTCTTCTGGAAGCCGGTCTCGCCATCAAAAGGAGCAAAGTCAAGGGGCCTGCCAAAGAGATCCAGTTCCTGGGGGTGAAGTGGCAAGATGGACGGCGTCAGATCCCCACCGAGGTCATCAATAAAATCACAGCGATGTCCCCACCAACCAACAAGAAGGAGACACAAGCTTTCCTAGGCGCCATAGGCTTCTGGAGGATGCACATCCCTGAGTACAGCCAGATTGTGAGCCCTCTCTACCTGGTGACACGCAAGAAGAATGATTTCCACTGGGGCCCTGAACAACAACAAGCATTCGCCCAGATCAAGCAGGAGATTGCCCATGCGGTAGCCCTTGGCCCAGTCAGGACAGGACCAGAAGTGAAGAACGTGCTCTACTCTGCAGCCGGGGGCAATGGTCTGTCCTGGAGCCTTTGGCAGAAGGTGCCTGGTGAGACTCGAGGTCGTCCACTGGGATTCTGGAGCCGAAGCTACAGAGGGTCTGAAGCCAACTACACTCCCACAGAGAAGGAAATTCTGGCAGCCTATGAAGGTGTCCAAGCCGCTTCAGAAGTTATTGGCACGGAAGCACAACTTCTCCTCGCACCCCGACTACCGGTGCTGGGGTGGATGTTCAAGGGAAAGGTTCCCTCTACCCACCACGCCACCGATGCCACGTGGAGTAAATGGATTGCCCTCATCACGCAGCGCGCCCGTATTGGAAACCCGAATCGCCCTGGGATCTTGGAAATAATCACAAATTGGCCAGAAGGTGAAAACTTTGGCCTCACCGATGAAGAGGAGCAAGAACAGGTGACTCGTGCAGAGGAAGCTCCACCGTACAATCAGCTGCCACAAGATGAAACACGCTACGCTCTCTTCACTGATGGTTCCTGTCGCATTGTGGGGGCAAATAGAAAATGGAAAGCAGCTGTATGGAGCCCCACACGACAGGTCGCAGAGGCTACAGAAGGAGAAGGTGGATCAAGCCAACTCGCCGAACTCAAAGCCGTTCAGCTGGCCCTGAACATTGCTGAAAGAGAGAAGTGGCCAAAGCTATACCTGTACACCGATTCATGGATGGTAGCCAATGCTCTGTGGGGTTGGTTGGAAAGGTGGAAAAAGGCCAACTGGCAACGTAGAGGAAGACCAATCTGGGCTGCTGATGAATGGCGAGACATTGCCACTCGGGTAGAGAAGCTACCTGTGAAAGTTCGTCATGTGGATGCCCATGTCCCCAAGAGCCGAGCTAATGAAGAACACCGAAACAATGAACAGGTAGATCAGGCTGCAAAAATAAAGGTGTCACAGGTAGATTTAGATTGGCAGCACAAAGGAGAGTTGTTCCTAGCCCGATGGGCCCATGATGCCTCAGGCCATCAGGGCAGAGATGCCACCTATAAATGGGCACGAGACCGAGGGGTGGATCTAACCATGTACTGTATCTCTCAGGTGATCCATAACTGTGAGACATGCGCCGCCATCAAGCAAGCCAAGCGGGTGAAACCCCTGTGGTATGGGGGAAGGTGGTCCAAATACAAGTATGGTGAGGCCTGGCAGATTGATTACATCACACTGCCTCAAACCCGCCACGGCAAGCGCTACGTGCTCACAATGGTAGAAGCCACCACGGGGTGGCTGGAGACCTACCCTGTGCCTCATGCCACTGCCCGCAACACCATCCTGGGCCTTGAAAGGCAAGTCCTTTGGAGGCATGGTACCCCTGAGAGAATTGAGTCTGACAATGGGACTCATTTCAAAAATAGCCTCGTAAACACCTGGGCTAGGGAACATGGCATCGAGTGGGTGTACCACATTCCTTATCACGCACCTGCTGCTGGTAAAGTAGAGCGATGCAACGGCCTGCTAAAAACCACCTTGAAGGCGCTAGGTGGGGGGACTTTCAAAAATTGGGAACACCATCTAGCCAAGGCCACCTGGCTAGTTAACACCCGAGGCTCCACCAGCAGGGCTGGCCCTGCCCAGTCTGAACCCTTGCAAACAGCAGACGGGGATAAGGTTCCAGTGGTGCAAATAAGAGGCATGCTGGGAAAAACTGTTTGGATTCATTCCGCCTTGAGCAAAGATAGACCCACCCGTGGGGTTGTCTTTGCTCAAGGACCAGGGTGTACCTGGTGGGTGATGCAAGAGGATGGAGAGACACGATGCATACCTCAGGGGGACCTCAGTTGGGGTTGAACTGCCCATAACACTGTGCCTGTATGCATATCTGTATGTATATAATCAGAGTAATGCTTGTATGTATATAGTTTAACAGTTTAAGTTCAATGTAATATGTTGGAATGGAAAAAATTCGGGGTGGATAATGTGGAAGGTTGGGGGGAGGGCAGGGGGCAAGTGGAATTTTTCCCATTCTGTTGCTAAGCAACTAATGACCGGTCTTTAAGGGCCATCTACGCTCACAAAGGAGACAAAGCCTTTGGCTGCCAGGCGGGGGGAACTAGAGATTGGAGATTTGATAACAGCACACTCACTCGCCCGGAGTTCTTGGAGGAGGGAGCACGGGGAAAAGGCGGCTCTGCTTTTTTTGGCTGCAACTGCAGAAAAGGCCCGGTCTTGCACTAGGTTTTCTCTGCCTGCTGGGTGAGTCCTTGCTTCGGAGGGAAGGGGATTCACATTCTCTGTTCTAAGGAAGGTTCCCACCTTCCTAAGCAGACACCTGTCTATCAAACGAAGACACTGAACCAACAAAACAACAGCAAAAAAGTCGAGAAAACTAATTTTTTCTTGATTTTGAGAAACACTGAGAAAAAAAGGTTGCATGAGGCTTACCTTATGTTCTCTGATATTGTCTTGTTCTTAATATCACCTTATTTACTGTCATTGAGGTCTTCTGGCTTATTGTATTGCAAACATTATGTGATGCCAAATGTAGATCTCTGATTTGAAATACAGATATATCTAGTTCCACCTATGATTGTCTCCTGGCTAGTATGTGAAAAAATCCCGTATACTCGGGAGAGCAGGTTAATTATTGATTTAACTAAATACATTAAATACTTTGGTGAAAACACAAAGAAATGTTGATATTCATGGGATTATTAAATCACTCTGAATTTAAAAATATTGCTAAAGGAATGACACAGAGAGTGAGAAAACACAAGGGAGCTTGTTGGCAGTAATCTGTGGGAGAAGACAATGGCAGTTAGGGAATAAAAACTTTTTTTCTATATTAATTGTTTCAGTATGATAGAAAATGGAAATTAATTTCTAAAGGTGTCTGTTCTGGTTACGATCCTACGATCCAGAGAACAGTGGAAAAAACTGATCTTGAAGGTCTATAACTGAAAAATATATGAAATAAAATACTGTTTTTATCAATCAAAATAATTTCAATTTACCCAAAATCTAATTTACGTATTTGTTTTTAATTTTCTTTATAAAAACTTGTTAATTAAAAAAAAACTCTAAAGTTATTCTCTCTAAATACTTTTGTGTAAATAAACCAAAACAACGAAAAACAGTTCTTGTTATAGCCCTATTTTGAAAAGTATTTTTATACCATTTTAATACTTTTACATTTTTCATCTCTCATTCATAATGCAAGTTTGATGCACCCTTGTACGTTGGCTTAGTGTCTTCAGTGTGCTTTCATGGAAACAAATTTTAAGTCAAACAACTTCATCTGCCTGAGTGTCAAACACTGCCATAAAGTTAGTTAATTCCAGCCAGAAGAAGGAACTAGCTGAAAACTATGGGTTTAATTATCAGCAAGAACACTGATCACCAAAGAAATAACAACATACAAACACCAGAGCAGGGAAAATCTGAAAATGTGAAAAGCCATAGGAGGTTAGCAGAACTGTCCCCTGATACTGCAGAAGACCATTGGCCACTGTTGATACTGAGGTAAGTATAAAGAAGGGATGAAAACATGAAACAAAATTTCCCCAGAAGTGTCTCCAGGTCTTCAGTGGTTCTTGGTTGAGCCACAGGGGGTTATTTATGTAGGAGAGGCTCAAAGGGCTTTTCTTCCCCCACTAATTTCTCTGCTCCCTTTTTGAAGCTGCACATATTTTATGTCAACCATAACATACAGCAGAGAGTCCCAAGCTTACCTATGAGCTGTGGCACACACCATGTCCATCTGTTGGTTTTGAATGCATCACCTGCTAATTATATGTGATTCTCTCTTGTTTTCATACTGAGAGAGGCAGTAAACTGTTTTCCTCCTCATCTCACCCTCTGTGATATAAGTCTCATAAATGTGCGTAACATTTCTTCTCATCTCTTTCTGACTGGCAAAGTTCTTTTGGATTAACTCTTCATGAGTGCCATCCCATACCTCTTACTATCCTTGCCCCTCTTCTAAACATCTCCCTGGCCCACTATACATTTATTGAGGTGGGGATGCAGGACTGTGTGCATCATTTAAAATGTTGATGTGCTGTGGACCTAAGTGATGGATTAACAATGCTACCATGTTTCTCCCTGCTCCTTTTTAGGTTCCTAATGTTGCATTAATATGATGAAAGGAGGGCACTACACGATAGGTGCCTGTTCCAGTTTAAATTAAGTGAAAGGAGAGCAGCTACTCAGATGTAAACCCTACTCATTGCATTTACAAAAAAAACATGGTGGCAAACACATTGCTCGATTTGCTTTTGATTTACAAAGGCTGGCTTCATTTTATCGTTTTGGGCACAGCTCCTGGTTAGCTTAATTAATACTTTCCATAAAGCAGGTCAGCAGAAAGGCTGAAATCCAGGATGGCTGACAGAGTCGAAATATCTATGACATAATGCATTTTGCCAGAAAATACATTTGATTGTCTGCTAACAACTCCAAGACAAACTTCTTAATTCTGAGTTTATCCTCTGGGTGCAAAGGAAACCATATAGAAGGAGAAACATTGCTGTTACTCAAAGTTTGGTTAAGGTATTTGTCTTTGCATGTCTCCTCTACGAAATGAAAAGGCTAGTTTCCTACAAGATTTACTTGTGTCTTTGCTGGTGATTAATATATTCCTCTAACCAGGATAAGAACCAAATGAATGCAGTCCGTTGTCAGTCCAGTAATTTTAAATGAATATATTCCTTTTTCCCCTGCACGTGCTGCAAACTGTCTCAGAGGTTCTGGAAATCACCACTACTGCAGCTCTCCTCAAACTTCTTGGAGTCCTGGACTTTTCTGAGCTCAGAGAATTTAAACCTATGGACAATTTGAATTAAAACAGTCAGAAGGAGATGAAATGGAAAAAGAAACATTTGGAAATAAATAATTGTTGCTTTCTGATTTTTGGAGAAATTCTATTGCGCACATACAGAACCCATCAAAGGTGTAGATTACAAAAAAAGTAATTTTAAAATTATGTGGTTTTAGAAATTAACGTAAATGTGCGTTTAATGTGTCCTGTTCTAGAGCCCTGTTCATTCTGTTCAGACTCTAACAATAACAAACTAAAGAAGTTTATGAACATTAAAATCTTGAACAATTGCCCAAAAGCAATATTTGCTGATGGTGAAATTGAGACATGAGGAGGTGGAAAAGGAGTAGGTGGAAAAGATATAAGAGGAATAGAAAGAAGACAGAACAGCGGACATAGTGGAGGATGGAGAATTGACAGCAATATTCCGGGTCTAAATTCACTATTAGCTTGCAAGGAAATGAAGTAATACCATTTAAAATTAGCAAGGTGGGTTGCTCAGATACATGCAGAAAATAGAGACTTCAGGAATTTTGCAAGAAAACACAAATTATGTTTTGATGATCTGTCTGTCCCACGGTCTTCCATTCTCTTAGTGAGCAGAGCTTGCTGCATGAATAAAGAGCCACAGATAAATACACAGCTTTAAGTTCAAGTGTGTTTTCTTCTCTGTTGGGTACAAAATGACAATTTTACAAAAAGCACAAGCTTTTATGACCTTGCCCAACTATTTTTGTGTTCAAATCCCAGCTGGGATCTTGAGGCTGGTATTTTTCTGGGTATTTTACAAACTTTCAAAAATGTTAGCCCACCCATTCATGTTCTATCTGAGCCTCAGGGAGCTGAAAAAAAAACTCCAGTAGTGCACTGTTCTGAATTTGAATTATCACCTGTGCTTTGGTGTGATTCTTTTCATAGGCACAGTGGTTCTGAAAAGAGCTATGTGCGCTTACACTGGCTCATGGAACAGACTTGATTTTTATACATTCAGTTGTCCCTTTTTGTGAGCCTTTCAGTCCTGTTTGTCAGTACTTTTTGATTCACGCTGAAAAGATAAGGAAATGAAACTGTGACATGGCCTAATGCAAGCCTGTGAAAAAATGTGCACAAATTACAGTAAACCACAAAAATTATGCAGGTAGCTTTTGACATTTTTAAATTGTTTTATATTCAAAGAAGAAAATCACAAGCAAGGGTTCATTTCCTTTTAAAAAGGTAGGGAAATGTCAGTATTTTAAAGAACTAATATTGTTACTTCCAAGTGTCATTCTCAGTAAATATAATGTAATCAACATGTGCTTTTTCAGATAGATACTGACATTGTGGGTTGAGACTGTGTGACCCAGGAATCAGTTGCTCCATGCACAAAGTCTGTCCCCTTTCCTGAGTGACCTTCAGAGCTAGAGAGCACAGACAGACCAGGAATACAGATTTCTTTAAATTGATTTAACTGGTGCCCAAAATGTTGGTGATGATTCCCTATGAGACTTTGTACCTCTGTACCTCTTTGACAGATACATAGGTAGATAAATTGGGCCATTTATGTTAATGGTTTTTTTCCTGTTTTTTTTTTTTCTCCCAAGATGAAATGGCCGGTGGGAGCATATTCCCTAGACTGATGGCGGGGTTTATTTTCTTCAAGGTAATGTATAATCTTTCTTATTCCAAGGAAAATGGTTATGTGAAAAAGGCAGGAGGCTCCATTAGAGCAAACCTGAACTTGCAACATTTAGGCATGAAGGAAATCTGAAACCGTCACAGAGTTGTAATTTTGTCCAATTGCTTCTGAAAAATGAAAAGCTATCAAAATATAGACAGGCATAAGCTGCCTGATATAAACTTGAGCAGCAAGGTTCTTTCAATCATTTACAAGGAAGTCTGACATGCTTAAAATATATCTTTCCTTCTGCACATACTTTGAAGAGAGCAGGCTAGAATTATTCCTCCATAGAAAATTTTGCATGAGAGAATTTTTTCAGGGTTTCAGGGTTTTCTGAATTTTATATGACATGGGAGTTTTCAATAGAATTTAATATTTCATCAGCAGACATTTTATTTCAGAACTTGTGAAAAAATCTATTTCTGATGTTTAGCTATCCTGTTGAATGGAGCTAAGCTCTTATGCAAAGGCTCAGAATACTATGGTCTACTCCTTAACACAGGGCTCAAAAAAGTGCAGAAGCTGTCTAGTGGAAATACCTTCAGATCAATCAGTAGGCATTTCTCAACTCCTCCTGTTAGAAATCATATGTATACAGGATCAGATAGTTATCTGCAAGAATTATTTATTGTTTGTCTAAAATATTTTCTAATAAAATTTTAGACTGTAAAAAGACAGGAACTGATTAAAACTTTATGTACAAACATGCATACAAAATACACTTAAAAGCAAGCAAATATTGAGGATATAAAGTCTGATACCTAGAAAAAGCACTATGCCTAAAGACCATTTCCAGTGGATCTGCAGAGAAGGTCCTAGTGTACTTTTGACTGCAGGAAATTTTACAGTGACAAATCTGCTTTAACTCCAGATGGAAATTAAAATAAACATAAAGATGGAAAACATGGTGTGTTTAAAATCACACCAGTTATCAAGGCAGAGAGAAGGTTTCCATCTCTCTCTTTTTCCATTAGTCTGTGGAGGTGGTCAGCACGTCCATTTCACTGGTCCCAGGTATCCAGAAAGGAGAGTAAAAGTCCTGTGAAAAATGTGGCAATATGGAAGAGGTCAGGAAACAATTCAGTTGTCACTGCAGGGTTCTTTCATAGCATTAGGTACAAGGTTGTGTTTCTCTTCCCAGCAGCCATTCACTAAACTCTCTAGCTCCTCAGATGAATGGAGTAGGTGCATTACCAGCGAGTCTCATTCATTACACCAGTCTGACTCACTCTGAAAACCAGATCACTGAACAAGATGGATTTCTCTGGGAAAAAGTATGTGGTTGTATATTACAGTGAAACCTTCACTGGATCAATTTTCCTTTCCTATACGTAAACTAAAGAGGGGAAAGCACTCAAATAAGGATCACTAGCCACATTTAAATTGAGTACTCATGTTACTGAAAGGGCTGGGTTGTACAACCCAGACTATTTAAGCATCTCAAATTTTTCCCAGTAAATAAAAAAATGTTTTAATTAAGAGAGGGCTTAATAATTTTCTGTGCTTTGAGCACTCTGGAGAACAGAGAAAATTATAAGAGGCAAAGAAGAAACAGAAAACTTTCCAGTCGTGAAGGAACATGCTGTGAACCATGGGACATGAAGTCTACACAGGTTGTAAATTCTGCTTATCCAAAGTAATTTTAGAAAGATGTTTCTGCATGCATAGATAAGAAAAACCACAGAGATACTTGGTCATCCCAAAGTGCAGACTAAAGAATCATTTCCCAGCTCTTCCAGGATCATGTTTCCATCTTCAGTTTATTAGTGAAAATACCTATGATACATTATAAAGCATTATACCATCTGGTTTTGTAAGACAATGTGGCTTGTCTAAAGTCAGTAGTGATCATTAGATTTCTGACACATAAATATTTGATTGTAAGATTATCTTTACTAGTACAAAAATGCCAAACAATCAAAAAAAGAACCCCCCACAATTATGTTAAAACAAACAAACAAACAAAAAAAAAATTGACTAACCATCAAAGAACATAAAATTACTTTTCAACTAAGGCAAAAATGAGATACAAAAAAAAATAGCTGTGTTTTAAAGGTTGCCTATGGGATTCCTGGCAGCACAGAGAAAATATTCTAAGAAGGTACCCAAATTGCACCACAGCTGACAAGGGCAAATATCCATAGGTATTTTCTTTTGACATAATTTATACTTGCAGTAGTAGATTCTTAAAAAGACATATTATCTAAGTACAAATTCACCCAAAGACACTGAGGTCTCAAACATCTTGAATGTGCGCAATCTTTTGGGACCTCAGCAAAGCTTCCCATACTGTCTCTGACAGTATCCTTCTGGACAAAATGTCCAGCATTCAGCTGGATAAACGCATCATGCAACTGGTTCAGGCACTGGGCACAAAAAGTTACAGTAAATGGGGCAACACCAGGCTGGCCACCTGTCTGTCACTAGTGGCATTCTGCAGGGTTCCATCCTCAGCCCTGCATTCTTCAACATTTCTATTTATATTCAATGAGCTGGACACAGGACTAAAAGGACTCAAAGCCACTAGACTGGAGGAGCTGTTGACTCCCTCGAAGGCAGGGAGGCCCTGTAGAAAGACATCAACAAATTAGAGACTTGGGGAATCACCAACCATATGAAGCTGAATGGGACAAGTGCCAGAATCTGCACCTGCGACAACCAGGTGCAACTCTGGCTGTGTGTGTAGACTGAGGAATGAAAGAATGGAGAGCTGTGCTGCGGAAAGGGACCTAGGGGTCCTGGTCAATGGAAAGCTGAATATGGGGCCAACCCTGTCCAGGGGGGCATCAGGCACAGCATTGCCAGGTGAGGAGTCTTGTACAGGGCCAGGAGTTGAACTCCGTGATCCTGAAGCATCCCTTCCAACTCAGAATATTCTACAATTCTATGATCTTCCATTTTAGGGGAATGTTCAAATATGAGATGCTGGCAAGCAGTTATTTTATAGCCCAACTCCTGAGCAGAATTTTTACTGTAAAAATAATTTTAAAAAATTCTCTCCTTTTCTCTTTTCAGAATGAAGAATGAAAATGTGCGGTGGTATGAGGTGGCATGTTGTATAAATACACCCCAGGGTTTTGGTTTTTTAAAATTTTATTGGCTTTCTATGGATTGGATGCTTTTTACCTTCTCATTTTCTTCTGGAATCTAAATGTGAAGTTCTTATGAAAGTGATGTCAAGCTACTCATGTAATATAGTTATTTTCCTATCACCATTGCACTTCTCATACATTTTTTCTGTCTAACAATGCCCAAGAGGCCATAAAAATTTAAATAAACTGTAGGTTATTAATCAAAATTGAAGACTTTTATAGAAATCAGCACAAATTGAAAGCTATAGCTGTTTTTAAGGATAATAGTAATTAACAAGGGAAATAATGAAGGTCAATATAACAAGATAACTATTGGAAATTAGGCATTGGAAAGCATTATAATCTTACAGAAATCTGGGTCTGACACGATTTTTAATAAACAACAGCTAAAAAATGCAAGTTATCTATTTGAAAAAAGATAAAAGAGTGCCACAACATTTTTAGAACAGAGATAATTTTAACATTGAGCTTGTAACCAAAAGATGGAAAGCTGTGAAAAGATTTTCAGGCAGCTTCTGAATTTGTTGGGCTGGGCCCAGCTTTGCTTTTATAGACAGTAATGCATGGCAGAAGCTGTCTGGTATATAAAACAGAATAAAGGAAGGAAGAAGGCCAGACTTGGATCCTGAATTCATTTGCATTCGGAGCTCACTCATTTTCATTAGCAGGTTACTCAAACACACAGATGTTGTTTGCACCCCAAAGTATCTGCTTTAGTGATTATGTGGCCCAAAAATTCAGCATTGTATTTAACTGGTAGGCTCTTTAAGCACTTTAGCCCAAGAAATTCAGAAACAAACAAAAAAAAGAGGGGGAAAAGATGTTCAAGTTAACTGAAGGTGTATTCTAGGCACATAACTTGCTAATAAATTGCACAAGTAGGGAGCTTTTTCATGTAAATTTTGGGGGGGGGGAACACTGTAAGTTAAAACAATGTAAATTAGAAAATCAGAGTGAGTCACCACTTAAAAGGACATAAGAAAGGCGAAACTTGCTCTAAAAATATATAGAAAAAAAGAAACAAACACAAGTATTGAAAGTTTTATTTATGGGACAAATTGTTACTAAAAAATGGCAAGAATGAGATGAGTACTTATAGCTTATCTTGCTTCACTTCTCCTTAAAGGCACAAATATATTCCTGCCCTGTGGTAATGATGTACTTTCAATAATAGCCAAGGAAGGTGGTGAGGCAGAGACCAGAATAGAAATCTAAATGGATTATGGAAAATTGGGTCTAAAATTTGCTTCTCAGCTCAATTATTAACAATTTGTGTTGAATGTACTACCTGAAAAAAGGTCATGTTTAAAGATGAAGGCAGCCAGGGAAGCACTGTTCAGTACAGTTTATTAGAGCTAAACAGGAAGCTCCTGGTAGAACACAACAGAGACTGAGTGAACTGCTGCACACTCCGGCCAGCCGGGGGGAGGCTGGAATGAACTCCAGCAAGAGATAATCAAACATAATGGGACTACACGTGGAGAGTGGCACCAGGAAAAAAGAATAGTGAACTCTGCCCAGCTCCTCCTCTTCTGTTGTGCCCCTCCTGTGGCGTGCAGGCCATGGTCCTTGCAAAGCAAGGACAACTTGTCTGCTTTGCCAGAACTTCCCTGGCAGAAAGGACACAGAGCACGTGGTGCATTAGGGTTCGGGTTGGCATCATTCTTCTCTCCTGAAAGTCATGAGAGAGCAGAATCCTCCCAGCTAACCACCCTGCCAGTTCTGCAGGCTAGCTGCTCATGCAGTGCCCCTCACTACCTGCAAACTTTTGCGTCGTGATATATCCATCCCAGAATGAACAAAGATTGATCTCTTGCCTTTTACCCTTCTGTGGCTAAAAGTCCAGGAGAAGCTTGCTAACAGAAGCTAAGGAGGAAATTCAGTTAAAAGGTTGTTTGACACTGGTTGGAAGAAAACCGGAAAGCAGGAAGGATGGAGCCGCTCAGAAGAAAAGAAGCATAAATGTCAGTAATGCAGGAGGACACAGCTAGTGAGAGAAAAGCTGGGGAACTGAGAGAAACAACCGTATGGTATTTTGGTATCATGCTGTCAATGAGTAGTGTCCAGAGTGAATACAGAGAGAAGGAGTTTTACCTTCTTACAGCAAATAACTGCATCTGTTATGTCTTCTTCTGAGCGTAACGCTTACTGTGTCCGCTGTCTGGAGAGGGCAGCATGGCCTACCAGGGCTGCATAACCTGAGTGTAGTGAAACAATGAGAGCAATTCTTGATGAAAGCAAAAAATCCTCCTCTTGTCTAAGCAGACTGTTTTCGCAAACCATGCCATATAGAGTAATTCATCTTTTAAGACAAGTTAGGGTTTTACGTGGTTGTTTAACTTTTGCTGTTGTCATTCCACAGACTTCCCTGAGCAGGTAGTGACCATTTGGGAACCCTATCCATCCAAAGGGAGTGAACATTAGTTGCAATTCAAACCCAACCGCACAATGATTTGAGAAAGAGAAGGAAAATACGAAGATACAGACAGAACAAGTTCAGGTGAAGGTAAGACCCAGGCTTTTGAGCACTGATGAATTTTGTTCCCTAAATAGGCATTGAAACAATAAGAAGGGATATTGCTGTGCAACCGGAGAATAACAAATTTAGTAGCTATATTTAAGAATAGGCACTATTTCAGACAAACATAAGCCCATTAGTCTGACTCCTGTGTTACACAGGGCTCTAGATCAAACTGTGAAGGAAAGAATAAAGAATGGAAAGGTGAAAAAGCATAAACTGTGGCAGACTAAATGAGGTCAATTTCATATCTGTACAAGACACGTAATTAAAGATCCAGAGTAAGCAGGCAGAACTTCCTAATCTATGTGAACTTCAGTGAGACATTTAAAGCAGAACACACTGGAGAAGACAGGAGCTATTTAAATCAGAGAGAAAGTAAAGAACTGGCTAATGCAAAGGAGTGTCAGGTGACATGAATTTTGAGGCATTGCCAATACCTGAGGAAGATCAGAATATTTTATGGGAATAACTGAATGATCACGAGGCTTGGAAAGATAGAAATAGTTTAAATTTAAGAGTGCAATGTGCAAAAGTGCAAATCATGCCTTAGTAAAAAGATAGCAAAAATGACTGCTCCAAGCTGACTCATCATCAGCTGAGAGCTAAAAATGATAAAAATGTCTGGGCAAAGCAAAGCATTGTTACAAGAGCTACAGTCTACCAATATGTTGCAACAGAAAAATTAAATAAAATTTTTTAAACTCCAAGAATTTATCAGTTGTACCATTTCCAGAGGAGATAAAGGTGTATTGATGCACTTTACAAAGCATTGTGGAAATTCCAGCCATAGAAGAATGCATAATTCCTATCATTCACACTCAAAAAAGGTGAAATCAAAGTGGAATGAAGGAAAAGAGTAAGCCTTGTCTTACCTAATGAGACTGAAACAGCCTGCTCTGTTTAGCTTAGTAAAATGAAGCTTCAAATTGAACACATTTGTGTAAACATGGGGTAAACACCATGAGAAAAACCTGCTACAGTAGTATGAGAGTCAGGGGTATGAAAAGGAAACAAATGTACAAATGCCAACTACTTTTAAACTGCAGATAGGGACTAGTTATGTCATAAAAAGAATAAAGAAGGGGCTAATGGGAAGCAGAAGAATGAGATAATGAAATTTCCTGGAAACACAAATTTTGAGGCAAGTCAATAAAATGGAGTGTTGGAATAGCCTTCTAAAATCAGGCTACAGCAATAAAAAGGATGAAAATTAAAAATCTCAATATATTTAAAATAGAATTGCATGGGTTCATGAAAGAAATATTCATACATATCACTGAGCTAGCAGGAGACTGGACGGGGTGACCCTTGTAGTCAAACATTCTGACATTCTTTCTTTAGAAATACGTAGCATTATGTTAGAGCCTTCAAAAAGCCATGAGCTACATTGGATTTTTAGAAACACCTGACCAACCCAGATGTTTCTTTTCTAAAGAAAGCAACTAAGGCCTCAAAGCTCACAGACAAATTTAGAAACCACTCCATTGTGAGCAAATATATCCATCTTTATTCCATCTTCTTAACAGTTATAAAACAGAGCTAAGGAGGAAAACTAACCTCTTAGCCACTCTCCATTCTTGACACGTAGGCCACAAGGAATTAGATAATCTTCCTTCTCATTGTTAAGTGTGCAACACAGCTCTGTGATTTATACCCTCTGATGGGGTTCTACAATGAAAAATCCAGGATCCCCAATGAAGGCCATTATGTGCACTTAACATGCAATTAATGCATGTTTCAAATTAGTGGGTTTCATTATTAATGCTCTGCTGTTATGCTTATCTGATGTTTCCTTATATGAAACAATGAAACAAAATAAATGAACCCTAGTTCAGCAGGAGCTGTCAAATTAGAAACGGTTACAAAGTAATAATTAGGGAAAATGGATCACAGTGTTCAGGCTTCAGCAATGATTGTCCCTCTGTGGGCCATTAACAAAATCTAGTCGTTGGATCTGCATGAAATTTTAATGAAGCCACAAGTAAACAAACTGCAAAACGTTGTGGGCAGCAGTTCGCTTGCTTTATGAGGCAGATTTTCATATTATACTGGGCTTCTTCTCCCTCTTTTCCCACCTTTTCCTCCTCATGCCGGTGATTTTGTTTAGGAAGGATTAATTTAAGATCCTGTCACACAGTGGTATTTGGAAAATGGAGATGTCTTCCGACCCCTATAACATAGGTCAGCTGCAATTGTATCTGCAGGATAGGCTGCATTTAATTTATTTATTTACTTATGAAAATGCAGGAATCATAGGGATGATCTCGAGATTCTGTAACAAGAGCCCCTCAGCTGAAGTGCAGGGCTCTGGGGCGCGGCAGTCTGACAGCAAACACCAGCGAGGGCGCAGCTCCACCAGCCACCCTTCCAGAAAGCTTTGCACCCATTTCTCCCCTCCCGATTGCCGCGCAAGAAGAACCCGCAGCTGTTTCACCTTCCAGAGAGCGCAGGAGGACGGAAGCAGTGTGCTCCAGCTCTGTTTTTAGGAGAGCCCGGCTGCCGTGGGCAGGCTCGGGGCGCGGCGTGGGGCGGGGGTGAGCGCGGTGCCGCCGCGGAGCGCTCCGGGCTCGGCGGGAGCGGAGCTTCGCTGCCCCATCTGGTGGCCACGGGAGGAGCAGAGAGGCGGAGGGAAGGAGCAGCACATCGCAGGGAGCAGCAGATCGCAGGGGGACACTCTCCCGGGGCCGCTTGTTGTTTTAACACTTCTCTCCCAGATTAGTTTACGTGAGGTCAAAGGGGCTTCGGTGCTTTCCTTGCTTTCAGCTGGTCTTGAGAGTGCTGATGGAACTAGTGATGATATTTATTAGGTTCATTTATTTTCTTGGTAAGCATCTAAAAAGAGAGATGAATCCACTGATTTCTTAAACAGCAATACCATTGCTTTCAGTATCTCTCATACTCATTCATTTTGAGATTCCTAATCTGTTTCTGTCCTTTCCCAGAAACTTCCTTTGGAGAATCTACTGACAGATGTAAACTGGCCTCTCCATTCAGCCTGGAGAGTCCCACTACTTCAGATTTGTTCATGAAACATCTGAAATTGAAAAGCATGCTCTGGAAAACATTTTTATGGGTTACAAGGAAAGGAATTTGAGTCCTAAAAGTATTTAACATACGGAGAACTTTGAGGAAGATGTTCCAGTTACCAGGTCTCCCGTCCATCCGTCATTTTTGGCAATGAGTGAGCTAATAGGCCACTCAGCAGCTCCAGTGTTTCCTTCCTGCTGCATCCTCGGGCCACTACAGAATTTGCAAAGCTGTCACAGGCAGAGCCATGGGTTCCTTCTCTTCCCTCTAGGCAAAGACTATGTAGAGTGGTCACATTCCCCTGGATACATTCAACAAGGTCTGCAACACTACAAGTGGCTGAAATTAAGTAACCCAGGGGTCACATGCAAATGAATCATTCATTATCACTAAACAAAGTCATTGTTCTGATAAAAACCTTGAAAGGGAATGAGCCAGGCAGAGAGCCCATTGCAACAAGAGGAGAAATGCTGTGGAGCTGCAGGGATGTGGGGACTTTTTGCCTGTTGTAGTGATCTTTGTCCCTGGGATGCTGCAGTGTGTGTTGCAGAACACGGCAAATGACAGCTGCTCCAGCAAAGCAGTGAGGTGCAAAGCTCTGGAGGTATCATAGTAGGAAATAACTGGGAATGGGTTGACTTTGAGCAAGCACCACTACACCAGGTATAATTTCAAGGCATATAGCAAATACTGAAGTTTGAAGTGTATATTCACTGACACTTGCCCAGAGCTAGGCAGTTTGTGAAGTTTGTGAAGTGATTAAATATCTTCTTTTTGTTTTCTGTTTTCTTCAGATGTTTTTGCACCTGCAGATACGCTGGATGAAGGGTATATTCTCTTGCGACAAGAGTCCAGATCTTGGGAGGCAAATGCCTGGAAAGAAAAGAAAATGCTTCACCTCTACTTGATTACATTTCCACAATATTTACCCAGGAAAATGGCATACAGAGCTCAAACTCACATTGCCCTGGCTACTCCATGTACGTCATTCACCTGTAAAGTCCAGCTGCAGTTCAGCCCATATCCCCAGGGCCTCCAGATGAAGCAATACCTTACATATGTCCCTGGATCCCTGAGAATGTCCTCTCACACCATGTGACATGGCTTGTGCTGGTGGGCTGCAAAGGCCATCCCTATTTGGATGATGTGTCTCAAAACCAGATTTGATAAACTGTAACAAGAAGAAGGATGACTGGACAAAAATAGGCTCAATCTAAAATTCCATGATTGAATTCAAACTATAAAACTGACAGAAAGTTGAAAGCTAGGTCTGTGAATCCTTCACACATAGCACAAAATTACTTTTATTGATTTATTTCCTCCAACCTCAGATTAAACTATTTCTCCTTATTTTGAAAGTCTGGAGTTATTTTCCTCTCCTGTTGACTGATTATTCTGGTTTGGTTTTGTTTTGCTTTTTAAAAATAATTCTACTATGAGATGAACCTGAAGATCTCAATGCCATGCTGATCCCAGAGCAATGAAGTAGTTTCACAGAAACTTCCTTGATCCAATCCTCCCAAAAGTTTCTTGGACAAAATGAATGTACAAGCATTGAGAAGGACATAGTCTTTGCAAACAAGCTGTAGATACAAAAAAAAAATCCAAATGGGAAATGAAAATGACATTCTTCTTTTCCTACTTTTCTCTTTACTGCCTGTCAAAAACTTAGATTAATGGAAAGCACCACCTCAGAGTTTTTTAAAGGTTTTTTTCCTGCATTTCTACATTAACAAACCCCCTAAAATTAAAGGATAGAATTAGGCAGATTCATTAAAATACATTCTATACCCAAATAAGCCTAAAAATATGCAGGCATCTCATATCACTGCATGTCAAATATGGAAGATTCCAAGCTTTGGGGCAAGTCCTCTCTTCACCCTAATCTTGCACTGAGTCCTAGCTCTTCACTGGGACACTCAGCGCCTCTCTTTCCTTGTTTTTTTTTGCACTCAGTCAGCAGGAGTTTGGTGGGGTGAGACAGGAGCTGTAACCAGCTCCGATCACAGACCTCCAGAGGACTGAGGGCTTGTAGCAAGCTGCGGTACCATCCCAGAACTCTGTACTTGTACAGACACCAGGTTCTGCTTCAGGATCAAAAGCACTCGGCCTCGTCTGGAGACAGGATGTGCCTTGGGTGAATTCACTGTCAGACCACTTGCTTCATGAGAAGGAATATAAAAGCATGTCTTACTTTATTTCAATACTCCTGGGTCATTTAATTCCCACCATAAGGTAAGCAATTCCCTTCTGCTGGTGAAGATAGTTTTCAGTTTGCCATCAGTACTGTATTTTCTAGAAAAAAGCTGATTGAAAAAGTCAAGTAAGTGTGTCTGCAGCTGGCATCACACACAAAAATTCAACCACAGGAAACTTGTGCATAATCTTATTAAATTCCCTTTAGCCATCAGGGATTCCTACATGCACAGAGAAGGACCATCTGCTGAAAGCAAGTGGAAAAACCTTATCACCTTTCAGCTTTCACTTCTAGTACCTTACATGACCTACTATAAAGGCAGAGAATGAAAAGATTCAACTGTCCCTATGTCAGCTCTGTGAGCAACTTCTTTCTTTTGCCATAACTTTGTTATTTTCTCACTGACCATTTCTAGTAGATAAAAAGATGTTGTTTCTAAACACATTTTCCT
The DNA here is from genome assembly GCA_036630365.1 of Acanthiza pusilla. Classification (NCBI taxonomy): domain Eukaryota; kingdom Metazoa; phylum Chordata; class Aves; order Passeriformes; family Acanthizidae; genus Acanthiza; species Acanthiza pusilla. The sequence goes on from JAXCHO010000034.1 coordinate 49,301,785, forward strand.
TCACTTTATTTTTAAAGGAAAACAAGCTGGAAAGATTCCTATGTCATGGGCCCGTACTCATTCATTCACTCTATCATTAAAGGTTTGTTTTGTATCATCGGACTGCTGTGAGAAAACAAACATAGGGAAAGGCAGCATGGCATGAATTCTGGTTCCCTTTTTGAATCTACTTTGCCTTTGTCTGTAATCCACAGTCTCTTGTGGCAACACATGCCACTGCTCCCTGCAGGAAATGTAGAACAAAAACAAGGGTCTTAAATAAAATATTCTGTGGGAATTTTTTTGTTGCTTCCTAGTGGAGATGTCTGTGCTTTCCAAGTAACATGAAGGCAGACTTCTCTTAAATATGTCACTGTAGGCTGCCTGTTTGTTTCCACTAACAATTCTCTCCCTGTAACTGACAACTAAATAAATCATTTGATATCACTGCTACCTTAAAGCCTGCTGCTGATCACCTAGTAGGAAATAAGTCAAATTCTACTTGCTTGGGTTTTATTAAGTGAGAATTTCTAGCTACAGTCCTCTGTACAACACTCATGTAGCAACATATACCCACAGACCACCAGCTTAGATATCACTTTTTCTGTTACTAGTTAACTCTTTCTTGGGCTACATTGTTTGTAGAATATTGTGTTTAAACAGACTACATTTGTGACTGAATTCCCACTAAAACGGAAGAATACAGGATATGAAAAGTGAGATTAATATATGACACACAGACAATTTGCTGACAACCTGATGGATGAGTTGATTGCTGCTTTGGAGGAAATAACGTTATAGGACTAAATTCAGAATGTAAGTAAGCCTGGAGGCTGTCTAATTTACTGTGGCTTGCATCAATTCTAAGTAAAGACTGGAGGTACTATGCATATGTCAAACACATCTAGATCTTCCAAAAACTGACTGTTCTTAGTTTCCTTTAACTCTACCTGAAATTTCCATAGAGTAACAGGTTATGTGCACTTACCTTTTTCTATGTTTACTGAATTACCTAATTTCTTGCCCCAATGGGAAGGCAAATTTATGAAAGGCTTATAAGCCAAACCCAGAGGGAAGCGTTACACAGGGAATTATAAGAATTATAAAATTGTAATTGTTAATAAATATATGTTAATGAAATTTCTAATTATAATTAAAAAGAACTATAGAAGAAGGAACAGTCAGATCAGAAACTCTTGATCTGAAAATGGGGGCTGTACCAGAACACATGCTCAGCAAAAACAAGCATAGAGATTTGGCTACTTTAGTGATGAAGCTGTTGGTCTTTTGCAAGCTTTGGCAAGTCTAAAACATTGGTAAATTGCAGGTCATCATGGTATTTTATGGCTTAAGACTTTCCAAGGCCCAGGCACTATGGATTTATGAAATGCAGTGCATGGAGATGGTAGGTTGATCTTCCCCAGAGCAGACAGACAAGCTCTGCCCTTGCACAGCAGACAATATACTCCCTTTCTCTCCCTTTGCAAGAGCTTGGAATTGTGTACTGTTTCACAAAGAGCTTAAAAACAGGAATTAAGAGGAAGAGTCTTTTTGTCTGAGGCAAAATCCCAGATCTTAAATATTTGGACATCTAAACATAATTACCCTCTCTACAGGGTTAATGAAAATGAAGCCTAGGTCCAAATTCTCCCCCATGCAAACCAGACTTCTGCAACCATAAAACCCTGAATTATATCCCCGAAACCCAAGATCTGAGTCATCTGCGCTCTTATCCATTCAGGAACAGAAAAAAGAAAATGTTCCTTAAAAAATATTCATCGCCCCCAATGAACTGGTGTGTTTGTGTTGCCAAGCAACTGTGCTGCATCTCTGCACCTCTGAGACCCATGGGTCAAAACCCAATGTCAACATAAAAGTTTGAGAGTCCAGTCAGGATTATGGCACATAAATATTGATGAGGAAAAAGGCAGAAGTGGGTGTATATCTGCAGCCCTGTTTAAAGAATTAATGCCATTTTCAATTATGCTACTACTATAATCACCAGGTGTTTTTCAAAATCACAAGACAAGTGATTTTCATCTTGCAAAGACTTTGTATTCAAGAAGATAGGTCACTTCGTAATGATGTAAAAACACCTACAGGAACCCCAAAAAGTTGGCTCTTGGCCCTCATTGACTTATTCCAGATAGCAGCAGAGCTGATTTTCACCAGTAAGGGCAGATATATTCCATTGTCTTCCCATGCAAATGCACTTTTATCATTCCTTCTCTGGCCGAATGCTGTAGTGCCATGGATGGAGTGGTGCACTTCACTCATTAGAGAGTTCATTGATACACACCAGTGATTTTGCAAAGTTTGATAGTAAATGTCTCAGTGGTTTTACAACATTCCATGGCAAGGTACTACATAGTGGACAAGGTCAGCCAAACTTGTCCGGGAGAGTCATGAAATTCAGAAATTCCTTGCATTCTAAACTCCTTCTCAGAGAGGAATTGAAGTGCGTCTGGATCCAGACTTAGTGCCAGACTACGGTTTATGTCTAAAGGATTATATGTGCATAATCAACACTTTATATCACTTAGCTAAACTTTCAAATCTTAGCACTCTAGTAATTACTTACTAAGAATGTGTTGCAGCAAGGAATCTCTCAACCTCAGGGAATAACCTTGAGAGGCATCCCTCCTCAAGGGGCAATTCTGGCATACAGCCCACTGCCATGCAAGAAGCACAATGGACCGTGTACTGTCCGCTAGTTATGGAGGTAGATAATTGGCTCATATTTGCATACTGAATCCAGATGTTAGTTTCTTCCAAGACTGTGTTGACCAGCACTATGTTTAAGTGAGCTCATTGCTGAAATTAGCCCTTGGTTGTGTTACCTGTCTCCCCTGAATCCACTGTGAGTCAGATGATCACACAGTGACCAGCCCAGGGAGTCAACACTTGAGAGTTACAGGAAATAAAGGTCAGACTAGCAGAAAGGAGAATATGTTACATTTAGATAGGGCTGTGTTGTCCTAGAATGTAAATTATTACTGAGGACAGGTAGCCTGGAGTGAATGACACAATTTCTCTGCAGCTTTCTTGGGTGGCACTCAGGTCCAAGGCTGAGCAGAAGTGAAAGAAGGGATAGAGATGAGCATGCCTGCTGAGCCATGCCTCTGCCATGGCATTCATCAGAGAAGCAGTGGCAGCCAGGAGAAACACCAATGGGGGGACAGGAAAGGGGGTATAACCCTGATACCATTTCAATAACCAGTTTAATTGTCTGTCTTCCAGAACAGACCTTGAAGGGGTTAAATGGAATTAGGGACTGTACTGGGAAATCCATGTGAAAACAGGGAATTTGTAGCTAATGATTAAACACAAGGAGATTAGAAAGTCAGATCATTTAAGAGAAGAGCAAGAGAGGGGAAAGTGGACTAATGTATTCCTGCCCTAAAGCTCCAAATGTTTGCTCATCACCCTTAGGAGCAACATATTGAACTTCACCAAGCAAAAGAATCACAGTGGTTTATCAGGCAGATCTTGTGCATTTGTTGCAGAGCCTCACCAGCAAGACCGAAGTATGTGAGGGATAGAGCAGTCAGATTGCACAGCAACATCATCTGTGTCAGCAGCAGAGCAGGATTAACCAGAAGGGTGAAGATTTGTAAAAGATCGGTGCGGCTGGTACAGTTTGCTGTGAATGTGGAGCAGAAGCGATGTGGAAGCCAGCAGAGTGGTTCAAAGAACGATGTGGCCAATGCTCAAAAATCTCTGAAATAACAAAAAGAGAGGACTAGATGAAAATTATGCAGGAGGTAGAGACTATTCTTGAGGTGGAGATAGCCAATACAGAGGAAAGGGTGTTAGCCTCAGGGTCAAAGAGAGAGATGTTGTCTTTCATTTTGCAAATCATATATAAAATCTGTTATCAAGAAATGAAGTAAAGCTTTAAAATAGTATGTTTTCAAGTTCAAGCATGATCAAACACATCTTATGGTAAAAATCTAAATTACTAAAAAGGTGATTTGAAATAAGCATGCAAGCCCAAGAAGGCTATTAAGTCCTTGATAGTCCTGACGAAGAGGGCAATAAGGGCATATCCAATTTGGATTACAAACAGTGAGAACCATTCTATTTTAGACTGCATTATGCATTGCCCGTGGAGTGATTTATTTCACTGAGGGATTGTAGCAAGTGAGATTGTAGCAAAACAGGGGATCACTCTCCAGACAATGCTGTTGCTCCGGTGTATGTCACACCATGTTTGCATATTTCTTGTGCTTCCTCATCAATAACTTCTTGTGTAATTAACCAAAATTGGTGAGGCATGTGCTCAAATTAGACAGCTTAAAAGGCAAAACAATTTGCTTTGGTCAGTTTTCCCTAGCCAGTGATTTCTCCAGTGAAGTGAAAGCACTCGACAGCTGAGAGGCAGCAGCTGAAAGAGGTGTCATGGCTGCTCCCCCCATAATCAAGCTCTTGGCTTTAACAGTGAAAGTCCATACAATCAGGTATGGTTCATGTATTGCAATTTTGTGACCTTTCATTTCCTTTCATTCTCCCCCAAATTCTTCTGCCTGAGCAGGGGACCCCAGGAAGCAGGCAGGCAGCATGGTCCTGCACACCAGGTTATGCTTGGCAAGGCTCCTCCTTGGAGGGGATAGGAGCTCAGAAAGAAATTAATTCTGTTCCAGCTTTTGAATAGATTGTTGGCTAGAGAGCACCTGGGTTTGTCTGATTTTCCTCTGTCCCTAGCACACATGTGTTCCCTCCTTGCTGCTGAAGAAGGACCCCCAGTTTGCTGGCAGAGCTTGGCAAAGAGGTTGGTGCATTTGGGGCTCTGTACAATCTTTGAAGAGCTGATGGGCAGTGTAGTTTGGAAAGTCATTGATCTGTGGAAAGGTAGAAAAATCAGAAACACATTTATACTCAGCCTGCCTGAAAAGGCATGTAATGCTTCCCATGGGGATTTCACACAGCCATTTCACCCCCTGGGGACACTGCTCAGCAGTAAAATTACATTTTATTAAATGCTTATAGTTATTTGGAGATGAGGGAGGAAAATTAACGGCCCCAAGGTACCAGGACATTACTTGTGGTTTCAAGTAAAGGTCAGATGATTTGTCCATGTCCTGGACACTGAGGCATCACCCAGCTCCTTATGGAGCATCCTCCTAATGGAGAATCACTGTGATCTAAATGTTAGGAGCTGGCTATGGGACAACTACAGAGGTGCAGCAGAAGTTGCTCATGCCCCTTGTTCCTCTCCCACTGACACCTGGGCATAGCTCTCTGCCATCCAAGAGCAGCAGCCAAATGCCCAGCAGGAGCCCCTTCACTGTGGAACTGTGGCAGAGAGCCCCAAGCATCTGCCTACCCTGCCTCTGCAGCACTGAATATCACAGATGAGCTGATGGGGAAGGCACAGACGCTGCCCTAGTATGAGTCCACCAAAGCACCCCATTAGAAATTTCAGAAAATTTAATAGCTTTTTGTCACGGGATGAGCAAATATCAAGAATGTCAAATCTAGCACAGGTGTCGTGGCACAGCTGCAGCAGCCTGAGTACAAAGCCAAGCTTACTCACAAGTATGTAATTTTGTTTTACACTTACATTTCTGTTATGAACTGCAGAAAGAGTGGGCTGTATATAGCTGTAGGGAGCAAGGTCAGCACCAAGGGAATAGACCTCAAATATTCAAAATCATGTGGATATAAAATGTGCCAACTTGGGATGGAAATTTCTATTTTGGGAGTATATTAGAAGTAACTCAAAGGCTTTCTGTTTCACCTCTTATGATCCACATATGCTGCCTTTCTTGACATTTTTCCTACAGTCTGATGTCCCCTGGAGAGCTGGTTGGGTTTTCTAGTTATAATAGGTCAGACTTAACAACATATATTGGGAAAAACAGGCTTTCTGCACTTCCCCCTAGAAGCAAAGAGGTGGGAACAGGAAAAACTTCCAACTCATTTACAGGGAGGCTGTTCTTCAGCAAGGCAATGCAAATCTTGCAAAATATTTAGTCTGAATATTACAACAAATGTTCAAATTATTTACCTCCAACATACTGTCTCTTTTATCTGTTCCCCTTCTGCAAATATTCATAAAACGGAGTTTTGCTGGCACAGCTATTTACAGGAAGAGAATATCAATATAACAAGCATGAATATTCACATGGTGATAAAATCCTACATTTACAAGCACCAATATGTACACCAACACATTTATTAAGCCACATGCAAAAAATACTGTCTTGTGACTTATCCAGCCAATTGCAGATAGCTATTGCATCTCAAGTACTGAGTGTTCAAAAGGCACTGCAAGCGAGCAGTCCAAAGAGACAAATCCATTAACATTTGTAGAATGCACTGACTAATGCACAATTTTAATGAAATGGGACTGTGAAGTTATTTTTATTAATGACATTTATGAATTAGAGTGCTTCTGCAAATGCTGTAGCAGTAGAGAAAGCTGCAATCCCACATGTAGAGTTTATAGTGATGGAATAAATTGGTATGTAATACTATCTGTAGTTTTATTTTCACTTTGTAGTTTCACCTGTGATTAAATTCTTTCCAACTGCCAAGAATGTTTCTTGTCTTCAAGAAGGCAAAGGTTCCTTCAGTCTCATAAAATATCTGAAACCTCTGGAGTATTTTTAATATGAAAAGTGGCTTCTTTTTTAAGCTAGTGTCTTCACCTTAACCATTACAGTATTTTTATATAGTAAAAATTTTAAAAAATACAAACTGAAAAAATATTTTTAGCACTTTATCCTGGAAATGCACATTTCCTTAGAGCAGGACATACAAGGATCACTGTTCAAGAGCGAAAAAGAGCTCAGTGCTAAGGACACTATGATGGTAAGTAGTAGGGGGTAGGAGATTCTGAAGCAATTTTATATACAACTCTACTATCATCCCTTTATTCCTTGATGCCAGCTTAATTCTCATCTGAAGTGCAAGTAAGAGCTCTAGCCGGTAAGGACTTGCAGGGAAGTATTGCAGAGGTAAAGCTCTAAGATATTGCGTGTAAAAGACCAGGTTATTGGATGAAAAGTTTTCAGTCGGTTTTTGATGGAAAATTAAGGAATAGGTTCATATAAGGTGGATATATAAGAAACCTAGAAGGCCTGTGCATATATATTCAAGAAAATGAATAGTATTTGGAATACTGTCAGTAATTTTTTTAATGCTCTAAGACAGTAAACCTGCCTGTTCTTTATGCAAACACTCAAAAGAACTCACCTAATATAAACACTTACTGCCAGTTGATGGCTAGTTTCCCTTTAACCAAAGCAAAACGAAATTTTACTTGTATCACGCTGTGATTTCCCTCCCTGCCCATCTTTCATCTATTAGTCTTCATGCTTCCATCTTCTGAAAAATTGACTGTTTTTCCCAATCCTCAGACCTCTTCCCTCAGAGCAAGCCTTGCACAGGGTCTCTGTTCCCCTGGCAATCAAAACATACACTCCCTTGAGCTTCATTCAGCAGTGCATGCTGTTATACAATATTTTTAATGGGAATAATGCCTCAAAACCATTATTTTAACTTCAAATAATGCCTCCCAATTCATGTTAGCACAGCATTTTCTGCACAGCCTTCCTTCCCACTTTTGGAGTGAAATGGGAAATTTCTATCTGACAATCAAGCCCCTACTCCCCTCTTTGGATCATCCACTGAGGATAAGAGATTTGCTCCTTGTTTTTTGCACATTCTAAAAGAATAATTTTTGTATCATGTTGCTAGAGCATAGTATTTCATGAATGTAACATTTCTCCATTTTTTTTTGTTGTGAGGACAAGTGTTGTGGCTCAACACCAGCCCTCAATTGAGCCCCACACAGCCACATGCTCCCTCCCCTTCCCTCCACCACATTGGGATGGGGAAGAGAATTAGAAGAGAAAAGGTGAGAAAACACATGGGTTGAGATAAAGACAGTTTCATGGATAAACCAAAAGCCACTCACACAAGTAAAGCAAAACAAGGAGTTAATTCACTACCTCCCATAGTCAGGCAGGTGTTCAGCCATCTCCAGGAAAGCCAGACTCTGTTACATGCAGTGGTTAAACAGAATTGCAAATGCCATCACTCCAAACATCCCCCACTTCCTCTTCCCTCATCTCTATATGCCGAGCACGTTGTGGTGTGATATGGAATGTCCCTTTGCCCAGCTGGGGTCAGTTGTCCTGGCTGTGTCCTCTCCCGACTTCTTACATACCTCCAGCCTTCCCACTGCTGGGGTGGGGTGACAGGGAGAAAAGACCTTCAGTCACTGCTCAGCAGTAACTAAAACATCCCTGTGCTATCCACACTGTTTTCAGGAAAAATCCAAAAGAGAGTCCCATGCTAACTACTTTAAAGGAAATTAAGTCTGTTCTAGCCAAATCAGTGTGACAAGGAAGGGAGGGAAGTATTTTCTAGTAGTTCAACCTTCAAAGAAACTTACTGTACCATTTTACATGCAGTAAATTATTTTTTTCCTCAATGTCTCGATTCAGGCAACATAACCAGTGTGTTGCTTCTTTTCTTCAGCAGATTAGGTCTCAGTCCCACAAAGTTTTATCAGCACAGTCATATTTTAAACTTTGGGATAGCTTTGTAACTTCTAAAGTGCACAGCTAGTAGGCAGCTAAGATGCTTTACTACCTTTTAGAACAAAAAATACAGAATTCCCAGGATTCAAGTTTGTCAAAGAAATAGAGATGCCTGTCTGGTCTGGCCATCTTTTTGGATGACTTGGAGGGGTTTTTTATATTTAGCTCAGGGACTGGAACAGCATGGGACAAAACCAAACTTGTACTGTCTTCAGAGTGCAAGGAAACACACCATTGTGTCCCTCCTGAGTCCAGATACTATTTCAGGAATGTCACATTGAACACACTTTAATTTTTAATTGAGCTTTTGAGTTCTTATGGATGGAAGCTCTCATATAAGTGAGGTCCCTGTTATCTCTATAAACAATTACTTCATCAATATTTGCTTTGCCAAAGTTTTACATGTCTCTTAATTTATTTACAAGCCTCTGAAAAGTGTCTATAACCTTAAACCCTTAGATCCCTGGAGTATGGTGAAAAGCGAATTCAATTGGGTAGCACTAAGGCTGTTTGCCAGAGCTCTGTAGAATGGTCTACTGAGGTTATATACTTTGCTCTCCTCAGTCTGTCTGTCATTTAATTTATTCCTGGCTGGTGTAGACATCCAATATTGTAACCATGTCTAGCTCCCTGTAGTAAATGCAGGATCTCACAGTGCTGCCAAACTCTGTGCCTCACAATGGCAATTAGGGGCCCATGTGATGGACAGATGAATTTCACAACCAAGGTGTCTGTCTGCGCTGTCTCCTACATTTTGCTAAAGTCCCTTGTGATGCGTAAACCAGTCAGATGATGTCCTAAATTTGCTCCTTGCACAGGATTGATTTTTGAAGAACACAGACTTGCGATGTCTCTCTCCTTTCTGCTCTGCTGGCAGATTGTAGCACCAGCCACTGCACTGGCATGGATATTTGTCTGCCAGGTGTGGTGGTTTGGTGCTACGTAAAAAATATAATTAAATACAAAGAGAGACTCATGGGTTGGAGTAAGGACTAGGAGAGGTCCCTCAACAATTACCATCCTGGGCAAAACAGTCTTGACTTGGGGAAAATTAATTTACTTCCAATTAAACCAAGGTAGGGTTATGAGAAATAAAAACAAACCTTCAAACACCTTCCCCCCAACCCTTCCTCCTTCCCAGGCATAACTTCAGTCCTGATTTTCTCTCCCTCCCTCCCCCACAGCAGTGCAGAGAGATGGGGAATGGGGGGACTGTGGTCAGCTCATCACACACTGTTTCTGCCAGGAGAGGACTCCTCACACTCTTCACCTGGTGCGCTGTGGGTCCCTCACATGGGGTTCAGCTCTTCAGTGACAAACAGATCCGCAGGGTCACAAATCCTGCCAGCAAACCTGCTCCACCCTGGGTTCCTTTCTCGGTGGGTCCACAGGCCCTGCTGGGAGCCTGATCCAGCGTGGGCTTCCCATGGGTCACAGCCTCCTTCAAGCAAGCCCCTGTTCCAGAGTGGGGTCCTCCATGGGCTGCAGATGGATCTCTGCATCCCCGTGAACCTCCATGGGCTACACAGGCACAGCTGCGTCACCATGATCTGCACCACAGCCTGCAGGGAACTCTACTCCTGAGCCTGGAGCACCTCCTTGCCCTCCTTCTTCACTGACCTGCATGTCTCCAGAGTTCTTTCTCTTACATGTCCTCACTCTTCTCTTCTGCCTGCTGCTCTTCAGCAACTTTCCCCCACCCCTTCTTAAATATGTTATCCCCAAGGCACTACCACCACCACTGATGGGTTCAGCCTTGGAAATGGCTGGCATGGGAGAATCTTCCAGCAGTTTCTCACAGAAATCACCCCTGTGGCCCCCCAATACTAAAACCTTGCTGTACAAACCCAATATACCATGACAGAATGGGATGCACAGTGGGACCATCTGAAGGAGGACTAGCATTTTAAACTACACCAATCCTACTGCTACAAAGATTTATAACATCTTTATCACAGTTTTGGACCTTCTGGCCAATTTTTAATAAACATGGTACATAGGTAATATTTCTTGGATGTCCGGCTGGAAGGAGGTTTCTCAGAATAGTCTGAAACTTGTTTGTGTACAAGAAAGAAAAATACATTGTTTTCTTTCTTCATAAGATCTGAAATGAGGAAAACAATAGATTCCACAATTCAATAACACGTTACCATTTCAGGCAAAAGGAATCTAGTTCTCTCTTGCTCTTCCTTTCTTACAGAATTCCTATTTCTTCCTTACTTCTAAGAAAGAAGCAGTGCAACATGAGACGTATAAAGATTTCCTTACAGTATACAGAACCTTTTTGGTTTGTTTAGGCTTTTTTTTTCCTTTTGTCATCTTTCTTTTCTTTGAAGACTGACTGATCTCTCTTTTTCCCTTCAGTGATTCAAAGTAGCAATTTCAGCAGGGTCTTTCCAGGAGTACTATCCTGTCTATCTTTGTATACTCAGTGACAAACAGTATTTTGCTCCTATTCTCATGCACTCATAAATAACCAGGTAACTCCTGCTCGAAAACAGTCTCTCAGAACATGCCAGATCCTCTAAGCATTATCTTATTCCATGCCAGAAAGCAGGAAATGTTTCCACAAAACTTAAGGAGAGTCATTGATCTCATGGAGGGTAAAATATTAGCATCAAATCCCATTACTGCTGTTGCTCCACATGCATTTATTCCTGTCCTTGATGTAGTGAATATCAAAAAGTTATCATGTAACTTGACATGAATCTCATTGTGGACTGTGACTGTTGCATCAGCTTCAATTCAGGAATGACAAATCTTCCAAAAGACACTGGAGAGCCTGACTTTTATCTCTGCACAATCTTACTGACTGTGATGAGTTTTAATAAATACAGATATTAACTTAAATACAGATATTAACCCTTCTGTTAACTTTTCAATTAACAACTGAAATCAGACTTAATTGGGAGGGGATGACAACTCAAAAACCCCGAAGTACAAGATGTGTATTTTTTTTCAGTTTTCCCTTCTCATTTGACTGCAACTCTATCCTTCCACTCACATAATTTTCTGAGCTGTAGTTTCCTAGAGGAGGAGATCAGAGACACCCTTGGCACAACCTCATTACTGTAATATATTTATCTTAACAAAACCCATGTGAGGTCAGGAAATGCCTCCTGTACCCCTGACAGATGCAGGACTGAGACATGGACAGACTAAAAGCTTTTTCTTGGATAGCAAGGAATGCCTGTGGTAAGTGGGGCACAGATCCCTAGATTAATGCCCTTCCATGTGAAATGCTTTTCATGGGTGATCATTCAAGTCTATAGTGAATCCTGTTTAGTTCTAAAATATGTTGATGACATAAAATTGATTTTCCTCTGTCACTCATTCTGCTTAAAAATCAGAATGGACATTCATGCTGCAGGTGCAACAAGTTTGGAAAGACAATGAGCATCACCTGGAGAGCCATGATGTGGTCATGGTATGCCTATCAGCCTCTTTCCAGAGAGGGCACTCAGAAGGGTATATTTACAGGTATTTTAACAGACCAGCAAAGAATTGTCTTGCCCATGGAGGGCAGGAAGTATTCAAGACTTAGCCAAATGTGGTTCTTTAAAGAAAATATGAAGAAAAGAGGGACGTATCAATGGGTATACTGTGGAAAATACACTGAAATCTGTAATTTCTGTGGCAGCTGATATTGGTTGTTAAAGTGTCCTGACAAATCATGTTATATATTGACAAAAAATAACACTTTCATTCTGTGGTATCAGCTGAGACTGAGGAAAATAATAGACTCTGCATTTAGGCTGTAAATACATTTAGGATGAAGGATTTTCTTTTGCTACTTCAAATTCCATTTTAAAAAATAACAAAGAAGGCAGTTTACCACCTGAGGTTTTTCTTCAACAAGGTTATAGTATTTAGTACATTCCTTAGACAGACTGGGAGGGGAGTATGGTGTTATAATGGCCTGCCCAAGGCCACAAAGAGATTCAGTGAATCAAACTGGATCAGGATTTAGGACCTTTTTGATTTCTAATCTATCATACCATTGCCCACAGGAACTTTTGTATTTTTGGTGAGACATAGAGAACATCTTTAGAATAGCTGTCATCAGTTTTTGAAACCTCTTGAAAATACTGTGCAATGCTAGCACATTAGTGTTGTGGTTTCCACCGTATCTTGCTAGACAACACCTCTTTACAATAATTTTTGTAGATTAAAGGTGGTGTTTTTTCAAATATTTCCTCAATATTTTTAAGTCTATGAGGAGATACAGGAGTTCATAGACCCTATCCTCCCACCAAGAATATGAGCCAAATTTTTAAACATAAAACCTGAATTCTGTGCATTTCAAGAAGAAAAATACTACATTTGTGAAATTCTGCTTTTACATTTACCAATGGACACTCAAACAATGATGCCACCAGCCTTCACTGGATTTATAAAGGATTATTGGTGTTGCAAAACCAAGGGTGTTAAGCTATTATTGGCTACAGTTGAAGAAGTAAGAGCACTTAGGCTAGTCCAGCAAAGACTCTTGGAGTATTTGTGAAAATCAAATCTTGTTAGTCTCAATGTTCTCTTTTTTTCTTATAGTGGATAAAAGGGTACTCACTTGCAGAACAAGTGTAACATTACTTACACTTCAATTATGTGCGTCTATCTCATATATTGCATGTTTTTATGATGTTGAGTGGTTTCAAGCCATCATTAGACAGATGTGTAGTCTCTCTGATAGTTCTCATTGCAGTTAAGTATTATCATGAAAATAATTTCAATTACATATTCAACAGTATTGTGCTCCAAAAATATATAGTGGCAAAGCCTAACACTTCCTTGGTAATACAGCCTGGAAGTCTATTTTTCAATAACAATAATTCTTCAATAATTATGATAATAATCTATATCTTTTATGTGTTCTATTCAGAAACATCCTGAAAAGGATGTTTTTTAAAGAACTTTTCTTTAGTCAAGATCTCACAAAAATGAGGGGATTTTATTTTCCCTTGTTTTCCCCTAGTTATCATAGGCAAAGTGAGGGAAAGGAAATAGTGAAACTGGTGATGAACTTCTAAAACATTCATAAAATAGATATCTTGTTTCTCAAGACCTAAAAGTATTGCTTCAATTTTTATTTTGTTGTTTTCTAAAATATTTTTATGCTACCCACCACATATAATTGTAATTTAAATCTTATTTTTGATGAAAAGCTGTTTTTTCCTTGATTTCAGGATTTTATTCATTCTTTCAAGCTCAGTGAATTAAACATACAACGAGATCAACAAGGCAACAATTGCTTATCAAATCTAGAATATAATAAGTAGAGGCAGGATGAGAGGACATAATCTTAAGCTGCACCAAAAGGGGTTTAGGTTGGACATTAGGTGGAATTTCGTCACAGGATGGCTTGTTAAGCATTGGAATGGGCCGCCCAGAGATGTGGTGGAGTCACCATCCCTGGAGCTGTTTAAGGAACAACTGTACAGAGCACTCTGTGCCCTGGCCTGGTTGATGTGGTGGTGTTCTCACATCCTCACGTGAGGCTGCACTCAACAGTGGCAGAAGCCTTTTCCAGCCTAATTGAGTCTGTGATTCTGTGAGCTACTGAAAGAAAAACCCAAAACACCTCTAGCAGAAATTCTATGACAGACCCTGTTACAGGGAATTGCAATCTTATATTATCAATTACAGGCTCTTCTAATGTATTTACCATGACCTACATAGTGGGAAGGGCCATTCAGAGGGTGGGATGTTAATCAGTGTTGAACCTTGTAGTTGCTGCAATATCTGCTGTTCAAACCCAAGCAAGAGATGTACTCTGTCAAAGGGAGAAGAAACCCTCCATAAAACCGGCAGCAATGGCTCTTTTCCACTGCCCCACAGAGATGAGAAGATCAGATCATGCCCCTGCACATCCCTGCAGAAGATTTAATTTGGGTAGGGTCCAAGAATGGGCATTACCTAAATGTTAACAACCCACTTCTTGCTGTTGGGTGTTGCAGAATTTCCCATAGTACAAGATCAGAGAAAACCAGCTCTGTTTCTATTTTAAGATGGACACTGCTACCGTCTAAGCCTTATTGGATCCAAAGTGGAAGGACAAAGTAAAACCTTTTCAGCTTTACAACGTGCCACACACGGCTGATGAATGAGATTTAGCATCCGACATCCCTCTTGTGTTTGATCTACTGCAGGTGCAGCCCAGCAAACTGATCCATCATTTTTTGAGTCATAAGTGGCTGCTGGCTCATACAGCTCGTGCTTGAGAGAAGGTTTCCCAGTGAGTGGTGACACTTGCTGAGCTCATGTCTGGGAACATGCTGAAGGCAACGGTCTGAGGCTGACATTTAATAATGAGCTGCAAATCACAGGTGAGGGAAGACCACCCATTTAGGTGATCTGTCACTGAAAATGCTCTGTTTACTATCGAAGGCTAAGGGTGCTCTTTTTTTAATCTCAGCTTTAAAGAAAAATGGTTATTTTCTGTTCCCACTGTAATAGGGGCTTTGTCCTGCTGTACATAAGGTAAAAAGCCACTCTTTTTCTCTTTGTTTTCACTGTTCAGCAATGTTGCTTCCATTGTCTTATGATGATATTCAATAATAGAGGCTACCAGGAGCTTTTTTTATACAAGCTCTGCTTTGATTTATAGCACAAGAATATGCCCATAGGCAGCTGAGGGTAAGTCAATCTGTAAGCACAGCAATCCTGGAGGAAAGCATCATGAGTAACTTGAGAAGGCTGAAATCTTTTTGATGCTAACATAATCGACAAAACCTCAAAAAGAGAAAATGGAAACATTTTGCACAACCTATTTTGGGAAATCTCTCCTTTCCCTCCCTTCATGCTCACACTAGGTTTATTTTTAAATCTGCAGGCACAGTAGTGCAATTTTCATCACTGTGATAGTCAGTGGCTGTGGAATGGCAATTTACATCACACTGGTATTTTGTCAGAAGCAAACGCAAGACTCCTTTACAAGGAACTTGCTCAATTAGCAAGCCCATATTTAATAACATCCCTGCCTATATTAACTGGTATTTAAGATTTAATGCAATTTCTGTAGCAGTAGAACCTATGCAAAATCATTTAATTTACAGCCAGACTGGATACATAAATTACAGAAATCATAGAGGCTCTAATTTTCAATGGCACACACTATGTTTAGAGAGCATCTTAAGGGCTTTCTCTTAAAGCAAATCTCAGAAACAAGATACATGCAAAGATTCAACAAGAGTTGTGCCTTCAGTAATAATTTTATTTCCTCTATTCTTTACAATTTCACTGTAAAGTCCAATATAATAGACACACTTCTCTGTTACAGCCTTGAGAATAAAAAGGGATTCTGACCTCCGAGGTCGTCCCTGTGTGATCCAGACTAATAGATGGAGGCCATTACCATGGATACTTGATCCTTGGTGGCTGGGGAAAGAGAACAACAGTCAACAGCCACCTTGAAAGCCAATTTTAAAGGAATGTGGAAACCAAGGAAATCTGCTGCAAGTAACGATTCACTACAGTTGAGCAGACTTTTTTATGATAAACAAGGGGAGGAGATGGCAAGAAAGCTTGCTGACCTGTGCACCATACTCCCCAGCTGTAAGGAAAGCGTCCTGGCAGAAGTTTGTTTGCAATGTCCCTGTTCAGCCAGATGCTGCCCTGCTAATGAGCATCAACACTGGCACGTCAGTACCCAGCGTATCAGCACAAGCAGGTGAAAGTCAGCCAGAGGAAAGCAGCCAGTGCCAAGCTCCACTCAGGCACCACCACTGTAACAGGAACAGAGCAAAACTGAATGAATCAGCCTGAAGTAGATGTAAAACTACGTGGGAAATCAAATCCATTTTTCAAAACAATTTTTCTCTGCCATGTTGGCTTCACCCACCAACCACAATGACTCTGTTATTCCAGGTTTAAGCCTTCACTGTTTCTACTGCACTTATTAAAAAAAAAAAAAAAACAAACTAAAAGAACAACAACAAAAAAATCCAAACAAAAACAACCAAAAAAACCTACTCCCCCTCCCCCAAACTGTTCTATAGGAATATATAAAATCTTTGTAGGAAACAACAGTGTTTCCCATCACCTCCCTCCATTCTCTTTGTGGTAGAACAACACATATGGGTGGTTAGTTCTACTCAAGTAGCAAAATATCATGAGAAATGCAACAGTTTACAAGTGATCTGTGAGATCCCACAACCATCACTGTGTAAAAAAAATTGCCTGTGTTCTAACAATACTGACCTTGTCTCACACAAGGTCACCAATATTTTTATCTGGTAAGTGTGTATTTAAGAAAGTAGGGGCAAGGGGAAGGAAGAAGAAGGCAATATTTTTTAAATGAGTACAGGTAAGGAGAGTAATGATGATGAGAAGTTACTTCCAAGAAGATTTGTTTGATGTAAGAGTGTGCAGCTCTGCTACTGAGATAAAAGTAAGATGATCAGCTGGTTAAAAATGCATGTGAAAAATGTATGAAGGTCTTACATTAAATCAGTGAACTCTACCAAAGTAAGGAAACAACACTTTCAGGACACCGTCAAAGTCAGTAAGGAGCATTTGAATCAAGGCCAAAAGGATCCATACTTCTGTTGCCTTCAGCTTTTACCCTGCCATCAAAAGAGGACACCCCGTGGTTCACTTTCAAGGGAAACATGAAGCAATGCTGTGAATTTTGTCTTACCTTTTCTGTTCCTTTACAGTAACATTAAAAATAATGTTTATTATAAAGAACCAAGCTGAAAGTCCTGACTGTTACTTTGAATGGTACTGTCAGTTGTAAATGGTGGATCAAATTCTCATTTACTAATGAGCATTTACTACTGCTCTAGCAATACAAAGGGTTTGACACCTTGGTTAAATTTGACACCTTGGTTAAATATTTGCAATCAATTTCATTCTCTACTTCCAATACAGAGAAAATCCTTGGAATGAATGGTCGGAATCCTGATCTACTTTAGATGAGCTTCCAGCAATGAGTGGGTCTTGGACTGAACATGCCATTTAAAAAAATTAGAAGAAAAACATGAAAAAGCACTGTGTTTCAACTTCCACATGTGCATGCACAAACTGCCCCCTCCCCAAAACTAGCCTTGAAAATAAGGGAGATTAACTTGCAAAGTTATGTTGAATATTAAAAGTTCAAACCAATATTGATGGTTTAAATAAATACACTGTGGTAGTGCAGAGCAGAAAGGTTTCTGAATTGTTATTTCTTCTAAGGTTGCATTTTGGTGAGGTTTGGTTTTGGGTTTTTTGGGAGCTTTGTTTTGTGTGTTTGTTTGTCTTGTTTTTTTAATTAAGAAGTATGGAGATAAAATGTTTACCATACCTTTGCTGTGAACATGAATCTTTGAGTTTTGGTCATAAATGGGTAACAAGGTCTACTGGAAGAGAGTGTGTACATGCTTGTGTAGAATGATGCAAATCACTCAATTTTCTTTAAAAAACCCCAACCACTGATCATTTGAGTATATTTTAAAGCCAAAGATGATGTCTGCTGCAGTGTGCCTTTGCAGCTTCCTCTGTGTAGAGCAGCCGTGTGGCTTTCAATACAGAATAGAGCTCTGTCTTCCCAGCTTGCCAATAACCCTTAGGCCATGCTTCCAATTGTTTTCATTACTGATTAAAGAACAACTCCTTATAACCAAGATGCTATCAAAGATGTAACATGCACCACCATCGTAAGAACCATCAACATCACTTGCCTCCTTTTCCTGTTTCTGTGTGGTGTAGATGAAGTCTATAGTTAGCGTTTGCTATTTTGCGACATGGTGTCTGAAATTAATTAAAGGTTTGGCACTTTTCGTGTGTTATGCAGATATATTTCCTCTGTTACTACATTCTTCACCACACATTAGGTGTTAGAATCCTCAGCACATTGCAGGCGAGATGGATGTTTTTTCTACAAGAATAAAAACTGTGAAATTGAGATTTTTTTAATGATGTAGAACAAAGCATATTTTTGGATCATACAGCGAATCTATGAGACTCTCTTAAAAATAAAAAAGCAACAAGTTATGCCTTCTTTTTCCATTTATGCTGTAATGATTTAAATTTCTCAAAGCATATGGTGAGAATCAGAATTATCCCTTCTCCACCTACTACTCACAATTTCTTGCCTACTGATTTCAGCACCTAATCTATGGTGCTAAAACCAATTAGTGATACATCAAAGGTTTTTGCAGTTGTAAGTTTTGGACCACTACAGAACATTAGCACATGAGCTTCTCATTATAGGCAAAGATATATGTGATCTTTGATCATGTGATAAAAAATACATTCAAAATATGTTTTCTTTGGCAACCTTACAATCTCCTAATTGAAGAGAAAAAGCATATTACATAGTTCTTTGCAAGGCTGGAATCTGCTGTGATAAGGATTGTACACAAAAAACCAGTTGTAAATGAGAAAGGCTAATTTAATTTCTTTTTCTGAAACTTTTAGCTTTCAAAAGTCGTAGAAGGTTGGTTTTTACAAATCACATTATTTCAAGGGCCTTTCTGGATTAATATTTTGACAAAATCTCAATCCCACAGATGTGCTTAACTTGTGGCACAGAGCAGCCTCACCAAAGTCAATGAAACTACGTCATGCCAGCTAAAATTAAGCATCAAAGCATGAATCAGTAAATGCCATGTTCTCCTGTTGGCTGGTTCCCAGTGTGCCTCTCCTATTTGCATGAAGTGTATGGACCAAAGCAAGTGATGAAATCGATGGTGAAGCAGCACATTGCTTTAGAGCTCAGACCACTTGACAGGCTATTCATTTTCTCCTGCCATTCCCCATCCCTTCACAAAGTTCTCCAATAGTCAGATTTAAAAATAACAAATGGAACACTGCCATTTGATATTAGATCACCAGGAACAATTATTTATAGTCCTTTTCTTCCACAGAGAGGTATTTTTCCATCCTTTGGAACCTGCGCCCAAGCCTGGCGCATATCAGCCTGTGCTACGTTTTGGCAGAGCATCAGAAGAGAAATAAAAAGTGCTTGGAGCTAATGGGAAGATGAGATGGACTGGGCAGATTTAGTGTGAGCTGTGGTAACCATACTCCAAAGTAGGACGAGAGGGATGGGGGAGCTGGCAGGTCTGACCTTTGCTTCTTCCTTTTGCTTTGAAGAAATTGGATTTGTCTTAGGACATTAAAAAAAAAAAAAAAAAGAAAAAGTGAAAGGAGAGAGAAAGGGACAAGTGAGAGGAGGAGGGGGAAAGAAAGAAGGAGAGGGGGAGAGACAGACACAAGGGAGAGAAGGAGGGAGGGACAGACAAAGAGACAATCCTCCTTCCTCTTGCCCAGGAGATCCCTTAGTCTCAGACTAAGTTGCTTAGATTGGCCACTGAGATAAACATTTCAATTTCATAGTCATAAAATCACACTGGAATTTCCAGCATAAGTAAAAGCAATATCCAACATGCAATGATTCAGAGAAGGAAATAGATACCCTTTGCTACAACTGTAACACTTTGTTCCAAGAATTACAGAAATTTATTGGAGAGTTTTTCTCTTGAGAGAGAGTTTGACTCTTGAGAAAAGTTTTCTAAACACTCTTTGCAGGAGGTTTCTCCCTATAGTTTCTTTGCGATGGAGGGTGCAGAGTTTTCTCTTAACAGATCAACTTGGATTCTCATTTTTTAAAATGCTTATTTTGCTGATGAAGGGACAACACCAGAAAAAAAAAAAAAAGCATAAATTTTAAATATACTGAAGCTTTTTCTTAACTTGTGTTCTCATCAGGTTAATTCCCTTTTTCAGGTTTCGAACTATAATAGTGCTCTTGAAAGTAGTCTTTGGCATACCATCATGAATTTCATAACTCCTTTTCCTAACTACATCTCCCACACTTACACTGATTAGCAACACAGGATGCCTTTCACAAAGCCTAATTTATGCACTGGGGTTCTTCAGGTCTCAGTAATTTCTAGAAAAGACTATCCCTGATATAATGAGAGTCACCCCACTTTGAACATGACTGGTATATCCTGGTGAATACTGTAAGTGAGTCAATATTGAAATCTTTTTTCAGGATTGTTTCTTCCTATCTATTGAAACCCAATCTCATGACTTTTGAAATATGTACACTAAAGCACAATTAAATCATCTAATCTTTTCCTCCATCTCTTCTCCTGAATGGCAGGGAATAAATCTAATTCAAATATTATTTCTGTGGTTCAGAGGCAGACACACAGATTTTTATATTCCTCCTCCTTTTTCAAGACACCCACTTCCTCTAGATTTCATTTTCTCTCCATGCAATAAAAAAATGAAATAGCATAGGGTTTTTTTAAATTTAATTCCTTTTGTTCTTAGTGTGCCTATATGACATGACAGTGAATAACAGCACATGTCAAGAAAACAATTACATAGCACCTCTGTATTGATTTGTCTAATTCCAACTCAAAGCAAAGTTGGTTGCTTGGACATGGCTGGCAAACCAGAGTGGTTTGTGCACCTGTTTTACCTTTCACTTCTATGTAGTTAATTTTGTCTTAGAAGAGAGCAATCTGAAGCATATCCACAGGGCACCACGAGCACATTTAGGTAACTTATTCATACAGAGGGAGGTACCCTCCTAGTGTAGGTTCTACAAACTGAACTGAGTTGGAACTTGGCTGTAAACCCAGACAGCCAAGTGCAGCTGAGCACCCAAGGAGCAGCATGTTTGCTGGCTGGATGTAGCTGAGGCAAAGGTCACAAAATACAACATTTTTCTTCACCTAAGAGAACTGGAGCCCAAGTCTCTTTCAACTCCAAAAGGCTGCCTTAATCACCATGCAATAAAATATTTATTTTTGTTTTCTCTTATTGAAGAAGGCTAGTTGCCATCACTAATATATTAGCAAGACCTGGTTGGCATCTTTAAATGTCCAGTAGGGCAAAGGAGCAGAATAACTGTATACCCAGCATGGACAGAGCATCCTGATCCATGAGGGAGCTTTACTCAGCAGACAGGGATCCTCCTACCAGAGCACAGCAGGGCAGTGTCACATCCAATGGGAACCATGACTTCCGGCTCTGTTTAACAAAAAAATGCTTTCCAGTAGAGGATTTGTCATGTGGGGCTCACCTTTTGTCATTGGGATTGGGCATGGGTGGAGGGAGCATATGGTGCATGAGCTGGACAGCCCGGCCAAGGCTGCACCTCTTGGGTGGAGGACCCTGGGTGGTACCTTTGAGCCAAGCAAACGGCTTTTCACATCTGCTTTTCAGATTTACAACTCCAAAAAAGCAAAGAGGCAAAAAAAAGTCACTCCTGGGAATCTGGCCTGTTGCTGTCTACTGGAATTTTAAAAGCCACAATGAAAGGCAGTGACAGATATGGATGCTCAGGTATTTCCACTTTTCCCTCAGTCAGTTTCCACTGCCCAGCAGCAGTTCATGCTTCTGACTCATGGGATGTTGCTGCTGTTTGCCTGGGGACCTTTTGGGATGAGGTGACCCAACACAGCAGATAGTAGTTACACTACCATGTTGTTTAACTTCTTTATTTGGCAAATAGTTCCACGTTGCTGTCAGATGAATTCCTTGCCATGAAAACAACAAAAAAAAGGGATCTTAGAGGCCTAAAATCACTTGTAAATTGAAGTGTTTGTCTCTTTTCAAACCATCTGCCTCATATATTTAGTTTCTGTTTGCTCAGTCTTATAGGAGGAAAAGGAAGGAATGAAATTCAATGACATGAACCAATCATGACGACGGTAATGAGGGAGTGTTTAACCAAATCAAAAAGCTGAACAGAGAATAGCTGCACTGAAGTTTATTTTAAAGCTATAGCTTGCAAATTTGGAAAGTATCCAGACTAGTCTTATGTCCTCACATGAGAAATTGAAATAAAACTGTAACACATACACACACACATGCACACATATCCAAGTAGAAGGATATCCTTCACACAAAACATATTCCAAATGTATTTTGTTGATACTCATTAAACATAAAACATAAAACATTAAAATTTTGAAAGGACTGTGGTGCTATTTATTACATCACTTAATTTCTAAAAGATTTCTAAAACAGCGCTTTCCTACTAATAGGATATACTTATGTATATATTTCCTCGTCCTCTACAAATTGCCTCTTTGCATTCAATTGGCTTTTATATTATAACAATTCTCTTTAGGTAGATCTTGTACATTACTTTTTCCTGGATTAATGACAGAAACAGTCATTATGTAGGTAAATATTGGATATTAATTAGTTTTCATTAAATTAATGGGGGAAAAAAAGGAGAACATATATTTAAAATATAAGTATGGAAAATCCATAATCTTGGCAGCTAAAATTAAAGATAACTGTAAACTCAATAAAAATCAAAAAAGCCCTGAAGTCTGGTTTTACTGGAAGGAGATTTACACTTGTGCAAACGCAGAAGAAATAAACCAAGCTTATTATTTCAGGAAACAATGCATTCAGCCCAGTTACAAGAACAGCTCTGCTCATTTTCATACAGAGTATCATAGCCCACTTCTTTTAAACTACAGCCTTCTTTCTGCTATGCCATAGCAAGACTTTTGTTTTGTTCGTTTTTTTAAAACCAGGTGCTGATGAGCCTATTTAGACTCAATCATGTCCACAGGAAAATCTAGAAGCACCCTGTGTTTTTTCTCAGCTAGGGAGACTGTTTGACCTGGCAGTTGGAGATCCCATCTGGAATACCTGCTGGGGTTTAATCTCCTCAGCCTCGTGTGCTCTCTGTGATGCTCTGGCTCAGCCGGAGCCACGGGGCAGAGCCAGGCTTGCAGCAATGTCACCTGGAGAGCGAGGCCGTGGGGGCATCAAAGGGACGCTGCCCACCCCAGCCCCCCGCTGGGATCTGAACTCACTTGTCCCCATTCTCCTCTCTCACAGATTCCCTGACCACTGTCATTCGCCTCTGTAGGTGGAGTTGTTTCTCATTTTCCCTGGTGTAGGAGAGCCATCAGTCCCTAAGCTTGCTGCGGCAAGGACAATTTATTATGATGGACATCTCAATGCCCTCAGCAATGTTTCTCAGGATTTTCCAGGGTACCTTTAAAATAGGATGTAGCCAGGCTTTCCACCAGCACATAGAACCTTTACTTAATAAAGCTGAACAAACTAATTACAGCCAGGAAAAAAATAAAAAATTAGAAAGTTTTATATGCATTAGCATCTTTCCCTGATCCTAAATTTTCCCAAATTTGCTGTTATTTAAAATTCTTCGATGAGTGGTTTCTGTAAACATACCAGCCTATAATTTGCTCATGCGATACTTGTTCTATTTTTTATTATTATTCTTATTATTTTGATTCACAATTTGCTATCTGCGTGGTGGGTCTGATCCTCGGAATCACATGGTTGTCCTTCTGCTCGAGACTCCCTGACTTGCAGCAGAGTTTTCAGATCATCACAGAAAAGTGTTTCCACCCATGTTTATGTAAATAGATGTTCTCACTTTTTTTTCACCATTCCTTCAATGAATATATTTAGAGAAAAAGTCACGCCTTTAAGTGGTTACAATAAGATGCTAGGAGAAGGTTACAAGTGTTGCTAATTAGGGAAGACATATCCAGTGAAAAAAGCTTGGAATGATTTACCAAAATTTACAGAATTCCTCCAGAAATCATAGGCGGTTGGGAGAGCTCAAATTGCCCACTTCAGGTTATAAATCCCATCTTTTTTTGCTTTTCCTGTCCCAGCTCGCCAAGGAGGCTCCCTAGCATCCCGTGTGGGTTATTTAGAGGCTGCAGGGCTTGTGAAAGCCATGGCTCAGCGAGGACCAGCGACCTCTGGAGCAGCAGCTTCCACCCTTGACAGCTGTTTGGCACTCTGGAGGGAAAAGCCCTGCGGCTGCAGCCCAGCTTGGCTTGGTGGGAAATGCTGATCCCGGAGAGAGGGGCAGAGGATGCACCGCAGCCTCCGGATGAGGGTACACCGAACGCGGAGGGACAAAGCTCCTCTGGAAACCATGTCCTCCTCGAGTTGCAGCCGCAAGCAGCTTGCAATGGAGCAAGAAGGGAGTTGCCTTGTTTGCCTGCTTCTCCCAGGCTCCTGCCGTGCTCGATAAGCGGCTCTGATGACTTGGGGACAGCTCCCGGGACCAGGCTCCTCTCGCTCGCTCCGCTAGAGGGCTTGGCTGGCGTCCGGGAAGGAGGGCAAAGCTGGGAAATTCCGCTTTCATCTACACACAGACCGACCAAAAGTGAGACTTAAGAAGCGCTACTAGGCTTTCTTCTCTTTGTTAAAAGTTTGCCTGGATATTTTTCTCAGCACAGTCGTGATATCAACCGTGGAATACGTACACCCGAACTCTGGGGAGAGACCTCTGCCTCTTTGCAGAGACTTGTCATGCAAGACCAATATCCACCGAGGTCTTACATCTGCGATTATCATTGGAATTTGGGGATTTTAGAAGTGGATATTTTGTGGGTTTATCATTCCTGCTATATTTTATAAGCTTAAAAAATTTTGCTTAAGTTGACTCACTCCTGGAGAACGAAAAATATCTGATATAAAAATAAAGACAAACCATAACCATAAACTAATTCTCCTACTGCATGTGCACAGAACCACAAAGACCCTGAGTCCATCCTCCTCAGTTAAATTTGGTGTTAATATTATCAAACAGGTGTAAATGTGGTTGTGTCTATCTTACATGCTAACCATCTAAGCAAGGGCTTCAGTTCCATTGTTTTATAACCAAGTTTATTTCCCTGAAGTATCTCTACACTCAAAATAGAAGTGGTCATTATCAAATGGATTTAAAAAAAGGCAAAAAATATTTAAATCTCTTAATACATATGCTAAGGGACTATTTTCTTCACAGACCAGTTAAGGAGCTAACGTAATGTTGCTTACAGTATCATTCCAATCCAGAGAAAAACCCCATGTTGTAAGGATGAATTCCAATATAGGATGAAAGTGCCAAAAGCAAGACTGGGAAGTGCTTAAATCAAAAAAATGGAGCAAGATAAAATCTATTTGTGACTTCCTGTTTGTCCACAGCTTCTCTCAGGTATTTATTGCTATGTCCTTCACACTCAGTCTCCTCTAGCCCCTGCAGCTACAATTTTATTCTCTTTTATCCAAGTCCAGTTGGAATCCAGAAAACACCCAAGCTGTTCATCTTAGACTGTCTGCTCAAGAGCTGGCAGCCTCTGCCTTCTCCCTTCATCCCAATTTTTTAGCAATTAATATGCCTTCATAACCACTTCCACTGTGTGGAGAGGCAACTACCACTCTCTTGGTCTTAGACACGTCTGCTAAGCTCATAAGTCCTCCTTCCCCCAAAGTCACAGTGCTCAGGGCCCCAGCAAACCTTTCAATCTTTAGCTCTTTGTTGCTTTCTCAAAATCCCCATATCGGATTGTGTGCCTTTTCCCTCCAGATCCTTCAAAACAGCTAGTTAGAAACTTTTCCTCCCCCAGCCCCTGCCTCTCCTGAGCCTAAAATTTTGTTTCTTTCCTCCTTTTCTACCTTGTCCTGCTGGGAGGGACATCTTTTTGCTGTCTAAATCCTGGGTACCAATGGAAGAGCAAATGGAGAGTGTGCAAAAAAAGCCCTTCCTCCTCTCAGTCCTGGCTCTAGTCCTTATGAGATGGGGTCTGAAAGTGAAAAATTACTTGCAGATTTTTTTAAACTTTATTGAAGATGAACAGATTTTTAATAGAATGGCAAAGTGTACAAGACTAACAAATATCTTGCAAAGATAACACAGAAGGTCTACTGCTTCTCAAAAGGAAATACACAAGATTTTAATGAGGAAAAATGATCCTTGTTTTTGCCTTGTTTTTGGAAAGGCTAATCAATCTGGCCTATTATTTCTAATTAGACAAGCTAACTTAGTAAGAAACAATCCAATCAGTTTCTCCAGAAATGTAGACGTGCATATATATGCGTGCCTGTGCAATAATCTGCTCAGAGAGAGGTATTTTTTGTACACTATTTCTGAGGTACAGGCTCTGCCTTGCCATCTCCCTTTCTGTCCTTACTCTTCCACTACACCATTTTTGCTTTGCTGTTTTCTTTCACTCTTCCTCACACAGGTTCTTTCCTGACACTGGTGACCGTCTGACAGTCCTGTCAGGCATTCTCACTTTGTCCTTTCAACCTTCTGCTCTTCTTTCACCTTCCTGTCTTATGAAGGTTTCTATGGCTCCTGTTTTTGCAGCCCCCTCTTCCCCTTCCACAAAGGATACTAGAGATCATGATTTTCGAAGGGCACAGTAGAACTGTAGCAGTCCAGCAGAGTGAAGAAGTTGGATTGTGAGCTCTTGAGGACAAGGACTATACTTATGTTTCTCACATATATTGAAATTACTTTGCCACCTATATAATGCTTAATAAAATGAGCAGTGGTGTCAATATACCTTCCCTTTGCTCCCTCTCCTAAAGCTATTTTTGCTTATATTACATTGCTAACATAGAATTTACAGAATCATTCCTGTCTTTATTGGATTGAGACTCATGACTTTTTCAACACCGTTCACATAAATGTTGTTATAAAATCAGAAGAATAAAAATTCTTCAGTTCCATGGAGATACAGTGTGCAAAGCACTTTTATTCCAGTCATATTGATTTCAATCACTTCTGTAACAAGACTGTTACCTGACATATAACACAACCAAAATGAGAATTTAGAGTTCATCTGCAACATTTTGGCTTTCTTTTGCTTGTAATATAGCATAAAAGTTTGCCAAGTTTTAACATATATAGATGGTGACCTAATGCAGAACATACAGATTAAATGAGGTTTTGGAATAAACTACATATTATTAAGCATTGTCAGTATTCTTAAACTAAAGCTATGTATATCTTGTATAGACACAGATATAGAAAATATTGTTTGTGGGAGTGAGAGACATAGTGGTTGGATCCAGATTTCTTCATTTTGGATAGTTTGGATAGTTCCTATTTACAACTTGAAGACTTCCTGAAAAAGGTTTGTGATTAAGGGCATTTAATTTTCTGATTTTTATGAAGGTCTTTCCTCCTCTCTTAGCTTTTTGTAATTCACTGATTTGATATATGTCCTAATTTTCCTCACAATTCTTAAGTATGAGAATTAGCAAGTTAAAATGTGTTTCTCTGCCAGAAGAAAAATTGTTTGTCTCCTGATTTTCCTTCAGGTTATGAAATCTTCCCAAAGGAAATGCTATATACTTTTATATTTTGTTATAGGCAAGACCCCGTTCTCTCTTGCAAAACTGATGACTTTAACAAGTTTTCTCCTTGTAGAAGGTTATCACCCTCTAAAAAAATTAAAATTAAAAAACAGAGTTTGCAATGTGCCTGAAACCATAGAATAAACAATTGGGAAATTCCAATTTTTGCACCCACTGATGATTAACTAATGTCAGACTTCACAAATGTCAGTAATGGCGGGTTTAGCAAGACATACGCAATTCATGTGCTTATTCCATTGCAAGCTTCCCACACTTGATAACTGATGAAATGCCCCTATCTCTGTTGCCAAAACTTTCACCTTTCTACTTCCTCCAGCAGCTCATGAGAAGTTAGCTTTCTTAATACAGACTGTTAAAATACAATGAAGGGTAAATGGAACATAATATGAAAATTCCAAACATAAGAAATATTCTGCTATGTTATTATTTGTGACTTTTAAATAGTATATTTCTCCATCCTCATTTATTTACAACTGAGTGAAAATGCAAGAGAAAATACAGATTTAAAGCTCAACTTGCTGCAGAGCACATAACTATTTTCATCTATCAAATAAAACATCTTTGTTTTCTTGTTGCTAGCATCAAAAGGGAAGGGAGCAATAAATAGTAGGAAATGGTCAAAAATTGAGATCAGCAGACAGAATAAGCAGACTTCAGTAAGGTTTGTGACACTGTACCCCATCAGATCCTCACAGTTTGGGCTGGATGAGCAGTGAGGTGACAAATGGCAGTACATCTGAGACCAGAGAGTGGTGATCTGTGGCATGAAGTCTAGTCAGAGGCCAGTGGCTGGCAGTGTATCACTGGGATGCAGTCCCATTCAACACTTCTTTACTGATCTGCATGATGGGGCAGAGAATTCCCTCAGCTGTTTGCTGATGACACAGAACTTGGAGGAGATGCTGATACACCAGAGCTGTGCCCTGATCCAGAAGGACCTCAACAGGTTGGAGAAATGTGCTGCCAGAAACCTCACAAAGCTCAACAAGGGGAAGAGCAAAGTCCTACACCTGAGAGGAGCAGTCCCAGTCATTACCAGCTCTTTCTGGGACCACCTGGCTGGAAAGCAGCTTGGCAGACAAGGACCTGGGAGCTCTGGTGGAACCAAAGTTGAACATGACCCAGCAATGTACAAAGAAGACTAATGTATGGGCTACGTTAGAAGGTGCACTCCCAGTAGGCCAAGCTGATTCTTCCCCTCTGTTCGGTACTGCTGAGGCCACACTTGGAGTACTTGATCCAGTTTTGGTCTTCCCAGTACAAGAGAGACATGGACGTACTGGAGGGTGTTCAGCGAACAGCCACAAAGATGATAAAGGACCATTTTTCTTGTGAGGAAAGGCTGAGAGAGCTGGGGTTGCTCAGCCTGGAGAAGAGAAGGCTCAGGGAGAAATAGTCAATGCATACAAACAGCTGAAGGGAGGGTGCAGAGAAGATGGAGCCAGGCTTTTCCCAGGGGTGCCCAGTGACAGAGTAAAAGGCACTAACAAAAACAAAACGTGTTCCCTCTTAATATCAAGAGACACCTTTTTACTGTGAGAGTGACCAAGCACCGGCACAAGCTGTCTGGGGAGGTTGTGGATTCTCCCTCCTTGGAGATATTCAAAAGCTGTCTGTACACAGTGCTGAGCAATTTGCTTTAGGTGGTCCTGCTTGAGCAGGGGTTTGGATCAGATGACCTCCACAGAATCTGTTCAGCCATAGTGTTTCTGTGATCCTATGATTCTCTGAAAATTTCAAATTGACCTCCAAAAGCTGGTTTAATACAATGATAAGGACATAAACCAGAGGATAAAAAGACCTGCTGCTGGTGCCATCTCTAGAACCTGTGGCTTAGTAGCAGGGTTATTAATTTCTTTATCTTGTTTATCTTGCACTTCTGCTATTACATTGTTTTTTGGATCTTCAGACAATTACTGTAAATCAGTATATTCTTCCATTTGTCTCCTTTAAATCCCTATGATTTATGAAGAATATCTAGACAATGTATTTTCCTTGTCTGAATGGCTTCAAAAGGGAGAAATATTGGTTTCTACTTTTTCTTAACACAGATTTACAGAGTTGGTCTCTGGAGAGGTAAGTGGAACAAGTGAGAGGGGCACTTGGAGAACTGAATACTTCTGACAAAGTTTTGGAAAAGCCAAACCAAAGATTAAAAAATACTCACAGCTTGAGAGCCAAACCAGCTGGCAGGCAACGTAGAAAAATGAAAATATTCCTATTCTTAATAATCAAAGCAGAAAATCCACAGAGGAAAACCCATGGTCCTTCTAATTTTTCCTTTCTACTTGGATCATCAGTTTTCGTGATTTCTGGATGAGGTAACAGGCTGCCATGACAATTGTCAGGAGACAGAGCTTTAACACAAGATATTAGAAATTCTAGAATGGGACTGCAG
Source organism: Acanthiza pusilla (assembly GCA_036630365.1). Taxonomy (NCBI): domain Eukaryota; kingdom Metazoa; phylum Chordata; class Aves; order Passeriformes; family Acanthizidae; genus Acanthiza; species Acanthiza pusilla. The sequence goes on from JAXCHO010000034.1 coordinate 49,331,812, forward strand.
TGTCAAAGCAGACAGGCCCCAGTAAATCCCTTAAGCTGTGCTGGAACAGGCAAGCACACACAGGTAGCAGTGCATGAGGCTCACTGTGGTTCTGAAATTGCACTTCATATCTTACAGGCTTATCAAGAAGTGCCCAACAATTCATCTTCTCACTTTCACATGGATTTTTATCCTGCAGCTGCGATGGATTCATGAGAAAACTTAAGTATGCCATTATTTTTTTAATAAAGAATAAAACAGCTGTTCATAAATGGAAATTTTTAAGTTCATTCTTTAACTTAAAATTTATTAAACATTAAAAAAACTTCTAAAAATACTAGGTAACAATTTTTTATCAGTCCTATGACCTTATACTAAGAAATTTTACATAGATGTTTGTCATAAATTTTAGACTACTAAGTTTGCAAACATATTCTATTCTAGTCTAACATTTTAGTCTACTGACTTGTACAAACATATATGCATGTGAGCCTATAGAAATCAAGTGTCCAAACTGGGACTTTCACAACATTTAGATAATTTTCATTTATCCATCTTTAAAATTCTTCAGTAACAAACAAGGCTGTCAGAGAATTTCCTGAGAGCAGAGAACTTCCTGAAAAATTGTGGAAAAACTGGAACTCATTTTTATTAAGGGCCGTTCAGGCAGTTCCAATGCCATTCAGGCAGTTCCAATGCCACTTAGCAGTTTGGTGGGACTTTGCAACATACAAATTCCCTTTCAAGTGGCCCCTTGCTGGTACAGAGTCCATGTGGAATGACTGATGTGCGATCAAGACCCAGGGAGGAGAAGAACAGGGCAGAAAATGGGCAGTATGGACCTGAGACAGTTCTGCTGGTCTGTATCACTCAATATGTAAGATTGTGATCGCAATCAGTTTCCAAAAGATCCTTTCCATTGACAGCACAATAATTGTGGCTTCACATCCTTTTGCCAAACCAGGAATTCCCTTGCGAGCAGATAGCAGACAAAAACCCCAGATTTCTAGTAATTCAGGTGTGTTAAGCTAGGTAGCAAAATAACAATATTTTGCTTTTCCCAGTATTCTGCTGTCTTAGCCAGGTGTTAAGCCTTAGTCTTAGCCTGCCACAGACTCACTGCCGGGTTACTGAAAACATTTCTACACCAATTTAGGGACGCCACAGTCCCACCTATGGCTTGTGCTACCAATGACACAGTCCTTGCTTTCAAGATGAGGTTTGGACATTGTGGCGAAATAGGAAAAAATCTAAGGAGGTGTTTTCATAGTACTAACCATGTTCTGCTTTATACTTTGCATTAATTACCCACTCTTTCAGAGCACCCAGACATATTGGCTCTAAGGTCGCTCTAGTTTTTCTAAGTGCATGAAGAATCTTAGTTTCTTCATGAGCTGTCCAGGGTGGAATATTTAAACACCTTACACTCTACCTTTTCATAAATCATGGTAATGGTTGTGGAAATAGTCTCTACAGGGTGCCTTGAGGTGTAGCTGACTCATGACTGAACGCTACTTTGAAGTTTTGCAGTTGTATTTTATTTTTCAGGGAGTAAACAGTGCAACTGCAGGAGAAATAACACTTTTGAAAAGTAGTGCAGTTACAAGGGCCAAATGCATGTGATGTGCAAATAAAACAAAGTAAAGAATTAAAAAATTGGCTTACAACTGCTGGGTACTTGCTGTCATGGTGCTTCTAGAAACCTCTTGCTATCTGCTATCTGCTCTGTTTTCCCAGTGCCATTAATTGCTCAGACCTTAGGAAACTGGACTTGTCACTCACAGTGAGGCTGTGGGATACACAAACAATGATGTGGCATTCTCTGCATTCTGAATGGGAACATGCTTCATTTATAATTCACTAAAAGGCATTATTTTAAGAATATTTTCTAAAATAATATAATAAATTCAGGTTGTGCAGCTTTTTTTTTAATATATAATTTAATGATGGGCTTCTTATCTTCCAAAGTCTGCATTGTTTTGTGTCAAGAAATCAGTCTCTTACATATTTGCAACATGACATGAAGCAATTCATTTAGTCATTTAGACCTGTGTTTCCTTTTTAAATCTTAGACTACTGTCAAAAACATGAGAGAAAGGCCTTTCCATGAAGAAATCCATAATGAACAATTAGGCATTGCTCCATCTGAGGGGAACTTGGAAACTGACAGATGGGAAGGGTTACAAGAAAATTAATGAAATCCCATACAGGCATTGGACTTGTCATCCCTTTCTGAACATTGATATTGGTAAAGGCTTGTCCAGACAAATTTATCCATTCATTTCATATGGCAAGAGCAGAAATACAGAAGTACAGTTACAACAAACCCAGAAAATATTCCAAATGACAAGGACTTCAAGTTTCACAGAAGGAAGCCCAAAAAGCCTATACAGCTCCAACAATAGAAGGTGCTGAATACCACAGGCACAATGCTTTTTTAGTCACTTTTTTCCCCATGTTGCTGGATACAAGAAACTGATGAAGTAGAGAAATAGAGAGGCAAAAGAATACAAAAAATACCAAAGGTGTGAAGTGTTAAAAGGTGTGAGAGACCAAAGGTGTGAAACAGAAATAGGAAAGTTCTCCCAAAAGAAAAGAGGAAAGAATGCTCAACCATCAAGCATTGATTGAGATGCACCATTTTATTAAAGGCTATATGCAAGGTAGCTTTAGTTGAAGGGAGCATGGGTACAAGCAGAGACTAATTTAATTTGAGAATAATATGTTGGTTGAAAATTAGGCTTCATTTCCCCTTAAATTATTCACAAATTATGATCAAATCCAGTTAGCATTTGGGAAATAATTTGAAAAGGGACAGTGGTGCAGATTGTCTGTGCTGATTGTTGTCCCCCTTTGCCTTGAGCAGCCAGGTGTCTGGACAGGGTGGGATGCCTTCTCCTGGTACATTTGAGCATTTGAGATAAAACCAGTATGCTCCACATGTTAAGTTCATTAACCATTATTGGACAGCACTGATTTTGCTCTTGAAGATATCTAAGCATTTATCTATCTGTTGTCATATTACTATTACTGTTTTGATGATTTACATGTACCAGGAAATAAAAGTTACATTTGACATCAAAAGGCTAATTACATGTCAAACCAAATTACATTTTTTCAGGTATTCATGTTACTGCAATTACACTGTCACTAACCTGCTTCTCTCCACAATTCTCACAGAAAAATCAATTATTCTCACAGCTTAATTAGCAAGAAATATGTCTGGATAAACTGCTTGAATAGTTGTAAATTATTATATTCATTCTTAACAGAGTTTTATTTATCCTCAATATTAAGAGGTTATTAGCTCTGTAACACTTCCATAAGCAGGCTGACAAGGTTGCATTCCTAGAAGTGTGTTTCACGCTCTCTGTGTCAGAGCTTCTTTTCATTTGCAGATAACTTTACAATATTTGAAAAGTCTGAACTGAATTTTTGCAGCATGGGAATCTATTCCAAAATAGTTTTTCAGACACATATACTTGTGTACACACCCAGCTGCTGTTACAGCTGAATATTGCAGTTCTTTCAGAAAAAAAAATAAAGAAAACAGTGGGAGTGTGACAGGAAAATACTTAATCTTTTTCCAGCATAAAGAGTGTTGATAACTTCCCTCCAAAAGAATACACTTTTACACTTTGGAGTTTGAGCTTAATGCGTATCAAGAGAGTATCTTTCATCCTAAATATATGGCTTTTAACTCCTGCAAAGTCCTATCTGAGTATGACTCCTTTTTTAGAAAAACCCTGTTCCCCACATGTAGAAGAGACATTCTGACTTGTTTCTGCTGTTAGCTCCACCAAGATTTCTTGTTCTGGGCTAAGTAGGACATTTCCCAGCTCTGGTTTTGTTGGGGTGTACGAGGTGTGGGGTAGGTACATGGAATCAGTCCTCTTCTGCCCAAGTCTGTGGGTTGACATTCTCACATTGTATTGCCTGATCACACTCTGCTCCTTCCCTGCTCCACTTGTTGCACAAGACAGGGATTACTGAAGGTTGTGAAGTGAAGGGAAATGCCAGCTGCAGGACCCTGCCTTTTGCATGCAAAATGAAGGAGGTAAGGGAGGGACAGGGCAGGACACAGCTCGTGGAGACCAGACAGTTTCCTTGCATATCAGTTGCATCCTGCCCCTAAGAACCTTGCATTGCCTCAGGTATGATACTAAGGAAAGGGACTTAAATTTAAGTAGCTCATTATCTGGGTGAGCCAGCTTGAGGTCCTGGTGCCCAATGTTCTGAAGTGCGAGGACAGATGTGTCAGCTGGGACTGTGTTTTAAATGTCTGAAGTGAGACTTTCTGTTGTTATCCTCTGGAAAGTTTGAAATTAGATGTTCAAGGGAAGTGGGTAGATTTTATACCAATTGCCTTGGCTCCCAAGCAATGAAAGTGAGGTAATACCTCACAGGAACTGTGAAAATTAGAAAATTAATTATTGATACATTACCAGATACTTGGATTTATTGCTGGGGCAATACAGTGACAAATGCCATTGAGAAGAATGTAAGGAAAGGAACAATTCTGTCTGTACACAGTGCACAAATAGCGTTTGGGACATTAGATGTGAGGAGAAAAATAAGGCTGAAGATTAGGAGAAAACAGGGGTTTTTTAAAATAATTCCAACCTGAGCATCACTTGCCAGCTACTAAGTGAGGCAGGGCATCTATGTAAAGATTTAATTGTGCTTCTGTCTTCAGAGTGCAGGACTAAATGAAGACCAGGTAGGTTGATTTAATTTTAACATTTTCTAATTTATTAGTGTCTGTTTTTTGAAATGTGAACAGTATCCGTAGCTCATTTTGAGTGTCCCCTTCTAAAAAAAGTTGAACCTTATGTTAATGACAAAATCGCCTCCTCTCAGCAATACTGTGAGTATTGAGGTAGTACTTTCTTATGTGTGAGTCAAACAGTTGCAGTGTTTCCTAGACACTTTCAGTAGTCAGCATTATTAAAATGCTATGCAAAATGGACAATTCAGGAACTCAAGTGCAATTAAAATTACTGATAACCTAATCAGAAAGTTGGATAAAAATCACCATAATGCAATGGAATAATTTCAGAGAAATACTAGGACAATATTCAGAGATAGTCTTGAGTTTAGCTACGTGAATTTCCGTCTTTTCAGAAATACAAATAGAACTATGCAGAATACTTTTTAAATCTCTAATTGCTCTTATGCATTCTACCCCAATTATAATTTAATTTTAAGCACCTTGCTTGAAATCTTCTGAGATTTGCAGTTACATCTGGTTGAAAAAATGGAATAAAATTCACAAAAATGCTGACAGTATTCCCTTACTTCCCTTCTGTGTCCAACTGAAATAAAATGAACAGTTTCTAGAGGGTTGTTTATAAGCTTTCCTTTTTTTGCTTTCTTATTTTTATCACTTTGCTAGTTTTCAAAAATTTTTCAGAAGTTAACAAAAAAGTCACTGGGTGGCAGGATAAAGATTTGCGTTACTTCCTTTATTTACAAGGTTGTTGGATTTTTACTTCAGAACTCAGATGGTTTTCAAGAGTTACAGAGTGGCAAATGGAAACACAGAAGCCTTTCCTCTGTAAAAATTCTTACCAATGGATTTAATGTATTGACAAAGGAAATAAGTACTAATATTCATGCCTTTTAAAACTTTAAAAAAATATGTATTTTCTCAAAACTATTTATTCCACTCCCTTAAAATAATGTGGCTAAAGAGGCGGGGCTATTTGATTGATTATTGTCCAGAACAAACTGGAATGCAATATTTTCACCAGCTACATATCCATTCCCAGGAATATTTTCTTTCTGTGATATTTCTTGAATTTTGACTTTAGTAAGTACAATGATAAGGAAAAATTAATTGTGAGATAGAAACAAGTATATTCTGTTTAGAGTACAAGGAAGTTTTAGATTGCCACTGATTTGGTTAAATGCTGGTCACAGGATTTCCATGAATTTCCATGCTAATCTTTTCTGCTATTTTAAATCTATTTTTTATTTGCAACGATATATTTAATTTTAAAAATATAATGGAAGATTAATTAGAAAAAGCATATAAATGGAGATGAGGTAAGAGTAATTGAGTTATGCACCTTACAGGGGAGCACTGGCTGACTCTAAAAGATAAATCACCTTGAGGACAAAGTGTGTTCCTTGCTGGGAAGTCCCAGGAGCCTATATCCTGTACTCTGGCACTAGGTTCTTCCTTTCCAACATAAATTCTTGCAAGTTTTGTTTATAATCAAGACAAAGTGATAGGAGTGGAAAGCATAAGCTGTAAGTGAGCTTAAATTCCAGTATTTTATTTGTTGTCTGTCTTTTGTGAAGTTCACTCTTTGCCAAAATAGATGTTTGATGAAGAAAAGGGGACTGAATAGCAACAAAACACAGACCTTTAGCAAGTGGGAGGATACATGAAAGAACTCCTCACCTGGCGAGATATTTCTTATGCTTAGTACATTTCCTAGGGACGAAAACCCCTCAACTGTTTGACAGATCCTCCTAGCAACAACTTCTGTGCATGAGCAACCTATATGTTTGTTTCTCCTTGAAAAACAGTTGCATAAAACCTAAATGCTACTCAACAACTGGCCCTCATGAAGAAGAAATTGAGTTCTTGATACATTAAAGAATGTGCTTAATGGAGGAAAAAAGTATTTATTTTATTTGTTTCTTGGGAGTAGGAACAAAAGCATTATGCTGTAAGGACAGTTTGTGTTTTTAGATCCCATCAACAGGCTGTAGTCTCCACATGCTGAGAAACATGCCAGCTCGTAAATGTATATTTCACCATCTGATGTAGATTTTTGCTTAATTTTTTATTAAGTCAGCTGGGAACCTCAAATGTACCAAAAGCACAGAAAATAATGAAGTAAATGATCTTACTGTGTTAAAAAAAAAAAAATCTCAAATTCTCAGCTATCTCACAGTTCAATTTTTAGACAGGAATTTGCAGGACTCTGGACAGAAAAATCTTTATGGAAGTCTGTGAATGCACTAAAGTCACCCCCAATCCCTGTGAGTCAGGATCAGGCTTCATGCATGGAACTACAGCAGCCAATAGGGAGCACTAGGTAATGCCGGTTGTGCAAAGCAAATTGAAATTAAACTTTGGGATCACTTCTGTGTTTAGTGGCCATCAGACGTTCTAAAATAGTATAGAGTTCAATGAGGCCATAAGGAGGAATCATTTGAAATTTAAAAGTAGAAATAACTTCGAAATATCCATTGATCTTTTCTTTTCTATCAAAAGTGGTTGTTCATTTTGTGAATGCTTAACTAGAGTCTCTTTTTTCCTGCCTTCCCTCAGCATCTCTGTATTCTCTCCTTCTTTCAGAAGAATACTTCTGTAAGCAGCATGTCTTCTTCATAAATAATTATAAACAGAAAAAGATTTAAAATACTTCATAAAATATGTATGTATTTTTCAATGTCCATCAGAGACAAAATGTTAGTTGTTAGCCAGCAAGCAGCCATTGAAATACGTGTCATGTGAAGAGCCATAAAAGCTTTCTGGGACAATGCAAGAGAGGAGAATAAATAAAGAACATGCACCAAGTCCAGGGAGACATTACAGAGCTGTACAACTGGATGAGCAGAGGAGAAACTTAGCAGTTTTTATTGACAAGCTGGAAAATTCTGTGCTTACAGGGAGGTACAAAAACATCTTTGAGTCGTGCTACTTTCTAAACATGGGTGTTGTTTAGAGTGCCAAGGTTAAATGAAGATGAGCTGTCTCTCACTTCATGCTGAAACCCCAAGTGCAGTCATATAACCACTAATATGCCTGGAGGATGAGTCTCAAGTATTCCTGCTTACCACAGAGAAGGAGCAAACAATGCAATTACCACACAGGTGGGCTCTCATGCATCATACAGGGGCTGTGCCCGTAGGCAGCCCTGGTGCCTTTAGGACAGTCCAACCTTTTTGAAGGAAGATGACCTTGAAGTCTTCAGGAATACATGTGGCAACAAGGAAACAAAAGCTCCAACACAGACCAGAGTGCTCAGAATTTTATGCAGCCTCGGCTATGTCAAGCATCCAGCTCCAGCTGATGTTAAAAGTCTCTTACAGCTGGGCAAGCGCTGTCTAATGGAAAATACATCAAAAAAATATGAAATACTGAAGTGCTTTTTTGAATCACCAGTTCTACAACCTCTTCTACTTGCCTGCACAAAATAGCTCTGCTAATAGTTTAACGTGGCAAAAAATGCACTTAGCCAATGCTTAAACCTTGCAGGGTGGTTTGTTGTTGATGCTGGTTTTTCCTACCTTAGTTTCCTCTTCCTATTAACTGATACATCCTGGATCCTGTGATGGGATTCAAATCTTGCTTCATTTAGAGTCACAACAAAAAATGTTCTCTTCCAAGTATTGCCATATTCTAACACTAAGGAATAAAGAAGTTTTAACCATGAACAGGGAGGGAAGGCCAGATGGTCATTGAAACTCTCATACCTCCTTAACACTATCAGTTTCTCTCAGCGCTCGGATATTATTGTGGCAAGTCCACAAATGACAAATAAATTAAAGTAGCAATACTTCTAAAAATGCTCTAGTGATGCTTTTCCCATGTCTGTCATCCATGTGGTGTGTTACTTTTTGCAATTGATGCAGGTTTATATCTATTTTACAACACTTATAACTAACATGTTTTAATGACTTCTCACTCAAAAGCTGCCCCATTTTCTGTGCTAAGTCTCTGGAAGAGGGATCTACTAGCAAGGTGGTGTATTGATCCCACTTCTACAGGGAATTAATTTTGGGTTTTTCCCACAGGTTCAAAAAACTGTGTTAGTGATCTGCATTTACTTTTATTAAGCCAGGACCAAATCCTATACTAAAAATAATAATTCTATAATTGTAATTTTTCATGTTTTGGATAAAATTCTCAGCAGAAATAACAAGTTTCTAAAGTATTTGGCTCTTGCTAAAATTAGATTTAGACATGAATTTAAATTAGAATGAGATTTAGATGCTCTGGTGAAATGAACCTTATTCAAATGCAAATTGAACATGAACCAGCAGAATAAATTGCCTTGTAGGTTTCTGTTTGCCTCTAATGATCCATGATACACCATTTTCCTGTTTCCATTTTAGCTCTTACTGCTTTTGTAAATACAGAAACACAAGAACAAAAACACTGTGAAGAAGTTTGTTTAGTTATAGATTACTGGTAAAACATTAAATAAATCAGATATACAGCAAATTCAGGATCCAGAGACTTGTAGAGTCTAACACTTCTAAAGATTAGTTGAAAAGAGTACTGCTGCCTCTTTCATTGCTTCTAAAAAAATTGTTGAATTACTTGGGAAAAAGATGTCAAGATGGCCAAGATGTTTATGTCCCTTGAAGTTTCTTTATCCTTATTTTAGATGCATGCCTTGAAGCATAGTTTTTCACACTAAAATTGACAAGATGGTAAAGTGGCAATACAGAAATGCAAAAATTTTACGAACAAGAGAGTAACCAGGTCCGGTTTAAGATGAATCTTGTAGATCCTAGCTAGGAGATATGAGGATTTATTTTCTTCAGACTGCATATGTAGAAACCCAGTAGGAGGTTAGAGAGGCAAAATTCAAACTCATGCCCTAGCATTTTGGCTTGATTTATATATCCTATACTCCTTTCTAACAGTATCTCTCAATGAGGGAAATTTTTAAACTATTGTTTACTCTTTCTACAGATGACTAGGGGTTGTGTTGAAATATCTATTATTTTGTCTTTAGATTTGCTTTAATTGAGGAACAGTTTAGAACAATAATCACTACAGAAGTATGCATAATTATTTTGAGGAACATATTTTTTCTGCAAAAATTTAGGCTGTAAAAACTGGTAATTTTTTTCTCTCCTTGTTATCTAAATGCTAATGACCTTTTCCTCTTTCTGTTAAATATTAAGAGTTAAGAGGAATAAAATTCTAGAAAAGAGAAAGAAAGAAAGAAAGAAAGAAAGAAAGAGAGAGAGAAAGAAAGAAAGAAAAAAAGAAAGAAAGAAAGAAAGAAAGAAAGAAAGAAAAAAAGAAAAAGAAAGAGAGAAAGTGAGAAAGAGAGAGAGAGAGAAAGAGAGAGAGAGAGAGGAAGGAAGGAAGGAAGGAAGGAAGGAAGGAAGGAAGGAAGGAAGGAAGGAAGGAAGGAAGGAAAGAAAAGAAAAGAAAAGAAAAGAAAAGAAAAGAAAAGAAAAGAAAAGAAAAGAAAAGAAAAGAAAAGAAAAGAAAAGAAAAGAAAAGAGAAAAGAAAAGAAAAGAAAAGAAAAGAAAAGAAAAGAAAAGAAAAGAAAAGAAAAGAAAAGAAAAGAAAAGAAAAGAAAAGAAAAGAAAAGAAAAGAAAAGAAAGCCATAGCTTGTCTATAGAACATCAGACATGTGATAGACTCATAGAAAGGATTTACTAGTTCTTATTCAGCTTCTAAATACGTTCCATACTAAACAAGACTTGTATCTACAAGAGATCTATAATCTTCTAGTCCTTCTGAAGATAAATTAACAAAAATAGACGTCAATTGTTGTTACTTGTCAGTACGATGGGTCTCACCCTTTATCCCTTTCTGAGGTGGGGCAGGTGAGATGCTCATGGAGACACAGCACACAAAGAAATTCATACATACAAAGAGTGAAAGAAAAGAAAATGGAGTATGATTGTGGTTATTTTTTTCTTCTTTTTTTTTTCTGTTTGCAAAGACAGAAAGCATGAAGGCATCTGTGCCTGTCTAAATTCAGCCAAAACCATCTGCCAACAAGTTGCAGCTAAAGGGTAGAAAGTCTAATTGTGACTCAAAGGAGTTAGAAGGAAATGTGGGAGAGAGGACCCAGGCAGTAAGCTGTGGAGATGTGTAACAGTTGGCTGAAAAGGGATGGGAAGCAGTTAAATGAATGGGGACCATCTATTCTTACTGCACTTACACTACATGAACCCGATAATTAAATGAACAGTTACAGCATAATGTACCGCAACACAGAACAAGGCTTTGCAGATTCCTGCACATGCTGTGCTCTTCCTCCCATTTATACCGTCTTCCTCCTCAGCTCCAAACCAGCATAATTAAGAAACTCACTGCATGTAAATTCATAATTCTGTACTGTTATAGTTACCTGAAATCAATGCTGGCTCAAAGTTATAAACTATTTGATTGCCTTAATGGAATTATTTATCATTGCAATTATGTATTATTTATCACATTGGCTCAAGTTATTCCTTGCTATTGATCATGTCATCCTGTGCAATTTAATTTTAATTTATATTGTCTGGATTAGAAACACATGAGAGAAAAATGCAGATTAGTATGTTTTTCTATTCAACAGAGAATGTTTTGGGAGACAGAGCAACAAACAAGATATAAGAGCATAATGGTTAAAGCCTGCTTAAAGAAAAAGTATGATCATTATCTGAGTTATCACAAGATAACTTCTGCTCATTTTCCCAATTGCCTTGGTCTTTCCATGATAAAGTTCGCAATTTTTACTGTAGTCATAAATGGGAACATTATTAAATACAAGAACAACTATCAAGATGCAGAAAATCCAACAACTCAGCCTGGGCTGTTTTCTGTAGTGAGGCATCTTGAAACACTTCCGAATTATTTTTTTTTATATATATATATATATATATATATATATATATATATATATATAGTGATAACATGTGTATATAGTTGAATATAATATGTCAGATGCTCAACTAGGATTCAAGAAATAGGGAACTCTGTCGTAATAAAGGTAAGTCCTTAAATACAGGGAATGCCATGGCAAGCAGAAATCTTGCGGTGTTGCTTGGTCTCAGATTTTTCATCTGAGATGTATTTTTCCCCATTTCCTTTCCAAGAGCCACCATCGTGGAAAGTTCCCTGTTCACGGAGTTATGGCAGACGTGCTGCAGAGAGGGCTGATGACATGATGCAAACTTTGGTGCCAACACAGGGCTTACACTTTCTGCACTGAGCTGAGTCACCCTTACATATAATTTATCTCTTGCATTTTTAAAAAGGTCTAATCCAGAAGGAAAATCACCTTGGCTACTTGTGCTTCTGCTTCCCTATCTCCTCCCTATATTGACTGTTCAGAGTTCAAGCTATACAGAGATGATCATCTGCAGGGTGCCTGATACAGTGGGAAGTGAAGCGCTACTGCAACATAATGATAGATTGATAACGATAAACTTCACTGGAAGGGAATTTATTTAGTGTCTCTCTGAAATCATTCAGCAAGCAGAGAGAAGGTTGACTTTTAAACTGAGAACAAAATCTCCTAGATGGTCCCTTTCAGTCTTCTGCGTTGATCTAATTATAGGAAAGCTATCATTCTACCAGAAGCTTTAAGTACCAGAAATGACTAACACTTCATAAGGTTACTGTGTTGGAACAGAACTTTGGAAATCCTTTGCAGAAGAAGGTTATATAAAACCAAAAAGTTCAAATAAGAACTTAGATTTGCAAGCAACTAAGAAACAAATACAGAGAAGCATATGCTTCATAAATTTAACATGGATTCCTTCTGAGGAAGACCTTGAGGAATATTGTGTTATTCTATATTCTCTTCAACCAACTCCTGTTTCAACTGGGCATTTTTTTTTCACAGAAGCTTCAGTTTCTCAGGAATGACATTCCAACACACTTCAAAGATAGACGTGTCTAGACCCTCTGACATATTTCATGAGAGGTTCTTGCTTCATTAGATGCTGTTCATGAAAGTTTCACTACAGAGTGAAAATTTCTGATGAAAATCTGAAGTATTAATTTTGTTTTCTGTTCTATTTCCATTCACTTATCCTGTATGAGGGCAGGTATAAATGCACCTCAAATGTTCCAAAAGCCATTTCACTTTCACATGACTCTTGAGAAACAGTGGACCACCAGCTTTAAACCAATGAAAAGAACTTTGTCAGTACTTAAGGGATTCAAAACTTAATAGCCCTCTTTAAATGTTATGTTATTCCTTTTTTACTTGCTGATCAGAAACATTTAGAGGCAAAGCAGATACTGCTTTTCATGTAAATTAAAAATCTCAAACCATAATTTTTCACAAATAAATCCATCAAATGAAAGTAAAAATAATTTAAGCACAACAAAATATACTAATCCATTGTAACAAGCTATTGAACTTTACAAATTGGAGTGATTCATTTGTCTGCTTAAAGAAATGACACATCAGTCATCTACTCTGTTTTCCTTCAACTGCTAAAACAACAGTTGTGTCCACCTTGAAAGAAGTACTTATTCTCTGACGCCAGGTTTTCGCCCTATTACTCCTTTATAGAAATTAGATGTGCCCAAGCAAACTGATATTATTCTATAATTTTTTGTTGTCACAGCTGGATTATTTGAACATATTATAAATGCATATACACATATTTTTAAAATAATTTAAGAATACCATTTACTACTAATAAAATATTCCCTACAATTTCAAAGCAAAAATAGCATTAGTACTGCTTATGCTGTATGATAGTAGTGAAGATTTAAGTAGCAAAAACTGCATAAACTTGAGTAATACCTGATTTTTCAGCTGCAGTAAGCAGTAGAATAATATTTATTTAGGTGACAAGGAGCTGAAAGAGATTTTAGGCAGAAGGGATCAATAAGAAATACATAGACAGAAAGCACTATTGAGATGTTCTGCTTTTACTATGTAATATTTCAGGACCTCATTTTCAAATGATTTACATTCACTCAATAGATAACTTACCAGCTGGCTGATCAGAAAAAAGGCTAAGCTTCTCAAGTAACAAGAACTAAAACATATGCTCTAATTGCAAATCCATGTTTAGAAATTAGTGACTTCAGCATGGGTTGAAGAGTCTTGATGAATCCATGCCTGAAGTAAGAACCCAAATTATGTTTTCTGAAGAATTCAGCCTGAGTAATCCTCTTTTGGGCTCTTTTGGAATTGTATATGATTTGAATGACACTGCCACAAACCTGCCACTCTTCCAGCAACAAAAGCATTTTCATTTATTTTTTGGACTCCTTGACAGTTTCTAAAACCTCCCTTTCCACTTTTAAATTGACAAAATGTCTATTACAGCCAGCAGAATCCTTCCTGATCTGATTGTCCACCCTGAAACTGAGCGTCTGAGAACTATGAGCTCTGGAATTTCCTTCCCACTACAAAAGCTTTCCGTAAGTACCACGTAGCCATTCTAAAGCATGAGATAACTACTAACAGCTGTGGTAGTTCACTGGCCTTTTCCTGGCTTCCTAGATTACAACATGGCTTTTTTTCCCAAGTATGACTTTATAGATTTTTCTCTTCATTCTTGCAAGCAAACAGGTGTTTAGTGCTAGTTCCATGAAATGTTCTGGTAACCTTGCAGATGTCTCCCATATCAAATATAAGCTACTTGATTTTACCTTTCAGAACAGTGTGGGACTTTAGTCATATTATTTAGCATCCTCCCCAACGTCTCTCATCTGTTAGCAAGAGCTTGTGTCCTGCATCTGATCAGTGCAGCTGACATTAACTGGACTATTGTTTTCAGCAACCAGGAAATTAGCATGCATGTGAAATTAAAAGGGAACTTCAGGAAAAGCCACACCTTGAGAAAATATCAAATGGTTATGGGCAATTAAAAACAAACGAACAAAAAAGAAAAAAAGAAACAGAGAGGACAATGTAGAAACTATGGAATTTTTTCATTTTAGCTGATTATAAATTAACTGCTTTATTTTGTAATTTCTAATGCATTCTTATTTTCTTCCTGAAATTTTCATCTTCACTTTAAAATGTCTTAAGCTTCAATGGGCAAAAAAGGCACGAAAATATATTTAAGTAGATACTGACAGTTTATGTCTTTTATTTAGTCTCAAAGTGAGAAATTGTTTAGGTACAATGGACACTTTTATTGAAACTCTCCAAAGTTTCTGCTCTGATCTAATCTATTTCCCAGTTCAACTTACCAAGCCAAAAAATCCATTTCTGATCCAACTTTATGGTTAGTCCAAGTCTGAGGCATCGATCTTTTCCTAACCATTCTAGTGAGCCTTTGCAACTAATGTTTTACCTCAGATCTCACCCTTTCCATCTGTGCTGAGAACAACTATAATTCAGAGTAGACTTTATGAGCATAGCCCAACTTTTGAGAAAGTTTAGCAGTACACTTTAATCACCAGGTTTGGGATAGGTGAACAGATTTTAACAAGGCATAAGATTTATGAAGGGATAAATACAGATTTTCAGGAAGAAAATATAAAAGTGTGAAAGGCTATTAAACTTATGATGAAAGATATAAGAGCAAGAGACATGGTAAGTGATTCATCCTACAGCTAAGTAGCATACTTTTCGTCTAGCACTGATTATGTCTGTATCTCTTGGGACACAGAGCCTGTACAGAAAAAAAAATGAGGACTTTTGCACTTTAAAAAGATACTTCTCCATAATACTTCAGAACTACCTAGGAAGCATATATGTATATTTTAATTGATGGGAAAAGTTTTCATGCCTAAGAGCCCACAAACATTCTAGAAAGCAAATCAAGAAATGGAAAACTGTTTCAAAGAACTGCCTCTCAAGAGCCTGCCAGGAAAACAGGTATATTACAGCACAAGTTATTTTATTGGGCTAAAGAGAAAGGAGAGATAAGAAAAAACATGAAGTATAGAACAGTGGAATCACTTTGGTCTTTCTGGTTTAACACCAATTTTATCCTCATTAGATAGGATGCTGTAGGTGAAGTATATTTTAGAAGGCTACTTACTCAGAAGTGGAATATTTTGTGACTGGAAATGAGAGTACTGCCACGAAAAGGATAGGGTGGAATATCAAATGTTCCATTAGATCAAAAAGACATTTATACTCTCAACTGCTGTTGGAGATGTAAAAATGTAGTTCCCTTAAATAGGCAAAGCACAGAAAGAAGTAGAGTGGGGAAAAAAGCTCTTACAAAAAAATAACCTGCATTTCCTATCTACTTCAAACATCCCTTAATGACAAATGCAGTGACAGCCCTTGTGACAAGCAAAGATGTGATGGATTTTTTCATTACAACTGCCTTATCTTGTGAAGAGTCCTTACAAGAAACATTGAAATCCTACTGAGAAGCTTAGTGGAGTGTCAGAGAACCTGAGCCACCATGCTGTGCGCAGCTTCTCAGTGGCCCAGGGGCACTGGAGTGATGCCACTATCCACCGGAATTTAAGAAGCTGAGAGTCAGATGAGAATAGTGTGAGTCACACCAATAATTAGTACAATGATCTTTTATGAATGAAAATGCAGCAAAAGAAGAATGTCCTCAATATGGCATAAAAGTATTCTGTGGAGAAAAATGGTCTTTCTCAGCTCTCCATTACGCAGAAGGAAGAAGAATGTAAATTATTTTCCCTTTAACTAACATACACAAACAAACATATCCATATATACATGGCTATTCTCTCCTGAGCAACATTTTTCCCCAACATTTTCATATGACATACATACTTTATATGTACATATTATTACATACAGTAGAGGATCTACCATTGCTCTTTCAGTTACTTGAAATCTGCCCAGACAACTCACCTGAATTGTGAGACTATATAAAAACTCTTTTCTTGGGAGTCCTTTGAAAGAAAGATGTGAGGGGAATTGATCCTATGTTGTCAGTGTTAGCATGCACTTGTCTTTCCTGGGAAAGCCTGCCCAGCTGGGTGATGGTATATATCAATCAACATGACACATGTCAAACCAGTCCTGGAAAAATAAAAGCTACTAATAACCATTAATTGCATGGTTGCCAGTGACAGAAGATTTCACTGCATCCATGGTCTGCTCCCTGCACTCATCCAAAGTGTGTTTAGGAAAGAGGGAAATGGAGAGCAGACAGCACAAATTGCCACAGGGACACAGCCCACAGATATCTATCACTGTTTTCATGCACACTCAGTCTTGGGCAGAAATACTTGGGACTTAAGGTAGATGGATAAGTTGACTGCACAGCTCACACACTTGGGGCATCACCATAAGCAGGAGAGGACCAAGGTGTACTCTCTAGGTCAGGAAGGGTCTAGTTCCATCTTTATAAGTGTTGCTACTTATGTGTGATCCTGTTTGCATGCTCTCCACAGCGTGCAGCTGTAACCTGTTCCTCACCTGGGCCTGGCCTCTAACCCAGCTCACCAGAGGGAAGTCTCTGCCTAACAAAATCATGCATAATAAATAAAAAGGCCAGACAGACTTCACAGTACTATTTACTGTTTGGTTGACATAGGGAACAATTATTACATTACTTGTTCATAGTGTAAAGGCCTATTCCAGGCACTACCATTAACTTTCTTAGTGATCAGAAAGAATAATTTCTCCTGGATGTACACAATGCTCCTTCCAGTATTCTGCAATAAAAATTCAAGTGAGGGTATCAATCACATTATAAGGCATCACACGTTATACATATACGTATACATATACATATACATATTCATATACATATACATACATACATGTACACACATATATATACATATACATATATATACATATACACATAATATAATATCATGTTATAATATGGGTTATGTGTAACACAAAAAAGACAAATTGTGAATGGATGATTGATTTAAACAATAGCAGACTTGCAATTAGAAAAAAAATTTGAAGACTTCGCAACCAACAAAAATTGAAAAATGTCTCAAATGCCAATGTGAAAAATATTCTATGTGTGATGGCATGAAAGAAAGCCCTACCCATCAAGTAGGCAGAACTGCAGTACCTAGAAAGCAACCTCTCTTGCATCTCACACAGCCCTTCAGGTCTTACTCCTTCTCCTTGAAACAGCACTAGAGGGCAAAAGTAAAGGACAAATTCTCCCTCCTCTCTGTTTCTGTTTTGTTCCTTGCTTTACATTTCTTAGAAAAGAGTGCACATTCTTAAAAACAGAAAGCCATCCACATCAAGAAAAGGGTACTAAGCCTGGGAATAGAATTGACAGTGCCTTTGGTAAGACACACAGCTCTAAGATCTCACTGGCAAGTTGAGGAAAAGCAAAGGTAACCTCGGAAATCAATGGCACTGAAAAGCAACAGGATTCTGAACATCTCAAAGTTCAGAACTGTAATCTCCTGAGTTACACCCATGAGGTCCTGCCCTTCAATATAAAACTTGTAAATACTACCTGTGCTCTCTGAATCAATAAAGATTGATGCAGAAAGAGATATTGCTTTCTGCCAAGGAAAAACACGAAGTAAACGAAATGAGAGAAAAGATGTTCCATTAAACTGTGCTTTATTATTTTATGAAAATACTCATAGCCTTGAAATCTGCTCCTTCTCCATGTACATATATAGTGACTTTTCAGAAAATATATGGAGTTATTTGTGCAACCAAATGAAAACGGCATTCAGTTATACTAAAAACTTGTATGAATGAGAAATATATTTGGCTAAGTGTAAAGCTACACACATAACAGAATCTACATCTGGAAAATATGTATTAACTTGTAAGTTTACTTCATTCAGACAAGGCTTGTAGGTTTACTTCATTCAGACAACACTTGCTGTTTCTGTTAGGGGTCTTCTCTGTCTGGACTTAAAATAAATTGGGAAGACCTGCTTTGCTCCTGAGAAGCACATCCTAGAAGATACCTCTGAATCTGACAATTACGTTTGTGTAAAACAATGATGCTGCAGTGAAGTAGCATTACTGTGGTAGGGATGCTTTGGGTCTATACCCACAGCTCAAGTCAGGTGCTGAAGGAGTAGACATTTCTAGGTTCCTACAACTGACTTGTCAAAGACATCATAAAACATTAGAAGTTATCAAATTTTGAGATGTTCTGTAATCCATCTCACTGCATCAGGCATTTTTAAAAAACAAAACAAACAAACAAAAACCCACCACAACATAAACCTCAAAAATTCTGTGATGGAGAGATTTTTCAGGGGATGAGATCTTATGCTTTACTGGAAGCACAAATTCATTAATTCTGAGGAAGTCCAGTATCAAACTGAAGGAAAACAAATTATTGGCAGTTGTAATATTCCTGATTGTGCTAGCTTTTATGTTTTCATATGTGCTATCATCCATGATTCTCTTCAGAGGGAATGTAAAAACAAACCTTTAAAGTCCCCATTGAGAGATGCAAAGTAATTTTAAAATAAGAAAACAGAATTTAATATAAGCTCTTGATGTTTACTGCTTAGGGTCTTTGAAAATTATAAGCACATTAAACTGTTGGTCTAGTGTTATTAAACTAATATTTCATTTTTATTTTACAGTCCATGCTTTAGAAAAGCTTTATGAACTCTCAACAGTCTTCCAAAGGCTGGTTACTTAGCAGGGTAGATCATACTGCCTCATTATTGCAAAAAATTGACAATTTTTGGTAAAGTATTGCTGACAGCAGGTTTGCGTATATTATTAGGAAATTCAAACAGAAGGAGATACTGAGTTTTGTGTCTTTCTCGAAACATTTCTTCACTGCTGTGACAAATGGGCTTTCAGTTGCACAACTAATTAGTTGTACTAAAGCCTTCTGCTGTAACAGTTACCTCACTTCTCTCCTTGTTTGTCATCCACCTGTTACAGCTTGTGTTTTCAAACTGTGACTGCTCTGGGACACTGGATGTTTGTGCAGCATCTACAACAATGAGTCCCCAACCTGGCTGAGGATTACCTGTGCCAATATTTATTTGAATAATTGCAAACCCTAGGCCTGTGGGAGTTTTTTAGGAAAAAAAAATACAAATGCGCTGGAGCAAAAGATGTAAATATTTTCCTCTGTTTCGTTGATGGGATCTTTTAGTCAAATGGTGCATAAATTAGCATAGGCAGCACAGTTTATAAGACAGATGCTCTTGCAAGGAATCAGAACATCAGCTTAGAATGTGAAATTTCATTCTTGTGGAAATCACAAAGATTTTACAACTACTTGTGCTTCAAATAGTCAAAAATTTATATTACAAATATTTCTTTTTAGGTGAGATTTAAAAAGATGTGTTATTTTGGAAAGTGCTTTTAATTATCTCAAAAAGCAGTGTACACATTTACTGCATGTTATTTTATTTAAATTTAAATTTTATTATACAAAAAAGTTAAATTATCTCATTTTCATAAAATCGAGCAGATATAAACACAGAGTTCCTTGTTTTTCAAGCTAGAAATAAACAGTACTGCTATTAAACATTTTGACATTTACAAACTTTCTGATCAAGTAACATCAAAATCTGAAGATGGGGAAAGAAACAAGATACATCTCTCCTGATTAATGACTCAGTGAAAATTATCTAGGTGGCTCAAGAGAGATGTAAATTGCAGAAAATATTTGAGCTTTAAGAGCTATGATTAAGTATTAAATTTCTGCCTTTTGTTTTAGCAGAAAATCTATCTGTTGCTCTGAAAAGGTACTAGAAAGGTAGTAGAAAGACCAGAAGAGAGTGTATAAAACCCCATGACCTGCATCTGGTGCAGATGTGTCTATTAGGTTTTGATTCCCAGCCACATATATTTATATATAGTTTTGTGTTAAGCCACAGCTCCCCAAGCTGCAGGTTTTGTAATAATATGGGATTTATTCATGGACACTCTTATACCCTGAGAGCTGAAGCTTTTTAAGGAATACTTTAACTTGCATAAACTTTGTCTACCGAAGCTGAGAACTAAGAAGTGCAAGTTCCTCAGCTTCCATTTTCAAACTGTTCTTCACATTCCTGTCCCACAACAATAATATCCATGGAGCATGAGGACGCAGTGAGTGTATAAAGTCAACATGGGCTGCAGGGCTCCTGACAAAAGGAAATTCTCAGAGGCTTACTGCAGCTTGGTCAAGTGCCTGTGAAATACGTCTGAAATTATCCTTGTTAGTAAGGACAGCACTTGAAGATATAAGAGCAAAAAAGACAATGGAATTCACCAGCTAATATGCCCTCGGCTGTGCTATATCACTTCTCCTTTACAGACAAGACTGGATCCTTCAGTCTGTAGCTGTTCCTGCTAGCTCCCTGCATCAAAGGGCTGCAGAGGTAAAGTGAACTTGGACTACACTCAAAGCTTACTGCTCTTCCTCCTTGTTGGAGGTTGGGGGAGGGAAGTGGAATTTTTCCCATTCTGTTGCTAGGCTAGTAACGATCGGGGCCGTTTACTCTCACAAAAGAGACAAAGACTTTGGCTGGGCGGCACTGGAACAAGAGATGGCAAGACTTGATAACAACACTCGCTTGCTGCTCTTGGAGGAGAGAGAACGGTGGAAGAGACGTCTCTCTGTTTCTGGCTGGGACTGCAAGAAAAGAAAAGCCTGGCTCTGCACTAGTTTTTCTCTGCCTGCTGGGTGAGTTTCTTGCTTTGAGGGGAAGGTCACGGGACTCTAATCCTCTCGTCCCCTCCGGGAGGGTGCATCTACCAGCTGCGCTGCAGCGGAGCGGGACCCCTGTCTGCCACCACCCCGCGGCCTGCCTGCCGCTGCTCCGCACCCTGCCTGCCCCAGCTGCGGAGTTTCCTGCCGCCTCCTCTGCTGACTGGCCCAGGTGGGCTGACCCGGCTGCTCCATCTCCCGGCTCTGGGCTCTCTGCTGCGCCCCTGCCCATCTGCGCTCCACCCGGCTCCAGCCCGTCTGCCATTACGCACGACACAGCGCCATCTGCAGCTTCCCGGGAGTCATCGCACCTGCCCTGTGGGTCTGGGAGCCCAA
Source organism: Acanthiza pusilla (assembly GCA_036630365.1). Lineage (NCBI taxonomy): Eukaryota > Metazoa > Chordata > Aves > Passeriformes > Acanthizidae > Acanthiza > Acanthiza pusilla. The sequence continues at coordinate 49,353,354 of JAXCHO010000034.1, forward strand.
CAGCGCCCCTGCTGGCCGTGACCGTGACTGCACCAAACAGGAAAGTGCCTGACAGCCCCAGGGACATTTGCCACCGAGTTTTTTTGGTTTTGTTATTGGTTTTTTTTTTTATCTTGTTTACTGTTTTTTTGTTACTGATTGTTTACCTCATTCTAGATACTAGTAAAAACTCTTATTCCTTTTCCCATACCTTTGCCTGAGAGTCCTTGATTCCAAAGTTACAATAATTCGGAGGGAAGGGGGTTCACATTCTCTGCTCTAAGGAAGGTTCCCACCTTCCTTAGCAGACACCTGTCTATCAAACGAAGACACTCCTGTTTTTATATATATATATATATATATATATGTGTGTGTATATGTATATATACACACCCATTCTAGGTGTAACTTAGGATATATAATGCCTTCCAGGCCGTTTGGCTAAATTTATGCTTCCTCTCTTGTGAAGAAACTCTTACAGGGGTACAAGTGCGCAGGTACTACAGGGAGGAATATTGTCCCACCCCTCCTATTTCTGCTTAGAAACAGAGAACAAACTACCCATACTCTTATCAGATGAGCTCTAAGAAAATAGACACATGGTTTTTCATAATTTTGAAGTCTTTATTTGTGCAACACTGTTGTTCAAAGTTGATACTGTCTTTTGCACTTGCAGCTCTAACTCTGAGATGGCTTAAGTCGTAAATTACTCCAGCGAAATTGCATCCCACTTACCAAGGGTTTATTTGGTATTTTGATATATTAATCTAGAATAGAGTAGAATGAAGAGAAGAGAAGAGAAGAGAAGAGAAGAGAAGAGAAGAGAAGAGAAGAGAAGAGAAGAGAAGAGAAGAGAAGAGAAGAGAAGAGAAGAGAAGAGAAGAGAAGAGAAGAGAAGAGAAGAGAAGAGAAGAGAAGAAAAGAGAAGAGAAGGTTCATCAATGTGTATAAACGTTGTCCTAATGGTTCTCACAAGACCCAGCTTTTACCAATAATGTGCAAAGCTAGAGATTTAACTCATGTCACGGCAATGACTAAGAAAGCATTAAATCTCTACTATAATCCTTGCCCCAAATTATTTCAGAGAGAGTACAACAAAATAGAATCAATCAACCAACCAACCAAAAACCAACCAAAACCTGAGTAGACAAATGGTAAAAGACCTGCTGTAACAGGAAGTCTGTAAATGTGAAGGACTGCTGGAGAAAATCTAAGTACCCTTTCACACTAAATCCGAAAATACAAGACACCAGTGAAAAGATAGGTAGACAGAAAATCTGAGCTACTAATCTGGGGTGAACCTGAGGGGAAAACCATATAAACTACAGGAAGATGTTAAGGATTAACATGTAAGAAAGCCGTTATAACTTGCAGAGTAAATTAAGCTATTCAATGAAAAATTAAGTTTGCAGAATGTGAACCAGTCCTTTGAGGTAGATATATAAACACGCTATGAAAATAAAAATACTTTAGAAAGAAAAAGACCAATGAGAAGCCAAGTCAGAGTCTCCCAGCTACAGATGGAGCTACAGGCATTGTGGCAAACATCATGATCTATGAGAGTATAAAGTGTCGGAAAAAGACACATACTGACTACTGGAAAAATTTGCTGGAGTTTACAAACTCTGGCGCCACATTTAAAGCATGAGCAGAGAATTACCAGAGCAGCGGATATTTTGTAGCCAAAACCTAAGGATTAAAAATCTGAAAACTAATGGGATATGAGCACTGAGTCCACAAGCAAGGTGGAAATATAGCATTGGAGGACAAACTTCATGCATGAAGACTAAAAGGTTAAAACTCAATATGTTTATATAGTAAACACAGAGAAGAAAACACCGTATAGAGGGGAACATACCCAACCTTGAGCTATGAGTGAGCTTTCAGAAGTCTGAGGTATTAAATAACTGAAAAGCCATGCAGGACACGGGACTATGCTCATCTGAAGACCAAGTACACGTGGAAAAAGAAACATCTTTAGCCTGTGGCTGGAGTTGAAATAGGAGACAGTTAGCCTCACTGGGAGCTTAGAGCAAGAAAAAAATGGCCAGCTTTACTATATTGGCAGGATGTATGGCACTTCATGTATGTATAGAACTAACACAAGTACTAAATAAATCTGTGAAAATGAAACATTTATATTACCTACCAGGGGATAAATCCTTAGAAGAGGGGCACAAAGCCCAGCAAGTAGGCTCTGCCAGACCTGCACTGGGCCAGTGTGACTGCCTTTGCATTGTCCTCCTGGACACAGGAGCACAGAAGAGTTTGGTGTCACTAGGGTGGCTCCAGACCCAGTCCTCTGGGCCACACAGCTTGGCAGCAAGGAAGAGCTGAGGAAGTTCAATTGTTTTCCAGTTTAGGTAATTAGATGTCATCCCATATTGTCTGGGTTTCTTCTTTTAACCTGTTTCGGCGCCAGTTTCCATGAATAAGGGCCAACTCTGTGGGAAAGCATTTTTTTTTTTATTTAGGAAAGGTTTTCTTTGGTATATCTTACTCTTTAGCCAAAGATAAAAGGGGAAGTATCAAAGTAATTTTATACTTGCATAAGAAACATAAACTTGGCACATGTGCTATACAATAGATTTGTTCACTGTGAGACCATCTGATTTATTGGGGTTGATGTCAGACAGCCAGGTAGGTTTGGCATATTTTGTCTACAAAAAATGCAAGATTCTTTAGACAAAGATGCTATTTTTGGCTCAAAACCAGTGTTTGCCTGCAGATCCTTGAGGTGCAGCAGAATATTCTGGTACTACATCAATGTATGTTTGTGCCTAAGCATGTGTCAGCAGTGTGCTGGTACATTGGGCTTTATTAACAAAATTGCAGCCAATTGAGAAAGGAAAATGATTACTCATCTTTATCTGGCATTTGTTAGATCACGTCTTGAATACTACTCCCAGTTCTGGTTCCCAGTCCAAGGCATTGGGAAACTGGAGTGAGTTGAGTGAAGGCCAAGAGAAAGGTCAGGGCTGGAATATTTGCCCTGTGAGCAGAAGCTGCAAGGTAGAGATTGTTCAACCTACAAACAAGATGGCTTTGGGAACACCCTACAGCTGTCTGTCCATTCTACAGGGAAGTTAGCAAGAATGCAAATTCCTGTTATGTAGGGGCACAGTAGATGAATGATGAACAACCAGCACAGACTAAAAGAGGAGAAGTTCCAGCTGGAGCAAATTGTCCAGGGTTCTCTGTGAGGACAGTCAAGCATTGGGACAGGCTGCCCAAGAAGTTGTGGAGCTTTTGCCATGGAGGTTTTAAAGACCTGACTCAATAGAACCCTGAGCAACATGTTCTCAATGCTGAATTCACTATTAACTCTGAGCAGGATGTTCAAGAAGATCCCACCTGAGATCTCTTCCAACCCAAAAGATCCCATGGAAGGCCATCTTCCAAATTGTCTCATGATTAACATTGGATTATGCAAGCCACTGAATATTTCTAATTTTCTTAAAATGTTGTTTGTAACATTTGTTTTGCACTGAGACCTTGAAAAAATCCATGAAAGAGTATTACAATTATAATGTGGGAAAATGCAGCAATTCTGACTGCAAAATGCTAATTGTGAACGGAATTGGTAACAGGATGTCTTGACTGCTAGCAGGAGGACTTAAGACTGTGACTTTTAGAAAATCTCCAGCTCTTTTGACAGTTGGATCACATTTTGTCTAGGAGCCAGTGTTGATTAAGATTCAAACAGGAATGGCCCAAGTCTTAAAATTTTGGCCTTCAGTTCACATAGTCCATATTTTCATTCTAAAGGGCTGTATCTGATTAGCCCATTATGCATTTTTCTGCATTCTCAAATGTTTAATAATAAATGATGGAGGAAGCTGCAGGTCAGATTAATTAGTCTTTGAGTGTGCGTGTGTGCATTAACATTACTGAATGGTCTGTTACTGCTTAATTAAGCCCACAACATAATTCTTTGCATTGATTAGGTACCATGCAGGTACCCCAAGTTCAGCTACTCAAAGTTATGGCAGACACATAAGTCAGATGGACTTAAATCAGAGGACCAAAGTTAAATGCCTAATTTCCTTATATAATCCATGAATAAAAGTGGATACTTCCATGAAAGGCAACCAGATCATTACCTCATCTATATTAATTTGTATAGCTCATTATCTACTTCCTAGCTGACATTTGTCATCACCCATTTCAGAGGACAGCCAATGTTACTGCTCCTACATGGTAGCAAATGCCTCAATTAAAACAGGACAGGATTTTTCCAATTAAATAGCATAGGCATGAGAGGTTTTGCTGGAAAAGTGCCATACACTTGATGAAATTCGTGAGGCTAAACACTCTTTTATTTTCCCTGAAACATGGCAGGAAGCCTTTCTGCATAGAGCATTGGTTGGTACACGACAAAGCTCTTGAAGAGACAAAAGTCACGACTGGAGGCAATGTGATTACGTGGACTCCCTTACTGGAGGACAGACCTCCGCCAGAAGGTTATGTACCCACAGCTTCCATTTCACCCAGGAGCCAATTCATGTTGATAGACTGTGTACATTTTCCACAAACACTGGAAGTGGTTTTCATCTCAAGTAGCTTTAGACACTTACAACATGTATGGGATATATCAGAGCTGCTCTGTTAGATTCCCTTTATTGTCAGCAGGGAGAAGCAGGTACCAAGAAAAATGATTCATCTGACCTGCCTTAGAAATCTGCTGAAGGACGAGATGACTCATACTTCAGCAAATTGTGTTACCTTCCGTTGATAGGAAAAGAAGTTCAGACAAGTAGCCTGACTGCAAGTAAATCCCCCACAAGAAAACAACACTGATCCATAAATCTGGGACCAAGAGAAGTCTTGTAATAAAAGGGACAAACGGCCTCATTCCTACAGAAGAACCGTATTTGCAGTGTACCTTCTTCAGACATTATTGAAACAAACCCAGGTAAAGAAGTATTACAATGCTATGATCAAACTACAAGTCATACACTTGAAAATCAAACTTTTTTATATATTGAAGGTCTTTTTACATTGATAAAGCCATGGGAGATGAGAATGATAGTTTCTTTTTCAGAATCTTTATATATCTGAACCATATTATATTAGCTTTATGTATCTGAACCTTTATTTGGCCACCAGCCAGTACAGTTCCTTCTGAGTAGCACCACTATTAACATGCATGCGTATAACTTGCACTAAGTAGAAGAAAAGAAGGAAAACTTCTTTGGAACTTCCCTTGCTCCTCTCTGGGAGGGTAAAGTTTCTCCAAATCTGAAATCTATAGGGTACCATTCTAAGCAACAAAGAGTTCGCAGTCAGCTCACCACAAGTCTCTCTGCTCCTATCATTATAGACAACTATTTCCTAGGGTCTTTCTTGAGGAATTATGTAATTTGGTGAAAATCTGCCTAAATCTCCACCTCCTTTTTTTTCCCCCAAAGAAAAAGACTCAGTTTTGTATCTAATGACTTTAGAAGAAAGTTTAAAAACTTGACTGGGAGAAAGTGCTCAGCCACAACAAAAAGAAATCCAGACAGAAGTTCCAGAGCTGCCTGGGTGGCCTGTAAGGCTGCCAGGCAGTCTCCCAACCCCAGAGCTCAGCATCACGCCTTGCCGAAGCTCTCTGTCCTCCCACCGTAGTGCTCAGCTCTGCTGCAGTTCCAGCTGCCCAGAGTGACTCTCTGAGTCATCACAGCTCCAGCACCACATAATCCTGAAGGAACGGATGTGAAAGAAATAAATTGAGGCTGCCGGGGGAAATGCACACACTCCAAAAGAAAAGGGAAGTCAAAGTGGTAGGGACACGGCAAGTATGGTCACTGGACAAAAACATGACACATCTGGAAAGCTGAGGAAAGAATTGCCCTGGGTGCCTCCACAGTAGCCATGCAGAGGGCATGACAGAAGGAGCACAACCTTCACCTGGAGAGGTCATCTCCTTCCCCACCACAGAGAAGAGTAACCAAAGAGGACAAACTTTCATCAAACGGGAGGTCAAAGCTCCTAGCCGGTGACGATGATGATGGGCACTCTGCAAACTGCAGGCTTGTTTCTCAAGCAGAAAAACTGAAGGAAGTTTCTCAATAATTTATTCTGGATCTTCTTAATAAAGATATGTGAAACTTATTTTTGAACATTGTAATCACAGAAAAATTATGAAGAGTCTCCTTCTTTCATAAGAATCAAGTAAGGGAGAAAAATCTGTCATGCTGCTTTCTCACAATTTAGCACATGGGCACCAAAATAACACTGCAAGCATCTCCGAAGGTAATTACCCTTTTTGACCTGAGTGGGTGTGGACCATATTGAGGCTGTGGTCACGCATCCTGATCTGCCTGCAGCCAAGCAAGTGAAGACACTGCCAGCCCTGGCTTGTTCCCAGCTGTTTGCCTGCACTGCTTTGCTGGAGGTTACAGATTTGGGGACCTGCTGGCATAACTATTCAGTCAAGTGCTCTCTGCTTCAATAAAAGCAAGTCAGATGAGCCGATAGGTCATAAATACAAGGTCTACTCTAGGCTGAACTGTTGCAGCTCTCGGGGTCCTGAGGTCACCTAAGCAGTCATGCCACCACTGCTGGTTGTCTCAAACCTCAGCTACCTCTGGCCAAGGACTGTTTCTTTATGAAGAATGGAGACCAACCCTTTGCCCCTCATGCTGCTGAATCTAGCATCTCCATGTCTTTTCTCTGACAACTGTCTCCCTACAAACTCTATCTCTAGGTCATAGTAAAAATCTTTCTTTGATTTTTCTGCTGCCTTGGTCGTCAGCTTCTCTGGGGTTTCTGTGGTCTCCAGCCTGCCCCCTCCCTGGCAGCTTGTCCCACAGTGCCCGATCTCCCTCCAGCAGAGACCTACTCCCACCTTGTTCAGATCCCTGCAGCTGCTGTGCATTTTGACTCATAGTTCCCAGTGCTTTGGTTGTCTGCTCAGTAAAGGAGCTTAAATCCTTTCTGGCAGGGTAGTAAAGTGCATGTGTTCTTCAGAAAAACAGTAAATCAGCTGCTCCTCTCTCTGCATTGAAACTAGGCACAGAGAATTGCAGTAAGATGGAAGTGGAAGTAACTCTCCAGTCCAGGAGGTATGATGGACTGGGTTTTGGAAAGGGACACTGAGAAATGTGCATAGGGCATTCCTGACTTTGAGGGGTCTTATCCATTCTTCTCTGTAGACTCATCCCCCAGTCATTAATGGCTGATCTGAAGGAAAACAGACTATTTTTGTTCTCTGGTCTGAGCTGCCCTTTTCTTCTGTCTAAAGTAAAGCTTTGTGGCTGACAGGCCAAGTCTTGCTGGAACCCTTCAGCCTGAGCCTGCTGTTATGGGACCAGCCTTAACAGGGTACTCTCAGCTCCCAGCATGACAGTGTGTACCTTTAATGTAAGGCTCTGGCTCATGATTTCACTTTCAAATTAGATACACAGTAAAATTTGAAGTGGCAGAGAGATATATCCTCACAGAGGTACATGCTGTTAAATATTACAGCTGGTTTCTCCCTGGAATATTCTTGCACTGCTGTGTCGCTGGATATATCTTGGTAGGTATGGTTAACTAAGAAAACACATAATGAATGTACACACTTGTAAATGCAACAGAAATAATCAATAATTATCTTTACTTCCCATTTTCTGGCATGTATCTCCTGACCTCAGTAGCTGCATGGTGTAAGAGGTTCCACAATTGTGTTAGGTTTGTGTGGAAAGGTTTTGGTAGTGGGGGTTTACAGGGGTAGCTTCTGTGAGAAGTTGCTGGAAGCTTCTCCATTTCTAGGGAGGAATTCAATCAGAAATAAACTAAAATAATTTCCCCAAGCTGAGTCTGTTTCACCCATGATGGTAACTGGTGAGTAATCTCTCCATGTATATGTCTCTGCCCATGATCCTTTTGCTGTATTTTTGGTCCTCTGTCCAGCTGAGGAGAGGAGGGATAAAGCAGCTTTGATGGGGGCCTGGTGTCCAGCCAGGGTCAGCACATCACAACAACGTCTCGTGCAGGGTCACAGGCAGGAAGCACTGTCCCGGGCATGACTGAATCTTCCACCACAAGAATTCTTGCCCAGTTTCTTAAGTTTATATAGAGAGGCTGAGCTGTTACCTGAATTTTTGTGTTTTCCCAGAACTGAATGAAATTTCTCAGACTTCTGCAGTGCAGTTATCGCTGTTCTTTGTCATTGTGTAATCCCTCTTTGTTGAATGCAGCCCTATAAAGCTGTTCACCTCTAGTTCTCATTTGTTTTTATAAAGCCTATTTTCTTGAAAGGCTTCTTTGTATTGACAGCATATAATATTTTCTCCCTGAGATCTCTTCCTTCTGATTTGAAAACTTAATGCTCATTTTTTAATATTTCAAGCTGTACCAACAGAACATCCTTCCTTGCTTTCCTCAGGAAATTTTGTAACTATATGGCTTTGATCTTTCTGTGATTGTTATAAAATCAGGTCCAGAAAATCTTCAAATAACATGGAGTTGTTCAGTGGTTTGAAACAGAGCTAAATTAGAAGTTAATTTTTAAATATAAAAATTGTGTGAATTTCAATGAATCTTAATTCTTTATTTGTTTACCTCTTTATTACAATAATCAAATAATGAAAAATTTTACTGAGCAGAGGTAAAATGCTAAACATTTTATCAGTCAGGTGTAAAAATATAAAATCAATATAATCACTTTCTTCCTATTCTTCTCTCTTGAAAACACAGAGGGATTAAACATAGTGGAATATATAACAAACAGCAATGAATGTATATCAAAGAGCTGAGACGGAGCCAGCGAATGAGTTGTTCTTTTTGTGCCTTAGAAGCCTTTATTCTTTCAAGTTTTATTACCCCAAGTCTACTATAAGAAGAACTGGTCCCTCTAGGCCTGCCCTAAACTATGGGAAATGGGTGGCCATATTTGTAAGGCTGCAAGGGTTTCCTCTAAAGAGACTATTCCTGTTGGAAGAAAAGGAGTGGTGGTGCTCTTCAATATGAGAGGGAGAACTGGAGTAAAAGGGCAGCTGACTCTAGGCTAAACTAAACGACTGGTGTGAGTGGGTACTTAGCTGAGCAATGTCTCCTATATTGGCCTCAGCTTTAGCAATTCAATTGTGATGGGAATCTGCAGAAATACAGCCATACCTGATAAAGCCTGGTGTCACCATGCTCAGTCCTGCAGCATGCCCATTGTCCTCAGGTAGATACCTGTGGGACAGAGGGATCTCCGTAGCCCACCCCCAGAAGGTGTTGCTGGTATTAGTGCTCCTAGTATTTCTCAGTCTAAAGAAGAGACCTTGTTAAGAGTCAGCATTAGATTGTATAGGGCACTCGACCACGGACCAAGCCTACTATTTGTTTCTTTCCTGCTAGGTGAAATCCTCCTCCCACCTTCCACCCACCCTCCCCTTGGAGTGGTATCATTATTACAAGCTTTGCATTATTACTTCACTTTGGTAACACATCTAGTTTTCCTTCCAGTACTCACGTCTAGTGAAATGTTTCTGACATGGATCTTCCCTGTCCTTAACCTGACAGCAAGAAATCCAGATAAGCACATAATAACTTGGCATGCTTTAGATCAGCTTTCAACCTCTAAATTCAGCTAGATATCCCTATCTACTGTGTGGATCTCTTTTGGGGACATTAATCTTGTGAACATAGCCACAGTTCATAAATGTTAAGAACATCTGCGCTAACACAGTCTTGTGTTTGCTTAGCTCACCCTCTGAAATGTTCACAGTACCTGGTCTGCTGCTGGTGGACGTGCCAGTGTACCAAGGCAGGATGGCTCCATGCTTGAAAAATCCCAGGCTGCTATGTTCCAGGAACAAGTATGTCTAACACACATGTATCTTATCCTAATTCTGCCTGACTACTGGCTTGAAACTGCCTTTGATAAGCATAAGGCAGAATACAAGGAAGAGACACAGAGCTTCTGAGTGCTGCTAAACTTTTAGCAGCCTACAAGGTATCTCCTAAAATCAGTATTGGATGTGTGCTGAATAGGGTAAATAAGTATCACGACACATTGAGCACCTCAACCACCGCATAACACCTCCTCTGTAGGGTATATATCACTCATGAGAAACACATCATTTAATACAAGCTCTATGTGTGGTTTATATGATCTCTGGCAGGAGCTTTTCCCACCAGGATTCAAGTTGCTGTTGTAGATCTTGACATGGAAATGCAAAGTAATATAATGTCAGTATCAAGATCTTGGTGAGACAAAAACAAATAAAATACACATATTTGTGTGTTTATTATATTAATTCCTGCTGTGAATTGTTAGTAAAAGCTCTTAAAGTATTTTGTTTTCCATTACATTGCTTGTAATAATAAGATATTGGTCTTCTTTTATTTGTTTGTACCCAACAGACAGGAGCCTGAGCTACCTTTGCTGGCAGAGTTGAGATCCAGCAAAGATAATTAGTCAGATATTACTCAGTTTATGTTCATTGCCTCCTCCTAGGCAGAAACTGCAAGGGCTGGGAGCAGGTGGATGACCGTATTTCCCTCCATGGCTACAGAGTGCTGTGTGTGATGGATGAGGTTTTTACTAAGAGTTTATGGACTCAATATGGCAGTCCTAGTTCAGCAACATCCAATTCATCCAATGTACTTTTCTTCTATTGTTTGTAGTACGACATACCCATTACATTCTTGGAAAGGTATAGGACAACGGCAATATACATTTTCCAAAACTTGCCAGGTCTAGCTATGGTTTTGTTGTCTCACTTTTGTGTCATAATATTTCACTTTTTTCTGAGGTCCCAGTGTCATGTGATAAAAATTAAAAATAGAAAATCAAGTCCTATTGTTTGAAGTGAAAATTTACTTTGAAGGCTCAAAATCTTAGGGATGGATTATAAAAGATATTGTTTTATTATTGCAAAGTTTCACTATTTGTAAGACTACCACAGAGCTCTTGACAGGCCACACATGAACAATTTTGGAGTGCTTAGGTTTGACAGAATTGTAATTCCTCTTTATACAATGACCTATGGAACTGGCACCCATAAAACTTCTGACAACTCCAGGAAAGTGAACTGTCCTATAGAAGTGATAACCATAGGAGACAGAATTACCATTTTTCCTGATGCTTTTATCTTCCTGACAAGCTCATCAGTCTCATCTGTAGAGCAGCACTAAAGCTTCCTTCAAATGTTTCCTTCACGCTTTCACCCCACTTGGCTGGAATTGGAATTGTCTTTCAACCATATGCTTGCATGCAGGAGACTTTTAATTCAAGGCCAAACACAGTACAAATAATAGATACTAATGACAAAACAGTTCTTTATGATCAAATATGGTATTGACTTGTAAGTTTTATAGGACTGATTAAATTTAGGAAAGCAAATCATATTTTGGTCTTCATACAGAAAGGATCACTAATGTAACTGTCCTTTATGCATGATGCCATTCCATAGCACTGCTTCCTTACTTACCACGGCAGTATTAAGGATCAAAGATTAGATAATTTTTTACTTAGAAACTCAATGTTTAGAAGGCTATGCATGACAAAATTATACCTCTCAGCAGGCACTTTTACTATACAGAGTTTGTAATCTTGATTCTTTCAGTACAATTGAGCATATTCTTTACTGACTGTTGAAAACTCTGGAAGATAGAGACGATTTGGAAATTGCCAAGGTAAATTATGATACGTCTTTAATCCGAGGACTCAGATCCTCTCTTCTGCTCCCAAGAGAATATTAAAAATATTAAATCTATCTTTCAGTGTGATGTAATGTCATGAGATGAAGTGTCTCTTCTATTTAGGGGAACCAGTAGCTGGAAAATCCATGCAGAACCACCTGATTCCTCACTATAATTTAGTTGGCAGCTGTGTGCAGAGCTCCATGGGAGTAAGATTTGTTTGGGCTAATGATACAAGAGGGATTCAAAAAGTGAGTTCATACACAGCATGAATCCACATGCCAGAACCCTTTTGGAAGGGAGAAACCTAAACAATAAAGCTCAGCCATTCGTACTGTAGTGTGACTAACAGCAACAGTCCTCAGGTAAACACCATTTGCACAATGGAAAAGGAGCCAACCCATAACAACTGCTTTAACTACACACAAAGTCACTTTGTTTAGTCTTTCTTAATCTCCCAACAATGCTGGGAGCAAGGGCTGTATATAATGGACTGGGTTAGTATTGGTACACAAGCTGAAAGGAGACTCTTGAGAGATACAGGACGGTTTGTTTGGTTGGTTAACACACTGTCGTGTTTCAGCCATGTTCTGGGCCAAACCTGGGGTGATTTGGTAAAGCAGAGACTTCAGGTTTTGATCATGTATACCTTAATAACGTGGGACAATAGAGATTGTCTTATAATAATACTGCATGACTGTGGAGAATTCATGCCTTTAAAAAACGTTGGACACACTTTCTCAAACAAAAACCAAACAAATCATGTGTAATGTATCTGTTGAAAGAAAGGTTATTACTAATAAAAATAAAATTACTGGGGCTGCATGAGCAAATATGGGAACAAATGCACGCCCATATGGAAATTCAGCACTAGAGCTGAAAGCTTATGAAAACACCTGCATCTAAATTTTGACCTTAGACTTTTCTCCTTGTTGTATTTCCCTAGGCTTAGCCAAAATCTGCAAATAAACAATCCAATCAAACTGCAGGACTTCTCCAGGAATTCACTGTGTCCATCTGTTTGTGAGTCAGTCACAGGCAGAATCAAGTAAACAATACATGAAGATACAAATAATAAAGCTTCACTGGAGAAAAAAAACATCGCTTGTCATGCCAGGACTGTGGTGTGTATTCTAAAACTGGCAGTATTTTTTACATTTATTCTGGGATAAGGAAAAAAGACACCAACTCAGCAGGCTTTCTGTGATCTCTTTACTGGCACTTTATCATTTATTGTTTATTCCCTTTATATTTCTTCCATAGAGAAGAATTTATGTAAGTGTTCTTTATGCTACTATAATTTCCTCCTAGTTTGAATGTTTGCAATGAAAAGGGTCCCATGGAGTTTAAAAGAAGATTCTTAATTTTGTCTGAAATGTTACTAGTTATTACTATTAAAAGAAACATTTATGAGGAGATACTGAAAGAGTTTTAGGGGACTTTTTAGGGTGAATATTGAAAGATTAAAGGAAGAAAATGCTACAATTATGCTCAAAGTCTCTACAGTGTAGATGTATGATTATCTCAGTACCACTGAGGATGGTACAAGGAAAATTTTAAAATGAAGAAAAGGGGAAAAACTTGTTTCTCTATTTGTTCACATTATTAATTTAACAGCAGTCAGGGTATCATTGCTGTTTCCTCCGCATAGCCACTTTTATCCTGCTATTCAAACAATCCTTGGGAAGAGCTCTCTTTCTGCAGCTCACCTACTGCCAGGTTGCTTCTTTTTCCCCATGAAAGCCCAGAGACATTCTTCATTTTCCAAGCAGCCCTAGCTATTCATGTTATTCAAAGGCAGCTTAGAAGTATAGACAAACTGAAATCTTTTGTAGTGGGTGAGGGCAAAGCAGCTGAAGTAGAAGGCAGTACAATACAATATTCTGATGGTACTGAGAATGGGAAGTGCTACTGGAAAGGGATGGTGAAAAGTACTTTTGAACTGATGAATATTTTTATGGGAGAAGGAAGCCTGGAGACGTAAGCAATGGTCAGGATTAAGGACTTCAAAGGGCCTTCTCAGGCTTTTGGGGAGATTTTGTAGGAGAGGGCTGAGAAGTTTTCTTCTCTAAGATGCTGTTAGTGGAGATATGTTCCTCTCCACATCCCCTCAGTCCTTCAGTACCACCTGCAGAGATTTGTCTTTCCTGGCACTGCAGAGACCCCCATTCCCAATCTAATCTTCCTTGAAGGTTCCCTAGCCATCCCATCCTCTCAAATGTTCTTTGCTCAGTTTCTTCACTCCTTCCACCATCCATAGGTCTTCAGGAAGGCTTCCTCTCCTCTGAGAAATCTGTTTTCCTGTATCCTACAAGCAGCCACAACACTCAGACCAGGATAAAATCGGCCATCTTCAAATGTGAGATTATTGTAACACAGTTATTCAGTGTTGCAGTTGCAGCTCATCCTAAGTACTGTGAAGCTTTCCCAGCAATAGCTACTGCCCTGCACATCCTGATCCCACACTCAGCCTTAGCAAAGGAGGGCTCTGAATTCGTGAGGGCTGACTCCTCAAATTAAGAAAATATGCTCTAGAAGAAACTAGCCTAAAGTTAGCTTGGATACTTCAAAATTGCATTGAAAGAGCAGTCAACAAATTTGTATCACTACATAAATAAAGAGTGTGTTGAACAGGTCCATAAAGGGTCTGTTATGAGCATAATCCCATGTCACAGTTATTTCTGCCTTGAAAGAGAGAATAGTAAGTTTTTTTACTGCATTTTCAAGCAATCCTGCCCAAGTGAGGAATGGTTACAAGCTTTGCAAAGAACTAAAAGAAATACAGAAATTGTCTAAAATAAATTGCAGCTCAATAACCTTGTGTAGGAATGGTTGATTGTGTGATTATCATGTACTATACGTAAGTAAAGAAGCAATTAAAATGAGCAGATTAAGTGTGAAAGACTATTTAGATTTGTTTCTTTATATCACTAAGGGCTTAAAGTGAAGCAAAAGAAATTTAGGAAAATATTTCCCAGTGGTAACTGTATTTAGGTACTGGAATATGTACTTGGGCAGACCAGAAACTCTCTATCACTGGAAGTATTTAGCCATTGTTTCCCCTTGTTGGCCAGGGAAAAAAAAGATAACCTCTCAACATCCCTTCCAGCCCTAATGTCCACCATAATATAATCACAGTATTAGCAGAAAGCACAATTTACTGCTACTTGTGAAATACATCTCTATTTCATAAAGCAGCACAGCTCAGGAGCAGCAGTTTTTAGTTTTAGTTTAAGTGCCAGTGTTTCAATTCCGTATTATTATCAGAATTTCAAAGTCAAGACTGAGATCATGCAATCTGGAGAAAATTTATCTTCCACAATCCAGCATAATATCAATGGTTTGTTTATCTGAATGTCAATATAATGTCCTTAATTAAAATCACTCAAACCCTTTTGATAGACACTTTAAAAGAAAAAAAATGTGTTTTGTTTTAAGCTAGTAGTTTCCATGAACAAATTTCAGGCATGATTTACCAGTCAATGTGGTCCAGGGACAATTCCCAATGCACAGGCTTTGTGCAGCCCTCTGGATTGGAATTTGAGATGGTTTTTCAGACATGAGCCATTCCATGCCAGAAGATCTCAGCTCCCAGTAAATTAAATTTGCCTGTTATTATTCCTTGTATAAATGTCACCTCTGTCTTGGCATACTCATTGACTTGGGTTTCAGCTGGTGGCTGTAAGTGTGAATACAAAAAATCAACACTGAAAAAACCAAAACATACATTGCAAAAAATAGTCTCATGTTGAGTTTCACTACAACAGCAAGCACAATAATCTCCAAATAATATGTCTCATCATTTCTAGTACTGTGGTTCAAAATAAAATCTTCAGAGGTTTTTTATTTTTAAAATCCCATAAATACAGCTCTTATGAAGTGCATCTACTCTCATGAAGAGGTTATGAACAGACAACCAGAAACAAACTTCCTAGATTTGCCTTCAGATTGGAAAGTTTTGGCTATCCGTACATACCAGCTTTAAAGAACATTATTCAGCATATTACTTCACAGCTATTTTTAGAAAGACATATCAATAAAGGCACCCACTGAAAGTATAAACAATAGCTATGTGGAAATGCATTTCAATACCCAGGCTCATGAACGAAATGTCCATCCTCACAAGCTGGCTAAATACACCACAGTCTTTAGGAATACTACACATGGCAGCTGGTGGAGCCAGGACTCATCTGAGGATCAGTTGCAATAAGCCAGAGCAATTATCCACAACATGAGAGCGCATTCTTGAAGAGCTTAGGCTGTGAAAGGTATCTTCCTCAGGGGAACAACCTACAGATTGAAAGCTGCATTCCATATAATGTTACTGTTCTCCACTTCATGATACAAGAAAAAGACAGAGAAAAAATAAGAGGGCTATTTCATGACATTGAAAGGTAGTGAAGAGCTTTTTATTGGCATTGAAAGGTAATAGGTTCAAAACTGGGGAATGGAAATGCTGTCTCATAGTTTGCAATTTTCTAGTCGGACAGTAGCTGCCATGGCAAGCTTATCCAGATTCAAGTGGGAAGGTTACATTCAAATAACCTTAAAAGTTCTGGTTATTATACTCTATTAACTACAAAAAAGGTATGAAACCACCTGCCTTGAAGTTTACATATATCTATTTCTAGCCAAGGTGAAACTTAAAGCTGCAGTGCAGATTGCTCCGTGTCTAGGCAATGCCTGGTACTTATATTTTCTCCTAAAACATTCATTCCTGGCCTCCATCATGATGTTGGACCAAACAGATGTTTCTCCAATCCAGAATGGACAAGCTTGATTTCATGTCAGGAAGTGTATTTATAAGTCCTGTCACAAATGAAGCAGTCAATACATACTGAAAGGACAAAGAATTTTGTGACATAGGAAGAAAATCTTCTAAATATGCTGCATGTATGTACTCCAGGTATACATAATTACTGTGTTAGACACCACAGATACAAATTCTACCTTGTACCCTGATATGTTTAATATGTTTCTAATTAAGTAAGCTGTCTACCTATAATAAATTTTGAAATATAAGCAAACCTTCAAAATATGTAATGGAAGCCTGTGCCTCCTTAGGACATCCATCATCGGCTTTGTTGGCTGCAGACCAGACTATCCATGGAAATGCCAATATCATATTAGCCTTCCATAGCCTGCTTTGATTACCATTACCAAGCATCTTTCAAACTTTCAGCCTAAAAAGTCACTGTGTAGCTTTCGAGAAGCAAAAACCTTTTTGTGATTCCTCCTCTCACAGTGTATGAAGAGCTCCCAGCTGTCAACAGAATGAAGAGAAAGGATTATGTCACCATTACCTAGAAGAGAAATACTTATTACAAGGACTTTGTTTTGATGAAAATTTGTAGCTGAAATGCTTGGAAAACAAAAGGTCATGACTTGCTTGCACATGACAAAACAAAATGTTATAACCGGCTGCATTCTCGTTGAGCCCCAAAGGTTACATTGGAGTAGATGCGCACGGAGCAGAAGAGACAGCAGAAAAGGCAGGGGGAGTGTCTCTTAAGTTGTAGATCAAAGCTTCATTCACTAATATATTGGAAATGTCTTCTTAGGTGTCCTTTATATCAGTGGAAAGCGGTTGACATGAGTTTACCTTGGGAGGCTTTTTTTTGCATTTACATCCAAACCACACAACAACATGATGCAGATTACCATGAGGTGGGGGACTAGGTTCCTGATTAAGAAACAGGAAAACACAATAAACCTCTTCTCATCCAGTGACCACAGTCAGAATTTGGCCTAACATGCAAGGAACAAAGTCTTGCAGGTTAGATGGAAGTCTGGCAAACCTGCTTCTCTTGGAAACCTGAAATGCTAATCAGCAAGGCTAATAGTTATACTTTGACTTCAGCTCCTCCACCTGCATCCTGGCTTCTCTGGCCTTCTCACCCATCATGTTTCCCTATAGATATATAAGGGATTCCAGTGCAGAATAAATAATTGCCTTGTTCCTTAAGCCCCAGCCTCTTTGTTTACCTTCCTGGGAAAGTACCATTGTTGACATGAAATTCTTCTCTGGCTTTTTCTCTGACTTTCTCACAACAGAACCAGTTGAGTCACACCAAACTGGAGCCTACAAGCAAGTTAGCATGGAAAACACAATTAATGCAATAGAACCTTACAGGAATGCAGAAAAAAGGTAGCTTGATTATACAGTTGAAACCACAGATGTGGGGGTTTATTTTACCAATATGCTTTCTTTGCAAAGTCTTGCATGCAGTTTAGCCACAAGGCCTGCAGTAACCTTGCGTTTCCCACATCCTAAACTTAAATTTTGATATGCAATTCCTATTAGCCCGTACCTTAATAAAACTGAAAGAGATCAGGGGAAATTTAGGTTAATTACCTCATTGTTCCAAAATGGCTTTCAGTGAGACCTCAGCAGATCCCAGTACCTTGTTAGGACATGTAGGAACTTCTGTAAACTTCGTATTATCGTAAGAGAAGGTGAAATAGCATAGAATGAGAGAATGAAAAGGAGAAAAGAAGCCCCACCATGCCTGCTACAGACAGTGGTAAAGAAGTGTTTTGGAGGAACCGCAAACATTATTTTACATTGTGGTTTTTTTCTCTTATATTTTTAAACTCTCCCTCCCTGCCCCCCACTTTTGCTCTTCACAAAACAGGATGTAGGAAAAGATAGTTCAGAGAAACATGGTGTTTAAGAATATGTATTCTTTGGATAGAAGGGAAAGAAGAATATGCAAAAAAACCTCAATTGTTTATACCTCTGTAAATCAGCTGTGAGTGTACTGCCACATTTTTTAAATTATAATCTCCTTTACAATGCAATTCCTCTAATTGAAATACAAGTCAAAATAGTTTTGTATCGGATGGGATCCTAAAAATAAAAATAATTTGCAGATACTTTGTAAATATTCAGAAACTGAAAAAAAAAATCATTAAAATATAATGCACAACATTTAAATAAAAACACCCTAAAAACTACTTGTGCTATCATAAAATAAGCTCAGTTTGCATACCTGAGAATACCAAAGGGCATAATCCATCAAAGGAGAATAGTCCTCTGTTGTGTTATAAACACAAATCAAGGGAGTATAAAACCCATGTAATGTCACAGTTTTATATTAAAACATAAATGTTAGCACCAGGATAGATTTTGCTTTCAAGATACAGATCTGTAGTGCATTGCCCCTGGGTGAGCTCATTACATGCCAGGTCGGGTCTGGTTTGGTTTGCCATGGATTTCAGCAAGCAGCTTTCTAACTGTATGAGGGTAATGATGTGTGCAGCTTGCTCTGGCATGAAATCTTTCAATAGTAGAAATTTCCTGGGTTGATAAAGACTGTAGTCCTCCCCAGGAAAACTGTGTGCTTGCTCAGCCTGCATGGCTTTCACTGGTAGAAAAATTTCCACAAAGCATAAAATTCTAAATGCCGTGACGTGAATTACAGTTTGGAACAGGAAGAAAGTGTATTGACTCAAACTGATTGAAGTTCAGGATCCAAACTGAATCTCCTCTTTAGAATTTGAATTTTAAGAAGTTTTATCTTGGTATAAGTTAAGTATGCTATTATATTTGCAACTCTATAGCACATAGTAACGTAGACAAATAAGGAATGTGCAATAGTAATAGCTACTTTAAACAGATTTGGGTCATGAGGTATTAAAGCTGACTTTCACCCTCTTTAGGGGAGATCAATAATGCAGCAATAGCACAAAATCATTTATTAACTGTCCCAAGCATCTGACAATGTGCATGTGTTACAATAATTAAGATCTTTTTAGATTCTAATCACCTACAATACTGAAAGACCACTATGCAGTCTTTTCCTTCTAAAGAAAAGTACCTAGTTGGAAGATGAATGGTCTAATTTGCCCTACATGAAATGTCCCTTCTGGGCTTATGTAGACATCAACTTGGCATATAGATTCCTTTCCCACAGGTTGTCAGGGTAGAAGGAAGGACAGGAAAAAAAGATGCAAGATGAGAAGCGTTCAGATTTGCTCCATCTGAAATAAATGGGATATTGAAAATCCTGACTGAAAGTGATATGTAATATTCATAACAAGGAAATCAGGGTTCTTATATTCTAAAAAAGAATGGCTTTTCCCACATTTGTTACGGATTCATGATTCTTCAGACTGAGAGGGAAGGGCAACAGCAAAAACAATGGGAGACAGAAAAGAAAAAAAAGAAGGATTAGGGGGAGAGAAGGCTATTCTTCTGTGGCCAGTAGTTCTTTCAGTCATTTCTAACAGGGGTGTAGGGCACAGCCTGTTCTGGTAAAGGCCAAGGAAACTAACTCAGATGATGAAGAGAGGAGACCTTGCTGTGTGCACCTCTGTGAGTATGCCTTTGTGTCCGAGGATGTTCACCTCTGCCTTGCGAGAGGCCAGAGCTCTCCCCTTCACAACAGGGCTTTGGAAAAGGTGGGGGGAAAAGTTCGGAGCATGAACTTGGAGCAAGAGGTCTGCACCTTCACCAGGGTCTGCCTCAGCTAACTTCAGCACGCCAGGAAGAGCTAAGCCTGCCTGGCTACAGCCGGGTGCTGACAAAGGCTGCAAAAGGGGTGGTGATGACAAGTTACAGTGGATCTTTCTCTATAAATTTAATTCTCTGCAATGGACGCTGCTGGAAAACTCTCATTTATTGCTTCTTGGGAAACAGTAGCTGAAAACAGATAAGGAGCAAAAGGTGTTAACAGTTCTGAAAAGGAGTAGGCTAGAAAAACAAATGCCCAGCAGGTAGGAAAACAAATCTGTATTGATGCTCAATAGTCATCTGCTGAGAATGAATGCAGCATTCTAGAATTAGCAAAATAATCAAACAATGTTGAAGGGTAGCAGAGGGACATCCAAGTCTGTGTGATTCACTTCCTACTGAATCAATCCATTTGGTTTAAATTTAAACATTTTCCTAGTCATCACAGTTTCAGAGTATTTCAGAGCTAAAGGTTTTTTTGGCTCTTATGTAACCAGCACATGCAATATAGACATGCATTGTGATGTTTTTCTTTGTTTTTAATAGCAAAATTCATAAGTTTTCATCGATTCTTTTAGAACCAAGATTTTTTAAAGGTAAAACCATTGCTCCGGACACCCTTAAAGGGGAAGAAGGGGGAATGTTTTCTGTCATTGATATTGCTATTTTGAAGTTCAAAGAGAAATCAAGAATTATTGTAAGATAAAACATACAGAATGCAGAGAAAGCCTGTTGTTACTTTCCGAATTAAATTGAATTGGAAACACATCAACAATCTTAATTACCTTTAAACACTGCTGTCTGGTGTTGCTTACTGTCTCTACTAAGAGTTGTACATATTTCTAGTCTGAAATATGATTTCTAGTCTGAACATTTTTTCCACCATTTAGCTCTCATTACATGATTTTCTGTTAGACAAAATAAAATCCTATTATTAAAAGTTTATTTTATGAAGTAAATACTAGAAGGCTAATCATGTAATCCTCCAAATTGCTTTTCAATGTACTAACCACTTTGAGTTTCCTTAGGTTTTCTAACTAGCATATCTTTTCTGGACATCAAATGACTTCTAAATACTGTCCCAAAACCCATCTAACTTTAAAAAAAAATATACAGAGGCTCTAACACGCCTGCTGAGGCAGCTGAGCATTTTCTACAGAATTAAATAATCTTTTCCATTCTAACTGAGTTGTCTCTACTTCTGTGTCCAAATATTACGTTAATCTTCTGGAATACCACTTTGCCCTCCAGAACATGGTCTCTACCTAATAGACTAAGTAATCTTTACCAGTGAAAGACCACAATATCATAAAAATTACATTCTTCCTTTTTCCCGAAGAGTTCACATTTGTTTCCACTAAAATTAGAGGTGGTAGAAGCTCAGAATTTCCCTTTGGTATGGCTGTTACTTTGTTATATTTTTCCATTTTCTGTTTTTGTTTTTTATATTAATTTAAGTGTAAAATATCAGCTGCCTGTAACAGAAATGCATAAACTGTGAGACACCAAGTAATATTACTGTGATATCACAGTAATACTGTAATGACATAATTATTGCAGGATACTATTTATAGGCAATGTCTCAATATATCAAATTATTTAATTACCAGAAAACAAGGCACTTTTATTTTTACTGATAAATAAAGATTTAAAACTGTCATGTTCAGTGGAAATAAATCTTATTTTTACCTGTCCAGTGGACTTCTAAGGCTTTTACACTGCAAGGTAAGTAATGGCATGAGTTGACAGAAATTTTGTGATTCTTTAACTCTTGTTCTTGTTTTTTTAAACTGAGAATATAAGCCTGGATGGATGACAGAATTGCTGTACCTGCATACTGCTTTAGCTGAACATTTCAAATAATGCTTATTACAAACACAGGACATCATTTACCCAGATGTTTTGTTGTCTACATTAGTGGAGGTTGAGATGTACAAAGCGCAGTAGAATAAGTACAGAGGCTCTGGTGGATTTATGCCAACTTCATATTGCATCCTTCACTTTAGTCTTACTCATGGGCAAAGCCAGGAAATTGTCTTTGCTTGGGGAAGTAAAATAGTTCTTACTCTGAAGAGACAGAATTCTACCTGCTGGCAATTTTATTGGGATATTAGAAAACTCAAACCACACTGTTGGATAGGAGATGCTGTGCCATTATGCCATGCATCTTTGCTGAGAACTGTCTGAGAGCAGGCAGAAAATATGCCAGCTGAGCCAGTGCACCTGTTTTCAGGTTTATTACATTTAGCACAGGGGAAAGCAAGAGAAAATTCATAATAAAACCAGCTCAAGCTTTATCTTTTAATGGGCTTTGCTGAAACTAGGGCTAAACACAATTGCCTATTTTTTTCTCATGGGTTGCGAAAGCTCAGGTCAAATGACAATGAGGAGAATAAAGGACGATGAAAACTCATCCTAAGATGCCAAAGGCAAAGCCAGTGCAAAATATTTAGTTAATTAATTATGGCATTATAAGCTTGAGAGGAGCCTTACAGTTTGGCACTCTAATAAAGCTGATGAGCAGGTTATACCTATTCTGCACAATATTCCTAGAACGGAACAGGAACTTTTGAGTATGTTAATTTTCTTTAAAAATAGCCTTTTCCTTTTCACCTGAGCTAAAGCAAAATCCTTTTATTTAAATGAAAGATTGTTTAGTTTTGCTTTCATGACCTCAGTTCACTGTCCTGTACTTTCAAAGTTGAAACAGCTTAACCATCTAATGAATTAAGCCATAAATACAAATGCATTTGATTCATCTTAAAAAATCATGGGTTCATAGTTGCAATTTTGCTAAAGATTTCTGTAAATCAAATATTAAAAAGTAATATTTTTAAAATATTTTTAAAATATTTTTATTTATAAAGCAAATTCTGAAACAAATTCACATTTTCTAATATTCATCTCCATGAGCTGTGACTCCACATTTTTCAAGAGGACATAGGAGTTAAAAGATTTCAGGAAGTGCTTGGGCTAGAGAGGGAATGAGGTAAGAAAAAGTATTTTGATTTTCTGTGCATTGGTTCAGCTCTGGAATACAGCCACACAACAGCAAACAGCTTTTTTTCCAATTCACACAGTAAGTTTTCCTTATTTTTAAAATAGGTAAAGCTTTCAAAAGAAGGTCATCTCTCACCCAGTTGGAGATAAAATTCAAGATCTCAGGTGAGATTACCCACGGACCAAATACCAAAAGAGGAATCTGAGGAAGGCTGAAGCTAAAAAACATTACAGCACTAAGCAAGGATTAGGAGAGATCAGAAGGGGGAGACAGGCAAGCTGCCGCCGAGCTGTGCAAACGTAGAGGTGGAAGAAAACACTCTCACCCAGCTTAGTAGACCCCCAATACCCTACAGGTACTCCTGACAGACCCCACCTCAACTAAGAACATTTTTCCTTTGTTAGGACTCTTCTTGTGCAATGCAATACCTTGGAGCTGGAATCAGGTGACTGTGGATGACAGCAAGCAAGCAGGGGAGTGCTGTTGTGCCAGAGGAGGATGAAATTTGTGCATCTGTGACATGAAAATGTAGTGGCAGACTTGACATAAAAATCCAACTGACCTCTTAATGTAGGAGCCCCTCAGCACACATGCTTATTTCAGGTCTGGAAGAAACTAAAAGACAGCTCACCTCACACTAGCAAACTTGGCACTCATGCTACACCTTCCTCTCCATCAGCCTTTTGGCTGATTTTGGTTTTAAACACATTAAAAAAAAAAAAAAAAAAAAAAAAAAAATTGTGGAAAATTCAAATCGCTATTAAAGAAAAGTAATCCAGTGAATATCTAAAGTACAGTCATCTGTTCTTCCAGACTGACACCCAATTTCTATTTTCAGTGATGCTCAATAATCAGAGCTCTATTTATTTATGTACATGATATAAGAGAGAATCTTGTTTTGTTTACGTCTTTCTCACTATTTTTAGCCTAATGATAGTTGGAATTAACTGGATTTACTGTTCTTTGAAATACTCACACGTACCAAAATCTCCCACAGAAAAGCGTATAAAACCAAAGGCTGACAGTTCCATTGCCCTTAGCGTCTTAGTCATTCTGCATTTGAATAATAACTGTCTTTGTCCACCTTTCCAAAAAAGAAAGAGTAGTAAAGGAACAGTGCCTTTACATCAGCTCCTCCTTCTAAAGTATATTCTTACGGAGAAACTCCATATGGTGGAAAACAAAACAAGCACAATGAAAACCAGTGTTATGCAATATCTATTAAAAATCAGATGAGTCACCACAGAGAAAGTTGTCAGGCCTGAAAGAAGCTAAAAACCAGCTAGCTTCACTATAGCACACTCCTGAGATCTGAACAAATGCTTGTTATTTTGGAAAGCTGTTCCTAATCATGGGCTGGCATTTGCCAAATCAACATTATAAAGACAGATCAAACTTCACTTGAATATACTTTTTCAATATTTTTAGGGAGACAATTTCATATGCAGAGCTCCATTTAAATGTTGGAACAGTAAGAACATAAGGATAAATATATATTTAGATATTAAATATAGCATTCACTGGAAAGGCAAGACAAACAGGATTACTGTCTTCAGGATCAGTCTTGTGGGGTATGTTAATTCTCACAAAGCCAATTACTACTGAACTAAAGGATTTTTCTGGTGGAGTTACTATAAATGAGCAATTTTTATAACAGAGTCTGCTTATACCAAAGCCAGTCCATGTGTCTAAAACTGGATTGAAAACATTCAGATAATTTAACAGTCAGGTTTCTTTTTTCAAGAAAGGCTCATCTCTTTCTGAAATTTGGAATGGTTTATCTCTGGTTTAACCTTAAGGAGGTGGAAATCTTAAGCACTTTCTTTTGGGGGTACAAGGCATTGTTCTTCTTGTGCTTCTCCCAAGGCTGGGGAGAGAAAGGAAGTAGGGCAGGGAGAAGCAAGGGGTCAAACAATGGTTAAACTGCAGGGTGAAGGGGAGATACCATCTCCAGCCTTCCCTACTCAACTAAAGGAATTATTTTAGATACAGAATACTGAGTTTCTGAGAGCTGTGCAAATTGTAATAAATTGTACGTAGTGCATAAATTGCACACAGTACTTGCTTCTCTTGGGCTTTTGCTGACTTTCTTGGACTTTGTAAAAAGGCAGCAAAACACATGTGTTAGACTCAGAGCTATTCTACACAGGAAAATGAAGAGTAGTGCTGAGTATCCACATCAAGAGCTGTTCAGCAAAAGCAATTGTGGTTTCTGTCAATTTCTCTGGGCAAATAAAATCATTTGACTGTTAATATTGATTTTGAGCAGCAGCCAGTGAGAGTGTTATCAGAACAATACAGTTAAATGACAAATTAGGCTTTCTGCCCCTCCCCCTTAGAAGCAAAATTAAAATGTCAAATACAAGTCAAAAGAGTGCATTGGTATCTGTATAGTTGCATTTTACTATATTAGGAAGAGGAATATAACTGTGCCAGCAATGGTCAGAAGCAGTTGATTCATGATGTTCCAGATCCAGTGCTCTTTCTCAGGTCTTGATCAATTCTGGAAGTATAATATCAAATAAAAGGTCGTCACACCCTGTTATCCTTTGAACAAGACAGTAAGATTGAGATTGCCATTAAAACCCCTTAAATTATAAAATATCTCATTGAAAACACACTTACTGTAACTGATGGTCGCCAAGGACTTTGTCAGTCCTTAAATTGCACAATTTTTATTTCTTCAGCCACTCATCATTACCCTTTCTCACCTTATTTGTTCTAGCCAATTTAATGCATTGATGTTGATTGCAAAGGTTATAAAACTCTGTGTGATTCTTGGTGAGTTTGAGTCAGCCTCATACATAAGTAAGTGTAGACCATTGGACTGCCAGAGATGCAAGCTACTCTGTCTTTTCAAGCGGTTAGACATGGATTGGAAAAGAAAGCTGCCAGAAGACTTCAAAACATAATCTGAGTATAGACTTTTACCCCTTGAAATGCAAGAAAGCACGCTTATGACTTCTTTGATTTCTATTAAAAATGAATTAAAAGGATGTGATAAAATATAGAAGTTAATTCAAAAGAGTATAAACTTCTCAGTTCACTGAATATGCTCTTAGGATGAGAGCAGATCACAACTTCTGTAAAGAATTTGTTGTTATTTTAATATCTCTGTTATAGCACTCACGAAATACCTGACATGCCTACAGTAGCGCCATTACAAGCCTGAAAACTGCCAAAACTACTCAGCTTTCAAGATTTCTGTAGGTATCTGAACCTCAGCCAAGGAGCATTTAGTTAAAGCTTGCCAAATTTTCAAGCAGACTGAGAACTGATTTTGAGTGAGCCCGGAACCAAACATCTTTGTACTTGAACCTCAGAGTTTCAAAGCAAAGTCATTAAAATGCTCATAAAGTTCCACAAAGTAGAACTGCAGCTCTCCATCTCCTAGACCGCCTTTGGGCAGGAGTAGGAGGCACCCCTACTCCTCATCTCCTGCCGACAGCAAATCTGTTGCTTCATTTGTGAGTGGAACCTGAGAGCTCAAGGCAAAGCACCAGGAAGCACAAATCCCTCTTTCATATAAAGAGAGAAAGCATCTATATTAATTCCCCAGTCAAATCACACGTCTGAGTCTTTCAGGGTTGCATTGTTAGACTCATAGAGATAATTCTGTTATGGTGAGATTGATGGATCACTTATTTCAAGTAACTTTATTATAATGTACTGATTAATCAATCTTAAAAACAGGCATTAGAAAGAACTGCTAAACATATGTCTTGGGATATCTTCATTTGTTACAAATAAATATTTAGACTCAGAAGTAGTCAAAGGAGGAATAAGGAAGGAACATAGAAAAGATCACCTTCTGAGAAGTAGGTCAAAGGCCAAACTATTTCTTAATTAAGTCAAACTCTGATAAGATCCTGGCAAGTGATTCATTCAGCCAAAAGAAAAGCCATCTACACTAATTTTCCCCTAACTTTCCCCTAAACTTTGCAGACAACCTCTCCAGTTTAACTCAGCTGAGTGAAATACAGTACAGTAACAAGATAAAAGGTCATGACTGGAGTCTACCAGGCTCCGACTAGTGAAGGGCAAATTAAATTTGAATAACTACCTTGGTATGAATTGCACCCCAAAGGTCTCCACAGACCACAGCCCTGTCTCTGACAGGGGGCAGTAGATAAGGTGCAGTGCCTAAAGAGCATCAGAAGAGGATGAGCACAGCATCATTAGCCACTGAATCGCCCTCCTAATTTCAAGCAGTTGTACCTTCAGAAGGATTACTCTTCCATTCATTTGCTCACTTATTTCACTGCTCTTGCTCTTTAGTTTAAAACTCCATCAAGGAGACACTGTTTTTTTCAGGCATGAAACACATCGAAAAAATCTTAGAAACACAGGACTGTCAACAAACACTACTTAAGGAGGCTGAAGCTGTTTATATTGCAAGCCAAGGGGAAAGAGGAAACCAGCATTCGTTGAAAAAAGGACTTTGCTTCCTTGCCTTTCAAATTCTTCTCTTAATTTCTGGGCTTTTTTCCTGATCTTTCTCTTACTCTGAGGGGCGAGAACCATTCCCAGTATTGTCCAAAGTTCAAAAAAGAGCCCAACTATCTTGCATCTGCTTGGGAACCAGTCAACCACTACATTTTATTCATCTTGATTATAGCAGCTGGCTATTGCAAGGCTGCAAAGAGAGGCTTAAGGATTTAAGCTCGTTTAATTCTATGGAAGACTGAGGGAAGATGTGCTAACAATCACGAAACATGTAATGAGTTAATCCAGAGAAATAATGTGTATTTTGTCTGTGTGTTGTATAGGAATAGAAATACTAACTGTAATTGCAGCATTTCCCAGTTGCAATGAAATCTCTGGAGTACAAAGACCCAGGAAACTGTGGAGTCCACATCACTCAGCATCTTTAAGAACACATTAAATGGACGTTTTTAATAAATTAACCAGGTACAGCCGATCCTCAGTTAAGATATGGGTTTGGACCAGCTGAATTTGTGAAGTCTGGTGATTTCTGTGATTCAGTGGTCTTGTGTCGTGGTGTTCACACCATAACTTCTCATTTTGTTCAACATCTTTCTGAAATATGATTTAAAAAATCAGTTGCTCTTGTGTGGTATCACAAGGAAGCCAGAATATTTCCTCTGTCTCATCCTTCTACAGCTTCAGAGTCTGCTTCTTGGATGTATAAATTGTTCTCATTCTACATATAAATGTGAGAAGAAAAATCAAGCTATAGTCCAAAACAAATTGCAGACTCTTTTACTTCTGCATATTTCTTCTTCTATGTATGAGGCCTGGGGCACATGTTTCTGTCTCCTTTTGTTTTATGTTCTGAATCCTGGGTCTCCAGAACAGACCATACATTTTCCACCACTGGGTTTCCTTCTCTCCCATCCATTTAAAAGGTTTTCAGAACCATGAATTATTTATTAATTATTCACCAAAGGAAAATCCACTTACATTGCATTCACAAAGGGGACCAGCAAAAAAGAGCAAAACCATAATGTTTAAATAGTTATTTACTTAGATAATGACTTAACTTTCATTGGCTCTCTCCAGTCAGGTATTCAAATAAAAACAAGCTATAATAATAATCACTCTTAAACCATTGGTGAAGGAATTCCTCTCTAAGGATACACAAACCGAACATGCTGATGGTTTTAAAAGCCTGCAGTCACTTTTGTCCCACTCTCTGTGTGTTCTGTTTTGTTTTGCAGCTGAACAGAGGACAGCTATAAATATCTTGGATCACACGTGAAAGGCAGCTTCCAGTCTCCCTATCTGTGGGGCCATTACTTATGATTTATGAGTATTCGTGAGACTACTATCATTCCCAAAGATTACCAGTAAGTTTGAAAAGCTGCATGAATCAGTATAACAATGACAGGCGATCCTGAAATTGCAAAATAAATGATTTCCTGTTTCCTACAGATTAGGCTGCGGATTGAAAAGGGTCAGTCTTCTGTTGAAAAACAAGAAACACTATTGCATGCAATTTACACACTACAATTGTTTCTCCCAGACTACTCAAGCAGCAAAAATTTGTTTAAATTAGTAAACAAAGTACAAATAACATCAAATGTTCCATCAAAAAATAGAGATAGTTCATCAATTGCAGATGAGCAGGAGAATGGACTGGACTATTGATGGCTGTTATTCACCGTGAATTCTAATGCCTGCAACATGCAACATGAGTTAAAGCATCAAGGTTTATGGTACCAAAAATAAAAAAGATGTTGTGATGCTGGAGCAACATTTCAGATATCAACAATTTGTATATCAAATAACTATACATAATTTTCACCATAGTGGTTTCTTCGGCTGCACAACTTCTATCATCTTCACTCTGAGAGAAATAAATGATCACTTGAAAACAAATACTGAAACATACTATTGACTTCAGAAGGTTAATTAATGGTAACCCCTTCATTGCTTTGATTTGCCTATGGGAGCAGAAGAATTTTTGCTGTTCAGTAGGGCAAAGACAGTAATTCCACACTATGAGCTGACAACTAAAAAAAAAAAAAAAAAAAAGCCAAACTGAAAATCATTATTATTGTGCAGGGGGCCCTATGCCACAGTAACTGCTTTCTTCTCATTGGAGATGCAGACAGTGCAATGAGACAGCATCGTGTTCACTGGCTGGGGTATCTCTGCAGTGATCCTTGTTCATCCCATCTGCGAGCAGATATCTGGCTATGGATCCAAAGGCTGCACAGAATGCTTTCTGTAAATATCTCTTCCTGAGCACCAAAGTCAGCTTCATTTATAACAGCAACATTGTGCAATACTGATAACTTAACAGGGTCTAGGATGGGCAGAGGGTAAGTCCAGAGGCTGATCCAGCATCACAAATTCTTTTTTCTAGGGCTTTCATGAGAGCAATCAGTTTGGCATTATGTCTCCTTGAGACACTGGAGTAAAATGTATACTGAAGTCATTCATATCCCTCTGTAAACATGTGTTTTAAGATAAGGATATGGTGTTGCTCAAATGCCAGTTTTACCTGAACTTAGATAAATAAAAATCATATGACAACCCTTACATGAGAAATATCTGGTCTCACTGGCTCCTGTAGAGAGACAAACAATTTTGGATTGGTCAGGAATTTACAAATATGTTATCCAAGCATTTTTGCAATTTCCTGGGGCACCATGATTTACACACAAACATGCAAGTCAGAATGAAGACAGAGGAAACTTGGTGTTGCCTTCAACCCATTATGTACTGCCTAAACCTACATTTTCATAGTTAAATTCTGTTCACTGCAAAATACTGCTTTATTAAACAAAAACTAGCAGCATGCCACTAATATCTACCACATAAATGAGCTGGTCACATGGCCTAGATGGTGTGTGGCCTTGACAGAAACGGCACATTGGCAATCTCACCAGCTGATCATACAAGCATAATGTCACATGTCTCTACAGTCAAACAGAGAAAAGATGCATGGACACAGGGATGTGTATTCCTGCTTCCAAAAGCACAGGTGAACTGCAAATTCAAACTCTGCTGTGCACAAATACTATAATCAAAGCTAGAAAATAGCTGCTTCTGCCTAAAAGTTGCACTAGTTTCAATCCACACATCAGAGAGGTATTTTAATTTCAAATTAATTTTCAACATTACTAAGATGAAGATATGCGAATCTACATATATATATAGATATATATATATATACACACACACACATATACATTTTCTACAGTTTAAAACCTCAGTGTTCTCATCATGGGGATTTAAAATTTATTTTCTGAACAGTGATTCATTTCACTATAAAAATAACAATTGCCAGAAATAACATATTTTAACTAAGTCTCTTGAAATCGTGGCTTCCCATATAAGAAACTAAAGGTTAGTTTTAGCCAGTATAATCATTATATTCCAGTCTTCTAGACAGTAACTAGAGCACTATCTGTCTTATATAATGGAATATTTCTGGCAGCTCCAGGAGAGATAATGGTACGAGTAGTCAGATAACATCAGAGTCATTTACCCAACATTATTTCATTCATCTTCCACCCCATCACTACAAATAGAGTGAGAAAATGTCTATGCTATATAAAGATTTCTAAAACAAGAAAACTTGCTTACTGTATCTCCATTACTTGTGCAAAAATAAATCTCCTTGATTTATCGTTCCAGCAATTTACCATGAGTGACATGCCAAAATCTTTAAGTTTCTTTTAAAATTTGACATCTCTTCTACTCTATGGAAGGGAAAAGGCCTGGGGACTCCGAAAGTTCAAAGTCTTTTTATTAACTAAAATCATGATTTAATATATCTTGATGGAAAAGCAGGAGTCCAGCTGAAGATATCAAGAGATCATCTTTATGGAGGAAACAAATCTGTAGTGCTGAATTACATTAGCAGCAAATGTGTTTCACAACTGAATTTGGGTGGAGTTTTTCTTTGTTTGTTTTTTCTCGGTTTTGGTGCTTTTTTAAAGTGAAGTACTTTGCAAGTCTAATGTAGAAGATGGCACTGTACAGTATGGGCAGCACCATCATGCTTTTCAGTGCCAAGCTGCAAGGCTAGAACTACAGAAATGTTCCAGTATGATTTAAAAGGAATGTATTACCACTGATGTACAACCCTTTAAATCCATGACACTGAATATGTTGGCACTACAGTTATGCTACAATTGCATTCCTTTTCCAGACAGGATTCTCCACATTTCTGTTCTTGAGAGAGGAGACATGTAGAAAAATGAAACATTTATATTGCTAAAGATAGCTTTTACTAGCTGGAACCACTGGAGAGATCTCACATAGTTTGGTTTCTTATTTTAAAAATGCTCAAGTTAATTACTAGCCTGCTATAGATAATTTTCTCATGAGCATATAAAAAACATGTTGCCAAGTGTAATGACAGCTCTGCAACAACAAAATTTAGGGCTGAATTTGTGCACTGAATTATGATTAGAGTTGCTACTACTAGCTTTCGTGACACTTTATGAATAAATATTGCTGAGCCTAAGCTGTGTAATGGGATGCAGATAGCAAGGTAGATGCGTACTTCAAGAAAAACACTGAGGTTCCTGCAGGTGAGAGGAGCAACACACAACACATGGCTTTTCCTTCTTTGTCACAACTATCCCTAGTGTTTACAAACCAGAGACTTGTTTTTGTTTGGTATTTGAGTGTTCTCCACAATTCAGAAGCCAAAACTCGTCTCTTTCTTTTCAGTCCCCAATCTTCAATTTAAAACACTGTTACAGAAATGTTAAGTACTTTGGGATAGTTCTGGCTTCCCAAAACATCAACTGAGCAAGAACAATGTAAGAGTTACAAAGAAAGAAGCTCATGGAATCTCCTCTGCTAGTCTCTTGGGGTCTCACTACTTTGGGACTCAAATAGGTAGGGCTGTAGAGGTTTATTCCACTCATATCAATACATTATTTGAAGCATGAGTAAGACACTGATCATTCCCTGTTCTTTTCAGATCAAAATTGAGATAATTCTGATGTTTTGTTTTGTTTTGTTTTGTTTTGTTTTGGTTTGGTTTGGTTTGGTTTGGTTTGGTTTGGTTTGGTTTTGAGCCTATGCACCCAAGTATTCATCACTGAAGCATTTTACAAACACAAATGATTTTCCAAACTCTTAGGATATAGGTAAGTGATTATTTTACAGTTGGCAGAAGTGATTAAAACATTAAAACTTTGAGCTTATAGCTATCCAAATTCAGGAACTATAAATGCAGATCAGTTAATGACTTGGAGCCAGTGTGATTAATTCAAAAACCATGCAGTCTTTCAGTGATGATACGTGGATGAGAGCAGAAAAATCTTTTGCCCAGGTAAAGTGGTAGTCATTCACCAAAAAGTCGTGTGGTTGTCAACAAATAATGTCAGGAATAACTGCAAAAAGGAAGGCAGGCTCATACATTGGGTACATCCTAGAAGGAAAAGATACATCACCTTGACTTATTGTATTAAAATTCCAATATGGGAAATAGGTTCATTTTCAATAATGTCATGAAAATGAGTGATAGCAAAAAGCGGGTTTCTAAACTTACTATTAAAATAAACATAGATCCAGAAAGATGTGTTATAAGAAATTCAAGGTTTTCTCTAGTATAGAAAATTAGCTGGTACATAGCTGCGAGACCAATCTTCACAATGTGACTGTCCCAGAAGCAGCAGCAACTTTAATTAAATAAAGGGTGTTTAAAGCTAATTAATTGTCAAACCCAGAGAAATTTGAAAATATGTGCTGAGGGCTGCCAAACTCCAAATACAGGGATGCAGACAACATAAAATACGAGCAAATTATGGTTTTCCATTGCAAGGCTTACTGAAAGTTGGAACTACAAAATGCAACTGTTCCCAGGAGTCAGGATGTATGTAAGCTCTAAGGATATAAAGTTCATCTACTACTGCTGATAAAATATTTTTTCAGACTTAATTGCAATTAATAATTGTTGTCAGAGTGGTAAACATGAACTATTTAATTAGCTTGTCTCTTTCCAATTACATACTTAAATGCATTGTGGTTTACTCTGCAATTAAAAAGACACTAGCAAGTATTCAACAAAAGTAAACCAATGAAATTCAGTTTGTAATGAGGATTATTCTTTTTTAGTGCAAGACTTAGAACCTGCATCACGTCATCCACTTTTTTTTCTACATTTTACCAATTAATCAAAGTTTACTTCCATTTCTGCACCTGAGCCAGCTGGTACAACTCCTTCACTAGGGAGATGAAAGATGGTACTTGCATTTTATTGCATTCCTGAGCCCTCCAAGTTTATCTTTGCCAGTACTGGATTTATGGCCTGCACTTAACTCTTTGTTTGCCCCACCTTTCTGGGAATCATCACAGTGCAGTGCCCTTACCCTGAAACTCCCACCTCCAGATACAGCTTTGTCTGAGCCAGTCTTTTCTCCAGAACTCAGTATGTATCTTTAGGCAATAATAAAGGCTTCTTAAAGAACAACACTTTTTTTGAAAGAACTAAATATTAGAGGAAAAGGAGGTAAGCAGTTTATGCACACCCTGCTGTTTTTGAAGATGACCTAAGTAGACCTGCTTCTGGTACCTAAGTGGATGTGCTTCTCGTACTTGAGGCAGTTTCTCTGTACCTGTTTGATATATCACAAGTGAAGTATATTTCTGTAGAAAAAATCCTTTTTATGTCTTACCAGAGGTTTTGTTTGCTGTTTTGCCCTAGTTTCGACTTTACTCTCCCCTATGTCTTGGCTTTGACTCTTTTTGTACAAAAAACAATCCTGCAGATGGCAAAAATCACAGCTCAAAAGTTCTGTCATTATTATAAAATAATTCTTACCTGTTTCCTGGTTCATTTTAAACCTTCATTTGTTCTTGTTTTCAGTTTTGCTAGACAACTATTTCCTGAGCTCAGTCACTGTGTTCATATATGAATTTCCTGACAATCAGGCTTATTTTCTCAAATTGTTCTGCTGTACCTCCAGATCCACCACAGATATTTTAGTCAGTACAGGTTTTCTTCTGCATATATTTAGAGATATATCTATGGTACATTCAGCCCTGAGGTCCAAACTTCTTTATCAAACCACAAAAAGTAATTTACTAAACCCTTCTAGAACTCCAGGGCCAGACACTCGGGTATCTCCCAAAAGATTGATAGGTGGTTTTCCAAAACAAAATGACTACCAACAATAATCTTGCTCCTTGCAATAAGACCATAATATGTTCTACAGCCACAACTGAAAGTAAAACATCACTTGATTCTTAAAAAAATTGTACTAGCAAAAGTAAGCTCACCAGTCCATACTAGAAAAAAAATTGTAGTAAGAAAGGTGAGGTCTGTTCTAGATTAATGACTCTTCCTGTTTCAGCAGCCAAAGCCCCTAACAATTCCATTTTTTCCACACACTTTGGCTCATTAGCAGGTAAATGCAACAGATTTATCTTGTTTCTTTCACCCTCCTAAATAATAAGATTTGACAATGTGATAACAAAATCTTCTATTCAACATTCATACTGAATGAAGAAGTTAGGGAAACCTCATTTAGGGCGCTTTGAAAGGAATAAAAAAAAAGGTAGAGAAGTTTGATTGCTTTCTTAAACCCCTGCTCGACCCATCACAGGGAAATTTGATCACATTTAGACTATCAAAATCTTGGAAACACTGACATTAAAATAGCCCCATGAACATGGGCTGTTTCACAGACTTCGTTAGCCGTGGGGACCCAGGCTGCTATGAGGTGCCCTCACTCTGCAGAAATTCAGAGCTTTTTGACCATGCAGACAAGAAGCAGACACTGCCCAGACCAAAGGACAGCAAGAACAACCATGGATGATGACTCCAGAGTTTAAATAGAATACTAAACTGTCTGGGAGAAGCATTTATTGTTCCCACTGTATTACTTAGGCCCATTAGCCAACAGCTATCCCACGTAGATAAAAAAGAAGGCTCTAAAACAAGGAATGAACCTTATACTAACCACAGAGCTATACTGGCTCCTTTTTTCCCTTCCTGTGTCTAAGTCTTTTATGTACCCCGAGAGAGCTCAAGAAACCAAGAAAGAATGCTACATGTGACCCAGACTTGAGAGCCAAGCTGTAACATGCTAGAGAAGAGATATAATGTGGAATCACATCTCATGTGCTGTTCATCTTTTTCTCAAATATTGGAATTGCGAATAGGGCACCTGTCTTTATTAAAATGCAATGTTCTCCCAAAAAATGCAATTAAATTATGACTTGTCTATTTTATTTATAAGCACTTTCTTGTTAAAGCGCCAATAATTTTATTTGGGGCATGAATTTGACAGCTAACAAAGAAATAAAGAATTAGAGCTACAGCAAAGCACTACATTTCCAATCTTCTGCTGCTAAAAAACTTGATAAAAGTGTTAGAATTAGTAGTTAATGAGAGAAAAATATAGTCTCATTGGCATTTCTCTTTTATTGAATCACAGAATCATAGAACATCCTGGTTGGAAGGGGATCTCAAGGATCATCTGGTCCAAACTTTCTTGGCAAAAGCACAATCTAGACAAGATGATCCAGCACCCTGTCCAGCTGACTCTTGAAATCATTCAACACTGAGGAATCTACCACTTCCCTGGGGATGTTATTTCAATGGCTGATTTTTCTTATTGTGAAAATATTTCCTTTTGTGTCTAATCGGAATGTCCCCAAGTATAACTTGTACCCACTTCCTCTCATATTTACCCTGTGACTCTTTGTAAAATGGGAGTCTCCGTTTTCTTTGTAGCCATTGTTTAAATACTGGAACAAGGTGAAAAGGCCTACCCTAAGCCTCTTTTTCTCTAGGCTGAACAAACACAGTTCCCTCAGCCTTTCCTCACATGGCAGGCAGGCTTCCCAGTCCTCTCCGTGGCCTTTCTCTTGGCCCTCTCAAGCCAGTCTGCATTTTTTTTTGTATAGTAGGAACCAAAACTGAACAGAGGATTCCAGGTTTGGCCTGACAAGAGCTGAGTAAAATGGGATAATACCTCCTTTCTCTCAGCTGTAACCCAGCTGATGTAACCCAGCATCTTCTTGGCTTTCTTTGCCACAGCAGCACTTGTACTGAGTTTGCTGTCTACCAGGACCTTCAGGTCCTTTTTCATAGAGCTGCTCCCCAGCCAGGTAGATCCCAGCCTGTGTTGCACACCTGGATTACATTTTCCCAGGTTCAAGACCTTTCTTTTGTCCTTGTTGAACTTCATAAGATTATTGTTCACCCAAACTTCCAGTCTATCCAAGCCTTCCTGCAGAGTAGCTCTCCTTTCCAAAGTGTCCAATTCCCTAGTCAGTTTGGTATTGCTGGCAAACTTCATCACAGTACACTTGATCCTATCATCCAGATCACTTATGAAGATATTAAATGGAATTGGGCCCAATATCACTCCATGGGGGGGCCACACTTTTGACAGGGTGCCAGTTTCAATAGGAGCTGTTTCTATTCCACTCCACCCTGACAGGGTGCCGCCTGTCAGCCTTGAAAAAATCCAGGCAATGTCCCCTGCCCACCCCACATCAACCAAGCAGATTCATTTGTCATAGAAGGTGATCAGGGTTGTCAAGCACAATTGGCGCTTTGTGAATCTGTGCTGGATTTTTCCACTCACATGCTTCATCTGACTTATGATGAGACAAAATAGCAGTGTAAAACCCTAGGGGGATAATAAAACTGTAGGCATTTCACTAGGAATCTTAGAAATCCTCTATCATTTCCATTCTAAACTATCAAACTCAACAGCCTTTATCAGAAAGCTAAGAAGCTCAAATGCTTTCCTGATACGTTTTTTTCATAGTATGTCCTTGTAAAAATCAAAATTGCTAGTGTTTGCCGTTTTGCAAAACCAAAAATTAATATAAAATTATTTAGGTGATAACATTTGATAAATTAATCTTATATGCTGGGTATTCCTTTTACTTCCAGCTCGTCAGCACTTGTAGAGATGTCTGTAAGTCCATTCATGCACAGTCTCTTCTTAGGAAACTGCAACAGGAATTACTCCTAACCAATGAGAAAACAGATGTAATGACCCAAAGAAACAAAATTATTTACTTATTCCTTTCAAGTAACCAGGCAAGGTCTGTCTGTATTTTTCCCCTGTTTCCTAAAGCCTTCACTCTCAAAACAATTTTAAATAATTAATAAAGCCAACTGAATTCAGGGGCTGTTCATAGATGAATACAACACACAGCAAAATAAATTTAATATATCTCCTCTTATAAATTATTCATTCTGCTTTAGTAAAACTTTTCTAGAATCAAGAAAATCCAATGGTCTTTCAGGGTCTTAATTCAGATACTCATTATTGCAACAACAAAAGCTTGCCCCCAGGACGTAGTCTAAGCCAGGCAGGTTTTGAAAAAATAAACTAAAACTAGTATCAAACTGGCATTCATGCTGTCATATGTGTGCATTGGGACATACACGAATTCTAATGACATCTTATTTTAGTATTTCTAAAAAGCATCCAAAAATATAGGTTAATTTGTACAACCAGGCTGCAGCAGAAAAAAAGGCAATGCCAGAGCAGAAACAGAAAAAAAAATATTATTAATATTATAATAGTATGAATAGCATATTTGTATGTCTGCTAATAGGTACATATATTCAAGGCTTGAACAGTGTCAGACGTTGATTTGAACTATCTATTTCCAGCTGAACAAACATTATTTTCAAGGCAGGCTGGTTTCCAACTTACACTGCTGCTCAGCCTCGAAAAGCAGCTTGGAAAAAAATGGATTGCAGTACAGAGCTTAAATGCAGAGCATGATCCAGCTCCCTGCCTGAAACGAACACAGAGGTATTGCCCCAATATGTGCATTATAATCATGCAACTAAGAGCACTAAAGGAAACAGATATTGCAATAAGTATTTGAAGATTCTATAGAAAAAGAATAAAAAATTGATCCAGAATGTGATATCTCCTGGTCACAATAGACAGTAGGTTTTAAGTAGAGGCCAGAGATACTGGGAAACAAGAGGACATAGTTTTTTTTCCAGAATGACTTACAGTGTTAGTTACAACACATGAGAAAATTTCATTCACAAATTCATATTAACTTTGCATAAAACATAAGTTCAGAAAAAATTGCTGTGGAAAAGGTGAAAAGACTTTGAGGCTTTTAATAGGCTTCTATTACTAAGAGAATTATTGTTATTAAGAGGAGTTGAGATGTAAGTGGTACAGGTTGCAGTAGCTGAGCAGCAGCCATGAAGCTCCAAGCCCAGCTCTTGTAAAGTGACTGTTAATCTAAAATTTAATATCTTATTTAGCAGTCTGAAAAACACTGAGAGCATCAGGAGAGTCACTGCGGTAAGGCAGGCTTAAGGCATTTAAATTGAGATACTCAACTTTTGTAATTCAGTTGGAAGAGCTGATGGAACTACAGGGATGCACAAGACCAGAGGCATTGCCTTCTGAGGCCACACTTTGTCTCATCTTTCTCCTGATTTGTAGGTAAACTGGGAAAAGCCCTACGATTTACAAATTTAAGCCTCTGAAGTTAAGAGGACAGGATAAAGAATATTAAAGAAAAAATTCTGACTTGCTTGTGGATTGCAAAATACAGATATTCTTCTAATTTTCTACATTTCAATTACTTCTAAAGATATTTCAGAATTTTTCAGCTCTGATCCCACTCCATTTTTAAAACATTTAGACCAGCAATTCTTTACTGGTTTTGGGGTTTAGAGAGGCACTCCAATGATGTGAGGTCTACTGTTCAGACAGCTTGTTCTGATGTTGGGCTGTATACAGTGTGTAGAAAACTACAGTACAATCCTTATTGGATACACCTTGTTAAGCACTTTCAGACAATCTTGCTTCACAAATTTTTCAACTGTATGAACAAGTCAAGCAGAAAAATTGAGGCAAGGGATCTGGGAAGAAAAAGTTTGGGACATCTTTATTTCCCGAGTTTGAAAATTGCCTTCTTCCTCCTACACCTCTGATCCAACGACAGCTCTTAAAATGAGTTGGATTTGTTTCCACAGAGGCAATCATAACCCTGTTATACTGAAGTGTGAGGAGGTTTTATATACCAGTACTAATCTTGTAATATAATGCTGCAAAAATGAGTTATTGCCAGTGAAGCTGGGATGACACTGTCAGATATCAGAAATGCATCTCAGTTTACTCATCTGAAAGGTTCAAATTAAAGGCTGAATCCATAGGATTAGTGGGTCTGTGGTCACCTTCAACAGAGAAACAGAGGCTGTCCTCACCACAAGGAAGGCACATAAAATGGACACTATAAGATGTGCCTGCTGGCTCACAGCTTTTTGTCCCCAGTCACTGGATGGTTATTTCTTTTCAGTACAAGAGTAGGCTAATAAGAAATACCTAGGTGAAGTCTAGCCAAATTCTTTTATCTTTGAAAGTGCAAGACTGTGTAAACAAGAGAATCTGGTGTCCCTGTTTTTGTAGAAGACTGAGTAAAGATGACGTCATTGGCACAGTACATGAGCAGAGCAGTCAGCTTTTCAGTAATACAAAGTGACAGTTGAGAGCTCAAAAGTATTTTATACATTTATTTTTGGAATAGTATATAATCATGCTTTTCCAGTATTCTGGCTAGGAAAGCAAAGTTATTCATTAAATATACATATTCTGCAAACAAAATTTCATTGGCAGTGATATTTTAGCTAGTTGAAGAAACATGAAAATGTCTGTTGCCACTCCCTCTTTCTAGTCAGAGCTTGCTTTTTCTGCTTTCATCATAATAATAATAATACTTAATATTCACAAATGAATATACCTACTGTCATATTTAACAACTACATGTCTATAGCTGTTCTTAAGATGTACCTGCTACTTGTTTGAGGTATGAGATAATCTCACAATTGAAGCCACCGAAGGGCTTAGAAATCATAACTGAAGTGGACAAGTCAGAAGCGCTTTGAAACTTTATGCACTCAGTGCCTTCCAAGAACTTTGGCCTGATGTACCTGTGTCCCACTGCCCAGCTCAGACTGAAGTTCACCTCCTTTTCCTGGGAGGCAGACTGAACTCAGCACAATGTTTGCATTGAACAGCTAATGGTGGCAGCCCAGTGTCTGAATATTTATCTCTCACTAATCCAGAGAGAGCAACAGCACATCCCAGCACTCCTCTTCTAGTCTTTAGGCTATTTCTGGGGTGCCCTAGTTGAAAGCAGCTGCCAGAGGGGTTAGTTTTGTAGGGTGATGTTCAGCTGTGGTTTGCCTCCCATTTAGTCCCAGAGCCCTGCCCAAGGCAGGCTGGCCCCTCTCTCCCCTACTGCAGAAGGCTGCAAAACCCTCCAGCTGCCACCGCCAAAGTGTTGGAGCTTCACAATTGAATTTGGGAAGCAGCCCCACGTACAACTTGCTGTGCAAACTTGCTCAGGATCCCTGTTTTAATGCACAGCGATGAAGCGCGGCCTCCAGTCTTCAGATAGCCATCTACCCAGAGGCCCTCTGAACATCCAGGCTTTTAATGCTAGAAAAATTCATGGACACTGCAGAAGCTATATTACTTTCTCTGTGTAGATCTTTAAAAATATCATCTGAACCACACTGTGAGCAAATACAACCAGCTACAAAACTCAGCTCCCTCTTCCCTCAGGCCTCCTCTGAAGTTACTATTTCCCATAATGCCTCCTCTGGTATATAAAAAAAAGCCCAAACCGAGTGAAAAGAGGGAGGATAATCATTGCCTAAATCCATAGTAGCAAACAGTCAGAGCAAGGACTGCTTGGCCCAATGAACTTGCCATTCATTCCCTCTGAAATATCACTAAACTTGGGCTGAGAATCCTGTTTCTATTTTTAAGAAATGCAGCTTGTGAGTGGGAGGCAGGAGAACCAGATACAAATAAGAAAAAGAACATACGGGACAGCATGTTATGCTGGTAACAGAAGAACAAAAACAGTTGGATTGAGAGGCTGTCTTGGCTTAACTCCTGACTTTCAAAACCCACCATTTCCATAGTTTGACCACAATGCTGTGGGCAGTCTTTAGCCTCCCACCCACACCAGTTCTAGGTGTTATTTTTTTTCTCCTAAATTTGAAAATGAAGTTCTTTTGATCAGAGGCAGACCAGACACTATTTGTAACCCCTGAAATCTCTGAGATGGTAGCACAGACATAGGTCTAACTGTTGCAGCTATGTCCCTCATTGCAATCACACTGAATCCCAGATCTAAATTTGGTGTACCCAGTTCAGCTTCAGACAGATAGCATTTCAGTGCACTTTTCAGTAGTAGTTATTCACTCAGCACAAGTCGAGTAAGGCATAGATAATACAGAGGGCGCAGTTGTACCCTCCCAATTTCCCTCTGTCTGTCACCAGCCACGCTGCTGAATCTGCAAACACGTCTGTCCAACACAGTCCAGAGCACTGGTGAGATCCCTCAGCCACCAATCCAGCTTTAGCACTGGAAGCAGCACAGCATCATTAACATGCCATTATAACCAGATTAATAAACAGAGATCTAGAGACACTGTCTTTTCTTGCTATAAACATTACGGCTGCACTGTGCAGCATTAGGCCTTGTGATAGATGACACTGAGTCCCAGGAGCAAGGTTAGGGCTGTTAAAGTGATGCTAAGTTCCTTTGCATCACACATCACTGACAAGCTCTACATCTCTGCAAGCATAACAGAGAAAGAAAAATGGATACTTAAGGAATATTGCTGGGTTTGGTGCATCTTTTCTTTCATTTCAGTGTTACAATTAAACCCAGTACAGTTGCGTACTTGTTTCAACTGCATAAACAGATACACTGACATGGGTGAAAGCAAAGGTGATGCCTACCAAAACACAAACATGAACACACACCTATGCACAGCCTTTGCAGAGTGCAAAAGTGCTTGACTGTGACAAACAGCAACAGATCAGTCACAGAAATAACAGCTAAGGCTACAGCTCTGTCAGCTACTGGGACTCATTGTTCCTGTCCCTTTGACTGGGATGTGGGAGAAGAGGCTATTTCAGTGGGAAAGGATGTACAATGATTACCCAGTCCAACTGTCTGACCAGCACGGGGCTGCACAATGGCTAAAGCATGCTGTTAAGGGCATTGTACTAATGCCTTTTAGCTACTGACAGGCTTGGGGCATCAACCACTTATTCAGGAAGACTTTTCCAGTGTGTGACCACCATCTTGGTAAAGAAATGCTCCTAATGTGTAGCCCAAACCTTCCCTGCACAGCTTTGGGCCATTCCAACTATTCTGTTCACTACCTCCCTCTCCACTTCCACTCTTCAGGAAGCTGTAAAGAACAATGAGGTCTCCCCTCAGCCTCATTCTCTCCAAGCGAAACAAGCCAAGGTCCTCAGTTGCAGGATGTGTCTTTCAGCTCTTTCACCAGCCTTATCACCTTCCTCTGGTTGCATTCAAGAACCTTCACCTCCTCCTTGAACTGAGGGGCCCCGAATTGCTCACAGCTCTCCAGACGAGGCCTCACCAGTGTTGAATAGAGAAAGATAATACCCTCCTTGACCAGCTGGTGTTGATGGGTTGGATGCAACCCAGGATGAAGTTTGCCCTCTGGGCTGCCAGGGCACACACTCCTGGCTCACACTGAACCTGCTGCCGACCAACACCCCCAGCTCCCTCTCTGCAGGGCTGCTTTCCAGCCTGTCTGTTGCTTTCTGATCCCCCTGGGTGCAGAAGCTGGCTGAGAGAAACCAGGCAGACGAACGAAGTATGGTGGAGAAGGGCAGTTTATTTACAGGAAAAGGTTTTTATAGCCATTCATACTCTAACAGCTACTGGTCAGTAAAGAATCCACCTCCTAAACCCATTGGTCATAACTAAATGACACCTAATACCAAACACAGAGATTAAGAAAGTAAAAGAATGCAATTTATCTATGTTCTCCGTGAGAAGGAACAGAAGGAGTTCTAAAACAGTGCAACCACACCTCTCCTCTCCCAGTTTGTACTTGTGTCCAGCATTGCTCTGTCCTAGGTGCAGAATCCAGAGCTTGGACTTAAATTCATGCCAGCATGACAAGACTCCAGATACAAACCATGAACTCGTAGCTTCTTCCACACATTTCCTTAAAACTCTCACACATGGCTTTACACCATAACCACTGCTTTGAGGTCAAGGATGTTCACATGCAAGTGGCAAGCTGGAAGAAATGGTGACTTGTCTGGGCTCCTCAAGGGGCATTGCTGGAGGTAGCTCAACCCAGCTCTGCAGAGGTGGGTGTTAAAACTACTGCCAGCATGTTCTGCTCCCTGACACCCCCCATCCTGCAGACACCCTAACCAAACCCAGACTGCCAGGCGGCCCTCCTCCTCCTCCTCCTCCTCCTCACACCTGCCTGCTCAGGCACTCAAGAACCATTCTATTGTTTTTGTGGTTTAGATTTGGGTTTCTTTTTTTTCCCACACTAAAGAGACAGAAAATATACCTTCACAAAAAAAAACAAAACCCAAAACCAAAAACCAAAACCAAAAAATCTGCAACTGAATATCTTCAGTGGACCTGGAAATATTTTGCTATCATTTTACTTGTCAAAATTTATACTGTATGGTTCAGTTACAGTTACAGCAGAGAAAGAAGTCATAATTTCTGGTGATAGATGACAATGGTAAAAAAGCATCTTGCAGCATCCTGATGAGACACAGAGGAAATGTTTAGCTGGACGGGGCAGTGCACTTTTAAATAGATAGCCTTCTTGCTACATAATGCACACTGCACTCAAGTGAAATAAAGCAGTTTTCCTCCTCTGTTCTGAGCAGTAAAATGCTAGAATTTCATGGGACTTAACTTGTTCTCAGTTGGGCTCACCACACAGGCAATAATCAAAAGTGAAATTTAATAGCAATGATATCATCCATATCAGAAATTATTCATCACTAATCCCAACTGAAATGTAATGAAGAGATGGCATCATGCATTCATGGCATGTCTAAGCACCATCCCACTCTTCATGCACATCCACGAAGCCAGAGATGAATCTACTATTTGCCTTTAAATAGAACTTTAAATTATTTTTTACCAGATAGAAAATGTCATTCTGAATCTGTGGTATTGAATCGGAGCAATGGTCTTCTATAAAAGCTACAAGTGTTACATGCCAGGCACATTGGATATGTTCCCTGCATTACACATCAGGATCCTAGCCTAGAGATCTTCGGGTTCTGGCACTACACAGGCAGGTAATGAGTTCCTTCTAAACCAAGCAGTATGTTTTTTTCTTTGTTTCTTCCCATATTCATTGCAGTGTTTGCCTTAGGCTTCTATAATAAGATTATAACTAGAACTGTATTGTAGCAAAGACCTCAAAATCTC
Source organism: Acanthiza pusilla (assembly GCA_036630365.1). Lineage (NCBI taxonomy): Eukaryota > Metazoa > Chordata > Aves > Passeriformes > Acanthizidae > Acanthiza > Acanthiza pusilla. Next base: position 49,398,080 of record JAXCHO010000034.1, read on the forward strand.
TCTCTCAGCCCACCCTGAAACTGAGACAGCTTCATCAAATGTCAGGGCTCTCCGTGCACGGAACAGCAGGAGCGGAGAGCAATCAATCAAACACACAGGAGCATAAGCAGTGCAGTGATTACCATAACTGAATCTAAGAAGACAAATGAAAACCATCTTTCTGTACTAGCCATGCAACAATTTGTGTTTGATTATTAGAATTGATGCAACCAAAGAGAAAAACACTTTTTTGTATCCTGGCATCTCCACCTTCTGGAAGACCTTAATTTCCCCCAGGCCTGCTGAACTCTAGTCAAGCATTTGTTGCGCTTTCTTTAGCTTGTTTCTTGTACTTTCTCATCTTTTAAAGTGGTGGAAAGCCTTAAGTAGTTTGATTTGCATAAGCTTGTTAGTATAAACAATCACCAAAGAGTAGATACTGATTCTGCAGTATCTGCTTGCATCCAGGATTTTTTCTTATATATCCCTGGACTTTTCTTAAGGCAGAAAGAATAATTGGCTAGGATATCAAGCCACTTTCTCTATGAAAGAGCTCTTTCATACTGGGATGATCTTTTTCTCACAGTAGCATAAACTCACTCCAAAGGAAGAAGTTGCACCTCTAATAATATCCAAATAGTATCTCTGCCAAATACTGGGGGAAAAAAAAAAAAGGAAAAAAAAAAAAAAAAGGAAAAATAAAGAAAAATTGAAAGATTATGGTTCCTAGTGCCATTTTTAAATTTTTCATAGGTCGTTCTTGAAGACCAGAGATGCAATAGCAGCTATGTGGAAAATGCTCTTACTTTACAAACTCAGGTCAATGTGGTTTTGATTAACTCCTAATACATGACTGAATTCAGTCTGCAATTGACAAGAAGTTTAGATATAGTAAGAATTTAGGAAAAAGAATCAGAAATAACAAAGATTTTAGTCAAAATCTATTTCTAATACTATATTTTCCTTTTCTAATCTACCACAAAGTTGATTTTTGGGGGTTAACCAAGAGAAACCAATCAATTGCTGTGGAATGAAGTTCCACTGACATGCAGGCAAATGCTTCACTTCTTCAGCTCACACCGTCTCTATGACTCTAATAAAATCAATAAATAAGTCTGCAAGGGATGATGAATTAAGATGTACATAGACCCCCCCTGAGATTTTAGCTAGATTTTGCCACAATAAATATGAACATTACTTTTCTGCCTCTGCTTCATCCAGAGCCATTCTTCACATACAGTAAATGTGTCCACACAGAAAGTAATGAGCTCTAGGAAATGTACTGTAAATTCAAGGTCTTTCTTTCTTGGTAGAGACTTTATTGTGTAGTTAGGCTGTAGAATTAATTTCCATATTTTGGGTAATTTTAAGAAGCTTATCTTGAAGATCCCAGCTTCTCAATGCACAGGGAAGCTTTTATTGCTGTATATAATAGTGTCTCAAAGGACTTGAATCAAAAGGAGGAAAACCTACACTCACTATTTAAAGACAGAACGCTCTTTAAACTGTTGAACACCATTCCTGTTCTAAAGGATTTCTGTTGTATGATCACAGGAAATACTGAATAAGCAACATGGTTCTACAGAAGCAAATGTGCATATAGAAATTCAAAATATGATAATGGTCCTATTCTTACTGAGAAAATTATGAATTTTTTAAAAATAAATTTTAAAGATTTTTTCATTTTTCTAGGAAGACATACTTACCTGTCCAGGGAAGCAAGTTCATAATTAAATAGTTTGAATTATCACAGGTAAGTATATATTCATCCTATCTTGTTCACTAGTACAGGTGAAACCTACATATCTATAGGATACCACTGAATAACAAAGCTCTTGAAAGACAAGAAAACTATTTTTTGCATTAGAATAAATATATAATAAAATTTAATTCTTCTGATGCCTGAAAGTGTGTGCACATATGTTTAGTCTTTGCAGAGATTACACTGAACTCTGAACAAAGGGAAGACCTGAAAAAAAACAGCCACGCAGGCAAAAACATTGAAAAACAGAAGCAACTGGAAGACATCCTATTCAAAAGCAATAATTAAATAGCCTTCAGTTTTTGTTATTGCAGTATTTATCAGCTCCAATAAAACACTATAGTCCTATTAAATTTAATAAGCTTTCCTAAATTCTAGCTGGTTTTGAGCAGAGCAGACTTAAGAGCTTCTGTGGAGCTGAGCAGGGAATAATTGAGGGCAGCCAATGTAGCAACACACTGCACAAAGACTGGGGTGGGTCTGCTGACTCCAGGAGTTCCTACAGAAGGGGTGTTTGGGTAACAGGTTCTGTTTGCAGCACTGCAAAACTTGTATCACCTGCGATAACTATGAATGTGGAAAATTAAGACAAAAGCTTTTAGTTATCAACCAGAAAAGGAAGGGTGAAAATGAAGAAACAAAATCTACACAGAGAAAAAGAAATTACATGCAGATACAAAGGGAAAAAACATAACAGTGACTTATTAACATATTTATTAAATGTTAATGATTATGGCCATTACTCCTACGTCTACTCAAACAGGCCAAAAAGCACCAAAAAATAATAAAAAGTAACAAAACAACTAGTATACAGGATTAGACACAGACCAGAAGCATTTCACTCATTAGGAAAACTTCATTTTAGAATAATGAAATGGGTAGAATTCATGTACAGTAACAATGTCTCTCCATATGCACACAAACACATATGTATACACACACACACTCAGCAACAATAAACACACTGCTGAGCACCTGTAGATCACATGAAACACATACATATCCCAAATTGCTCTACTCACATGCAAAATTGAAATGTACGCCCTGTATGTATTTCACTTATATACGTGTGCTTTTGCTCTAAATAGCAAGTTTATGTATTTGTTCGCTGGAAAAAAAATGTATTGCTATTTCAGTTTTGCAAGAGCAGCTTCAGTAGTGCCAACAATAGTCCTTAGCTGAGCCAGGCAGGTGGTAGTCTGTTCTCTAGTTTCAGCTGCATGAGATCTCCCCACCACTTATTGTCATTTAAAATTCCTGCTAATTATGCTATTAAATATGTAAAAAATAAATTAAAATAATTTTATTTAACCCTTTTTCCTTAATTGATGTGCAAGTCATTTAACATAGAGAATTATTAACGTGTATTCAATGGCAGCCCAATCCCATAGATGCTAGTAATGTTTTCCACATGAGTAACTCCAGTGAAACCATTGCAATGGCATACCTAAGTAGTACTTTCAGGTCCAACCCCTAAATTCATTATACCCTAGTTCAGATAATCCCAATTGACCAGATACCTTCTGCTACAAAAGTAGTATTTTTTTTCATGACTGTAGCCCCACCTCCCTTAGAAGCAGAAGAATAAGGTGTTCAGACCATACACATCAGCATTGCAATCTCTTTCATTTCACATTCCTAAATTAACTCCAATTCAGAAACAAAATGAATAGCATCATCTAGTTTATTCATTTTGTTTTCTGCAACAGGACACAGAAGACCTCAGTACCCACATCAAAGCTTCACTGAGAAAAAATTTACCCTAATTTTGATTTGAGATAAACACTAGGCTGAGCCCATTTCACTCTATACTCTTTCCTACTAGCATCTTCAATTAATTATTAGCCACAAGATCAATTATCTGGATTGATATTACAAGGAATTTCAAACACACTTCCTGAGGCAAGTAGCATAAGGCACAGACAGGAGAAAAGGCCAATGTGATATTATAGGATAGTGAATGGGCAGGCAGAGGTCATGAAATCAAGTTCATATACTTTATGAGGGATACAGTTCACCCTGAAGCCTGCTTTTCATTTAATCTCAAAATTTCAGACCTTTCTTTATAGCTACAGCATTTATTTGTTTTCTTGTTTCTGGCAAGAGGGAGAACCACTAACTAAGATTAAAGAAGATGAACGAAATATTAAAGAACAAACTGCTGAAGGGTTCAACATGGTGCATTTATTGTCCAAAGAAAGAAGCCAAGACTTGAGTTTATCAAGCCAATAACACAGACGGTTCCATGGGCACAGATTTTACAGGAAGGCCAAGGGGCTGCAGCTCTCACGCTGGCGAGGGAACATTTTTCAAGTCTCTTGATGGGCTGCAGAAGGGAAGGAAAAGGGCAGACACAAACACTGAACTGCTCCTGTTTTTCCCATTCACTGCCACAGCAGGAGCTATTTTCTGCTGCTAGGCAAGGACCTTATTTTCTTACACATCCTTATGCTTTCTCTTGAATAAGCAGCTTGCTACTACCACCACACACATATTTAGAGAGGCTGGGAAATGGGCGGATTCAGTTTTTAATACTGTTCAGTTTCCCAATGCTTTTTTCTAATTCTTTTTCCTTAAAACTACTCAGGCAACATTATTAGATTTGGGGGTCAAAGCATTTTTCAAAAGGACACCAAGTACTGCACAAGATTTATGTGGAGTTTTAGTAGCAACAGCAGAACAAAATTAAGCAGCCAACCTTTGTCCAGACCAGCGAGCAGCCTCTGCCCTCGCAGCAGGCAGGGACTGAGCACGACTTCTCTCTGGCATTCATCAGGGCACTCCAGACGTCCTGCTTGGTTCCTGCTGCCTGCCATGATTCCCAGGGGATCACTGCCACAGGGTTTCTGATGCACTGCCCATCTCCTCCTCGGCCAGCCCAGACTGGGGCCCCAGATACTCCCTCCACGAAGCTGTGAGCAAGGGGATGAGTGCAGCCCCAGTGCCCTGTGCCAGGGAAACCCTGGCTGCTCCCCACTCAGCCTGCAGGCGCAGTAACTTTGAGCCACTGCTGCCACACAGCTCCTGTTTTCTTGGGAATCCAAGTGCAAATTTTCCATAGCATGTCCTGGACTTCACTTTCTTCCCCCTTGTTTCCAGCAGGTTTAGAAATAGTAAAGTCCTGCAAGGTTGTTGCCCAAATGATCTTTAGAATACATACCTATAGGAAATATGATCTGAAAAAGGCCTAATAGAAGTTTTCTGTGAAACTCAACTCATTTGCTGGTGTTAGACACTATGGGAAACACTAAATGAGTGCACTGTGACGTGATTACCCTGGGAGCCAGCACAGTGACTCCGTCTGAGGTGAGGATCAATTCAGAACCCAAGAGAAGCTTTGCAATTATCACAGAGGATCATCATTGAAGCCAAAGAGCTCAGTCACCAGGCTGCGTAGCCACAGAAAAGCTTTTCCAGCTCGTGAGGAAGCCTGAGGAGCCACTAAAAGGTTCTGCTCTGAGATACAGAAAGTCTGCCAAGCCCCATGAGACCCCAGGCATCCCCACCACTTTTGTAAAACCTGGTTTTGACTCCCAGGTCATTTAGATGCCTTTAAAACTGTCACTCTAATTTCACATGAATGACTACTTATCCAGAGTTGCATATCACAGCCTGCATTAAAAAAAATATTTTAAAAGTGTCACTAGATATTTTTAATGCATCCTCGACACTTAAGGAAAAGGCTGTACTGAATAGACTTTCTATTTTGATATTTTGTGCTATGGTTAACATCAGAAGGATGGCATATTTTTGATGAATTTTCTCCAAAGGATTACCTCCCAGTAAGAATCCTTCTGTGAAAGAGCTCAAATTGTGGGTGTGAATGAAAATGAAGGCTCTAAGCTACCACTCATGCTCTGTTATATAACATTTTCTTGACTCTAATTTACCCTGTTTGCAAAGTTGCTATGTTTGGTATCTTATACAGCCTACACTCAGTTCCTCAGGCTCAATTCAGAGCATCCACTACACATAGCAATTAGTGTCATTTTATTATTATTATTATGAATGGCACAAAATCTAGTTTGCAGCAGGAAGCGAAGTAATTTCAGGGAGAAAGAACAGGGATGGGAGACAGGAAACATCAACTTACTAGTATTTTTGAAGCCAGCCAGAGTTGCTGTTTTTTGCACTACCAGCATACAGGAACCCTCTAATGCCTGTCCCTTTTACTAAAACACAACATCTGAAAATGTTAGAAACAGCATTAAAACTGCGCATTAGAAGACAGCATTAAAAGAGAGTCCACAGTAAACCTCATCACCTCCCTGTAGAGATGGCCAAATAATTTTACATATAGCTACTTCAAGGATATATTTTAGCTGTTGTACAACTACCATCAAGCCCTAAGGACCAGAAATGTCCCTAGGCAGAACCAGTCCGTGAGGTTTCCCTCTGTATTTGCCCTCACAGATGATGCTGAGAGTAGCAGAGTGGGACATTAATTACTGCAATCTGCTGTCAGTTTCTCTTAAGGCGCAGTGACATCATGATTCAAGATCTTTACTTATTTTACAATCCTGATTCCATCCGTTGCAATCTGCTACACTTTTTTTACACTTCTCTGTTTGTTATACTTGTATAAAGCATTTCATAACCTTAGTTTATGTGCTAGTATTTGTAGGTCTAAACAAAACAAGCAAGTAAAGCTTACAAAAATAAGAATAGCTTTTGCCTCAGCTTTCTCTCATGTCAGTATTAGCTGGGGACAATTAAAATTTTAAAAATCTCTTTGTCTGGCAACCTTACTTCTTATCAAGTGACTGTTTAAACGTCTTGGATGTATTTACTCCTGAAACATTTTTATAGGGAATATTTCTAACCTGCCTGCTTAATGATATAAAATTTCTGCCACAGTGACAGCAGGCAGTCCTGCCTCATGTTGTGAACTACATTGTAAACAACTCTGAGTCACAGCATCCAGTACTTATTTTTGAATTGGAAAGAGGCTGTTGGTCACCAAAGGAGGTCTCCCTCTTGCTCCCTCTGGCTGCTCAGGATGTTGCAGAGCAGTACCTGATCTTTGGTAGAACACTCTCTTGACTGGTTTGGACTGAGCAGAGGTCAGGTGCCATCTCTTTCTTTCCGACTTTCTTTGTATGTGTTTTCTGACACGAGCAACGTACGTCTGACCCCCTTGAGAATGAGTACTTTGCAGGTCACATTCCTAAATCCTAAAACTGGGACAGTAGAGGTGCACAATGGCCAGGTGCTGTGGGAGCTGCAAAGACAATGTGTCTGTGGAAGATGACAGAACTTCAGTTCCACAGAAGAAGTTTGAAGCCCAGACAGCCACACCTGACAAAAAACCACAAAATGGACAGGTCCATATCACAGCACCACGATGCCTGACTCAGCTCCTTCTTTTGGAATTTGATCTGTTCCTCCTTATCACCTCTCCAATTTCTATTTTCTTCAATCCTATCTACTTCTGCTTTTGTGACATGTGCAATTTCAATGCCTAATTGGCTTCTTGGCTTAAAGAGTACGTGCCTTTTCTCCCCATGTCCTTCCCATTTATTTCTCTATTCTCCTTTTCCTCATGAGCGTTTTCAATCCTTCAATCTCATTTTATTTCACAAAAAAGAAAAAATCAACAAACAAACGAACATATTTCTCTGAGCCTAACCAATCTCCAGCAAAATCAGGCCAAGTTGGTCTATTCAAACAACCTCCAGCAAAAGAATATTTGCTGTGTAATCAGGTATAAGCATGACCTGATGATGCAAAACCTGATGTCAGAAAAGCTTGCAAGACCCTTGAGCAGCCTTTGCTGCCTGACATTGGTGCCAGGGCAACATCCAGGGCCCACAAGAGGTGATCAGAAATCACACACCTGTATGTAGATAGGACTCCTGGACTATCCGTTTTCTTCTCTGTCATCTGTTCAATGTCACCTCTGTTCCTGCAAGTCTCCCAAGCCAAAACAAGCATGGAGCGAGGGCAGCGCCTGTCCTTTTCAAAGTCATATTAACAAAAATGATGCCCATCTGCTCAGAAGGTATGCTTTGGAGCATGATGTATAGAGGCAACAGTGCTGTCATTGTGCCAAAGCTTGGTCTTTATTCCCTCTGACTCACAAAATAAAATCACCCTTGTAAACATAAACTGTAATCTTATAAAACAATCCTTTTAGCAGAGCCCTGAGACAGACCAATCTCTTGTAGAGCTAAACTTACTGAACGAGGAATGGCTCTCGGTGCCTGGCAGAAGCTAGAAGCTCTTTCCGCTATGCAGCACTTCTCCTCTGATAGCAGTAATAGCAGACTGACAAGACAGGAACAACATGTCAGGCTGCAAGTTCTTTGGTTAACCTCACCCCCTGGTTTAAAACACTGGTATGGAAAAAGTTACATCAAGAAAAAAAAATCCATCTCGGTCCATGTTTTTGTTGAAGTGTATAGCTGAAGTGACAGAGAAGTACTGACAGACACTGTCCCTATGCAAAGACATTCTGCTGACACAGATCTGATGACATTGATAAAACAGAGACAGGTTTGTGGCATAAGCAATGGTTTTATATTGGCAGAGTGACACTCAGAAAAACATAATCTTGTGTGTGTTGCACCAGACTATACAGGAAAAACACTTTTTTTGCAAAACTTTTACTATCTAAGGCCTTAGTCCTACAGTCTAATTTATTCATGCACACTGAAAATTCCCTTTAGTGATCATGGCAGTTTTCTTTGCTAACAGGGTGAACAGTCCCAGATAACGTAGCAAAAGCAGATACTATTAAGGGTAGCAGATTTTTGTGCTCCCACCTGGGACTCCATTTTTTAAGGACCTTGCCTTACATGAAAGCAGAGCTTTCAGACATAGCCACCATTTGTTCAGCAACAGACTGTTTATGGTACTTGAGAATATCATGTCATTGCTGTAGAAAACTGTAAGGTGTTCTCTCCAAGGAGTTAACAGTGCTTTTGGGAACAAAATGCTGGAGACAACACAGCATTTCATTCCATCACATTGGAGATTTAGCAGTCATAGGAGAACCAAGATCAAACAAAGCATCCAATTTAATTCCCCCATTCTTTTCCCTGTATCCCAGGTATACTCCAGCTTCTAAGACATCTGTGAGGTTATGAATCAACACAGATAATCCCATCTTTCACATGTACAGACACGTTCTCAGTAACAGAGTGGCAAATCAGTGCAAATGAATCTATTGATCCCTTTCACAATTCAGTCACAAATCAATTTAGTGTAAGATTTATGTGAAGTTGAGAACAGCAGTTGTAGCTTGAGCAATGATATAATTAGGGATGCTCTAAGTGTTTGGGGGGAAATGAAAGACTAGTGTTTCTCTTAACAAACAGTAAAAAGGCACCAATGGAGCAATAACATTTTTATTGTCTGCATAGTTCCAGTGACCTAACTGTTTTAGCCATAAATGGTCTTTAAGATCTAGTAGTTTGCAATAAAACAAATCATTACTGCAATGGGCCATGTCATCACTAGAAACAGAGGAGCTCTTTTTCTCATTAAAATTGGCCACAGGCAAACTTCTCCCACACATCATGCAATTTGAAATCTGTAATATTATAGAGGCCAAAAAGTAAAGCAAAGTCAATCTAACCATATTATGAGAAGAGGTGACATGTCCAAAAGGACCCTCTCTCCAAGCAACCAATCTTACACTGCCACAAGCAGGAGGTGACACTGTGGCAAACAGTTATGAGATAAAAGGAAACTCAATTCGAACACTTGTGTAGTGCTCTCATGAGACATTACCTTGAGTACTGCTCCCAGCTCTGGAGCCCTCAGCACAGGAATGACATCAACCTGGAGCAAGTCCAAATAAGTGCCACAAAGATGATTAGAAGGATGGAGCACATCTTCTTCAAGGAAAGTCTAAGAGCAGTGGTATTGCTCAGCCTGGAGTAGAGAAGGTTTTGGGTTGACATAATTGTGGACTTCCAGTACCAGGAGAGAGCCTACAAGAAAGATGGAGAAGACTTTTTACAGGATCATGTGGTGATAAGACAAGAGGGAATGGCTTCAAAGTGAGAGTGGACTTAGATCAGATATTATGAAGAAATTCTTTACTGTGAGGGTGGTGAGGCACTTGGAACAGATGACCCAGAGAAGCCGTGGATATTCTATCCCTGGACATGTTCAAGGCCAGGTTAGATTGGCAGCCTGACCTAATGGAATGTATCCCTACCCCTCAGTAGAGGGGTGGGAAGTAGACGATCTTTAAGGTCCGTTCCAACTCTATCCATTCTATGATTCAATGATTTATCCATGCAGGTATACTTTCACTTCTACTGCCACTTAGCTATGTAAAAATAAGGATAACTTCAGTTATCTTGCGCTCTTGGAAATTAGCATATGAAAATACTTCCACTGCAATACAAGGGCACATGACTCCTGCTTCTTTCTGTTTGCCCCCTTAGTAATTCAAATCCCACATTTCCTTTGACTAGATCAGAATTTTTCAAAGCTCCACAAATCAGGACACACAGAATGCATCAAGCTTTACCCACACAAGAGCACCCCATCCCCATCATTTCTCCAAAGCCAGCACAAAATGAGTGGGATTCACCTTCTGCACCTTCCCCATTACTGACGTGTTCCAGGGGTTTTATCACTTACTGTACTTGAAACCAATGAATTGTGTTTATGGAGTGTTAGAAAACAGATCTATATATTGTGTTACCCTGGGAAAATATTGCCTAGTGAAAGAAGACAGTTCTACTCAGTCATTCTGTGCAGCCTTTTCAAAACATTTCATACAAACTGGAACGGTCAAGGTATCTCAGCGGTAGCAAACATTTCATTCAGGACCTTCGGTATTTTCAACAAAATTTTACTGTCAACTTTAAGCTCTTCTCCACTACACATAGCACTCACTGTATTTTAAAGAATGATTGGCCGCAGCTGGTAAGAAATCAATTATTCTAGCATTGTTTAAATCTGTGATTTTTGGGTTTTGGGGGGTTTTTCCAGACCTTTTTGATGCCTGTGTATTTATTATATGCATGCAAAAATGGGAAAAGATATTTAAATAATTGGCCTTTCTAAGTAATCACATAAAATGGGGTTTGTGGGGGGTTTTCTGTGCAAGACAAGCTTCAGTTTTAGTTTTTATTTTTATCTAGTAGGTAACGCCTGACATTGTTAGATAACTTAGCATCTCACAGGTAGCTAAAGATTGTATTTTGGCTTACCAGAAACATGATAAAAAGGAGGCAAGAGCTCTTTGAAGCCTTATCTCTTTTTAAATCATGTTGCTCTAATCCCCAAGCTTCGTATTTACAAACATATTTGTAAGTTATGTTCATTAGCAGTTTTATATTATACTCAATATAATACATAGTAGTTAACAACACAATAGTAATGTAAGATTATATATTATCAGTGATATTAAACAAGAAGTCTGCAAACATTCTGGAAAACAGCTTGACTGCCTTGTCGTACAAGAATACCTGATGCAAAGACAGGCCTATTCCCTTGCTTACTACCATATGGTAAATAACATTAACGTTAAAATAAAGCTTCTTTAGGTGAAGCTTGTAATCATAATTGCAGTGAAGTAAACCATGAAGTGTTTAGTTATGTCTTACATTGTAAAAACTTTTAGCTAGGTCTCTCCAAAAGCATAAGAAGTTTATTTTATAATGACTTACTGGAAAAAAAAATCCACAGCATTAAGAGCAAATAATAAAATTGTTTACACACATGAAACTCCAGAAAATGGAAAGACAGATTGTATATCACAACAACCAGACTTTCTTTTCATTAAATCTTTGAAATCCCTAAATTCTCCCTTATTATACTCAAAAATTATACTTTGAGCAAAATGTACCACAAGAAACACCTGAGACACTTTGACCTTGCTTTTGGAATGCACCTTTCCTCTTTATTTTTCTGACCAACGCTATGTTCTCAAGATAATCTAAAATTTTTTTAAACATTTGAAAAATAGGCCTCTCCTATCAATAGCTTGAAAGTTCAATTATTTTCTAGGAAGAACAAAAAAATAAATGTAGGAGCTAAGTCTGAATGGCTTTCAGCAAGCTGCGTGCCAGATTTCAAGGCAGTAGAACAGCTACATTTATAGACTCATCCTCCCTTAAAGAGTACGAAGTTCACAAAAATAGAAAAATTACATCATATTCTCCTGCATCATTCTCTCACTGTTTTCTGCATTTTCATATTCCCATGTCTATGAAAAACGGCATATGGGATATGAAAACATATTCATCTATTCACCGTGAATCTTCTCAGGTTAAATACATACCTTTTTCTGCCAGCATTAGAGAAATGACTTATAATTAGTAATAGCAAGTAAAAAGAGATCTGACAGAACTTATTTTTGTCTTGATTGCAACCTTCCAGTAGCATCTGTAATACAATAGTTCATCTGCTTACTCCTGGGAGAGTTTCACATTACCTTTGCCCATTTTCTGGTGTCCTCTGGATAACATTTGAAACACTGCAACTTCTTCATCCATCTCCATGCAAGCCAAGGAGTTCCCACAAGAAACACATGATTTAGGGAGAGCTTTTAAAACTCTTATCCAGAATTGCAAAACCTGTGCTTATTTGCCAAACAAGCAAGATGCACCCGGCTTGGGAAAATTCCAGTCTTGCTTGAAGATTTTATGCCCAAGTTACCCAGTGCCATGAATTATCACTCATTGTAGTGGGGAATCCTGTCCAGAGCCATCACTGCTTCCTCGCTGTTAATTTTCACACGCAGCCGCCCAGAGCAGCCCAAAGGCTCCCTTGAGCTGGAGTCACTGTCTGCGGGGCTGCAACCCAGCCAACCCCAATCCCACACAGCCCCAGCCCAGGGTGTGTGTCAGGATAACCTGAAAAGGCAAAGGAGCTGCAGAAGTGGTGGAGCAGGTGCTCCCTGAGGAAGTCTTTACACTCAGGAGGATCCAACATAGCTGCTTCATTTCCCTTCAGACCCTGGCCCTAGCAAGACAGATTGGAGGCAACCAAATATTGGCTTCAGCAGTAATAGCACAGCACTAAAGATGTTATTGGACCTTTTCACACATATTTTTAATTTTCAGAATGTTTTAACAACTGGAATAATGAAGTTAATACTCTGAAAGAAGCTACATGGGTATAACTCGTGCAGGTGTAAATTTTACTATACTGTCATTCTTGCTTATATCTCCTAGGGTTTTTTAATAAAACACACCAGTGTTTGTTTGACTGATGTGCACTGCATTAATTCTTCAAAAGATAATATTTAGAGGATATTGTCTCATAAAAACCATCCAGCGAAACTTAAGCAAAGTGTTTTTAAAACTACCATTCTGGTCACAATTCCATACTCTTATCAGAGATGATCACAAATTCATATATTATACCTGAATCTCTGCAGAAAGATGAGAAAATAGACCCTCTCATGTAACAAACTATCCCTCACTAGATGCATAATGCAAATGGCTCAGACATATGAACACCTGCATAGGGATCCACACTGGTTGAATTTTATTCCTACATATTTATATTTTTGGAAGAAGAATCTGGAAGAGAGAACAGAGTTTACCCTCCCACTAAAACCAGTATTAACTGTGACATTGTTAACAGATTGAAATCTGAGCAGCATCTCAAATCTGACTGGGGTACAATTCCCTCCTGAAGCGCTACACAAAAGAATAATCTCTACCAAAACAGGCAAAATGAAGTACAGGAGGAAAAGGCAATCCTACATGTAAAAAATGCTAGGCTAGAATACTCACAGCTACACCTTGTTAATGTTACAAATAAACCATTACACATGTTTTCATGTGTATGCTGTATTTAATCTGACTTTCCTCCTGATGTTTTCCTACCACATGCTCCCTTTCATGGGACTATGCATGACTCATCTAATACTCTGAAAACCACTGGTTTTCTCTGCTCTTCTCAGTGGCTAGCACTGTCTGGTCTGTCCAGGCTACAACAAACCAGTACTATGGTTTTTCCTCTCTTTGTAGCCAGGATCCAGACACTCAAACCCAGCTCCCATTGAACTGGGGAGAATGCAGCACTGCCTGGGTGCACAGTGCCATTGCCCAGGATTTGCCCTCTCCTGGTCTTTCATATCAAGAGGTTTTACACAGAGAAATATAACTCAGCATAGCTCCTGGGTCTACCATATCAAGAGCTTTGATTCTTGACGTGCATATGAACAATTTTCTCAAAGACTCTAAGCCAGTTTTTCCTGGAAGACAGACCGTTTTCTTCATGACGAATTATGCTTTAAATTCATATTAATCTTCATTACGGGTTGCCTAATCTTGCTCCCATTTCTATGTGTGTAACCATGGTTTTAACACATTGCTTGCTAACTTTCTTTTCAATTTGTATCAGAGGAGAATGATGTGAGTTATGCCTTTGACAGAAATGTTTAAAAGCCATATGAGGTATGTTGCTGCTTTATAAAACCTGGAGCATTTATTGATGCCTTAATTTACTCTACATTAACAAACATACATTTTTGTGGCTTTAGCATCAAACTCGGTGTACAGCTAACATTACATCATGATCTGCTTTTCAAAACTTAATAGCCTTTTAGTCAAAGAAGTGTTGTCCATATGATTAATGCAATGGTACGTCTTTTATGGTATGAGTGCTCAGGTAACACAGCTGCCAGGGCTCCTACTTTCTCAGTGCTGCTCTTGGGACCAGACATCTGGATCCTTTTCTTCATTTTTAATAGCTCACAGCTGATAAAAGTTTCTCACTGTGACATAAAAATAAGAAAAATACCTGAGTTAGCACAAGAACAGTAGGAAACAACCCAAAGACTAGACCAAAAGGTATTTGTTACTTTACCATTGTAGGTAGTAGCAAAAACCTGAAAGGACAGCAGAGTAGGTTTTTTCACCAAAGTTCCACAAAACTGTCAATGCAAAATAAGACAGAGCTATCCCAGTGACTCAAGTGCACCCAAAATATCAGTAAATTCAAAGCATCTCCAAGAACCCTCATTCTGCACTTGCGCTCTTGATTCCCTGAAGAAATCACCTGAATTTAGCACTGAGTTTAGCTGACTCCGATGCAAATGTCCACAGCACACATGGCACTTGAGTCCTACCAGTGCCATACTGCCACAGCAACGCAACGCTGCACACGGTGTTCCCATTTCTGAGGGTAGATACCAGGAACCTGCGTGAGCCACACAGTAATTGTTTTTGTATTGAATCATGCGACTGCTTCTCCGCCTTTTTGTGGCCCTGTGTGGGTGTGTTTCTAGCCTGCCAACACAACAAATTAAAATATTTCTGATTGCACATGCTTTTCTTCTCTGTTCTGGCCGCTGTTATGTATAACCCGCTAACTTTTCTATTAATAAAAGATGGTTCAAATAGAAATACAAAACAAAACCTGTCAGGGAAGAAGCTCCTTGTTCCCACAGCTCAGTGATAAGAGCACTGATCGAGAACATTATGCAGGACGGATGAAAAGGCGAAACAGAGGATACAGGTTGAGGTCACTTCGGTTTCTTTGAGGTGGTCTGGCAATTCACTGTTGCTTCTTAGACATGACCTAGGAAGTGTCAGATGAGGTGAGGGCTGAGAAAGAAAGAGGTGATTCTCCATAAACTAGGTATAATCAGAGTTGGTAACTCCTTGTCACTGGTTGTTGTATGTGTTAATAATAGCCATTGATCAAGAGCAGAACCATAGGCAGTACCATGGAGAAGGAAACCTACTGAAGGTTACTGACTGCAGAGGGACTACCTCAAGTTTCATATACGTGTGCTGCCACAGGCACTGTTTTTAGGCCAACAGGTCATATTCTGACCCACTGCAGTCCTCTTCACACACTTGTGTGTATGATTAGTCTTTAAAGACAGGCAGCCTACAAGTAATTTTATTATTCTTACTAAGATCTAGGGTATGTGACAATTCTTACTAAGATCTAGGGTATGTGACATTATAATGGTACTTGAAACATTTTCCTCTGGTTGGGCTCATAAGTCTTCTCAGATCCTGGCTCGTGCATGGAGAATTAGGATACGATTTTCTGGTAGGCAACAGGAATTGCATGCCCAATTTCCATGTACTCTGAAATGAAAATGTGCTTCTTAGTGTTTGCACATACAGATATCTTGCCAAGTACATCAGCAGTTGCTTGAGTCACAGCATCTGCTGAGTTTCTGAATCATGCTCTTAACCTTGAATGTAGTAAGACATTGGAAACAGCTCCTGGTAAGTGCTTCAGCTATTATGTATTTACATAACACAGGGAGTGTTAGATATGCAACAGTCATAAGTGTCTCATTAGAAGAATCATACTCCCCATCCAAAATACCTGGACCAGGACTGGAAAGGGGCTGATGCATTCACTGGTTCCCACATGCAAAGGTAGTTTTAAAAAACCAGAGTAATCACATTTTATTTCCCCAAAAACCATACCACTATACATTTTTGGTTTATTCATTAAAAGACTTCAAACGTTCACCTAATGCAATTCCTCTGGTGCTTTTTGCACTTTGCAACATTAGCTGTGATAGGCAGGGCTGCTATGCAGAAGGTCTTCAGGGGCTGAAGGGTTGGGCTGACAGCAACATTGGGAAGTACAGCAAAGGCCAATGCAACATCCTGCCCTGTGGAAGCAATCAGGGCATGCAGCTGTATGGGCTGGGGAGATCAGCTCCACAGAAAAGGACACGCAGGTCTCATAAAACACAAACTGAACATGTCAAGAAAGTACATTTGTCCAATTAGATGTTAAGAGATTTTGCATCATATTGTTGGTCAAGTACGGGTTCTTGATGCCTGCAAAAGTTGTGCAATATCTGTCCTTAAATTTATTCCAAACACAGAGCACCTGCTCTAAGCTGACTATGCTTTGAGTGGACAAGTAGATGTCCACACAGTTGATATCCAGAGGTGACTTCCAACCTGAATTAAAGGGTTATTCAGTTATTTCTCCCCAACAACAATACATTTTAATACCTTCTAAATAATGCCCCATTTAGGACAAGACAATTGTGCTACCTCTTTCCACTGTAAGCCCACTAAATTGTTACTAACAATAAAAAAAAAAATCATAAAACTAAACTGTCTACAATTATAAACCAGATGTATGTACTCAGACCTCAGTGTTGTTAATAAAGGTTTGGAACAAACAGAACAGACTTTCACTGCTAACTCCAGCAGCAGCCAACAGCAGGTGCTCAGGGAAATATCAAGCACTCAGTCTTGCATTTGGCATTGGATCAAACAAGTGGCTGGAATGAGACACCCATCATCGCTGGACCTCTATCCAGGAATGGCTCAAAGCTTAAGAAACAACTACATAAAAGTGAAGTGAAATCTTCAGCAGTAGCTAGTTCATTAAAATCAGCTAAGATACTGGGGGGAGTGGTTTCTAGAAAGACCAGACAACCATCTTTGACTTTCATCTTCCTGGAGGTATATATCAGAGGTTTGTTTAAAAAAATAAGTAAAGCAGAATAACTGTTCCACTAAACACCTTCCTTACATCTAGTAATCAGTCCTTGGAATCGATTGCTAGATACAAAGGTGTTCAGTGGAACAGTTATCCTGAACCAGAAGTCACATCTGGATCACTGTACACAAAAAGGCGACCAACACGTAATATTTTCATTATCCTTTTTTGCCATTTTTTTTAAATGTACTTGCTCTTATAGCTCCCAAAAATTTCATGTCAAAGTGTTCCACAGTTTAATTTCACAGTAGGCAAAAATGTTTCTTTTTCTTGCTCCAGTGTAAGAAGTTTTTTTGGCTGAGGATTTTGTTATGTGTTCTGCAGGTTTTGTACTCTGATGGCACAACACATGCAAAGAGTTACGTGATGACTCTCAGCTCTCTCTGTGTCTCTTGCTCCCTGCACAACAATGTCACACACACTCTCTCTCACCCATAGTAATTCTAAAGACACGTCTGAGTTTGTGGGTTGAATAATTATTTTACTCCGTGACTGACCCAGTCTAAATGAACAGAAAAACCACATGGGAATGGAAAGCCTGATCAGAAATATTGCTGGCTGGTATCGTTGAGAAAGAAAGTGCTGCTATCTGCAACAACAGGTGTAAGGGGAAGCCGCAGAAAACTCATTTTACACTCCAGCTGACTGCCTGAGGCATACCAAAATCGAACATGTGAATTCCCTATGAATAAAATATATTCATAAATGTTATTTTGTTTGGAGAGTTGTCACTTCCTACCCGAAGGGGTGAAGGCAAACAGTACCATTGTGGACAACAGCATAACCTGTAGCAAGTCAATAACTTTTAACACAGAAGGCAACTTCCTTTTTAAATGTTTGACCTCTGTAGTTGAAGAAATTTATCCTTTAGCTTCATATTATTTTTTAAATTATAAGAAGCATTGGAGCACACACAAAAATCTGACTGCACAAAATCGATACAAGAGCATTAGATTTAGATATAGTCTTTTCAGGATTATAGACACCCTCTGTCTTAATCCCTGCACCAGAAAGGATGATTTGTGAATTAGTGTGTCATTAAGATATGTAAGTCTGTAGCCCCTAGCAAAAAAAACAGACACACCTGAACCATCCATGTGCTTTCAGACCTTTCTAAACATTGAAGACTTTAGCCTGCGGAGTGTCATCCCAGTAATATTTCACTGTCTATTCAGGCACTACTCAGTATTCCTGATTTTACATCACAAGGGAGAAAGTAAACACATAAATTTTGTACACAGATCTCTGTGTTCAGCTTTTTTTTTTTTTTACCACATTATGGTCTCTTGTTTTAATGTAAAAAGGACTATTAAATAATTCCATTTACCCATGTTCCCATTTTACAGGCTCCTTCAGGAGCTGGTTCATTCAAATAAAAAATTCAAGTCTGATCTTCCCATAATTGTGTTATGTTTGAACTATTTTCAAGAGGTTTTCTTCCTTTATGTGCTATGAATAATTCCAGTGTTCAGAGACTTTGCAGCTGTTCAAACTGCAGCTCATCTTTGAGTAGCTTTGCCAAAATTTAGACACACACTTCTGCATGTGTGTGCATAAACACGTACACAAACTCTTGACAAGCAGAGTGGTAAAATATGGAAAATCTAATCAATATAAAAACTATTCCTAGGAATAAATGCTTTGTCATGTTTGGCATGCCAAGTTAGCAAATTTGGAATTTTAAAGAAATAATGAATCCACTGGAAGAAAAAACCTGAACACTGAAAGTTTAGCTCTGCTGGACTGGTTTCTACAAGACTTCCTGTCTATCAGCATCCTTCTTTCTGGTGCCTCCAAATCTAACTTGAACCAATGCTCCCCCCCCCAGTAACAGAGGCCATGGATAAACCCCATTTACATGGGCAAAACAGCAAAAAGGGAAAGGCAGAAGCAAGCTTGATTTCTAAGGAAGAGTTCAGCAGTTTAGAGGCAATAAATAGCAAAAAGCCCCAGTCCTAAAGTCAAGCACTTGTGACTGGACTTTGCTTCCTCTACAAGAGTTTACTTCAGCTCATGCCTACATTTCTCCTTTTCAATACTTTTCACCATATTTTTTTTTGTTTCCAGTCTGTTCTTTATAATCCTTACTTGGAAATGGCTTTTCATTCCCACTATCTCTCCAACCACCTTCCTGTCATCTTCAAATAAATAATGCAACTGAACAGGGACGTAAAGCCTGACTAAATTAAATTTAAAATAAAGAAGACTACAAACTCAGAAGTCTGAAATCAGAAAACCTGCTCAAAAGCAAAATTCCACAGTGGAATTCCAATTTAACTTTTATACCCTCTTACAACTGTGAGAAACTAAGCCTCAGTACAGAGTCATGCTTCACGAACCTCTGACTGCAGAACAAGATCTCCCTGACTCACAGTAGCTTAACAATCCATATGGGCAAAATATTTGCAACTGTCTAATAAAAATACTAATCCATTGATGCTAATTCTGTGCTATCATTGTAAAATAACCAGCTGGGGAGAAGCTGGAGTGTTTCACCAGCTATTATTGCAAGCCTCAGCAGAAGAATGACTTTTAGTTTGTGAGCTACAAGTTGAATCTGCAGTCCTGACTTCTCTGTAATTAAGGAAGAAGTAAATAACTTGTAGCTGATTGCTTGCTACCATGTGCCATTTGGAGCCTCATTAATACTTTCTATTCAGAAACACATTTCACTATTTGCATTTTTAACTGAAATTTATATTGATGGGAAACGACCAATCACTCCCTTGCCGTACACACTAGATGGATATTTTTAAAAGACTGTTAGAGAATAAACAGAATAAAAATACCCTTTTATTGGGTGACCTCATTGTCTTGTTCCAGACAAAAATGCCTTCTAATCAAGTCTATATGATGTTCAGCACAAAAAAAAATTCAAGATCTGGTTGAAGCCTTTGCGTGCTCTAGCACTGTTAATAGGAAACTACAATAATAGTCAGTAAAATGAGAAAATTAAGTTCTGTGTGATTCACTTTTGGAAAGGAAATTTGTACCTTGAACTTTCATAAAGGAGAAGTATTCAGTGTACAAATCAATCTCTAGCCAGAGGGAAAGAAACAGTAACTCATCAGAGAATCCTCACACTCATGAGTGTCTGAAATGGAGCTCCTTAAGCACAGGTTGCTTTGCCTGCACAGGGAAAGCAAATCATTTAAATGCCACACTCTTGTGCCACCATCTGTCACGAAGCCAGTAAAGAAGTGTCCAGCTAAATTATGCTAACAATTTCTGAATGATCTGTAGCAGATGCATGCTTTGTGGAGTTGCTGAGAGCATAAACAATGGGCAAAATCCTGCTCCTCTTACTTTCATAAATAGCTCTATTTTAAGACAAAAGTGTTGTTTATTTTCTATTACTGCCATGGACTATGCAAATTGATTCTGTTCTGTTGCTTAACACAAGTATACACATTTTTACATTCTACAGTATTTTTAAAACCTGATAAAGGGTGGTAGGTAATATACAAGACATGAGGTTTGATTTTGTTTTTATCTCTGTGGAGGCTACAGCTAGCTCGCTTTCATAGGTCACTGCCTTTGAATTTCATAAGTGTTCTGCGCAATGACTACCTTACATCAGCTATTACAATAACACCTAGCAAAGAAAATAAGATCTGAGCTGTTAGAACAAGCAGCACAATACAAGTTGCCTTGAAAACTAAGCATATTAAATATGCAGACCATAGAGGCCGCTCACCCAACCATTTTAACAGCGTGACAACAGGGACTAGGATTATTATAGTATCATTCTGGTACACGGTGTTATCTTCAATTGCACTTTCCTGACCCAGATATTTTCAGCGTGCCTCTTAATGGGGAAAGCTCATGGAAACAACCAGAAGAGGTCCTCATTCATACAGTGATGTCATGTTAATTTTTGTGCTTTTCAAATTCAGATGCAGCTGTTCTGACACACAGTTTCTCCAGAGTTCAGGAAAGGAAGGTAGAGCAAAACAGCCTGTTTCCATATCAGGGGATATTCAGAAACTTTGAAAACCTTCCTGATAGGTAGTACTTGATAGGAAAACACCTCATGGATGAGTAGAATGGGTCCACTACAGGGAACTATCTCCATTTCTTCTTATACTTGAACGCTGAAGACTGCAGAGCACTGAGGATCTTTTGCCACAAGAGGTTGCCTCTCCTCTCCTTGCCACATTTGCACGGCACCGTTAGCAAGAGGGAGAGCCCACAAAGGCAGAGCTAGAGATCCCGCTCAGAAACAGCAAAGACAAAGAAATTCACCCAGAGCAAAGCATCCTTAGCTCTGTGCAGCAAATGGGCTCTGAAGTTGGAATTGCTACATGTGAAGGAACATCAAGTCAGCGTGGTTAAGGGGTGGGGGATAAAAATCAAACTTGGTGCTCTGGAGGGTGCACATTTTGCATACTGAGAGTAATTCGACTTATTCCATCTTGAAAAGCACATAGTAGACTTCCACAACAGTAAGAAAAACACAACAAAAATTATCAGAGACATGGAGAAAACTGTTTGTGTGAAGAGAGACTAAAATAACAGTCTTTAATTTAGAAAGCAACCCCTATTGACAAAATCTATATATGAAAAATAGTGAGGAACTATTCTTTATTTGTACCTCATACCAGGATTAAATTTTTAAAAAACAAGAAAAAAAAAGGAAAAAACACTTCCTTTAAATTATTCTTTTAAACACGCTGCATGTCAATCAGGTTTGGAACATAATAGTGCCACATTGAGGCCAAATTAATAAAAGAGTGCCGAAAGACTGGTGGAAAATACATCCTTCAGGCTGTTTGATAATTATAATTTGAAACCAGTTCAAGCAGACCCTGACAGCTGTTTTCTGGAGCCTGAATGGGACACAGTATTAGGTCTGTATCTCCCACCCCTTGCCAAGAAGCCTCACCAAAGTGTCAGGATACAAGGCTAGACAAGTCTTTGGCCTGACCCCATGCAACAGTTTCCTGTCTACACAGAGCAACCCAGCCCTTATCTGTCGACAGAATAGGTGAAGAGCTATAAATTTGGTAGAACCTGAATGGTGCATCTCTGTCAGGTCCCATTACCTACAAAATAGTGAATAAAAAGACAGAAAATAAACAGAGCATGAAGTACTGAGGTGGGCGAGGGAGAGGGAAAGGACAATAAAACTGTAACTTTTTTTAAGATATTTTAGGTACTGATTTTGTTCAGCAAGTTTGGAGGCTTGCAACCTTCTGCCAAATGAAATCTGACAGCAAGAGGAAAAGAAAAACAGTGGCATTCTTCAGGGTTTTCTATGGATTTTTTAGCATCCATGCTTATTTGCACTAATGACTAGCTGATTATTCAGACTGCTTCAAATCATAGTAAGAGAAGGAATTCCATTATGATTTGAAAGGAAGAGTACTTATCCATTCACACTGCATTAGGAGGGGGGAGGTTTGACTTCAAGCTTATTTCACAACATTCCTGGTGTTAATTAATAACATCTGAGCCCCCAAATAATGATCCATGCTGCCAGACACTTGCATCTCTTTATAAACATAACTGCTAGAATATATTCATGTATTGAACCGGGATATACTGTCTGAATACATTGTATAGTTCAATAACTAAGGAAAACATATTTTTTAAAAAAAAGCTGAAAAGTGGCTGAAGCTGGAAAAAAACTCACTTTTACGTGCATGAATCCAACAGACCATCAGCTAGGAAAGACAAACATTTTAAAAGGTAACCTGAGACTTGTAACTGCCCTAGATTTGGAATGTTTCTGAGTGTCTAAATATATAAAACATTAATATTTTTCTGGTGAATATTTTCTTAGATACATTTTGTAAAATGCACTCTGTTTTTCTGCCTTTATAGAAAACGTATTGGTCCAAAACTTACCTATTTCAGTGTGCTGGTTATCTGTTTTTTTCAATTGGTTACCCAATTTTTGCTTCAGCGTATTTAGACAGAATTACTGAAATAAGAATTTTTACCTACTCTTTGGCTCATATTGAGCTCCTTTTTTAGTTATTCCAAGGAATTTTTCTCATTATTGAAAAGAAATTCAAGTTTCTCATCTTCCACATCTAATTCTCTGCATAACTCTTCTTAAGACTCTTCTTATTTCTTACCCCTAGCATTCCACAAGATAGCAGACTCAGAAAAGAATTTTCTCATGAGTCACCTGCAATTCTCTTGCCAAAGTCCTATATGAAAATTGAGGGCAATTTCCTGCAGAGCTCCCCTGACAGGTGGGCTCATTTGAAACTTGAACTGTTAATGATTTCTTTCTATCAGCCACTCAACTGCTTATTCATTTAAATTTCTGCAAATCTTTACAAGTGTTCAAGTGGGAACATAAAGGGATTTTGTTCCTTATAAGAACTTATGAGAACTACAAACATCTCCCCTCAGGTTGGAAGGAAGATTTGGTTATTGCTGGGACCTATTTTTCTTTTCTGAAATTCTCTACCATTTTTACAGACAAAAGTAGATTTGATGTCAAGGAAAACAAAACAAAAAAGCCCCAGAAAATCAACCCAACCAACCAACCAAAACAACAAAAATTCCTGACTAGTATACAAAGACTTTAATAAAATTTATGTAATATTTAAAGTGCAAAAAATCTAGAAAAAATCTGATAGATTAAATAAGTATCAAAATTTCTTTAAAATTAATGCCTCTACAGTTAAGAAAACTCTAAAAATTAAGAATATCTGAATAACAGAAATTAATTCCTGAAAGTATGCTGAAAACTGAATGATAGCGTGAAGAGGGGAACAAGGAACTTGTAAAGATTTCTTTTGGGCTGGCAAACTCAAGCTGCACATTACTTAAATGTTACAATTCATGTTGTGCATTACATAAATGAACAAACAAGCAACGACCTTGCTCCACCTGGCTCCCTACCAGCTGCTTGTATTACTTTTGTTCTCCTGTAGATACTCTTAACTAGCTGTTCACCTGTAAGTTTTCGTAAAGATATAGTCCACAGACATATGGGTTCATGCACCATACATTTTAGTGACACAGTATCTGAAAACAAGTTTTGAGTTTAGTAAAACCTGGAGAAAAGACTCAGTTTTTAACCATGCAGATAATTTTATCTGTGCAACCAAAACAAGTACCAGTGAGGCAAGGAAGATTTGCATTCTGAAAGAACAAGAAGATTACTTCTATACAAAAGTGAGTTAATAAGCATTTGATAAACAACTGTCCCAGCTTTATATTTCAAATTAGAATTAAGAAAATAGTGGGGAGTAGGATCTGAACGTCACTTTCATAGTCTTATGTCTTTCCAAATGCCTCTGGAATTGTACTTTTAAAGCACAAAGATCAATTTAAATCTTGTTTTGTTGCATTCTGTGTATTTGTTCGAATAAAAAAAAAAAAAGAAGGATGGAAAATTCAACTAACTGCTGTAAAAAAATTTACTCATCATCTGTAAGAGATTTGAAATCTCATTTTGACAAGACAGTTATTCTGTGCAAACAAACAGCTTGTTGTGAAAAGAAGGAAAGCAAGGAAATGCAAAAGCTGTGTAATACCATTTCCCTTTGGTACTGGATGGTTTTTGCTGTCAGATTAGATTTCATCACATTTTTCTAAATCTACTGTTTACAATGAGAAACTACGTTGGCCATATTAAGACAAAAGTGCTGTGCACTTTGATGTGTGCTCAGTTACTACAAGAATATTTCACTCATTGAAACAAATATGTTTCTTATTTGCATTCAGGAAGAGCCAGCTGTTTCTCATGAGTATTGAGACTAACTTTTCATTCTGATAATGCTACATTTTGATTCTAAAAATATGTGTCTCAGTCTTAATGCAAAAACAGCTACCAAAAATATCTTAATTATGAGACATTGCTTGTACTACAGAAACTATGCTTAAAGAGTCTGCGTATGGCTGGGTGTGTTATTTGAGCTAATAATATGTTTCTTGCTGGTGTCACTATTGAAGTACATGATACAATCCATTTAGGGTTTTTTAAGACACACATTGAAGAAGAAGTGTGAACTAATGGCTGCCATGGAAGCTTTGGTAAACCAGGTATGGTATAAAAAGGGCAGTCAATGTTCCACGTTACTTTGGAAGGCCATGCTCATTCTTTCAAACCACAGAAAGTCATGGTTTTCATCTCAGGCAAAGGCTGCCCTGGTGCCTAGAATGACATCATCCACTTTCCATACCACACCCCTGCACAAAAAGATGTCTGAGCTATGACAGTTTGCAGCACACTGATTTCTTTAACATGGAGGTAATAGATTTGAGTCTTGACCAGACATGCACAGTTTTTTACCAAAGATTACTAAAATTAATTAGGATCGAAATTGGTAAGACATATGATAGGGAAAGAAAACCCACCTCAAATGCTACAACATCGGCTAAAACTTTCATTTTGAGCCCTCAGGACCACAGATTATATTAATTCCTGAGAAAGTATCCTCTTCAAACTGTCCTCAGCAGTTATTAATCTCACTGTTCTTAAATGCAACTGCTAATACAGATTCCACAGCCTCCCTCAGCAAAACTACTCCCATACGCCACTGTACTTTCCAACACACAGTACTTCCTCACGTCTAAAAATGTTCAAGGCTTCAGACCTCTCTCATTACTCCTGTCTGGGTTCTCTGCCATTGCCCAGGCCTTGTCTGAAGTGCATCACCCCAACTTAGGTGACACAAAGTCTGAGATAAAGCACTGTGAAAAGCTAAAGCATTTGACCTACATGAGTCTGTATGCCCGTAAGTGAAACATCTATTTTATGGATGTTATGGAAGATTTTCAATGCTATATGTCATTGCAAGGACCCACAAAGGCTTCTGCAAGCAGATTTCACAAACCTCTGTCAAAAATAAGCAAGGTAGCAGACACTACCCCAGTTAGGGGAAGAGGGTTGGATTACATACAGATCCTTCCACCCCCTTTCTCCCTAACCACATTCCAGATGTTGAAGATGTGCTGTTAATTACACCCCTGCCATTGAAAGGGCTTCTATTCTCCCCTCATTTCCTGCATAGTTAATATGAGTATCCCCTATTCCATTGCTCACACCACAGAAGAAAATACAGAATATACTCAGACTCAGAACCAGTCCCTGGTGAACCCCACAAGATCAATTCTCTCAATTTGATCACAAGCTGCTGGTAACTACTGTGACTGTACTTTTCCCAACCAGTCATCCATTTGCTTTGTAGTTTTTACATGTACACATGTTATTTAGAACGTGCCTCACTTTTCTCTATTCCATGATGTCACAGGAGATAATTAGGCTATTTTGGTAGGATTTATTCTTTTCAAGAGACACTTGCTGGTCTTGATAGGCAGGTCACTTATTTGTATTTCTCTGGGTTCAAAAGTTAAGTTGATTACTCATTGATTTTTTGGGTCCTCCTCTCCTCTTACTTCTCTGCTTCTCTTTTCTCTTTAAAAACCATGATTACTGTTGTCCTTTATGTCTCCTGGAACCTCATCCACCCTCCACACCATCTTGAAGCAACAGGGACAGCCTCAGTTACCTCGTTAAGTATTCCAGGGTGAGTTTCATCAGGCCCTGCCAATTCATAAGCATCTCTAACCTGTTTTTCCTGATGCTGGTTAGAGCACTTACCCATCTGTCACCAATGTTCATTGTGTTAGCCATCTGGCCCCATTTATCTTGGTAAGTGAAACTGAAGCAAAAAGGCACTTAAACACTCCAGTTTTCCCAATATCCAATCATAGTTTTGCCTTTTCATTGGGATTTGCTCAGTACTTCCTTTTCCTATCAACGCAATTTTAAAATGTTTGTTGTCATCTTTATTTCTCATGTTCATGTTGACTCTAGCAAGCCCTGGTATTTTCTGGTTTTCCCTACATATAAAGGAAATATATATATGTATTTGTGTATATATGTGTGTGTGTGTTTATGTCCTATATATAAGTATATAATAAAATACATATTTATATATATATATCTTATATATATAACATATAATTTTTGGGGGGGGAGAAAAATAACCCAATCCTTCAGTATTAAATAGTAACACAAATCAAATTAAGAAAATAAAAGTAATTTTAGAAAGATAGATTACTTCAAAACAATATTTTTAGTAAAACAAGTTAAATAAATAGTCCAGGTTGAAGTAAAATATTTTTCTGGTCAATTTGTTTGCTTTCCCAAAAAATAAACAAATAAATAACAAGCAGAGAAATATCAGGATTTCCTGATGGAGTTTTTTACAAAGAAGATAGGCTATGAAGCTGAGTTACAAGTTATCTGTCTCCAGTACTACCACTAACTCTCATTCCCAGAGTAGAGAGCTTGCTACTACAGGAAAAAAAAGTACAGCTACAAAAAAAAAGAAAACTGTATGCCAGTCCATAAAAACTTCTCTCATGCAACCATGTCAGCTGCTGCTCGCTTAGATAAAAAGCAAAGAGCCTTTTTTCTGTATTTGGGGGGGAGGGGGGGTGGTTTGTTAATATTTGGATTTTTAAGCCTACAATATGAACAGCTAAGCCTGATGTCACTAGAAGTAAGATTTTGCAACACTGTAGTTTTGACCATAGACAGTTTGCCAGAAAACAGCATGAGAAAGAAGAGTAATACTTCCAAAAACAATGTAAGACACTTTACAGATAGTAATTAAGGTCCAGTAATCCCTCAGAATTTAAAAGGAAAGTAGGCTTACATATAAAGACAGTAAGAAGACAGGAAGAAGGCCTTGTGCCCTTATTGTGGAAAGATAAGCAGACTAAAAGAAGAAACAGAAGATTAGGAAGATTTCTAAGATTTGCTGAGTTCATAAATTTATTGGCTCTCAAAGCATCTCTTTGCTCCAATATGAAGTATTCACTGAAGAAGATTGCGTTTGCCTTTACATCATAGGACTCCTGAAATCTTTGAATCATGAATGAACACCTCTAAAACATCTGGGTTTGTTTGCCCACAAGCTACTTTCTTGATACCAGTCATCCCCTGGACCGACATCGATCAACCTTTAAAACTATAGGTTCAAAGGCTGTGGTTTTGGAGTTTTTTGAAGTTTTTAATTCAAATGCACTTTTTATGTGAGAACATACTCAAAGAAATGTGCTCATCAATGAAAACATACTTAGCAACAAGCGTGGAACAGCTTCTTTAATATGAATTAGACTTGATTCAGAGGAGATTCAGAGGCAAATTCATGCCATTTTTCCAGGCTAATACTATTTTCTTTTCCGTTGAATAACAGTGTACTTCCTTCACAGCTTTACAAGAATTATCCTTTGAGTCCTGCTGCATCTCCATAAGTTTGTCCCACCAAAAGTGTAGCAGGGAAGACCCACATTTACTTCTCCAAGAGTCTGGAGCCTGATCATAACGCCATGTCCTTCCAAAGCCTTGGGGTTTGGCTGCCTTGGGTCAAGGCCAGTCCTCTCCTGTGGTCTCTACTCAGACTTAATTGCAGTCGGACCAGGTACTGGTTTATCTGGACCTCTGACTCTTCTGTATAACTTTTTCATTGTTAGGGACCCGCTGGGCAGTAATGGACCTCTTGAGCGGTCCTAGTCACCGCATCTGGACCTGCTCTGCACATCTAGTCTGGGTAGTGTGTCATGGCTCCATTTCTCTGGGAAGTCATGGCACTGAGTCTTTACTGTGATCCTCAGTGCCCTTTCCTCATGGAGCATCCTGCTTCCTGACATCCAGCAAAAAAAATTGTGAAAGCATTGTATGAGCTTTTTATGGTGAAACCTGGTGATAATTAAAAGAAGGTCAGAAAATACGCTGCATTTCTGGAACACTGGGAAAATAGGCAGCCTTCTAGGGCAAAAAAGCATGGGAAATATGCACAAACCCCATAGAGCAGTATTTCTTCTCTGTTTGGCCTAGCTAAACAACAGCTCAGAAATTCACATACTTGGCAATTTTATCTTTATCTTCTTGGGAAAAAGATCTAAAAAATATCAATGTACCTCTCTCCACACAGAGGTCAGAGTTGGAGAGCTGGAACATGGCCACAGATTTTCACTGACCACACGTAATGGTGACACAGGTACAATGCAAAGGCTCCTGAACAACGCAGCTACAGAAGGAATGGTCACCCTGATCTTCAAGGTGCTTTCATTGATTGACCTCCCTGCATCTACAAGGCTCTTCAGCTTTTTCTGTTTTGTCATATGTATCCACATATCTGGGCTTGTATATTTTTCTTTCTCTCCAAAAGAAAATAAAATGCATCCTTTCCACAGCTACTCTCAATTATCTCTAAGAGACAGATCAGGTGGAGGAAGATGGAATGGTATTGCATGACATTATCTGCGCTGTGGCTCTTTTTTTCTTCTTTACTCAGTGCCCCCTCTGCACACACACAAAGGAGAGGTAAAACCAGGCCACACCTCTTGCCACCATGTCCTGGGTTATGGAGCTACAAGGGGTTTTTCTCCCTTCTGTAGACATACTTAGGTCAGAGAAAAGAAAAGTCCCACAAAGAACTGTGATTTATTTTACCTCTCACTTGTTTTCTGTCTCTCTAGGCGCTGTCTCTCACAGGAAGGCCCAAGACTTTACAGAGTTGACTTGTTTTACTCTGAACTAACCTTCTGAAGCCTACAAAATAGCAATTCAACTCACTACAGTTACTTCACATATAAACACAGGGGCAGATCACCAGCAAAATTACTTAAGCAGAGGAATAAAGGAGGAAAGGCAATTGGAGATTTACCCAATGTAAGATTACATTTGTGTCAGTACAACAAAAAGGATGTACATCTCCCAGGCAAGGATATTCGCGCCTCCTCACAGATTTGTCTCTAAAACATGAGAGAGCACAACAGATGTATGTTACATTGAATAAGTAACATACACATTTAAATCATATCTCTTTGTGTGGTGCAGCAGGGAAAAGTCTCCTTTTCTCACTGGTAATTAGAGGGTGCAGCAGATGGTGAGGCTTACTGTACTTGGTAAGGTCAATTAAAGGAACTCAGGCTGCCAAGTGATTCTTCATTAGAATGGGCCTCTTAAGGTGTACCAAGTAGCTTTTCCTAGGATTTAGGAAACATTCTTTTGTACAGAAATATACTGCTAAAATCATTGTTCTCATTCCTACTGAATGGTTTTCTTTCTGGCACCAGGGACATTACTCTAATTATAACACCCAGAGGCACCAACTGTGGATACACGGCCAGACAACATCTCCATCTCTACCCAAAAGAGCTTGTAAGTCAAACAAAAGAAAGAGACATCATAATCATTTCCCATGTCAAAAACAAAGAGGTCATGTCTTGTTAACATGGCAACATAGAGCCGTAGACAATCTGGGCCATAAATTCAGATCTCAGACTGCTCAACCCAAATACAAGAAAATTTCTCAAACAGTAGCAACTTAGCCTTTTCGGCTTCAGTTCAAGCCACCATACTTTGAAAAACCACCTCTCTGAAATGGCCATACCTTTCCTTGAGAAGTTTTCCTTTTTTTCCTTTTTTTAATGTCAGATATTCTTTCAGCTCTGAGAGATTATGAAGAGGTACACACAGAGATGTGAAATGAATGGTGCTTATTTCCTGCCATGTTCGTTGCTTGGGATAAATAAGCATTCATGTCACAGCGTGAAAAATAATAATTTCCCTCTGTATGTGACTCATCCAATTTACTAGGGCCTGGCCATAAATGAAGAATTTTCAATAATCCCTATGTAGTTGTCATAGAAGTTCATAGTGTTTCTCAGGAGTGATGAACACTAGAAATCAACATTAATCTTTCCTCTTTAATCTAGCCACCAGAACACTCTGCTAATAGCTTTTTTCCCCCATAATGGAAGAGGAAAAGCAATTCTACCCTCCTTTAAAGGGTATAAGAAATATACCAAGCTTAGCTACCACTCAGAGGGTTCGAGTCAGTACCGCTTCGCTTTGAACTAAACTTTCATTCAAAACACAAATTCCTTGCTTGTCTTTGCCTCACCTTCTCCCCAGGTCATACATGCTCCTACATAAGTTTTGCATAGTGCTGCTAACAAAGAGTAGGAAAAATGTCATAAACCCAGAACCAGATATATTGGCGCATCTCAGCACTTTGCCAGCCTCAGCACCAAATCCTGGGACGCAACTGTTGGTTCTTTTTGCCATCTTTCCAGAAACAGTGCCAGTGCAGATGCATTTCTCAGAGGGCCTGTGTTGACCAAGTCCCCACAAAATTACAGAACTGACATTTCTAGTGAACACATTTCCTGCAAAGTGCCTGAACATGAGCTTAACAGGACATAGAGAGATGTGTCTGTTTATTTGCAGGAGAACTACTGTAGACATGTGTACAAAATAGAGTAATAAACAAAATAATGCCCTTGGTACAGTAACTCCAAATGTGTCATAGATTAATATGCCAACTATGTGATGATTATTTCAACTATATTCATACAGGACCCTACAGACATATAGGTGTGTCAAATCATCACAAAACACAAATATAATGCAATGAAATAGAACAACCTATGGTGATAAAGGATTTCTAAGCTAATTAATGTCAAGTCCTAGGCTCTGGGCAGTTATTGTTAGGTGAGAAACATGCCATTGTTGGATCATTTTGCTGCCTGAATAAGGCTCATAACTGATAACTCTGAAACTGGGCTGGTTTCCTCTGGAGAGGCCAAGGATCCTTGGCTACGTGTTAATGCTTAAAGGAAAAGCCATAATCTATTGAATGATTTTTCAAACTAAAGAAATTGGAAGGTTTGTGGTCTAAAATGTCTGAAAATGTAAACACTGAATACACACCTAAATCATCTGTATAGTAGCTTAAGACAGTACTGCACTGCTATCAATTTACTGTCTCGGATAATTAAGAAAGTATTCCTTTTAAAAGGAATTTCCTCATCTATCTTGCATATAATTCAGGTTGAACTCAATTTTCCATGTTTCTGCTGATTTTAAGACTGTTGCCTCTTCGGAGAGACTGCCAAACATAGAGGGTAGGTGAATCACCACAACCACAGCCAGATCCATGAAGGAAGCCCAGTAAGCTCCTCACTCATGAAAATCCTCTCTGAGAAGAGGACAAATACACCAAAGAAGCAGATTCTGGTTCATAAAGAACTTGTATCCAAAGTTAAAGGAAAAAAAAAGAGGAAAGAAATGTGTTCTTTTTAGTTTGCCTCTGTACCAAGAAGGGATTAGTCACCTGCTTTGTGGGGATTTTCCTACACAGTAATATGCTTCCATTAAAAAAAAAGCCTGATTGCTACTTACTTTGCCAAAGTCAAGGTGGACTACAAGAAGTCTTGGAAGTTAAGATTTTACAGACACTGCCAGTGTCTGCTCTGAGCAGGGTGCCCTGCGCCAGGAACCTTATGCTTAGTTCTTCAACTTAGGCAAAAATCAAACATCTCAGCCAGAGCAAGTGCAATGTGCTGGGAGATTAGCATGGGATTAGGGTACTAAAAACACAAGCAAAACCACAGTGTTGTATGAAAGCAAGCCTGTGTACTGCCAGACAACAGCTAATGGCTGCATTTCCTTCTCTGGGTTTTATGTTCATTGCTTTGTTTTGAGTTTACACATTGGGAAAAGATCTCTTAAATACAAAGAGAAAATAAGCTGGTACATTTTTGTTTTCAATATTCTTGGTTTGTACACTTAACAGTAAAGTTCTAATCTAAAGCTGGTGTAAAAAGAGTGGGGGTGAAATATTACATGGCAGCCAGGAACTTCAGAATACTACAAATGCTCTTTTTTAAATCCTTTCTGAATTTCTTCTTTTTTGTTTTAATGATACTATGTAACAATGAAGGGTTTAGGATTTAGAGATAAGGGGGGATTCTGGGGGAGCTTGAAGATTTTTATATATACCAAACCAAACTCTTTGAATCCAATTGCAATTTGAGTTGCAAGCTCCTTAACACAAGACTGTAAAAGTGGTTGTGTTTGGTAAGACTACAGCTTTATTTAGCGCCATATAAGAGTACTTGAGGAGGTGCCTAAGAGGAAGCTAAATATTTCAAATTTTCCCCATCCAACCCATTTTTGCTCAGAAGGGTGCTGAGCTAGCTGGGGTTTCTACAGTTGTAGCAATTCTTGGTAGATTTCCCTTCCATGAGCCTCTCAAGTCTCCCCTGGGACACACTGGAGCCTCCAATATCACTAGCAAAGCAGCTCTCCTGCCTTCCGTGTGAGAAGCAAACTTGTGATATTTGTCTTGATTATGGCTCCAAGGACCAAATCACAGCCTCTTGCTCCCAGTTTGGATAAGGAACAGCAGGTTCTTCTCTGCCCACTCTGCACACTTCCATGCTTCATAGACCTTTGCCACAAGTGAGACATGGATTTATACTGAATCACTATGATAATGTTCTCAATTTTAGTCACTGCTCCTTTCCTCATATTTGTGAAAATCTGAATTGCTTTTAGACTGATACCAAGCACTGAGTTCATGTTTGCACGGAAATATGAGTCATAACCTCAAGATTTTACTCCTGGGTGATGATGGGAGCTCAGAACCCATCTTTTAATATTCAAACTTAGGTTTGTTTTTCCCATATGCATGACTTCATATTTATCAATTTTGAGTTTCAGCTGCCTCATTTAATAAGTGTTCTGCTTTGTACAAGCTATTCATTGCTGTCTTTCAGAATATTCTTGTTTACTACTGTAATTGTTTCTTTCTATTTAAAAGAAACATAATTTGTTCTTCAATAATAATTGTGCTAGCAGTTTCCACAATACATTATTAATTCAATTACAGAATAAGAAACAACACTTTGTATTTTTAATTAAATATTTAATTTGCTGGGAAACAAAAACACCCTTAGAGCCAAGTTCCAAGAATTACAAAAAAATCCTACTGTTGTCTTCATAATCAAAGATAAGAAAATGCCATATACATTATGGTACTGCATTTTAGCTTGGAAACTGATACAAATTTTCTGAGCTTCCCTTTAGGCGTGACTACCTGGGAGAAGAACAAGATGTAAATGATACTCAGTTATCTGATACAGAATTAATTGACTTGGAATGAGCAGCTAATAAATGATAGGTATACAAAGGAATTAAACAACAATAATACTTACCTTACCAAGTTTTAGACTAAAGCTGAAAGTGAAATCTTTTTTGCTTGTTCCCACTCAAAAGATAAAAGAAAATTTCATCACAATAATGTTTGTATTTAGAAACATACCAAATACAATTATCTATATGAAAATAAGCCAGTTATTTTCTCTCATTTGGTCATTCAATAATGAGCATTTTTTCCTGGACTATACAAACTTAAAGACAGCAAGAAACAGAGTGGGCAAAATTTCAACTACCACCACGATAATTATTGAGCTGGTTTTTTTAAAAAACTGTATATGTTAGTTGTGATTTAAAACTTCTGGTTTTAATGCTCACATATATTTTAAACATATTAAAACCAGATTTCATTATTCCAAGGTGGAATAATCTGACCATCTGTGTATGTCATCTTCCAACAGAACAATATCAAGTTAACCAGGTATTTCCCCATTTACTTCAGTTGAGCCACAGTTCCACTCAAGATGAAAAGCCTGGAAATTTTAATCTGCAGAAAAAGCTGAGAAAGCCACTTTTTATTAAATATAAGTAAAACTGCAACAGTAAGAAACTTCTCTGTGCGTTGTTCTGCAGCACGGAGAGAACACATACTCATGTCCTAGAGGTAGATTGCACCTGGCATTTGTGGTCAGAGGACTTCTCTTTGAATCTCCTTCTGACAAGGAAACTTCAGAGACATATCTACATCTAAAACTGAGTCACAATTGCTATGTGGAAGGTGATGATAAATTCTGTAAGCCATCTTTGCATTCCTGTTTGTAAGTGGGCAAATAGAATAATAGCACCACTATATACTAGTGTCTAACAAAGGAAAGAAAAACGTATTTGTCTTCAAGAACCAGAGAAATCTATCTCCACTTGATTAACCTATTAGAGTAAACAGAAGGGGAGGTGTAGATAAAACCTACATTATTATCTTTTTCTAAGGAGTTTGATGTAGGTGCTTTAAATTAACACAGGTCTATCACATAACTGAACTCCTAGGTAGTTTTGGAGGTAACTGATATCAAGCATTGTATCCTGGAACTTATTTTATATGAAAGTTGTTTTAACAGGAAGAAAGATCATTTTCAAAAGAGCTATTTATTTTGTTGGATATTAAACTTCAGAAGAGAATTCATTACCATCAACCTTCAGAAGAGATGTGAAGAGCAGTCCCACTGAGTTGCTGCTGTTATCTCTAGAGTGGAAAAGGCTTTGTTCATTGCTGGGGAAAAGCCTGCTATGCACTTTCTATAGGAAACAGCTTTGGAGTTCTTACTGAAGGGATCATATTCAGCCCTGAACAATCTCTCTTTTTCTGTGGTCAGGAAAACTGGAAAGAAGAAGCTATAAGAAAATTCTCCTCCCCTAGAAGAAAAGCCAAGAATAGCTTTATATACCTGTGTAAGTAGATATGGGGATAGACACATCAGTTCCTGTGCTTTAATAAGAGGTTGAGGGAGCTGCAGTCCTGCAGACAAACTGTTGATAGGACTGGGAATGCTCTAAGAAATCCTCATGAGAGTCTGTCTACACAAGAATCCCGGATAGATGGGGTCTTACTCAGCCCACACTCCATTATAAAAGCCCATATTAACACGGACTTGGGCAGCCAAGAAGTGTCATTCCTTGGCCTCAGGGCCGGGCAAGCATGACCATAAGCATGTGCTTCTTTTCCTTTGAACAAGAGGGACAGTCCCCTGCCAATTGCATACACCATAACCATTCCAACTGAAGCAGGACCCATTTTTTCTAAAGCATTTGAATGAGGTACCAGAGGTGGCTTGCTCTCTGCTCATTCAGCATACAAAAGTCTACATCATGGTCACCCAGACATGTCTGCAACACAGAGGAGAGGACAAAGCATGAGTGCTCCTCACGTGAAGAAGGGAGAGCATCTGCTTGCCAAACTTGCAGACAGCTCATTCATGGATATGTTATTGCAGTCAAGTGAAACATGTTTGCTCAGATTAGTGACTTACAAAAGGTTTTTACTCCTTTCTGCATTTGCTGTAGACACAAAATTGTCAATTCATCACAGAGCAAACAGAGCAGGATAGTAGGATGATCTATATTGTGATTGTGATTTGTGAATTCGCTTGTCAAACTCTGATAAAGCCATTCAATCCTTGAAAAGAAAGAGCTGGATCCACTAAAGTTTCCATCCATACTGATGGAAACAGAGCCTCATGATCAAAAACATTCAGCAAAGTCAAACACCTTGCTTGGCTTTATACATGGCTTCATACTGTTCCCCAAAGAAGTCTGTAAATAGACTCCAACAGACATTTAACTAAGATTTACTGAGAGCAGGTGATCGAAGAAGAGTGAGAGGAAATAAGTAATTTGGGGAGTGTCTCAAAGACACTGCCAGGGCACTGCATGAGTCAAGCCCATCCCTTTCCATATGTCAATCATCCCTCCTCAGCTCTGTAAGAGACATAAAACCTGTTTCAGCATATAAGGAAACAGCTTCTGAAACTTTCAGCTTTATCCTGCTCCTATTGCATACTGCCCTGCAATAATACCTGTGCCTTTCCTTTATTGCTAGCTGAGCCATATGGGAGTGTGGTAGATC
Source organism: Acanthiza pusilla (assembly GCA_036630365.1). NCBI lineage: Eukaryota > Metazoa > Chordata > Aves > Passeriformes > Acanthizidae > Acanthiza > Acanthiza pusilla. Next base: position 49,434,779 of record JAXCHO010000034.1, read on the forward strand.
CCCTCCAGATGTTCTGCTCACTTTTAAGCAACAGAAAATGTTACGTTTCCCCAGGGAGAGTCTATTTCTTATCAGTTGTGGTCATTCCCTCTTCTGTTAGGCTCTAACTTTACATGTAAAGTCGTTCATGGGGTTTTGTGCTTTTTAATGCACTGCTTGGCCATCAGCGACAACTCTCAGCCAGCCCCTCGAGCCCAAAGGGCTTCCGATAGTGAAAACCTTTCCATAACAAGTAATTTCTTGCAATTAAGTTTTTCTTTGTATCATGTCCTGCCAAAAGGCAGTTGGGAATGCTTTCCTCAGTCATTTTTTTAAAAGGTAGAGGCAGAGACAACCTTGCTAACGTAGGGCCAGCCTCTGGAACTGACAAGCATGGGAAGCCCATGGCTGGTCACAGCTGCCGGTGCATGTACAGGACTTCATCTTCTGGCCTGCTGGGATCCAACCTGCCAAAATCCACATGACAGCTGGAGCAGTAAAGCAGTGCTTGAGCAAAACAACAGCAATGAATCTGTGGCCTGTGCTGGGATCACTCACTTTGCTTCCAGCTCAGGAAGAGGAACATGCCCGCTGATCCTTAAATGAGAGGTACAAGCCTGGGAGTCTTCACCGTCTATCTGGCCTGCTTGCTTACAAGAATTTTAGGGTCATTACACACAGTTCCTCTGTCAGCACAGTAAATCCCACACAGAACAGCAGATGACATTTTAAATACTCCAGAGCTGTAGCAGGCAAACTTTATGTGCATTATGAAATTTTACTTCCTTTCCTGATGAACATTTTCCTGATGATGTGTTTGTGATGCAGATATGGCTTTTACCAGGACAATTGAGCCTGTATTTCCCAGAAAGTAATACACTACAACAAAGGAAAGTCCCGAGACCTCTCTTCTCCCTAGGCGCACTTTATAAATTATCTGTCACACAGAATGAGTTGCAGTCCCTTCTCAGATATGGTCATATGTTCCTTTATCTCTTCTCAAGACATGTTTTAAGCGTTGAGGAAAGCATAATGATGTTTTAGTCACATTAATAACCTTTGCTATTCTGTAGCACATTATGTGCAAGGTTCCACAATTAGGATGTAACTGGAAACTCTGGTCTCTTTACTGGCCTTCCACTATGGGAAACTGAAACAAGCCTTAACAAAGCTTGAAAGAAGTTTCTATTGTTGCCTTTAGAGCATCCTTTTGAATTAAGAGCCTTTTAATTCAATTTTAATGCTGGAAGAACAAGGTCTGCATTGGTCACATCTGCTCGTTAAAGTAAATAAGAAAGTGTTCTGGGGGAAGAAGATGCAGAATCAGTGTCCTTCCTATGCCATCAGTTCTTCTGCTCATTCATTACACAACTATCAAAGCTGAGAGAGGCTTAGGCAAGCGAGTACCAGCAGCCGTTCTTTCACTGGCGTGACTCACTCCCCTTACCCCATCCCTGCAGCACCAGCCCTGCAGGAAGCTGCAAGTGATCAGGCTGTGAAAGACTGCATGGCACACACATGAGCAAAGAGAGATTCTGTAATGCTCACTGCTGTAGTTTGGGAAACACCCAGCCACATAGAAATGCAGTACATGGATTCTTAGTGCAGAGTTCCCACACTCACTGTAGCTGTGTTGCCTCCAAACGTGGATGTCCCACAGAGATATTCAGACACCTCTACCCCCGGGTTCTAAATAAGAAATTAAATGATATTTCTTTTTTCTGTCTTTTTAAAGTGCCTTGTTCACTCCTTTTAATTTGCCAACATAAAGAAAAGATATTTATTAGCAGTTAGTTAGAGTTACCAGATTAAATCTATCTTGCAAGGGCAGGAAAATCTCTGTAGGACAGCAAAAATTCTAGGGTTCAATATCCATGTCCCTTACTCTGAAAACAGTCCCAGAAGAGAATGTTATAACATGATGCATCCTTTACATTTCCAATTCATTTCACAGAACCTTTGCAGCTAAAGGTAAAGGGCTGCAAATGAAAACTAAGCAGCATGCTAGAGAAGCCAGAGGTTGGTTTCTGGAATTTTCCCAAAGTTCACATGCATTTTGGGTAAGACTTCCTTCTTCTGATGCACTACATGTGCAACTGCAACTGCGTAGAGAAAAATCCCAGGCATAGACAAAAGAGTATTACATCAGCCAGATTCCGTTATCCTTTATCCTTCTGTCATGAGGATAGGCAACGTTTTCACCTTACTGACAGGAGGAAAGTAAGACTGTAGTGTGACCATAACCACAGCAGCGTTTTTTGTCTATCCCTTGCCCACAGTTCATTGCCTCTCAAGATATGATTTTAGCCCTTTGCTCACGTAGCCTACTTACTCAGATTTGCTCTGCTCACTTTTTGTGCTGTCATGCGTTTACGTCAGACGTACATCCCTCACAAACCCACTGCGCTGTTCAACCAGGCAAGGAAGAGAAAATGCCAGAAATCTTTGGGGAGATTTTGGGGATGGGTGAAAAAAGGTCACAGTCACAGCAGAGGATCAGCAAAGAGCACAGGATCAGCATGGAATTTGTGCTGTCAGCCTGCTCTCATATGCTTTGTCTCAGCACTCATCATCCATAAAGCCGCCTAAACTTAGGGCATCACTCTGACAAGACAGGACAATCTGTGATTCTAAACATAACATAGCTGTGGCTTTTCTTTGACGTTAAAATAGTATCTATTTATTGTCATCCTCATTTTATTTGCTTTCTTCTCCACACTGGTGCTTGTGCGAAATCAACAGCGAACTAAAAAGAATCTAATCTTTGACCCTATGAAAATGACATTTTACATGTAGTAGAAGCATTTTATAAGAGCTTGCTACAGCTAAAATCATTGTACAAAAAGCTCTTCTGAGTTAAAGAAAATGAAAAGTCAATACATATTTGAATAACAAATTTTTCAGTTCATGTTTAATTTCATATTTAAAGTGAAACATATGATTGTATATTGGTTTTGTTCAAAATTTCTGGGGGAAATAATTATTAAAAATAATCAAACTAAATATCAATTTGCTTTTTCATTTTTTATTCAACTATGATCCACCAAATAAATTAAAAACTGGTCTATAAATATGTATTTTTGGTTCAGAACAATGTGCTTTACTATTTATCTTAGAGTAAATTCCTTAATGCTTAGTCATCAAACTATGTTGCGATGTATAAGAAAATATATTAGTACAGAAGATTTACTCCAGGGAGATATGAGAATATTAGCTTTCACTTTACAAAGATATGAAGTTCTCTTGTATATCATGGTAAACTTTAAAATAAAAAGTAATTCTGATATTAAAAATACTATGAACTTCTATTCATACACACACCAGGTAAGAGAACATGATGGTCCTACTTGATACTCACACGGGCCATGCACACCTGCTCTAATAATGTGAATTGCAAAGAAACTGTGGACATTCGCAAATGTAGCTACGTTTTTACCTTGCCAGGCACTAAGCAGAGCTGATTTCATGGTCATGAAATGCCGAGACGCAAAGGAAATGGAAAACCAATTTACTGATTTTCAGCAGGAATATATAGACTTGAAAAGAGTTAACAATGCCATCTTCTTTTTAAGTTCTGCCATTAAGAAAAAAGGAATAGGTGAAAGAGGATCATTTCCAAATAAGAGGGAAGCGATAGACGCAGAGTTGTGCATAAAAAAGAACAGACTTTGAGAGTAGAAGATGAAGGAAATAGAACAGAAACATTTTCACACAACAAGCATTTGCGAATTCTGCCTTCCCTAAACATTTGGAAGTCAAATTGCACCCTCAAAATGTCCATTTAGGAACTTGCTTCATTTAACTTCTGTTCAATGTTTCCTCATTTAACTTCTTTAAATCAAAGCCATGGTTTCAGATGTCTGACTCCCACTGAGAAAAGCTGTTTCATAAAAAAGTTAATGCAATTAAAAATATTAACAAAATAATAACTTTTTTTAAATCCTGGGGAAAAAAACAGTCCAAAAATGTAGCTAGCATGAGCCAGAAAGAAGCTAGCTAGCTAGCTGGCCTCCAGAATGGTCAAGGGAGGTGATCCTTCCCCTCTGTTCAGCACTGGTGAGGCCACAGCTGGAAAACTGTCTCTTTTTCCAGACCCTTCAGTAAGAGAGACACATGAACGTACCGAAGAGAGTTCAACAAAGGGCCACAGAGATGACTGAAGGATTGGAGCATCTTTCATTAGAAAAATCTGGCAGAGCTGGGATTCCTCAGCCTAGAGAGCTGATGGCTTGGTGGGATCTCATCAATGAGATAAATACCTGATGGAACAGTGAGGAGAAGATGGAGCTCTTTCCAGTGGTGCACAGTGTCCTGACCAGAGGCAATCAGCACAAACTGAAATGTAGGCAGCTCCCTCTGAACATCAGCCAAAATTTTCTACTGTGAGGATGACCAAGCACTGGCACAGGCTGAGCAGGGAGGTTGTGGAGTCACTATCCTGGAAAAAAAAGAAGTTTAGTTGTGATCCTGAGCAACTGGCATTGTGTGGCCCTGCTTGGGGTGTTCTGAGGGAAGAAGCAGTTCCTTCTATCTTCAACCATCCTGCAGTTCTTCTGTGAAAGATATTTCTAACAAAATCAAACAATATTTCCAGATCCTGTGTTTTTACACAGCAAAAGGAAAGGAAACAAGTAACTGGCAGTTCAAATATATTTCTTCATTGAAAATTTTTTTTGTGAACAGAGTGTGATTTGGTGAAATATGAAGTCCAAGGTGTAAAAAAAATCCTCCCAAAAACTATTTTGAAGTGGGAAATCAGTTTGGGAGTATTTATCTTAGAAATTACAGCAGTCAGTGTTGGTATCTAATGAAGAAATAAAACAAGAGGTATTAAAAACAATTACAGCAACTAGAAGACTTTGATTTGACCATTTAAAAAAAAAGATCAAGTTACTAAACAAAAATTGAACATGCCTCTTATGATGTCTATTAGCTCTTTTCACGTCTCCGAAAATGCAAGATTTTGCTGGAAGACCAACCCTGCCCTGAATAGTGATTCATTACAATATGCTGCAAAGTTCTGCTGCAAGAATGTGCTGCTATAATGTGACCTTCTTCCCGTTAAATAATGCCAAGACTTAAGTAATGTGCTTGTTCAAACTTTTAAATTAATCAAATACAAGCACATTACCCTAATTCTGATATTATCTTATGTGAGACAGAGAGAGCTCATACAACTAAGAATTTTACCCCAACAGTGCTCTGCAGTGTATTGTGGTACAGCCTCATTATGAGAGGACCAGGAGAAGGAACTTGCATGGCAAACTCTAACATGTAAAAAAAAAAAATTCAAAATCAAATATCTGAAATCTTCTGGAAAGCAAATTCAACTGTTTCCTACAAGGTAATAGAAGACCACCCCATCCCCCCCCACACACACACATAGACACATTGTTTCATCTAAGATTTTTCTACATCCTTTTCTTGAATATCATCAAATGGCACCATCTCATTACTACTCCGCGAAAGTTTTAAGCCTGAAATTCCTTTTTACTGAAGTGATTTCTCTGTACTCTGTGCAGGTTCTTTGATTTATGCCATCAGATATGAAATCTGAATCAGGACTATTTGCAGCAATAACCTAGTTCCTGCAAATATGACTTTTCCAAACCAATGAGTTGGCAGCCCAAATGCCTAGTGAAAAACAAATTTAAAAAGAAAAATGAAAACCGAAGTTGTTTGTTTGTTAAAAAAAGAAGTCACACTATGAAAAATAAAATCTTCTAAATTTCCTCAGTTATGTGGAATCCTGAGAAAATACTTAAATTTACTGAAACACTGTTCTTTAGAACTGTTAAATGACAAAACTCCTAAACTGATCATTCCACTTTGCTTCGTATAACCTATAGCTTCCCTTCACCTCCAGCAACATTATTCTAAGAGCCAGGCTGTCTTCAGCATGCCAAATTCTAAACCATAATCTGAAGTTAGCAGCAACATACCCCATTGGCGTATCCATAGAATTAAGCAGAAATTTGCATGAACTAGGTCATTATTTCTTTCATGTAGGAATATCAAAATACAGCTCACTGAAATTTTCTCAAGATTACTTTCAAGTAAGACTTGAAAATTACCCCAGCTATGCATTGCCCTTCTGGGGATTCCATGCCTGAAATCAGTTTGTTGAACAGATGCCTTCAGAATGTCTTACAGAAACAGATAACTTTTTTTCAAACTACTCCATACACATTTTAACGCATTCCACAGTACAATACCATTTCATCTTTTTACAGATAAAAAAGTATCAGCTTTCACATTTTGTTCCTCTGGCATCTTCTTGAACAAGTCAGCTCAGTGAGTCGTGCCTGTATGTTCCTGCTCTGAGCACTGAAATGAGTGGGTTTGGGTAGAGAGGAAAAGAGTTCTTACCACCAATCTATTTTATTTGGTTTTGCCTCCTGCTGAGTTCCATATGCATAAAAACACCGTGCTGGAGAGCAAGAGGAATAAAATAACAGGCCTTTTGAAATAATGGTGAGTATTTGTAGCCTGCAGCAGAGGCCAGCGTCAGGCAGAGGATTTCGATGTAGTTTTTGCACTTTTAAGTTTTCTGCCACATTTCCTCCTTAAGCTGGAAAGTTCACTGCAGATTCAGTACATTTCTCTTTGCGTAGCGTTTCCCAGGAGCAGGACAGGACTCCATCCATATTTTGACCATCAACACTCTGAGCACTTTCTCTAATTCAGAGGAAAACCAGTATACATTGCTGCATACACCCCAAAATCTAATTAATTTAACACACTAATCAGTTATTTAATTCAGTTTTCTCTGCATTTGCATTCACTAAGGAGTGTTCGAGCCCTCCTACACATATATTAAAGAGTATATCATTGCAATGACTAGGGCAAGACTGAGTGTTACCAAATGATGGCCCTAACAAAGATCTCCTTCATATTTGCACTAAAATTAAAAGGTAGTAGACATAAGTAAGACATGAAAAAGTAGCTCAGTTTTCTGACATTTAAAACACTGTGTATGCTTTGCAAGTAAGCCATTTGGCTGCCCATTTAGGAAGAACTTTTTAGTGCTAATTATTCCACACACTCTGCCACATTATTCCTCCCTTAGGACTCTTTAAAACACAAGTGTTGTTGCTCTTGATGCCAGCCCTAGGGCTTCAGGAGTTGCTGTCTCTACAGAAATGAGCTGTGGTCGGTATGCTGGAGTCTGGGAGTGGAAGGCCCATTAGTTCCTAGGAGAAAATTTCAGGATGCTACTGTCATCAGCAAATGGAAAAGCAGGATACTTTTTTGTTGGGTGTTTTTTCAGCCTCCTTCAAAAATAAGTGGGAACTAATGCAAAATGATCAACTAGTATTTCCACTGAGAGAGCGCAATCAGGAGACTAATTTGCTTCAACTTCCTTGTAGTCCTCCCAAGAAGTGAATAGAAATGGCCAAAGGCAGATTCCCCTCAACAGCAGGGAAAAGAGCAAAAGATGAGAATCTTGAAAGCCCCAGAAGCTGGAGAAGAGAGGGGTTCTGGGTGGAGATTCAGAGAGAAGGGCAGGCAGTGCCAGGACCTGCACAGCAACGAGGAACATGGATGGAGGAGGGTGTTCAGCGCAGGCTGTTGGCCGAGTTGGGCAGGGGGAGGAATCCAGACCTGAAGAAAAGGCAGACTGGAGCAATTACTGCTCAGTCAAATCACAGTCCTGGGAAAGCCAAAAGCAAGTGTTACACCTATATCAAGCTGGCAAAAAGGATAGAGCAATATGCTGGGATGGTCAGAGAAGACAGCACAGATGACAGACAGCAGGGAGAGGAAGAGATGACCAGAAAAGGACTGTTTTCCTGTGCAAGCAGGAGGCAGATACTGAAAACTGTAGATTTGGATCATGTAGGTTTGGAAATAAGGCAGCAGTGCATTAAATCTGCCAGACACATAACAGAAGCATTTACCAAAGGACACTTGCACACTTTTGATGATTTATGAGTGGTCTGGCTTATTTCACCCTTAGCTCACAAGATGGATATTTTGAACTTGCAGTGTGAATGACTGACTAAGCATTTCCAGATTTGGTCATTAAAGCAGATCATGCTTCTTAGCTTTCCTGAATGCTATTACATTAAGTGGATTACTAGGGAAATAAATATGGAAGCATTTTTGAAACCATAAATATCTCTGAAATGTGGAGATGAGCTTTTGAAAAGTTTGCAATCTGCCTAATTCAAACGTGGATTGTGATGCCATTGACGCTGCACATTCTAGGTAGTTCAAAAATAATACTGAAACAAAGGCAATGTCAATATTATCCTCATCAATGCAAATCCTCAAAGGGACTAAGTTTTCCTGTACACTAATCCAGATGTTACTCAGGCTCTGGTTAAACCAGCTGATGTTTCATCTAGGTTTGTGATAGCCTGTCTTTGTAGTGCCAGGAGAATTTTTGATTGCCATACGGTTGGCAAGTGCATAACAGTCATTAAACAAATACACCTTGTAATTAGTTAGTACACCTGCTGTCAATATGCACTATGTCTGTATGGCCTTTTCATTAGATTTTCTGGCACAGATGTACCTCAACAACAGAAAAATCCTTGATCATTTTAGCTAGAAGGACAAATGAGCAGTTTGTTACAGGAAAAATACATTCAGGAACTCTACAGATAATTGTGCAACTTCTCCAACAAAGTACAAACCATAGAAATGAAGACAGTAGCTCGACTAGTTAGCAGCAGCAGTAGTTCTGTAACAACTAACACAACCAATTTCTATCTACTTCTGATTCCTGAAGCAACAGACTACAAACTCTAAAAAAAAAAAAAAAAAAAAAAACAAACCTATGTGTGTGCTATTGACAGACAAATTATAGCAACGTTTGTCTGAAAAAATAAGGAAGAATGGGGGAAAAATTGACTTTGTTTTCCTGCAACCTTAAACATACCATCCTTGTTTATAAGTGTAATTTCCAGAGGAAGAAGTGTATGCTGCTTCAAACTTATTTTGTGAACTAGTCAGACAGCAGGGAAATAAAATTGCAATAAGCAAACTCACTCATAAAGTCATAATTGAAGTTTTTCAAAAGGATGACTAAAAGCAAATTATAGCATTTTCTCTAACTGAAAACCGATGGAAGTTTATGAAAACACAAGCTAAATTGGGGAAAGTCCTTGAGATTTGCCGCAGGCTTCATTTTCCCATTCAATGTGCTGCAACAGAAAGTGCTAAACCTTCTCTCTTCACAATGAGTACACAGAAGAACAAAGGATTTGGGATTTATAACCAGATAGTTTGTTGTGTTTTTGGGATTTGGGAGCATCTTTATTTCTGAAAAGGGGTTGTTCCATTGTTTAGTGTGCCCTGCAAAACTGGTGGGAGAGCTTTATTTTGTAAATTTCCATATGTTATTTAGTCTGCCCTTTTCAGGAATTCATTTGCTGCTTACATTCATTTATGTTTCAATCACTCATTCATGTACTATGGAGTGTTATCATTCTCTCCCCACCCTCAAAGGATTGCCTTGTATAGCTAATGCAATCAATGCTTCAGTCTGAGGGGATAAACTCTATCTCAGACTTCCTATTGTTTTCTGGTTGATTTGATTTTATCTCAAACTACAGACATATCAAGCAATATTTTGTCGTCTGCTTGACAGGTCTATTGCTGGAATTTTTTTTTCCTTCAGTATTTGGACTGGAACTACTATTTGTTTTCATTTCCTAATTAGTGTTCACCTGACCCACAGTCATGTTATAGATGTGACAGGAGTTATATTTATTTTTTCCTCATCCAGGCTGTAACTAATTTAAAGTGGTAATATTTGTGCCAATCAAAGACACCGTTGATAATATTTTAGTAATAAATATTCATAATTAACTTACTGCATAATCTGACTTCAGATGTAATTAAATTGGCTTAACTTTTCACATGTGATTCAACCTGCTTATACTGAATACTTGCAGTCAGTTGAGTTTCTACTAAATAAGAGACAATCAACAGAAGTGGAGCTCCACTAAAATTCTTTTGTACTAAAAATGGGTAACACCACAACTAGGCACACCTTTTAAAAAATTATTTTATTCTGAAGTACACACTTTCTCAGAAAAATACTCACTATACTAAGTTAGTATTGGAGAACAAGGCTGCTCTTCCGAAGCATTTTTAGAGGCAATAAGCTGTAGTTTCTTGTTTGTAAGCATACACAGTCATTCGTATTTAGTATGTCTGAGTTTTCCCTAACTTGGTGAAGAGAAGAAATTGCAATAAAGCTAATTTTATTTTAATATTCTTCAGTTCATTTTGACATGCTTGTGCCTCTTCTTGTTTCCTCTCTAACAGAAGAGCAGTGTGCTGCAACTCTGCGAAGAATTCAGGAGGAGAACCTTCAGCCATTTAAGAGAGAGATATCAATCTCTTCTCCACACTTTCCAAAGTATGTCAGGCCTAAATAGTCTAGATGTTCTCAACAAGAGATGTTTTGACTCCAGACTTTTAGGGCAGATTCTTATTTTTAAAAACCTAGAAAGGATAAATGTGCAGTTAAGGCAGTTCTTTTTTGTCTGTGTTTGATGGTATTGTCATACATTGAGGAAAGCAGGTCTTATTTGTTTGACTGAATAGATTTTCACAGTAATTTTTCAGATTATATTGCCAACAGCTCTTCTTTATCACTCTCAATAATCAGACCTATCATGCAACTACAATAAATTCTCTTGGTCTTAATAATCAAATTATATATGTGTATCTCCAAAGGTATGAATATACTTTGCATCTCAAGAAGGGAGGAAAGACTGGAAAGGAAACATTTGACTTCTGAAAAATCAACGTGTTCCAATGACATTTCAGTTTTTATAGCAAAATATCTGTTTTCCATGGCGATTATTAAAAGTGATACCATAATAAATAAATTAATAATTTTCTTTCAGGTCAAATAGGTTTGTCTAAAGGCAGACTATCAAAATCATTTACCTGCATATGCATTCATATTTGGTTGCAGAGCTAACCAATTTATTGTTTCTGCAATTTTACCCACTATGTATTTCACCTGCCATAAGAACGTGTGACATAAGATGAAAAGCTTTATCACTGTGTATCCAAATACATCTTGTCTGTATAACCTGACATTTGCCTCCCTACTTACGTGAACCATTTTTATGTTTGTTTATGATCCAAAGGATTCTGAGAAATCATGAATGAAAAATTTATAGAAGCACTGGCTTAACACAGAAATTCAGCCAAGTGTCAGGGCAGGTTGCTTCTTCATGCACACAATGAGTATCACAGTGCAGCACAGGAGAGCATTATCTGCAGATTTTGGCTAGTTTTCCTCCTTTGGCATCTCATTCCTGGCCTCCATAACCTGCAGTTAGGCACTTTTCTGACTCCAGCACAGCTTTTCTCAAGGTTCATGAAGTATGGTGCTGTCAGCTTTGGTATGTACAGACCACTAAGAAAGAAGGCCAGAGAAGCATGGGAGTCTGTTTTAAACTAGTGCAATTTGAACTAGTGACAGTAAAAATCTAGGGTTAAGCATCTGGGCTACTTAGCTTGGTAGCCAAGACCCTAAATCCATGGGGTCTGCAGTTTAAAAGCTGCTTCAGTCAGAGTAGCAGAACAGGAACCCATTTGAACACAGACTGCAGTAAATGCAGAACATATTTGGACCTTCAGTGTTAAACTGGAATACACTATCTAATGGAAAAAAAATCCATCATTTGCTGTCAAAATTAAGGGACAAGCATGCAGCAGGAAATACACAGTAAAATTACCTGGCGACCTAAGCTACGCTTGTTTTGGTTTAAATTGCAGTAATAAAAATGTCACAGGTGAGGGAGATAAAATTATTGTCCACATTTTGGAACAAACTCTATTCAATCAAAAATCAAGACATCTATTCCATTACTGCTATTTCCATCTTTGAACTATGCTGCCCCTTTATAAATCAGGCAGAGCAGAAAAAAAACAGCAATACATTTTATTCTTTCTTTGTCAGAACCTGTTAGTCTTATGACTGTGTCAAATCCTGCCATTTTGTATCTGGGTTTTTTATATATATTTAGTACATGAGTTTGATGCTTTTGTGTGAAACTGTTTTCATTTTGTGCTGTCTAGTATAATATCTGGAGTCATGCTTCAGTTGTTGTTGTGAATAAAGATTTACTGGGGAATGCTCAAATAAGGAAAGGCTGTCATGTTGCAGTGAAAAATCTAATGTGTGAAACAATCTTCTCCCTGTAAAAATAAAGATTTATGTAGATATAATATCTTTAGTTAAGCAATTAAATTGAAAGCTATTTCAGGACAGCTGCTATCCAGAGAGCAGCTCTCTCACTTCATGGGAATGGTTATAATTTTCTTTTAAAATAATCTTAACTTTTAAAAAAATTTATCTCAAATACACATGAATACACACAGCCTGAGTCATATTCAGACAGATTAAGTTTTGTCTCATTTTCTCTGCCTTATTAACAAAGAAAACCAGATGTTTCTGATTATAGGCTTGAACCACTTGAGCCAAACCATGAAGAAACATAAAAAGAGAGCTGACCAGTAACAAGGCTGTCTAAAGAATGCCCGAAGGTTTGGCAGGTAGTTTAGGGTTTAGATCAGTGGAAGTCAGTCAATTAACTCCTTTGGGGTCTAGAATAAGTTTATGAGAACAATTCATTTACACCATAAACATGTCTGTCAGTTGCAGAAATTAACATTATTCTTCAGTGACTTATATAAGAAATCATACTGATGTGTAGCAGTTTGAATAGTCTCCTGATATAAAAGTTGTGTGAGCTTTTACTTCTTGAGATGACTAGTTAATTAAATTTAAATAATCAGACCATATGTGCTGAACTATATGAATATTGGTTTGCAGAGCTGATCAAGACCTTTCGTTTCAGAGCACAGGCGTCTGAAGTGCACTGATTCACAAGGGACTGCAACTACACTAACTGTTGATGTTTCTAAGGAACTCATATCTTTTCTGCAAAATGTGAAAGATTTTTGCCTGGGGAATATATCTAGCAAGAGAAATATGCCAGAACAAAAGAAGGCCTATCCGCTGTAACCTATTCTTTATCATCCACCAGCTCTGTAAGCCAATTTATTGGCTCTTGTTTGTAGAAGATAGTTTTCCCTCATAGAAGATTGTTTTTCCTCAAATGAAGGAGACCTCTTTTCAAGCATTTGGTTCATCCTTGTTTCTTACTTTCAGCATTTTTATTTCCTTAAACTGTACGTTTTAGCCTTCAGGTTGCACACATTTTCACATGCTCAATAAACTAAAACAATCTAAATTATTACTCTTGGATTACACAGTTTTGAGACCACAATGTTGCTATCGTGCCTCACCCTGGGAAATAATAGCTGTTTTGTACATTTACTGCAGCAACAGGCAACTGTGCTCACAAGAGAGCTACTCTTACAATGGCCACTTAAGGCTTTCAAGCTGATGTTACTGCTCTGCAGGGTCTGAACCTTTGGAATCAAAACATATTTAGCAGTGTCCAAATCTCATCATGTAAAATACAAAAATGAAAAAACAGTATGTGCTGCACTCAGCCATGGTATGACTACAGAAATCTCAGAAGAGATTAGATAGAAAAGAAATGAAAGAAAAATATAGGAGGAAAAAATAACACCCTAAATAGGTTTTTCTGGCCATAAAACTTGAGGTGAGCTGTTTAGACACACAGGTTCTTGTGGGAGAGTGATATGCAGCTTCTCCACAGCCTGTGGCTAGAGCTGCTAATAGATGCCCAGCACACCTCCAAATCTAAAAGGCTTTGCAGTAATCCCATGAGGATGCCTCACCTCCTATTTCAGATATTTTCTCTATCTCATGTTACATTTTCTTTTGTTATAATATCTATCTTAAAATCACACAACATTGTGTTGAAGTGGATTGATACTCTGGGTAGCACATGTGAAATAAAGCACTGAGAACCTATGGAATTACTTTAGCAACTTTTTGCAAGATAGCTGACCAAAAAAAAATCATAATCAATAGATTAAGATGTACAATAAATTGAGCTTTATATCTCAAGAGGGAGAGAGTGATTCTAGTAGAACTAGTTAAGTGGCTCCATAGGGCTCATGGCAGATTTTCTTGAAGACTTCAGAGAGGAAAGGAGTAGGTTTAACAAGCACTGCTGGAAAAACATGACTGCCTGCTAAGGCTCATTCCCTTCTGCTTATGCCTTGTTTGCTGGCTACTGTTTTCTTCTCATGCGATAGAGTCAACAATCTTCATACAGACCAAATGAAGAAAGCCTGAAATATCCACAGGCCACCCAGATAAAAAGCAGCAGGAGGTGGATTTATGTGTTCTGCCTCTGGGATGGGCACTGAAGACTTACTTTCTTACAGACCTACCTACCACCTGCGGCATTGCTGTGTGTGAGTGACGGGTACCATTCTGTGCCTCCCTGTCAGCTGTCATTACCATCACTTTCTTTTTTCATTCTTCTTCCTACATGTGGCATTAACACTTAAAACACAGAACATTTACCAGCTCCTTAGGACACTTTCTGACTACTAACTTCCTTTCCTGACTCATTACTGCATCTTTCTATGCTGTGATCAACCTGATCTAAATTCACTGACTTTTGATAGAAAGTGAGAACATGTAGCTATACATTTTTATATTCGGATTTTCCCATTGATATTGAGAGAAATTTTAAATACAGGTAAAACTGCCTATTTAATATTTCAGGCTAGAAGGAGGTAAAATATATTATTCAAATATGAATTCACTCACTTGTCTATGCACTTGACTATACTTGCTGATTTTCTCCACTATAATTATAAAGAAGTAAGTATAAAAATTTGGGATACCTAATTTTAATGAGTAGCAACAGTAAACATTAAAGCCCTAATGGCTTATTCGTCAGTCAGTTCTTTTTTCATAGTTGGATGGAATTTTGTAACACCTGCAGTTTCATTTGCATTCTCACATCCTTTTCTACATAAAGAGAAGGGAATGAGTTTTGCCATCAAGCGTCTCACACTGGGACTGTTATACGTTTAATATTTATGGCACTTTTATCTGTCTTATAAAAATATCTAAGAATGTCTTTCCAAACAAAAGCAAAAGGTACTTTGTAAGGAAATAAAAAAGTAGTGCTAAAAGGTCTGTTTGGGACAGGTGGTGTGAATCAGCATAGTTTCACTAACTCCTACATCGCTTCTGAGCTAGGAAGGGGCTTTTTACTGGTTTGAGTAAAAAAGTCAAGCGCTTTAAAAGCAGCTAACTTGAGCAGCAAGGTGAACAATTCCAGGTTTAAATGTGTTTGAGTAGTCCTTCTCCACCTACTACATGTGGCCTGAGGGAAGGGGATGAAAAGCCATAAGACAGAGTACAGCAAATAAAACCAATAAAAGAAGCAGTATCTGTAGAATTGTATTACAGACATCTTTGGAGATCTGTAAAGCCCACAAACCACTGCAGTGGCTGGAAAGTAGCATTTAGCTAAGGCAGAGAAAGATATCCTCTACAAAGAGAGGCAGAATAAGTTTTGATCGACAAGTTTATATGAAAAAAAATTAGTTTTACTGCCATGGGTGCAGTGAAATTGTCCAGTCTTTGTCTTTTCCAGCTTTTATGAGAGAGCTATGTTATAAAATGTGTCATATGAAATCTTCATAAAAAACATCTTGACATTTTATTAAAAGCTCCAGATCTGGCTTCAAAAGGAAATGTAGCTTCCCCATTCACAAAAATTTCCTCCTGGTAGCACTTATTTTATATATACTCTTTGCCCTCTTACTACTTGTTTACCAACTCTTAGTTTTTCCTTTGGAAAAATACAGTCCATACAGTCAACATTTGATCCACAAACATCTTGAGAGGGAATAAAAATCTCTGTCAATGTTTTTAATCAACACTTGACCACATGTATTTCTGTTTGCTCTCTAGCAGTCATATTTGAAAACACCTTACTAGGAAAACCTTGACAGATTCAACAGAAACAGGGAGGATAAGAGTCAAAAGTACTTTTTTACCAAAGCATCTGAATGAAAGGTACATTGAGATGTTTATGTGTCTGTTTTCTCCTTCTTTCCTTTCTCTTATTCTTTTCCTATTTGTGGGCAAAAATATTTCAAAACTCACTGACACTTTTTGTTCCACTGTCATAGCATTGTTCCCATGGCATTAAGGAAGATTGATGTCAGCCAAAAAAAAAAAAAAATTATTCGTTAAGAGTTGAAAGGAGACCTGCATGGTGCCAGGCTGTACCTCATCTGTCTAGCATGAAGTTGCTGTGCAATGCTCTGTAGCATCTGGCACTGGCCACTCTGAAAAAGGATGGTGGATTAGATGGATCATGGATGTAATCCACTTTGACAAGATCTGTGTTCCTGTGACTCAAGGAACATAATCCAATTATTCAAAGGAGTGGGCACACCATATATAAAAACACAGTCTTGTGTTAAGTTTTCATTTGAAGCGATATGTCTTGTATTTAAAGAATGTGTTGATGAGACACATTTGTTCAAATCTTATTTAGAAGTTTGTTTGAAACATGAATTTGTGTGTGTTTCTACTAGGACGTTTGCTAAAATGGTAGCATGGCTAAAATGTTACACCTGCCCCCCCTGAGTTATATATCATAATGTTCAATGGCTCACAATTTCACTGACAAAGTTACATTGAGGAAAACATAGAAGTAAAAATTTAACACTGCATTATCCCGATATTTTTAAAGAAGCCTAGCCCTCTCCACACATAACTCTAAGGTGCAGCAGAGAATCTTTGTTGTTAAGCCAGACGCAGAAGAAAATCGTTTTGTTTTATGTCCCTGTAGCTTTTTCCTTTATATTCTTTTTTGTTTGGTGGCTTGTTTTTTGTCTGTTGGGGTTTTTTAAATGTATGTATTTATTAAGGTTGCAGTCCAACCTTAGTTACTGCCTTAGTTAATGAAGAAAAATCTTTGACCAGTGGGTGGATTTTCTGTAATCTGTCAAGACATGCAGCCCAATTACAGTTTTCATGTGGTTTGGAAACAGAGAGGAGAGTGTGTGGATTCTTGCCTGACTGTAGCGCAAACTGAAGCCTCCAAGGGAGCATTGAGAATCTCTGTTATCCTCAAACCTCAAGAAATAGCCAATTAAATTATCAAATACATTTGGGGTTGGCAAACAAGTCATTGGGAGAAGGTGGTGAGTGGTCAAGGAAAGGAAGAAGGAAGGGTAACAAACAATATGAGTGCATCCACTATTTTCCCTTAGAAAATGAAGTTAATAGTGAAGCATCAACCACCATGGGTCATCAGATCATCAGCTAGTTTAATCCTTGCAATTTCTTTAAGCACTTTAAATCAGCTGTGAATTGGCCCTTGACTTTAGTATCACTGGCTTCTTTTCTCATGTTATGTGAATGATTTGTGATTTTAGAGACATAGAGTGGCAGGCACTCATAATTATGCCTGCATACAGCACAGGTTAATTTGTATATCTCTTTCCCACAGATTAAAAAGCTTTCTACACAGCATTCAGCTGTTTTTTCTGTGCTTTCCCATATATTGCTTACTCCATTGCTGCTTTCTCAGGGTTAATTGAAACAAAGGAACTCATCATCTATGCTCAAATCCCAAATGCTTAAAATTCGCCTTTGTCAGAAAGTTGGTAAGCTGGTAGTCGACTAATAACATTCATAATAAAGGCTGGTTTGAGACTTTCTAAACATTTCAGCAACAAAATATGCATGATTAAATACTGTGTTATCAAAAAGGATTTGCCAGCTTGGAATGATGTCTCTCAGTTCTGAGGTGTTCATTTTGTGGTTATCACAAGTAATCACAAATAGTTATATAACAGCAGCACTGAGAGAAAAGGATTTACTGTTATTAAAAAGGATCTCTCATAAATTCCCCTCTGCAGAGGAAAAAAAATTTAACTTACACAGAAAATCAAGAGCTTGTTTCTGAATATCCCACATGAGCCATTTACCTATCCAGGTATACCAGGTTTATTACTTGCAATCTCTGGGTCACAACTCTTTTGATCGCAGTCCCTGCAGTAATATCTAGTAATAAGGTGTTATACAATTTTTTCTAATGAATAACAAAGAAGACATAAACCAAAACTCAATCTCATGAACCGCATTTCCTCCTGAAACATTCTGAACCTGTTTGAAGGCACCCTTACATTGCAAAGCATAATGTAAGGTGCCTACCTAGCGAGCAGACAGACCTAACAATATGAGATCACAGTGGGGTATTTTCTTCACATTTTAGATTAGCATTGTTACTGCTTTCAACAGACACTGGTGTAAGTCACACAAAAATATTCATAGTATTGACTGTTCACTGCCCAAATCTTTAGGAATAACTCATAATTGGTACTGTGGTAATGCAGATAACTGAACGATCTGAGCTACAACTGTCCCAAGCATCTTTGGAGACCTACAGAAAGTCACATAAACAAAACCAGTGTTTCTACCTACAATGGCACCACCACATGTTTTCCAGTAATAACATGATCACTGTTATAGTTCTTGTTGTCCCATCTGCTTGATATCATTCTTATGTACAGGACAGCAAACTGGGATATAAGAATATGACTCCTGAGTTTCAGGAAAAAAACAAAGTTGGAGTTTTCTATCAAATTCTAACTTAGTCTTCCTCAAAGCCCTGCTACTTAATGACTTTTCAAAGACACTGTTCATGCAAACTTTGCATTGATTTTCATCTCACATTCATTTGCATTTATAAGATTGAATTGACACCCATCGGTCAGAAAAAGGTTCTTAGTTTTGCAGTAAAGATGTGAAAACTTGATTCAAAAGAGACAAATCAAATGTCATGCAATTAATTGATCCCTTTCTTCTTCCTAGCCTCGTTTTGCAATTATCAGTTTTACCTGAACAAGTTGACATCACACCTGCTGGATGCTCATTTTCTGAGAAAGCCTTGGCTTTCTGAAGCCATGAAAGGATGAAGGATGAAGTGATAACCCTACTTCATCCTACATGCTTCAGCCTCTATTCCTTTGCTTTTACATCTGTGTATCTAACAGTAGAATTTATCTTCTTTCAACCTTCAATCTCATGTTGATCTGTCCCTCATTGCACAAGTCAATACTTTCTTGACAGACACCTTCAATCATTTTGTACTAATAATTCCCTAGACATGACATATGACATAGGAGACACATGAATAACTGAAAATTTTGAACATGGATTGCATATTCTTTAGACTTCCCATAATCTATCCCTTACTACTGATAATAAATTATTTTGATTACATTATAACACTTATGACTTAAATTTCATTGTGATTGGTAAAAAATGCAGGTGGAACAGGAGACATGCTACACAAAAAAGAAGTCTTCTACATATCTGCTATGCTCACATCCCCATGTTTCCATTAAAAATGTTGCTTGTGGGAACCCTTCTCATCAGGTCCTTGCAGGGAAGCATAGATATAGATATAGATATAGATATAGATATATAGATATAGATATAGATATAGATAGATATAGATATAGATATAGATATAGATATAGATATAGATATAGATATAGATATAGATATAGATATAGATATAGATACATGTCAGCAAACAGGTACACATGAACAACCACCAGAGGTTGTTTAATACATTGTGTAATACATTGTTTAATACATTGCCACCTTAGCTATAGTATTGAAGATACTGTAATCTAAAAACCTATATACAGACCCAGTTTTCCTGGTTTAGCATTCTGGAAAAGTCTCTAAGGCAATACAGTCAGGAATAATCTTTTGTTTATTTCTTTTAAAACCTCATTCAGTTTTTAAATCTAAGTGCTAGAGGTATTCAAGGAGACCAGTCCATTATGTTGCAAGATTATTTTCTTGTCATTATCCATTATCTTGTCATTGCTGCTTTGTTATTCTGATAATATTTATTATTTCTGTTGAAGAGCATTGAACCTTCAATACAAAGCTAATGTTATGCTTATACTCTGGGTGCAGAAACAACAAAACATTTCCTAATGCAGTTTCGCCTTCTCTTTTACCATGATAAATAATTACACCGTGATAAATAATTACATCATGATAAAAAGGCTCTTGAGGCAATGGCATTTTAACTTTTTTGTTGGAAAAGTTGTTTTCAATGTGCACAACCTCAGCAGTTAAAAACCAGAGTTTGATTCCTCACCCAGATTTCTCCAAGCTCTGTAGGCAATAACTTTTGCAAGAGGCAACCTCTGCTACTTAGTCATACCACTGCTGTATCTCTGGTGCATAAAACTACCAGACTGGGAAGAAGTTGATTCAACAGGGAGCTCATCCATAGCGGGGCAAAGGAAGTAAATATGCAAGCACATGTTGCCCTTCTGAACGTGAACTGTCCCCGATTTTGCACAATGCGTGGGCCTCGTAACAAATCCTCCTGCTCACAGTTCTTATTCAGTTAATAACAATTCACACTTAGAGAGCATTGAGATGAACACCCATGGAGGCAGAAAGAAAAATTACTTGGGAAAGGGAATTAAAACAGTCATTGTTACAGATTGGCACTACCTGGCACTAATAACTGAGGCTCTCACTTTGATAAGAAGGCAAAACTGCAAAGCCGTTTTCCGGGGTATAATTCATAATTACATGAATGAAAATGTAAACCAGTGAGACGATTCCCAGTAACAGTAGGGTGGATCATCATGGGTTTACAGATTCTACAGGCTACTCTTTTGATTTCCTGTGCCTTTTCCCTTCATCCTTTCCTTTCTAAAGAACTGAGAAAATGGTATTGTAAGGGAAAAAGAAAGAAACAGAAAAAGTTAAAGCAGTGTGACTAAATGAACTTGGCAGCAGTCCATAAAAGCTGATATCAGAGTGGGGAGACAGGAGGCTCTGATGGCTGCAGGCTCTGGCAGATACGGTGGGTCATCTATCAGCCAAATAAGACAGTTTTAATGGATGGCAAATAATGAGTTCACTGCCAAAATTTTGTGGGTAGGACAAGGAAATGCTTGTGGCACTAATGGTCTGTTATGTGTTCTCTTGGGCTCAGCACTAGCAGCAGAGGGCTGGGGGCAGTCGCCAAGCCAGGCGTGACCTTCCCCGAGGCTGTGGTCAGACACACTTAATTGTCAGCAGATGATCATGAAGAACAGGAATCTCATAAATTCTCATCTTTGGTGCAGTTCCATTATTAATGTAGGCAGTAAACATCCATTCAGAGTAAAGTCCACCACAAAGCTCTTGAGAAAGCTGTTCCTATGTGCCTGGCTGTCGCCTGGCTGGTCACGGCAAACAAGCCCACATTGGGCTTTTCAAGCTTTTCAAACCGTTAGTAACAAGGACCACAAGGATGAGGTGTTTCTCAGAGAAACTTTTCAGCTTTCACAAGCAGAGACTTACTTAAGCACACCAACTTTGCAGCTTTGGAACTTGAAATAACTTTATGTAGTTCCTTTTGTGTTTAACAAAACATAGCAGCTGAATACATACAAGTTTTAGTGAAGATATCACATTATATGAATTTTTTTACTGTTTAAAAAATAAATGCTGGTGCAGCAATGGCATTTTGCTAACATTTTCCTAGTAATATCTACAAACAAACTGTGTTGAGCACCTGTTATCCCATAGTGGCCTAACTTTTGAGTCTGTAAAAATTTGTATTGACAGGAGGTACACTTTCCCCTGTTTACAGTATCTGTAAACCTACTAGTACTTTTTCTAATTTATAGAGTCTATCTCACACCAAATCTCAGATATAATTATTTTTATAGGTTAGCTGCAGCATTCTGAAGAGAGGGAGCTAGCTCATTTATTATATTTTTCTCCTGATTACGAAAGAAGGATCATTTTACTCCTTAAACTGTTTTCCAAAAAGCATATTTGCAGCAACAATCAGTTATGTCTGTGCTATGTAATATCCATAGTAACAGCGCTTACCATGAGAAACAAAGTCCTAATTGACAGAACCATGTACAGTAACCCACAAATGTTAAAGAAAGAAGACAATCTGTTGCAAGTAATTTTCTGAATTAAATAAATTTTCTGAATTAAATAAATCACCTCCACAACTCCTTTTAATATTTTGGGGAAGAGTGTTGACACATTGGAAGTTTCCCTGGTTTTTACAGGAAACAGAGTAAATGAGACAGTATGGTTTTTCAACCACTTTAATTTATAAGATATTTCATTTTCAAAATGGCTCCTGTTACAATGTATGTACTAATACAATCACATTTTTTAAAATGCCAGTTTGTAGAAACCAGGATTATTTCTTGCTAATTACTAGCTTGGAAAGAAAGCAATATTAATATTAATTTCTCAGAGCAAAACTTCAGTCAATCTCTGAAGACATTCATGTAATTCACATTATGTTTAAATCAATTCAAGCAGAAAAAAGGACTTCTTACATCCCTAGGCTTCTTCTAATGTTCCTATTGGGGATCCCAGCTTTCAACTCCCTAAGTACAGAGGAAAGTTAATATGTGAGCAGGATCACTACAGTACATGCTTTGTCCAGCTAGAAAAGTAGTTAACTAATTGCATAGTAAATTTATTTTTTTCTGAGAATATCTGAAGTAAAGCACTGATTTCCACATTCTCAGTAACTTTCATGACAATTTTTCTTGCCTGAAGGTTCAGAAACTGCTTTTGCTCTTTATAAACGAGTAGGCTGTGCATTAGGGACTAAGGATTTAGCAGGAAGAATGTTGTTAATGTGGCCAGCTCAAAGAACAATGCAACTGAAAATGTGATGCTGTATTATATCTTGAGTATTAAGTTGTCACTGTTTCTACTGCTGAAATCACCAAACTGATGATTTGTTTCCACAACCACTGTTCAACTTGATGTCTTTGTGCCTTGCTTTGGGTTCCCAGTGCATGATCTCTGCTCTGTGCTGAGGTTTTTCTACTTCACAGCAGTGTCTCTTTTTTCATTTCTTTGTTTTTTCCCCTATCCCTGCTACCAGCCACTAACTTGCTTTCAGCTGCAGTCTCAGAGGGAAGAGACCAGCTGCTCCCTTCTCTATCAGCCTTCTCTGAGCTCCTCAAACCAGTGCCAGCAAATATAGGAAGAGACATGACGATCTCCTTCAGATGTCGTAAGTTGTTCCTCTGGTCCCTCTGGTTGCAGGAACAGAATGTTCCTGCATTACAAGAGATATGTGGAGGAGGATAGGAAACCTCTCATCCCAGTACATACCCCCACAGGGCAAAGGACATCTCCCCTAAGCAAAGGTGACTCAGAAGGCATAAGACGTAGAAAATACAGTAATTCATACCATACAGCAGCAGCAAAGGGATAATATTAATTCACTCTTCAGATTAGAGTCACATTTAGATTCATGGCAAAATGCAAGCACAAGAAGCTTTTGCTTTTAATGACCTCCAGTGGAATCAAATATCTGAGAATAACTTGGTAAAGAGAGGGCAGAAGAGCCCCTTTTCCAAGCAGTCTGAAAGGCTATAATGAGATTCGTGCAGTGTGCTTCCCACATACTGAGACTGGGTTACAGGAACTTAAGGATCGGCACCCAAAAACCTTCCACAGAGTCTCTCATGGTATTCAGTAGAAAAAACTACTCATTGCTTACGTGAAAAGCAAACAGAACAAAATTAAAAGAAGCATTGGCTTTGATGGCTCAGATTTTAAAACTACTTTGAAACCTCATGGGCTCTCCTCTCTTATTCATGTTGAATGAGTTAAATTATCTTGATTGATGTGCCACCTGTTACTATTCTTACCACTAGGGTAGGGTTTATTCCTTAAACAAACCTTTTTTGTAAGAAAAAACCCAAACATGTATATACCAAATACCCATGAAAACTATATCTTATAATACAGAGAGATCCTTTATGGCATCCATTCACATCAGCTCCATTTTATTTACTTTTGTCTAAACTACTGCCAAAACACATTTATTTTATAAACAGGGATATTTGATTTGTGTATGTCCAGCCAATGCCTAGGTCAATAGCAAAATGTTTTCTCCAAACTCTGACATTTGGATTTCAAAATACCAAGACATTCAAATTTCAGTATTAATCTTCACAAACATCTGTCAGGTAACCCTTTGTCCTGGTGACATATCTATCAACCTTGTGGTAAGACTACCAGGACACTCTCTTCTCTCTTTGTATTTTTAGAAATTACGTTGGTGTTTCCATGCATCTGCAAAAGGCATCTGGCTTTACCAAAGGTGTCTCAATCCTTTGCTCCATGTGTAGCTCTCTTCGCTGCAAGGCTCCTGGCAGCTCCTTTTTCATGCTTATTCACCTGCCTGTGCTTGAGTGGTGTTCTTGACCATGAAGGTGTGATAAAGAGTGAAGAGACTGCCATTTAGAGTGACACTGTTGGTCTCTGACCATCTTGTTCAGGGACAAGGCGAGGTTGGGTTAGGCATAGAGCAGAGTGTGCAGGCTGCCAGGGAAGATGAGGACAAAGGGTATAATATATGTAGGGAGGACACAGCTTCTGCCTGCCCAGCCCCTGCAGCTCATTGAGAAAGCAGCAGGAGAGGCACAGCAGGATCACTATACCAAGCCCCTCCATAGCAGCCCTTCTATGGAGAGCTCTGCTGCAGTCAGATCAGAAAAGTTTTCAGCACAAGGAATAGCTAAATATTAGAAAAAGATTAGGTAAAGAGAGGAGAAGCATGAAACAACACACAGACAGAGCAGCTACAGTAATATTTGCTACATAATGTGAAAGGGTACTCCTCAGACTTCTCTCCCTGTGAAGATCAGTAATAGAGGAAATACAGGAAAGAGGATTCACATCAAAATACCTTCAACATTGTTTTTTTACAAAAATCTTCTCCTCCTCTTACCTACTGCACATTAAATGAGTTCCCTAAAGACCTAAGTGAAAAAGAATAAAGAGATAAGTGTGGACAAGCGAGTGGGCAGAACTATTATTGGTATTTCATAAGGGCAGATGGAGACTCAAGGGTAAAGATCCTTTGCTTATTGGTTTTCAGGGAAAGAAGAAAAAAACCTAACAGGCTGAGCCAGAACAAGCTTTCTATTATTTAATTCTGCTTTGAGCAATGCCACCTCACTGGCTCTGTGAAATTCTAGAGATTTCATCTCAGGAAAACTGCAATTGCTCTTTCTTCCGAGGCAGGTCTGTACACACGCACACACACTCACACATGTTCATCTAGTGTACCCACAGGTGACACCAGAGTGCTGGTGACTGAACGTATATAAAACCCTAAGGGCAAGGGCTTGCAACCTAAGGAGACAAGATAAAGGATCAAGAGGATGAGATCTCCCTTGGGAAATTCAGAGCTGAAAGTAGAGAGAAGCTACGAGCCTTGCAGGAAGAAGTATCTTGTATGTTTGACCTCTTCTTAACTCTCCTGTAAGAATTCATTGAGCTTTAAAGACAGGACAAGGACTAGATTGACCTTTGGTTTGACATATTACAGCCATTCTCTTCAAGTGTTTTAATTCCACTTTTTGTCTTTGTTTCTAAGACTGTGTCTGGCTCTTTACTGCTAAGTGGTAAAAACTAGCAAATTAGAAAATGCTGAGGCAGCCTTTCCTCTTTTAATGCTTTAGTTCAGGCAACTACATTTGGAAATTTTGACCTCAACTGTTCATATTGGTAGACTGTTGGTTAGGATTCAAGTTGCCAGTGCATAAAAGTGATTTAATGGCCAGCTGACATATCAGAAGCAGCATCCAATATGCACCCTGTAACACACTTCCTGATCATTTCCAAAGTTCAGCACACCCTTCAGCTGAATAGCAAAAGCGGAATTAATAAATTATCTGAGATTTGGTAGTAACTGAGTTCTTAGTAGTAGCCAGAGAGTCAGGTTTCCTGGTATCAGTGTGGGCTTGCTGAAAGGACAAGAGGAAACTGCCTCAAGCTGTGCCAGGGGAGATTCAGGTTGGACATCAGGAAGAATTTCTTCTCTGAAACTGTTGTCAAGAATTGGAATGGTAGTATAGTCACCGTCCCTAGGAGTGTTCAAGAAACAACTGTGGTCTTAGTGCTGTGGTCTAGCTTATATGGTGGTGTTTAGTCAAAGGTTGAACTCAATGATCTTGGAGATATTTTCCAACCTTAATGATTCTATGATTCTATTCTATCATTGTGAAGGCAGTTCTCCTATCTACAAGCAACTGTTTTTTCACTTTGTAATTCACCTTTTTTCCTCATTGTTGTGTGACTTAGTTTTTGTCTCACCTGTTAGTTTCTGCTAGAATTTCTTATCACAAATTACAGATTTCAAATAACAAGTGAACTGAGAAGTGATAGTGAGATGTCAGCCTTCATTGTTCTTGTCCTCTGCTGCCTTTGATGTTGAGGAATGTTTTATCACAGATAACAGTGGAGCACTTCAGTTCACTGCAGATGCCACTTCTGCTTTGAACAGGTCCCACCATTTCTTTCCTCATCCCACCCTATATCTCTTTCTGGCTGGACTAACATGTAATGCTTTTCAAAACCTTATCTCAAACAATGCTGTTTCACAACAATAATAATACCACCTTCACACTAACAGAAACCATTCTGTTAACCCAAAGAGAACAAAGTAACAGTGGGGATTCATGGGGTTTTTTCCCTTCCTCCCCCCCCCCCCCCCTTAAGATTTCTCATTGCTATTTTTTTTCATGTGTTTTCCAAAGGAATTTACTGATAAACTGAGTTGTAAGGCATGGTCTGGGAGATGAAGCATTAGAGGAAAGTCTGTGCAACTATCTACTCAGTGCTGGATAAGAGCAATATTAGGACAATAGGATTAATGAGTTCGAGTGAGTCAAGCAACCCTTCCTCATTTGCAAGGAACAGCTTTGTTCCTGTGATTCAGTTGATTGCTCAGTAAAGGTTGTGCAGCTCATTTGCTGTATTTTTTACACCAGAAATTAATAAATGAGGCCAGAGTGTTCTGAATCTGCTTGGTGACCCTCTGGTAAGCAATTTTAGCTACCTGCCTACTATTTGAATGAAGGCTTGGATGACTGAAGCCTTTCAGCAACAAAGTAAGGAGTGATACATAAAGTCACTCAAGAGTGTCAATCATGCCTTCAAACAGCTCATTCCACAGATAGTTGTGTGTCCCTCAGCACCTCCATCTTCTCAAAAAAACCCTGGATAGCAAGACACTGATGAAATACAGAGCTGACTTCTGCTGAGAGGTGGAAAGAGGGCTGTTGTTTTGTTTTGGTTTACTTTATATAAAAAATATGACTGCAAACAGGGAGAAAAGGCATATATTAAACTCAATATATGAATTCAGTATGACTTATCTGAACAATATTCAAAAATAAATTAGGAGGAAGGTAGTTTTTTAAAGATGCTATCTTATCTTCACTGTCTTCTCAGAACAGAGAAAATGTCAAAACTTTTGGAAGTATGTCTTTTTTAGCCAGTTTTATCCAGAGATTTAACCAATCTCCAGGTACATTTCTTAAGACTGACATCCTGATTATTCAATCTGTGCTGCCACTGCCCTCTGGCCTATGTGTGCAGGTGTCCTTCACAAGGAAAGAAAAGTATGTGGGAGATACAGACAGGGACCCATGCAGGTCTTTGCCCTGTACGAAACTGGGGTCCAGCAGTTCTGAATCTCTCCCCTCATTAGATGCAGCTATTTTTAAAGGACTGTGATGAAGAGAAGGGATTTGACCATGTCTGAGGAGGTTTGACAAGCTGTAATTGCTTTCTAATCTCTTAACAATACATGCTAGAAATTATGCATATGCTTAAGTGATTCGCTGAATTTGAGCTACAGTGGAAAACCAAGCAAATCATTTGGAAGGATATCTTTATAGATGAGGATATTAGCTATGTAAGGTTAGAGTAATCAGACAGTGATAGATGCCTCAAGTTCTAGTGCACATTTAACTCTTCTGTTTCTTACTGTTTCCCACCTAAATTTTAAAAAAATATTTTCATGGTTATAGGGTTCTTTTCCCTTAACCAGCTTCTCCTGTAAGTGATACCAGAAAACCCTACCATGACATGCATATGATACAGTGATACAAATCTTTTGTTTCCCTTTCTCTTGGTTACCAGAATGGGCTTTTATTTTCAGTAATGCTGTACGCTCTTTCAGATGATGGTAATGTAAATTGATATATACCCTGAAAGGATAAATAAGGGCACTGACACATAGCAGCTGATTGACAGGAACTGTTTAAGCACTGTCATATGGCTGGCATGTCACTCAGTGATCAAATTCTTCTGCCAGTAAAAATTACATTGATGCCTCATGTGGATTTTAGCCTCTCTATAGCACCACAGCTCCATTCACAGAATTTACTATGAATACCATGTTTAAAGAGATTGGACAAAGAAATCTCCTGTGCTTGGTTGCCTCCTGCTCTGTATTTGTGTCAGCTCTGCCTGCAGAATAACACGCACCTCCATCGGTCCACAGACACATTCAGCAATTTATATGGAAACATGCAGAGTGAGGTCCATTGGGCATATCATATCATTTGGCCTTTCCAAATCATTTATTGGCACAGGATACCCAGAAGACACCATTTTAGGGATTATTTTGCCATTTAAAACCATGACTAAATACATAATCATGGTGTTATGTAATCAAGACCTTAGTCTGCTGAAGGTATTTAGAGAAACCTGTGTATGGTATCATCATAACTCTCAATTCTAGAGCTAAAATTAATACAAATGCAATTATGATTATTTTTAATTCCTTGAATCATAGGATTATAAAATGGTCTGGGTTGGAAAGGACCTTAAATATTGTTTACTTCCAACTCCCCTGCCACGGGCAGGGACATCTTCCACCAGACCAGGCTGCTCAAAGCCCCATCAACCTGGCCCTGAGCAGTTCCAGAGATGGGGTATCCATGATGTCTCTGGTCAACCTGTTCCACTGTCTCACCACCCTCATAGTAAAGAATTTCTTCCTAAAATCTAACTTAAACCTATCCTCTTTCAGTTTAAATATATTACCTTTTGTCTATTCTTTCTTGGACTAAAAAAGTTCCTTTTTTGAAGGATACTAAATAGATATTTTGCCTATGATAATCCACACTCAAATCACTACTGTTAAGAAGGCTGAATTTAAACTGCCTTCCTGGTCATGACAAAACAAGTATTTAAAACCAAACATGTATACCAGTCCAGATCATCACTTCCTTCATTTAATATTCCCACATTCTGCACTACAGGGTGCTTTGTGAGTTGAAGAAGTTGGGGCTGTGAATGCAAGTTGTGCAAAGCTGCAGGCCAGTGCAGAAGAAAGGTGCCACCAACAAGCAGCAAGGAGCATTCCTGCCCCAAGGAGAGCATGCACACCAACATGGACTTGGTACGCCATAACTGGGGAGCTGTAGCCTCTCCTCCTCTTCGTGCTCACATTATTTGTCAGAGGTGTTGTCAGACCTTAGCAGTCACCGTGGGAGGGAGGGAAATAAAGCAGCCAGATGAGAGACAGAGAGGCATTTGTGCATGGCATGAGGCATTGGCGGGCTGGTAGAGTTTGAAGACAGATTGACTGTTGCAGAGGTGGCTCCCATTCCTAAACCACTGCCGTTGAGGCTGCAAGAGAGGTGGAAAGCCAGTGCCATGCAAGGCAAAAAGGCAGGGCTGTGGAAGACAGCATTCTGAAGGAGTTGGTGGAAGGAGGGAAGGAATTGATGTGGTTGTTCTACTTTACATATTGGAAAAAGAAGGCAGAGTTGATTAGCACACACAATATCTGGAGAGCTGAGTTTTGATGACTCCAAAGGAAAAAACAGTGTAGGAGGGAAAGGCATAAAGAATTTTAGCAATGGAAAGTAAGACATCAGCATGTACAGCACAGACCAGAGTCAGATTTGCAGAGGGGAGACTGCAGAACTGACATTATTATTATCTATTTCTACTCACTGTGGAAATACAATATAGTAATCAACTAATTCTTAATCTTGTCTGCTTATTAGCTTTCCATCTAATTACATGATACAAAACTTGAAATTAACAGAATGTTTATGCATTACAGATTTGTTTATTCAGGGTTCCCTACAAGAAGCTGCAAAAGAATTATTCAAAAATTTGAAGTGAAACATTGATTAAGAAATCCTTGGGAAATAAAGTCATGACTCAAGGGAACAAAATCCACTTCAGGGAAGCTCTGAAGATCTGGCAGTCATCAGATTTGTTAAAATCTGACTTAAATTCAATAAAGTTTTCATGAAATGAAAGCACCTGTTCTGGAGCAACGGAATGCTCGCAGGAAACGTTGAAAAACATTCAGCTGAGAAGGAGTTCTGCCAAATGGCCTATATTTTATCTTTCTTCCATTTTGACATATTGATATAAAAAGCAACATCTTTGCTTCTCAGAAGTTCATCTATCTCCTCTCATGATGATTACCCAGATTAAGTCATACTTCTCGCGATGACAGTCATTTTGCTAGAACTACATTTGGTGCTGCAAACAACAGGGGATTAGTCACAGATGCTGATGGACTCTTAAGAAGCCAAGTGTTTGCGTTGAGATGCTCCCCTGTGATGAAACCATGACAATAAAAGATCCAACACTACTGGCACACGGAACAATAATGACATAAAGAAGAGTACTTTGTGATGTTTTCCTGGAGGCATCCATTTTCCATCCTGTACATCACACATGATTCAAAAATAGACTAGACTGTTTTAAAAAGAATACATAAGAAAATATAAGAAAATATGTTCCTAGGAAAAAACAACTTATAAAGGTCTGCTTTTGATACAGTGCTGCAACATGTTAAATACATGAGAAATAAATAATAGAAGAAAATATATAGTAAAATATTATTTGTCAGATAAAAACATGCATCATTTGCACAAGAACAGACAAATAGCAATCTGTTCTTTCAGAACATGTATTAAGAACATTTGCTCTGCTCTTAACAAAAGGTAGAGAATTAGATTAAAACACCTGGACACCTGCCTCTTAGGAAGGCAACCCTTGGTGGTAGACCATTAGCATCTTGGCATTCCTCCCCATCCCAGCTATTTGAGGATGTTTGTCCTTCATACCATGCAGGCCACCAGCCCATTGTTGATCCCCTTCCACATTATCTGAGTCTTCCCCCACTCCATACCAAACCACCAGCCTGCAAACACAGCCTCACTGTGCAAATCTTCTGCTTTCCTGGCAAAACAGCTGAGCAATCTTCCAAAGAAGGGATTTCTTCCACTGCAGCCATGAGTATATGACTTCCTCAGCATATTCTTCCACTCCCCAAGCCGACTACTGCAGGCTTTCTCAGCACAACCAGCCTGATACCAGGGCTGTCTCTTACTGCTGGAGTGATTTGTAACCCTGTGGTGTCAAGAAGACTGCCCCCTCAAAATGTCACTCCTAATTACCTCCCTTCTCATCTAGTTCAACCTGAAGAAAACTTTTCTTCTGAAATACATTACCCACAGGAATAAAGGTCACATGATCAGGCCAAACCCACATGATCAGCAAAAAGTCAAAAGTTTTGCACTGCATCAGCATTACAGTCCTTCTCAGAAAAAATAGTACCTACTTTAAAGAGAAATAGATACTCCCCTAGTTGAGGCAGTAGATAAGCCCTGTTGAAGTCAAAGCAGGAAATGTGCTTTGACATTTTGAGAAGTACTTTCATAGCAAATTTTACAAATTGATCCCCTTTTCTAAAGCACTGCAGACTGTTGAGTTCATTGCTGTTGAGCAGAAAAAGTGTAGCAGCACTACAGAATCCTCATTATATGTTGACAATGATGTTTTGACTTCAGTGCTCTCTTCATACTGTGGACAAATACTGAGTTGTCTGCCTGTCTGCTCCGTGCTGAAAGTGCTTCTGAGGTTTGCAAATACAAAGGGTCTAAACCCACTCCAAGCAAAATCACCATTGACTTCCACAGGCATAAGAGAGGTCTTTATAAAAAGACTGTGTTAGAAGACACTATGAAATGTCACCTATATTCTTGAAAGCTATACAGTTATTCCACAATCCAAATCTGTTTAACAACAGAAGTAAGAACTATCTCATCTTACAAAACAGCTCCTCTCTTCAATTTTTGAAGTGCAGAGCTAAGTACCAAATGGTATCTCTGCTGATAAATGACAAACTGAATCTGGATTTTGACCAGCAGGATGTACTCATTTTATAACTACAGGCTTCTTTGGAACACACTAGCTCATCTGAACAGGTAGGCGTCATCCATTGGGAGCTAAACTTAGACCAGCAATTTCATGTGTGGCATGAAATACAGAAATTGTTTCACCACTGCGGATGGGTGGGACCATTAGCGCACTGATCAAATTATCCCAAATTTGTATTATTTATTAAATAGTTCTTAACTCAGTCTGATACAGAATAGATCTCTTCCCTCAATTAATCCACAGCAAAGTACTCTCCTCCTGCCACATGCCCTGCTGACCCAAATGAAGTCAGGGATTTCCACACTCCCAGTTCAGGGCAGCTACTAGGAAGCATATGAGAGCCAGCTTTTTGACTTGCAGTCATGCCCATGATGTGAAGATCCCTGCCCATCCAGGGAAACTTCAGTGCTGGGCCTCTTCATCCCTATATGTGAGAAGCCTGAGAGGCCTCAAATTTGGCACATTATCCAGCACGAAGGACAGAGCTTATGACACCATTTTAAGGTTCTGTGCAAGAAAGAACAAAATCTGTTCCTCATGTAAATGTGGTAATAAACAGCTTTTGCAAATACATCCAGAACGACTGGTAGAAGATGTAAATGAGCTTCCATAACCCCTCAGTCATGCTGTAACAGGCTTTACTTTACTACTGCCATTTCTTTCCACAGCAGAAAAATCTCACTCTGAATTTTAGTTATCCTACTATCATCACTAGTAACAGGAGCATATCTGGTCTGGTAATTCATTTCTGAAGCTGCCGTGGGGTAGCCATGGGAGGGATTTGTAAGCTACTGTTTTGCCTGACCATATTATAATAGAAATCAATTGTTCCTCTAACAGAAGATGTCTCAGAGGACAAAATAATGCAAGATCTGAAATGCATTCTAGTTAGTTTATCTGTCTCTGTATCTTTGACAGATGACAGGAAAAATAAAAATTCAGTTTAAAGAAAGAAGATGCCCAGTTGAGTCATCCACAGGTGGTTATGTTTTTACCCTATTCACCCCACAGGAACAGGGACACCACTGAAAAATTCTTTAACCTGTCCTGACAGTATGGCAGGCAACTCAAAGAACTGAAATTGCACCATGCCAATAGATTATGAGCACAAGGAGGGTTTATAATGAACTTTTTCACCCATTTTTGCTACATAAAAGTCCCCTTCAGCTTATGACAGTTGGATCTTGCAAGAAAGTAGAAATGACAAGACATTGTGAAAGATGTTGGGAGGGGGCAGGGGCAACAAGAGGGAGAGAGGTGGAGCTTGCTGCATAAGGAGAGAGGGTGGACTTGAGGATCATCTTAGCTGAATTAAATCACACCAGCAGATGTGCTCATACCTGCTGCCATCTCCACTGAGGAGACACAGACGTAAAAGATAAACCCAAATTACCTTTTATCAGGTTATGTTGCAAAGTTGAGAGGGGGCATTAGGATGATTGGAGGCTTCTCAGAGCACCGCAACCCAGTGATAAAGTAGAACATTGCAAATGCAGCAACCAGAATAGTTCTCTCATCTGAATCTAATGAATTCGCTAATCTCATTGCTGTAATTTTCTTTCAAGATATTGGTGGAATAAGTGGGTACCTGGGGAACCAATACTGCTTGTGGAATCCAGAACTTCTGCTGTTTGTTTATTGGTGTGCGTGGGAAAGTGTTTTTCATGGATGTATTTATACACTGGCTTTAAACACTTATATTTACTTGGGGACTGTAACTACTGTTATAAATGGTAAATTGTCATTAGGTCATCTTTCTGATGCATCCCAGATTAAAGCTCATGTCCTTCAGGCGGGTGCTATTAAATTAGCCTACCACCACCTGACAGGCATCCTCTAATCAAAAATGTATTGTCTTCTCTGTTTAGATCAACTTTAGTTCCTTCTGGGTAGAAAGATAATCCCAGGAGTAGTCCAAATGTTTTCAGACGTGTGGGGTTATGCTGGCCAGAAACAGGCAGGAAATTACTTGTCCCCCTTAATTATCACTACAGTTTGTATTTGAGTAGGAATTTTATTAGGTGGTAAAACTTTGTACTTTGCACTTTTTCTTTGCATACATAAAATTTAAATTGCCAATTTTGATGCTGCAACAGGGCAAGTGGTGTCAATTTTCTAAGCGTTTTGGGGGTTAAAAGGCTTCTTTAGGGGACGTAAACCGTTCTGTTCAAAAAATGGCTAAATTTCCTCCAATGTCCAAATAAGTGGCTGCTCAAGAACACCAGAGTGATTTAGGACTGGTTAGCCAGGAACTCAGCAACAGACATTCCACTTACAGTTTAGTAAGTATTCTAACTGAATTGGTAATAAAAAAATCAGCTGGGCATAGGTTAATTTTTAATTTCTTTTGAATGGGGTTGTGATATTTCTTTGTATTAGAAGAGACTGAAATGTAGAAGTACACTTTCTTCACAACTCATGTTGCATGTGATGGGGCCCATGAGTTTGTACAGAATAAAGGAGTGTCTGTATATCCATTTCTATTTGTGGCTAACAATAGTTTTTTGCTTCTGTATTTTAGACTTATTTATCAAGTACAGTCAAAGAACAATTGTATTTTATAATATGACATATTCCCTCATCTCTAGTAAGCAGACAAATATTCTGATTTATTTTCACTAGAATTGTCTAACCTAGGCAAGTCGCATAGGAGTATTTTAGTTAGCATACTCTTCAGAAAAAAGAAAGAAGCATCTTGACAATGAGTTAGCTGACAGATGTCGATTTTAAACAAGATTATCACACATTATCCCAAGAGATTAAAAACATTACAGAGATAGCATTTGGAACACTGATCAGTCCTCTAAAGAAAAAGGGAGTTAGAAGCAGCTGAAATGGAAATGGAGGATCCATACAGGCAATATAACCAGTTTTCCATCCTTTGTAACAGACATGACATACCACTCCAGAACAACATTAATAAAACCACCACATATGCCTTCTTTGGTCAAAGCCTGTCATCCCAAAGAATACATGAAAATAAAAGAAATTTCATAATTCTTTGAGCTGACACTAAGCTTTTCACAGTATCCATGCAAATGTGAATTTCTGACTATATTGGAAAATTGATTTTTTTTTTTAATATATAACATCTTACACACACATCCCTACAACTCTGGATAGTCCAAGTGTGTGCATGTACATGCATAAAGCAGATTGATGAAAACTTTTGACGTGTCAAGTGTGTGAAGGATATCAACTCATCTTCAATACAAAGTACTGATTTTCTAGACGTGATTCCTGATGATTTATTTTAACTCAGAGAAAAATTTTTATTTCACTGAAACTGGCAGTTATTTTCATATATTTTATTAGGATTCCATTGCTAAGTTTTGCGTGATGCAGTACATCAAACTTTGCCATGTTGCATCTTTGGTAACCCTTACCACTAAGCTACCTCTGTTGTTGTTTTATTAGAGTGATTAATAATAAAGTAACATGGTTTATAAAACACCTGAAAATGATCTTCATAAAACCTGAAAATAAAACATCATTCCTCTACACCGTTCCCAAATGTGTAAGCAGGTAAAGAAAACAATTAGCAATGGAAGTAATGAATGTTCAAAATACCTCTTTCAAGTCAAATGAAAATGGGACATATGGCAGGAATACTGCACAAGATCATCCCATTTTTCCTATCCCTAGACAACACAGCCCTGACATAAAAACACTGAGAAGTCTGGATTAAGGTAGCCCTCTTAAGGCCTGCAGTAGGATTTTATGTTGGGATTTCTGAAGTGAGATCTGTGGCACACAGTTATTACACAGCAGAGATTTTGCAAACTGAAGGAGACAGGCTTCTTCCGAACAGCATCCCTGCACTGTCCATATTGCTGGCCTTCCATTCTCTGAAATTTTAGACTCTAGCACACAGAAAAGACAAGTTGTTGATGGTATATTTGGAAATCTCTTTGACTGAAAGCATAGACTTTTCTCCTTTCATATTCCCCATTCAGATGGTTGGTAACTGGGAAATAGCTGTCTCATTTCTTCAAGGTCCCTCAGAAACTGGTCCAGCATGAAACAAAAGTGAATGGCCCCATTATGCTAAGGGAGCATAATTTTAAAAATACCGGGGATGCTTTTCTTAGCCAGTAATTGCAAATTCAATTTTAGTACACTGAATGTCAACAGGCTTCGAGGAGCGAGCATATTGCAAGCTGGAGTATGCCAAGATCAAGACAATCACAAGTGCTCTTTATTTCTCTGGTCACTCAATAATATTAGACTTCATTAAAGAGGAGAGATTGCATTGCAGAAACTGAGCCCCAGAGAGAGCATCCACTTACAAATATACAGAAAAACTAAACTTGCAACATACCATGGCAGAGTTTAAACTTCCACCAAATACAGAAAACCTGGTATTCTCATTTAATATGTCCTTTCTACTGTGTCATTTACAGGATATCAAACACAGAGAGAAAGAGTAAAATTAATAATGAAAAGAAGGATTGTGAAATTAGATTTTACAATAACACTAGTTTTATAGAATCTAATCCATGGATCATAGAATGATTTGGGTTGAAGGAACCTTAAAGACCAACTAGTTCCAAGCCCCCTACCATAGGCACGGGCACCTTCCAGTAGACCATTTTGCTCAAAGCCCCTTCCAACCTGTCCTTAAACACCTCCAGGGATGGGATATCCACAGCTTCTCTGGGCAACCCATTCCAGTGCCTCACCACCCTCACAATAAAGAATTTCTTCCTAATATCTGATTCAAAGCTACCTGCTGTCAGTTTAAAGAATTCCTCTCTGTCTTGTCTCTATGTGTCCTTGTAAAAACACCCTCTCCAATTCTCTTAGGCCCCCTTTAGGTACTGAAATGTTCTCCAAGGTCTTCCTGGAGCTTTCTCTTCTCCAGGCTGAACTACTCCAGTTCTCTCCATCTGTCTTCATAGGAAAGGTGGTCCTGCCCTCTGATCATCTTCATGGCCCTCCTCTGGACTCAACAGAGCAGGTTTATGTCCTTCTTGTGTTGGTGGCCCCGGAGCTCAAGGCCTGTATCTTACTGTTAAAAGAATAGTATTAACTTTAATTTCCTTAGGCAGAGGACTGGACCTTTTCACCTCAGCATCTCAGGGTGCTTTATGTGAAACTCCACCCCACAGCAGCTGAAATACTGCTGCGAATTCCCAGTGGTATCAAGCACAGCAGCACTCTCTGGTAGAACTGAAATAAAAACTAATGTGTAAAGAAAGCTCACGGCCCCGTGCTGCACCTGAGGTATCCTGTCACCCTCACTGCTTGCAACAGAGCCATGCTCGCCCCACCAGAGACATAAATACACCCACTGATCTCATGTTTCTAAACATGCATATTAATTCATGTCTAAAGCCTCCAGTTGCTTGGAACCCATTTCCCCTTTTTGCCATCTTTAATTCCAAACAAGGAACAATATTTCATGCTTTTTTTCTTTAAATGACAAACTTGCCGTTAATTTATAAAGAAATTATGGGTCCTCTGATTTTAGTGAAAGCAAAACGATGCACCTGGAATGGAGAAAACATCTACACTAAAGATGATTAACTATTCATATTTGTCTCTGCCTTTTGAATAGACATTCTCTCTCCCAAGAGATCAGGGATCAACCTCTACTTAGATATTTCATCCTTGCCTTTGGCATTAAAACCCTACCCCCTTCAAGCACTGTCTTAGTAATGTGCTTTCTATTTTAAGGAATAAAAATAACAATTAAATGAATGATTAGACATGTTATATATGGCATTCAGTGATGGGAAAGTATGAGATGGTAAAAAAGCTGCATTATATTTATACTGCTTCCTTATGCTTACTTTTTTTGTTCCAAGAATAAGACGCTTTCTCTTTTACATTCTGATTGTGCTTTGTGGCAATCATTATTCAGGGAATGAAGCATTTTAATGACTTTAAAATTAATTTAGTAGTCTCAGCCTAGCTCCCAGTGAACACGTGTCCACTTTAAAAAAAATAAGCCCACTAATTGGCAATCTCATTGGCATTCACAGCACAGAAGCCAGGAACTCCATAGACTTTAAAGGCAGAAGTGACCATTGTGATCATCTAGTCTGACAGGTCATGGGACTTCCCTGAATTAATTATTGCTTCAAATCTCAATAGCTGTGATGTACTTCAAGCCTGTTTTTTAATAAAACATCCAATGCCAATTTTCAGATTTAAAGAAATGGAAAATCCGCTGCAATTCTCATTTAGGTTATTTTATGGGCTGACTTTTCTCCCTATTAAAAATTTTAAAAAAGATAATTAAGAAAACCACACACCAAATCTCAAATTTACTTTGAATTTTTGTACTATAAGCTTTAAAGTTTGTGAATATCTTACACCTTTGTTTACTAAAGTGAAGTGTCCTACTTGCAAATTATTAGGGTGACATGGACAACAGGGCTAGAGGATGCTTTGCTTTTAATATTGTTATCTAGCTGTTGGGTCATTTTTCTGGGAAATTGGAAATCTATATTCAGAGCATTCCTAAATCTCAGGAATAGGGAACCCACAGTAACCATTTCCCACAATGTCCCAATTGCTAGGCTAACCACTGCTGGAACTAAGACTGGACTCAGGAATACCACTTACTCTTCTTTTTGAAGATGAGTAATTTTTTGGGTCCAGAACACAGTGTTGCTGAGGGCAAAGAGAGGACACTGGGAAGTTTTGTATTTAGCCTGAAGTGTGAGGCCCCTAGTTCAGAGAGGGTATGGTATTCTACAGTTTATAGCATATACATTAGGTAATATTAAACATGATAGTTGAATAGTGGGAGAACTCAAAGAAGAAATTAAAACCCTGGGCACATCTTTCTGTCCTCATCCTCTTTCCCTAAAGAGTGCCATGGTATTTTTTGGTTTTAATTTGGTCTATCTTTATAATTTCATGCCTATATTTCCTGTGCCATACCTATTGACTCAGTACTACTTACTGTATTTTACCTTACAGGTCTGGTAGTCCAATATATCGCATCACCAATTATTTTTTTGTTAAATTGTTAATGTTAGATTGCTAATTCTTCAAAGTTAGAATATGACCAGCTAACTACTGGCATTGTAATATTAAAAAGCAACTCCAT
Source organism: Acanthiza pusilla (assembly GCA_036630365.1). Taxonomy (NCBI): domain Eukaryota; kingdom Metazoa; phylum Chordata; class Aves; order Passeriformes; family Acanthizidae; genus Acanthiza; species Acanthiza pusilla. The sequence continues at coordinate 49,473,793 of JAXCHO010000034.1, forward strand.
CTTTTCAAGGAACATAATTAGAGCTAGCTAGCACTGCATATGCCAGCAATAGATGCTTTTTCCAACAGATTGAGTTAATAGGGATTCACCCTAATTAAAAGCTTGAAGTTTTAATGAAAATATAAAGCCTTTCTTGGGAAAGATCTCTGCTTTGATTCGCATTCAAGTCACAGTGGCAGCACAGTCCTTAAGAGACCACCAGCAGAAGTGAGGCTGTTGAACACTCCAGGAGCCCTCCAGAGGACCAAGGTATGAAGGTTATAATAAGAAGGCATAGTAGTGGGTCAAGGTCTCCCAGTGAATAAATGGTGCATTTGTGCTCTAATTAAAGCACTGCCATTTCTTTCTTTTTTGGTTATTAGAGTTTATGTGTATCTGCAATATGTTAGGGTAGAAACCCTGACCTCAAGTGCTGTTTAGAGACAGTTTAGTCTAAGTGGACTAAACAATATTTTTAGTCTATTTACTCAACTGAAATATAGATTTTTTTATGTTTTGTTTGGGGTATTTTTAATGCATAAGATCTTCTTCCCTGCAAGTTCAAAGGGAAGAAAAAGAACATTGAACAGCTGGTTACTAACATGCACACTGCCTTGGTGTTAAGAAACTCTTTTCAATAGGCGCTTTAATTACTTAATAGCCTGGAATAAAGTTATAACCCTTTGGTTTCACTTTGATTACTGGCAACTAAAATGTACAGCTCTGGCAGAGTAACTCCCTCTCCAGAAAGCAAGCCTCTGCCTCTGATGCTACCCAACACTCCACTTAATTATGTTATCCTTCATTTAGATGGTGATTCTATTGCAACATCTAACGAGGAGAAGATATTGCACAGTAATGGTGAGTGGCTAGGACAGCTTCTTGATCAAGGCATTTATTGAATTACACATACTGAGGGTGCAGCTGGACAGTGAAAACTGATGCTTTCACTAGGTGATGAAATTCTGCTCTGCAGTCTTTTAATACAGACTGTATCCAAGTAAAGATTAAAAGAAGAAATAAGGAGCATAATAGATTACATTCACTGTGACATTTCTACCCTGATATTTTTATTCATAACAATATTATCTCTCTTATTATCTTCATGACACTTTACAATCACTTAGTTGGCCTGGCTACAGATCTACCAGTTGTCCCAATTAGGTGAAATCTTCAGTACAACAGATATTAAGTGGAGCTATTCAAAGCTCCTGCTAAACCATTACAAACTGAACACAATCTATACTGGCTTTACAAGCATGTGTAAACACTAACCTTTTAAAGCCAAGTCTGTCTTTCTCTCTAGCAAGAGAGCTGTAAACCAGGATTTCATGAGGAATATGGCTCTCTGGCAGTGGCTTTGCAGCGCAGGGCAGGGAGATTGTTAGCTGTCCTGGCAGTGGAGCCGGGGGTAAGGAGCTGGCAGCACCTGGAGCGCTGCCCTGAGCACAGCAGGGCCATGCCAGTGCCCAGCCCCAAGGCTTCCCCAGGCTCCTGGGACAGCAGCCTGGCACCATCCCATGCCTGGCACCATCCCATGCCTGGCATATGGACTGCCCACAAAGGAGCACCCCTGGGCCCCACCGACGCAGCGGGGCATGCAGATAGTCTTTGGGGTCTGACAGCAATTTCAGAAGGCCTTTGGGACTCCCGATTTTAATTATAAAATTAAGCCTGAGTGGCCACTGAAGCCAAGGGATAATCCTGGATCAAAGCCAGGAAAGACAAACTGGATCAACCCCAATACAGGCAATCAACACAATCAGCATTGTAATTATTTTAGAATAACATGGCTTAGCAAATAGAGGTGGATTTGAGTTCAGGGACTCATATGCTCAGCCTCAGTAGCTATGCAAAACACCTTTCTGCAGAACAGACCATGCTATGCCACCTCGGGGTCTTTTCTCCCCACCAGCCAAGGCAGCATTTCCACATCCCAATGCACTTTACTGTCAGATAAAGCCTCAAACATCCTGATCTCAGCTGGAAAAAGAAAGGTAATCCATCCTGAAGTAACTATAAAAAAATCCTCAAAAATTATGGGGGGGGGGGGGGGGGGGGGAGAAAGGAACAGAAGAAGGAAAGAGCATTTCATTTTATGATCAAATGGGAGAAGGTAGGATAAACTCATGAGAGAGCAGCTGAGCCTTCCTACCAAAACACTTCTCAATATTTGGTTTTGGTAGCAGTGACTTAATTTTTAAACATTTGAAGGAAAACTGAGCAAAAGATCCCAAAAACCTGTTTTAGATTAATGTAAATTAGGATTAGCTGTTCTACAGGATAAAGGCATTTCCTTTGCCTTAACCTTGATTCAGGAAAGGTACGAAAAAATTTATGTGCATTTGGTACCTTTTTTCAGTTACATATTCACACACACACGAAGGATCCTCACCTCCAAAAGCTTTTCAATAAACACTGCACAGCCTTCTGGAAACCCCACTTAGCTACGCAGGGAAAGACACATGGCAGGGTTTCTTTTAACACTCTTAGAACAAGCTTTAAATGTGACCTCTGAACTTCCCTCAGACTGCAGTTTACACATACACTCCAAGGGCCAGTTAATTGACTAAATGAAGAACTAAGGTCTAATTCCGTAATTCTGCAGGACAGGCGAATATATGGAAGTCTAACTACAATTGCCAAAATCTCGCTCTGAGAGACATATGGCAATCTAGCCCAATTTCATGGTGACTGCCAGAAAAATTGTCTTTCCACTTTAAGCTCAGTTCCTGCTTCATCATTGTCCCTGTCCCCATGTAGTCATTTACACCTGTGCAAAGTGAATGGAAAACACTACCAAGTGAGAATGAGAACAATTTATCATTCCTCTCCACAGACACAGCAAAGAGGGAGAAGCAGGCACTAAATTTATCAGGTTCAAAAGAGATTGAAAATTCAAACCAAGACATTTGTACAATTCTTTTACAAAGGAAATTAAACACAAAATTGTAGTCTAATACAACATTAACATTTTGAATTTACCTTCAACCAGGAAATACATAATTATGGCACCCTTAATAGCCACTGCATGGCGACATTTTCAACATTTGTAAATGCCATGAACTCCATTAAAATTAAATAAAGTCATACGTAAACAAATTTGGCTTAAAGAGCAAGAAAATGCCTTTGTTTGAATTTACATATTTATTCACATAGAGATATACACTATAGGTATACATTCCTAACTAAAATTGGCAAAAAATATTAATTGCAAAGGAACTGTGTTTGAATTACAGTTTCAGAAACATAAAAGTATTAGAGGAATAATATCAGAAAGCACTGACTTGCACATAAATACTTACATATTGCTCCATATTGTTTCAACTGTTGCAGCAAGTTCTATTTTCAAACTCTTTCTGTGACCACCAGGCTGACCTAAACCTTAATTATATTCTTGAATACAGTGATACAGAACTGTGGTTTTGAAAGTATAATATAAATAATAAAAATCATCAGAACCTGGAAATCACATAGATTGAAAACAAAATCACATTTACATTAATTTCATATTTCAAATAGGAATGTTTCATATCAAGTACTGAATCTCTGTTTAAAATCATAAAGAAATGTGAATTTACAAGCTGCTAAGCACATTCACATTGTAACTGTAGACTCACAAATGCTCATCTACATCAGGTGCAGGATAACTGGAAAAGAAGTATTATAACAGTGGCATAATGCAACTATTTAGTTCAGGTATTAAATGTGCTTAGATTTATTTGCAGTTTTAATTAAGTTTTCGCTTTCTGTGGAGCACTTTATACACATCAGAGAATGTATAATGACAGACCTTGATTATTTTTTGTCTGCTAAAGACACACCATTATCTGAGAACCAAAAAGAATGGCAATAATGCAGCAGGATTTCAATCTGCCTTCCAGCTTTCTTTAAAAACAAAAGGAAAACAATAGCCTTCTGCAAAATACTTTTTATAGATGATGCCAATTTTTTTCTAATTAATGCAAATGGCCATCTCCCAGGGAGAAACACGGTTGGCAGAATTTAATGTAAAAGATCAGCTCAACAGCTTAAATAAAATAAAATGTTTACTAGCATAAAGTTTTCTGCACTTGTACATTATTATGTCAGGCAGATTTTTAAAATGTTGTTGTCTTGTTCTGTCAAATATTGTATATGAGTAATAAAACGTTTGGGTTTTAAATAAGAAATAAATCTACTAAGGAAATAATTCTACTAAGCAGCTCTTAAACTATGAAAATTTATCCTGGAGTTTTTCCACTTAAATGTCTTTAAATTGTGTTCAAACTGAGCCAATACTGACAAGGAAAGATATTTCTTTTGTGTTTATGTTATAGAAATTATTCAGCTCCAAAGTAATTTTCAGAACTGGTGTTTATCTCATACTAAGTTATTAAGCCCACTTAAGGATCTGATCAACAATGTCAGGAAGTGTGTTACTGAGAAATAAAGGCAGTATCCACTCTGTCCCTGCATTAAAAGTTTTGTTTGACTCCACTTAATTTTACTTTCAGGGGAAGATTTGCCTGTCTCCTCGGACTCCTAGTAGAGATAGAGCATGATATCTGGTACTAGGGAAATAAAATTAGAAAGGCAGCTGCTTCACCCCCCAAGACAAGGGGTCACAGGGGAAGGTGGCAGCCTGGCATCCTAAAATTGCTGGAAAGACAGAGATGTGCATATGTTGAGCATTTCTGTCTCAGGGGCTGGTATGGTCTGTTAGAAGGAAGAGGGATGGGCAGCTGGGGAAGAAGCCCTGGCTTCAGTCAGCCTGAGATGATTTTTTGCAAAGTTGAACCTCTAAGTCCCGGGTGTGGCTGGCACCATGCAGATGTATGTCCAAGGAAAGGCTAACAGGACTAAACATACAGGGCTCTCTCTAAGGCAGCTGTACATTGCAATAAATGAGAGTGGGAATTAATTATTTAGGAAAGGATATCAGTATGAACAACAGTAATGGAGCAGAATTGAAGGGAATCTACACAGAGGCAGAGCATGATGAATTTATTGGAAACTCCAGGTTTCACCAGGCACTAGAGTAGAAATGAAGAAGGACTCATAAACTTGAACTTTAACTAGCATTTTCACATAATTTTCAATCTTCACAAATTAACATTTTACAATTACAATTTCAGTTATGACTGAACAATTATGGATGTTCAACTCCATTTAAAGCACACACAGGAGGAAACAACGTAACAGTCATTAGGCTCTTAGTACCCTCTTAAGGTGGAATCCCAAAAGTTAATACTCTTCCAGAAAATTATCAAAACTACAGAATTCTTCCATGCAAATGCAGAACAACTTGTAATCAACATTATTCCTAATGTATTTTAAATGTTTAAATTAGGTGCTTTCTAGATTACCATAAATACAATTCTAAAGGACAACCATTTCCAGTATGATTATCAGGCCTAAGACACCACAAAAGCCTGCCAAACAAATCAAAGTGGCATGACTCTTCATACACAATATGAAAAATATGCCTTTTCTTAGCCTTGGCTATTTGGGTTAGATTGCATAACAATTTTCTTAGCAAAAATGCAACACTAGATGAAACCAGAGCTTAGCAGAAAGCAAAGAAGAGAAAGTTCATAAAGAGAAGCTTACAAACTCTTTATACACATATGAAAGAATATATGAACATGTTTAAAAATATTAAATTTAAATACTAGCATGTTCTATCTGGATTTTTCACCCAAATACACTACAATACTTGTCTATCAAATATATTGAGAATGTGAGTGTACAATTTGGTCTTAAAATTCTGTGAAGTAAGGAAGCATAATCCAGTTTTACAGATCTCTGAGTTGCAGAGAAATGGTGCAAAATACTGAAGGTCACAAAGGTTATATGTGGGGAAGTTAGGATATCAACTAAAATCCAGTTTTGGCAATCTCAGTACTCACAGAGTAACAAAACAAAATTCATTTTAATTTAATAATTTAACAATGCTCCTAGCACTTCAATTTTTTAATATATAACTATATATTTGTCTTCTGCTTTTGAAATTGCAAGGTGCTTCTGAATTGCACTTTTTATCCTCAAGGGCAGAGTTCAGACACAATTTTGTTTTAAAAGTTAACCTGAGTGTACACTTTTTACTAAATATACTAATATTTGTTTATTCAATTACAATTTCAGCAGCTGAAGCATTAAGAAAAGCACCAGCCATTATGATAAAGTCAGAATGTCAAGGATAATGGTGGTACTGCATCTCATACTTTTCCTTTATTTTATGTCTTAAAAATGTTTTCTCATTTAATTCTGAACTATTTAAAGACCCACTTTTAATGTCTGGTTTTGATACAATGCTTTTTAGTGCAACCCTGCTTCATTTAAGAGTGATGTGCATACCACCAGGAAATCCCCAGGACTGCATCTTTATTAAAGACAATAATCATCCTTTTCCTCCTGAAGCCTATAAAATGGAAAATTCTGGGACATAGTAACCAGTTACACAGAGGAAATAATTTTTTTGGATCTGCACCAATCACTAATAGGTGCTACTCCACCAGAAGTTAGCATATTTGAACTACTTTTCCTGGGTGAAATTTAACACTTGGTAAACACAAGGATATTTAGTCCTGTGAGTTTTACTGGAGAATCATGAGCCCAGCATCACTGCAGTCCAGAGCAGGAGAACCTTAGTTTCGAGAGACCATAAAGAGGGCCTGCAGAAACAGCCTCACCTCACACCACATGATGATCTGAACCCCTTAAATACCTCTTTTGTTAGAATGAAGAAGAATTTTTTTTCCTGAAGATGGGGAGTGCATGTAGCTGCAGGAGCAGGTATGCCTGTGCATGAACAGTCATGCATGAATCTTGCATGGCCACTCCACCTCTTGCACTTACTTATCTTGTCCATCCATGGCATTTTGTCCAGACATAATGCTTAAATCACTAGAAATTGCACCTGCTTTTCTATATTACTAGGAGAATTGGTGTGGGATTTCACTCACACATGATATCTGTGCAAGCAACCTCTCGCCTTGAACAAAGGTTACTTTGCTTTAAGCATAATTTGATGTGTGCAAGGGAATAAGTTTAGATCTCTTGCCTTATTTCCAAACACTCATTTGTGCCCTGGGCAATTTTCAACACATGTTGCAAGTTTCCTGTTCTACTGAGAAGAAAAATACTGATTAGCTTTTCCTCCATACAGCAGCATGTACCTGTCAGCTACAACTCTTCACTTGTAGATTATAAGGCTTGTTTCCTCAGCAGAAGAGACATTTTCTCTGATAAGGAGAAAAAAACCTCATTCTTTGGATAGAAATGATATGTGGTCCTCTGTTCTGCATGTGCACAGAGCAGAGTAGGCTGGTCAGTGCATAAAGAGGACCATAGAGAACAGGAGTAGGAGAGACTAAGTGTGGAAGGTTGGGGGAGGGAGCAGGGGGCAGGAGGAATTTTTTCCCATTCTGTTGCTAAGCAACTAATGACCGGTCTTTAAGGGCCATCTACGCTCACAAAGGAGACAAAGCCTTTGGCTGCCAGGCGGGGGGAACTAGAGATTGGAGATTTGATAACAGCACACTCACTCGCCCGGAGTTCTTGGAGGAGGGAGCACGGGGAAAAGGCGGCTCTGCTTTTTTGGCTGCAACTGCAGAAAAGGCCCGGTCTTGCACTAGATTTTCTCTGCCTGCTGGGTGAGTCCTTGCTTTGGGGGGAAGGTCACGGGACTCCGATCCTCTCGTCCCCTCCGGGAGGGCATCTACCAGCCGCGCCGCCGCGGAGCGGGACCCCCCTGCCTGCCACCACCCCGCAGCCTGCCTGCCGCTGCCCCGCGCCCTGCCTGCCCCAACTGCGGAGTTTCCTGCCGCCTCCTCTGCCGGCTCGCCCCGGTGAGCTGACCCGGCCGCTCCATCTCCCGGCTCTGGGCTCTCTGCTGCGCTCCTGTCCATCTGCACTCCACCCAGCTCCAGCCGTCCGCCATTACACGCGGCACAGATCCAACCGCGCCACAGCGCCATCTGCAGCTTCCCGGGAGTCATCGCACCTGCCCTGCTGGTCTAGGAGCCCAACAGCGCCCCTGCTGGCAGTGACTGTGACTGCATCAAACGGGAAAGTACCTGACAGCCCCAGGGACATTTGCCACCGAGTTTTTTGGTTTTGTTTACTGTTTTTTTTTACCTTGTTTACTGTTTCTTTGTTACTGATTGTTTACCTCATTATAGATACTAGTAAAAAACTCTTATTCCTTTTCCCATACCTTTGCCTGAGAGCCCTTAATTTTAAAGTTATAATAATTCGGAGGGAAGGGGATTCACATTCTCTGTTCTAAGGAAGGTTCCCACCTTCCTTAGCAGACACCTGTCTATCAAACGAAGACAGAATTTGGCGCCCAACGTGGGGCACGAGGGCATAGAGAAAAAGGTGCAAAAGGAATAAAAGTTTCTAGGAGACCCATTTCTATTGTGCTGAGCATAGAAACCTCATTAAGTGACACCATGTGGTCTAGCATACCTTGGTTTGGCTGGCACATTCTCGTGGCCACTGTTTTCCCATTTGCAGCTCCCTATCTAAACATGGGTCCTATAACTAAGGCTTTGGTGGCTGTTATCCAGTTTTCACAATGGGTCAATAAGGTGAGGAATCTATGGATTTTCCAATTCCTTTGGACAGCGAGCACTTGGTTACAGGGCTTTAACACCGTGAGTACATGCTTTTGGAGTCTGTTTGGTAATGGTACCTTGTGTGAGGAGGCAACACCAGGGGAAGATTTTTCTCAATCCTTCACCCATCTCTTTGGGCCTACCCTACCAGGGCTCAGAGGGTTCATATACTCTCTAAATACCAACGATGTCATACAGTGGGTGGGGTTGCTGATAGGCCTGTTCAACTTTGCATTCCAAGTGAGAGGGGAAAAGATACGTCATGTGTTCAGGGAATATATTTCCTCAGCTGGTGGGAAGCCCTCTCCTTGCCCCACAGGGGAAGAGTTGGATGGTGCAGCAGCGGAACCCACGGATGTTACAACCGTCCAGGTTCCAGCTGACTCGCAAGGGCAGTCACAGCCAGCAGCAGTTGCCCCTGTACAGCAGAGAAAGTATAAGACCAAATCGGTACGCCCAGTTGATGATGATGGGGAACCAGGGCCCTCACAACCAGCAGGGGAGCCTGGGCCTATAATCATCACTGAGTCCCTGTCGTATGACACTATCCGTAATCTGTACAATGACATTGTGCGGCGGAAGGGCGAGGCTTTCTCAACCTGGTTACTTCGGGTTTGGGACCGCATGGGCCCAGGTGTGCAGCTGGATGGTGGCGAGGCCAGGAATTTGGGAGCCGTGGCCCTGGACACGGGTGTTGAAAAGGTGTTCGTCAGGGAGGCAGGACCCATTTCTCTCTGGGAGAGGCTTTTAATGAGTGTAAGAGAGAGGTTTGTTCACAAAGACAGAATGCAGGAGAACTACCGTAGAGGGCCCTGGAAGACTGTTGAGGAAGCGATCCAACAGCTAAGAGAAGTGGCAGTACAGGAGGTGCTTTTTGGGAGGGACGGACAGCACGAAAATGATCCCGACAAGGTCAGGTGCACAGGGCAAATGTTGTGGAACCTGGCAAGTCTAGGGCCAACCCAATATGCCACCTACATTGCAATGATTAATCCTGATGACAACCGTGAGACAGTGGGGTCTGTAGCTGACAAGCTCAGGCATTATGCAAGTGTGATCACTGGCCCAATGCAGGCTCAGATCTCTGCTGTGGTTAAGGAGCTGAAGGAAGAAATGAGGGAGATCCGGGAGGAGGTGAGGAAAAACAGTGTGGCACCAGTGAGAGTCACAGGCCCCAACACCAGAGCCCGACGTCCCCCAGCTAGAGAGAGAGGGTACACCCCACGAGCTGAGTTGTGGTTCTTTCTGCATGACCATGGGGAAGACATGAAAAGGTGGGATGGGAAGCCCACCTCTGTCCTGGCAGAACGGGTGCGTCAGCTTAAGGAGGGCAACACTAGCCGAGGGGGTTCTGCCAGAGCCAAGGTAGCCTCAGCTTCCTGTAGCCAACCTGCTGAGTACAACAGAAGGGAAAGTGTTGTGTCAGATTCCCTTGACAGTGGAATGCATGCTCAGGGAGGGAATGATAGCCAGGGCTAGAGGGGCCCTGCCTCTAGCCAGGTAGAGGCATGGGAAAACCGTGTCTTTTGGACTGTGTGGATTCGATGGCCTGGTACATCAGAGCCACAAAAATACGAAGCATTGGTCGATACAGGTGCACAGTGTACCCTAATGCCATCGGGACATGTTGGGGCAGAACCCATTTCTATTGCTGGGGTAACAGGGGGATCACAAGAGTTGACGCTGGTGGAAGCTGAGGTGAGCCTAACTGGGAAGGAGTGGCAGAAACATCCCATTGTGACTGGTCCAAAGGCCCCATGTATTTTGGGCATAGATTTCCTCCGGAATGGCTATTTCAAAGACCCGAAAGGACTCAGGTGGGCTTTTGGAATAGCTGCTGTTGAGGCAGAGGGCGTTAGGCAATTGAACACCTTGCCTGGACTATCAGAGAACCCTTCTGCAGTTGGTCTCTTGAAGGAGGAGGAACAACAGGTACCAATTGCCACCTCGACAGTGCACCGCCGGCAGTACCGAACAAATCGAGATGCTGTGATTCCCATCCACAAGCTGATCCGTGAGCTGGAGAGCCAAGGGGTGGTCAGCAAGGCCCACTCACCCTTCAACAGCCCCATCTGGCCTGTGCGCAGATCTGATGGAGATTGGAGATTGACTGTGGACTATCGTGCCTTGAACGAGGTGACTCCACCGCTGAGCGCTGCCGTGCCAGACATGCTGGAGCTCCAATATGAGCTGGAGTCCAAAGCAGCAAAGTGGTACGCCACTATTGACATTGCAAACGCATTTTTCTCCATTCCTCTGGCAGCAGAGTGCAGGCCTCAGTTTGCTTTCACCTGGAGAGGCGTGCAGTACACCTGGAACCGACTGCCCCAGGGGTGGAAGCACAGTCCCACCATCTGCCATGGACTGATCCAGGCTGCACTGGAAAAGGGTGAGGCTCCGGAACATCTGCAATACATCGATGACATCATTGTGTGGGGGGACACGGCAGAAGAAGTGTTCGAGAAAGGAGAGAAAATTATCCAGATTCTTCTGGAAGCCGGTCTCGCCATCAAAAGGAGCAAAGTCAAGGGGCCTGCCAAAGAGATCCAGTTCCTGGGGGTGAAGTGGCAAGATGGACGGCGTCAGATCCCCACCGAGGTCATCAATAAAATCACAGCGATGTCCCCACCAACCAACAAGAAGGAGACACAAGCTTTCCTAGGCGCCATAGGCTTCTGGAGGATGCACATCCCTGAGTACAGCCAGATTGTGAGCCCTCTCTACCTGGTGACACGCAAGAAGAATGATTTCCACTGGGGCCCTGAACAACAACAAGCATTCGCCCAGATCAAGCAGGAGATCGCTCATGCGGTAGCCCTTGGCCCAGTCAGGACAGGACCGGAAGTAAAGAATGTGCTCTACTCTGCAGCCGGGGGCAATGGCCTGTCCTGGAGCCTTTGGCAGAAGGTGCCTGGTGAGACTCGAGGTCATCCACTGGGATTCTGGAGCCGAAGCTACAGAGGGTCTGAAGCCAACTACACTCCCACAGAGAAGGAAATTCTGGCAGCCTATGAAGGTGTCCAAGCCGCCTCAGAAGTTATTGGCACGGAAGCACAACTTCTCCTCGCACCCCGACTACCGGTGCTGGGGTGGATGTTCAAGGGAAAGGTTCCCTCTACCCACCATGCCACCGATGCCACGTGGAGTAAATGGATTGCCCTCATCACGCAGCGCGCCCGTATTGGAAACCCGAATCGCCCTGGGATCTTGGAAGTAATTACAAATTGGCCAGAAGGTGAAAACTTTGGTCTCACTGATGAAGAGGAGCAGGAACAGGTGACTCGTGCAGAGGAAGCTCCACCGTACAACCAACTGCCACAAGATGAAACACGCTACGCTCTCTTCACTGATGGTTCCTGTCGCATTGTGGGGGCAAATAGAAAATGGAAAGCAGCTGTATGGAGCCCCACACGGCAGGTCGCAGAGGCTACAGAAGGAGAAGGTGGATCAAGCCAACTCGCCGAACTCAAAGCCGTTCAGCTGGCCCTGGACATTGCTGAAAGAGAGAAGTGGCCAAAGCTATACCTGTACACCGATTCATGGATGGTAGCCAATGCTCTGTGGGGTTGGTTGGAAAGGTGGAAAAAGGCCAACTGGCAACGTAGAGGAAGACCAATCTGGGCTGCTGATGAATGGCGAGACATTGCCACTCGGGTAGAGAAGCTACCTGTGAAAGTTCGTCATGTGGATGCCCATGTCCCCAAGAGCCGAGCTAATGAAGAACACCGAAACAATGAACAGGTAGATCAAGCTGCAAAAATAAAGGTGTCACAGGTAGATTTAGATTGGCAGCACAAAGGAGAGTTGTTCCTAGCCCGATGGGCCCATGATGCCTCAGGCCATCAGGGCAGAGATGCCACCTATAAGTGGGCACGAGACCGAGGGGTGGATCTAACCATGGACTGTATCTCTCAGGTAATCCATAACTGTGAGACATGCGCCGCCATCAAGCAAGCCAAGCGGGTGAAACCCCTGTGGTATGGGGGAAGGTGGTCCAAATACAAGTATGGTGAGGCCTGGCAGATTGATTACATCACACTGCCTCAAACCCGCCACGGCAAGCGCTACGTGCTCACAATGGTAGAAGCCACCACGGGGTGGCTGGAGACCTACCCTGTGCCTCATGCCACTGCCCGCAACACCATCCTGGGCCTTGAAAGGCAAGTCCTTTGGAGGCATGGTACCCCTGAGAGAATTGAGTCGGACAATGGGACTCATTTCAAAAATAGCCTTGTAAACACCTGGGCTAGGGAACATGGCATCGAGTGGGTGTACCACATTCCTTATCATGCACCTGCTGCTGGTAAAGTAGAGCGATGCAACGGCCTGCTCAAAACCACCTTGAAGGCTCTAGGTGGGGGGACTTTCAGAAATTGGGAACAGCATTTAGCCAAGGCCACCTGGCTAGTTAACACCCGAGGCTCCACCAACAGGGCTGGCCCTGCCCAATCTGAACCCTTGCAAACAGCAGACGGGGATAAGGTTCCAGTGGTGCAAATGAGAGGCATGCTGGGAAAAACTGTTTGGATTCATTCCGCCTTGAGCAAAGATAGACCCACCCGTGGGGTTGTCTTTGCTCAAGGACCAGGGTGTACCTGGTGGGTGATGCAAGAGGATGGAGAGACACGATGCATACCTCAGGGGGACCTCAGTTAGGGTTGAACTGCCCATAACACTGTGCCTGTGTCGATACCCGTATGTATATAACCAGAGTAATGCTTGTATGTATATAGTTTAAAGGTTTAAGTTCAATGTAATATGTTGGAATGGAAAAAAATTCGGGGTGGATAATGTGGAAGGTTGGGGGAGGGAGCAGGGGGCAGGAGGAATTTTTTCCCATTCTGTTGCTAAGCAACTAATGACCGGTCTTTAAGGGCCATCTACGCTCACAAAGGAGACAAAGCCTTTGGCTGCCAGGCGGGGGGAACTAGAGATTGGAGATTTGATAACAGCACACTCACTCGCCCGGAGTTCTTGGAGGAGGGAGCACGGGGAAAAGGCGGCTCTGCTTTTTTGGCTGCAACTGCAGAAAAGGCCCGGTCTTGCACTAGATTTTCTCTGCCTGCTGGGTGAGTCCTTGCTTTGGGGGGAAGGTCACGGGACTCCGATCCTCTCGTCCCCTCCGGGAGGGCATCTACCAGCCGCGCCGCCGCGGAGCGGGACCCCCCTGCCTGCCACCACCCCGCAGCCTGCCTGCCGCTGCCCCGCGCCCTGCCTGCCCCAACTGCGGAGTTTCCTGCCGCCTCCTCTGCCGGCTCGCCCCGGTGAGCTGACCCGGCCGCTCCATCTCCCGGCTCTGGGCTCTCTGCTGCGCTCCTGTCCATCTGCACTCCACCCAGCTCCAGCCGTCCGCCATTACACGCGGCACAGATCCAACCGCGCCACAGCGCCATCTGCAGCTTCCCGGGAGTCATCGCACCTGCCCTGCTGGTCTAGGAGCCCAACAGCGCCCCTGCTGGCAGTGACTGTGACTGCATCAAACGGGAAAGTACCTGACAGCCCCAGGGACATTTGCCACCGAGTTTTTTGGTTTTGTTTACTGTTTTTTTTTACCTTGTTTACTGTTTCTTTGTTACTGATTGTTTACCTCATTATAGATACTAGTAAAAAACTCTTATTCCTTTTCCCATACCTTTGCCTGAGAGCCCTTAATTTTAAAGTTATAATAATTCGGAGGGAAGGGGATTCACATTCTCTGTTCTAAGGAAGGTTCCCACCTTCCTTAGCAGACACCTGTCTATCAAACGAAGACACTAAGAAAAGAGAGGCATAAAAACAAATATGATGTGGGGACATGAGTAATAGTTTTCCAAGGATTTTAGTCCTATTCCAATTTTTTTTCTCCAAGATTTTGGTCAATTGTTAAGAACATACAAGAAAAGTGTAACAAAAACTGAAATGGCTGATTGAGATGAGCTGTTTCTAAAGTCCTTTAAAATTCTTCAGGAGGCTCATGAAGAAGGACTAAATGTCAGAGGTTTGCCAGTTTTTTTCTAAATATGTCATATTATTTGCTCTAACAAACATATTGTCTATTCACATACTCTCTAATGTAGGGACAATGTCGAAGGCAACATAAAGTTTTAAAATATTGCAATATTGAGCAATCTTTCTCTTCAAAGCACCTTAATCACACGATAAAATGATTAAGCATATGCTCTTTTGCTTCTATGAGCAAATTAATTGAAGACTTGTTTATTTGCAAAAAATAATTCAACTTCAAACTAGAGAAATTCATTCTGGCTTTACAATTTCTTCAGGTGAAAAATTCATTTATGTTACTGTGTGCTCCCAATCACCTGAATATTCCTGCTTAGAAATCAGAGACATTACAGAGTGGGTTCCCAGGTTGTCACTGAACTGATAAAGGCTGTAAGCAGAGAGCTGACTGGTGTTACAACTCTGTAGCAATGGCACAGAATAAATGAGCTTTCCAAAATACAAATACATACATTGGTATCAAACAAAGAAAGAAATGGACAAAGCTTCAGGGATCCTTATTCTGGAGTCTGGCAAAAGGAGCCATTGACTTCAACAGAGAATGTTTATCAAGGACATAGAAGGATGTGGCTTAAAATTCATCATGTCTTCAGACACTCCCCTTTTTAAGCAGAAGTAACAATGAATAAATTACCGTGCATATTGCAGACTATATTCCCCTTAATGACATTTTCATTACATTGTTTACTTTTTATTTTTATGCTGGTCACCACTGAACTGGCAGAACAGCTTTTCTGGGAAAATTGAAATAGTGTCTTTTCAATGAAAATGGAATAAATTGTTCCATTTCCTCTTCCTCATCATCTATCATCCACTCTGTAGCAAGCAATGCTGTGCCCATTCCCTCCAGCAGCTGGAGAGCCACTCAGGATGCTGGAGTAGGGGCTGAAAAGGGAACCCCACCTTCCAAAGAGCTGGAAAACGATTTCTGACTCAAATTACATTTCTCATACACAGGGCATGTATAGCACCCTCACAGTCTGGCAAAGAGAAGGGAAATTGTTCCCCTCGATGAAATGGTTCAGCTTGTTACTCCAGAGGGTAGAGAAAAAGGGAAGCACTGAATAATGCACTTCTTTAAAACCCACTAATAAGCTTCCCACTAAAAGCTCAGGAAAGAGAGAGCCACATCCCTGTCTAATCCACACTATGTCTTCTAGGCATAACTCTTAGGAATTTTGCAGAGTCTTGACAAGGTCAAGAATGATTCAAATTTCCTTTTTAAAGTAATCCACACCACTATGATTCTGCAAGAGGCTTTTTTTCTCATGGTTATAAATTATTGTCAGTGTTGCTATTACCACCATTGCTACTATACTGTATTGTATTTCTATTAAAAGTAATAGTGCATAATTACTGCTGTCTTTATTAATTTGATGAGATTCTTCTGGCCCAGGCTTTTCAGATCTGGCTCCAGAGAAGAGTCTTCTGACAGTGAGGGAATGACACATGCTGTTGGTGTCTGCTAGCAAAACCAGTGAGCAAAACCTAAGCAGGAGCCTACCAAGAATGAATTCCAGGTGCCTCTGAAATAGAGCACCATCTATGTACTGAGTCTGATAAGTTGACAAGTTGATTATGCTTGTTACATCATAGTTAGTCAGCTATAGCACAACTGCTGTTACATCTGCTTTGGACTGAGGTAAGCGTGGGATTTGACCTGAGTGAGTTTCATGCAGAGCCTGTTTCAGTGCATGGCATCTGATAAACAGTTTGGAGGAAAACAAAAGCCAGCAGTTTGCTTGTTCTCCAACTTCTAGTTATGCTCCTTCAAAACAATCCTTTTGTTTTTCTTTTGAAAAAGGGCCTGACAACGAGAGAGAAATACAATAGTTGAAAGGGTGGGATTTAAAGAGAAGTTGTATGTTTAGTTCTGAAAGTCATGCACAATATTTATACTCACAGATTTCCACACAACTTAGAAGGTGCCAAATGAAATACCATGCATTTCCCCTATAAAAAAGGCAAATTCAAACAGTCTTATGATTTTTGCCATTAAATGTTTGGAAAAACCAAAAGGTTTCTTCTGATTTTTTCACCTTTCTCTGTTTTCCTCAATAAACAAAAAAAAAAGGGAACTTATGACAAACTTGCAGGTCCCTGTTTTGCTGAGTTCTCTTTTGCATATTGCATAACATTTCCATGTAGATCCAGAAATAGTTTGATTAGAGGTAACATTTTTCCCTAATTTAGAGATTTAAGGGCCTATGGATCAGTTCCTGAGATAAAGAAAAGAGTAATGATGTCATTTACGTACTACAGAATAAAAATGTTCCTTCATCTTTTTCTCCTTTTATCTTCCTCTCCTCTTCCCTACACCCTTCAAAATTCATAACCCTACAGATGTCCTAACTATCTTTTTAGGGGGGATTTTGTGCCAGTCTTGCAGTTTTCCTGTTCTGCACCTGGTGGGTGCAGGAAAGGCCTGGATGGCCACCCATCAGAATTCAGGCATCTTTGGTCTGCTCTTAAAAGTGTGGATTTCAGAAACACTCATACATCAAAGTACATTTTACCAGACACATAAATGGGTCAAAATATGAATTTAAACTGACTTTTTTCTTCCTAAGAAGATGACAACCCCTCATTCAACTTACAGGAAAAGGAAGATGTTGTTTAAAGGAAACACTGGAAATTTCCACTATTTGTTTATCTTTACTGATAAATGGGCACATAGAGTGTTATACTGTTGAACTCACCCTTTTTTCATGGCATAAATTAAAAACAGCACTTCACTTTAAAAAACCTTAGAGATATGATTTGGTCATCTCTCTACTCTTATTTAGGACAAGCAGATTGTACACAAAGCCAGTCAAGGCAGTTTTTACCTTCCTCTCACACCCTTCAGCTCTGCTCCTGACATCATACAGAGTAAAGGAAGCTGTTTATAGCCAAACTGCTGTAACAAAAGCCAAGCACGGAGTATCTGGGATACAATCTGCATGTGGGGGCGTAAGAGCTCCAAGCTGAATTTAAGCAGAGGATCTACGGCAGTGGCTGAGCAGACACTTCCTGTGTGTTGCTCAGCAAGACACCCAGTAGTAGCAAGGCACGTAACTGCAAAAGTGCAAGCAAGGCATCAGACACTTGCGATTAAACCCAAATAGGGAGTAAGACCTGAGATCCAACACGCTATCCACAACTGCAGCCTCACTGTATTGCTGCAACCACAAAACAGACGTGCAAGTTGGAGACTCAGAGAGACCCATATATGCCCTCGAGACAAAAATAGATGCATTTAAACATCTCATGTGGACTGCTCTTAAAGTAATTATTTCTCCATAGAGACTTCTGTGTTTTTACTAATAGGAAAATGAGTGGCCATGTTGTAAATGGGTTGTATAAAGATCATATTGTTCTAGTTTCCTAAATAGATCCTAAAATAACTTGGACACCTCAATTGTAACCTTTCTTAAAAGGGAAGTAGCCTTTGATGTGAAGCTTTAATCATGAACAGATTATAAACTACTTTGGGATCTACCATGATGTAATCATTCAAAGTGTCAGAGCACTAACCTAACAATACTCTTTAAATCCCAACTACAGGTAACGTCTAGAGAAAACTCAAGGGAAAACTAATGTCTGTCATGGGATGCACAGGCTGTGTTCACTCACTGCCATGCAGAACTTAATAATTTTCATCATTAAGGGCATTTATATTTATTTCTGCTCAGTGACAGGATGAACAGCATATTGGTAAGCCTATGGGTTTTTTTAGTTTTTCAAGCATGTGCAGAACAAAGATATGGATTTTTTTATGAAGAGGGAGAAGGCCATTTTGGCTTCCTTATGTCATGCTTGCTTATGTCAGCCAACATATTGTTTTTCTTTCATTGGTACTCGTTTAAATGCTTCGATTCACAAATATGTGCAGATAAAGCAGTTATGACTTTTGATACAGGTTACATTGCTAGAAATCCTCCTGGGATCTTGGCACTGCCCAGAATGTAGAAAACAAAAGATAAAGACCCTAATTGGAGCCTCCTCTTTACATTGCCTCCATATCTTGTCCCACCCTGTTCACTGAAAGTAGTCATGTTTCTTCAGATTATGAAAGAAAAAGATTGGCAAAATTCCAAAACCCAGGTATCCAATTTAATATGTTCTCTTGGAAACAATCGGAGGAATTTTGAGTGAAGTAGAGATTATTGGAGAATTGGTTATATTAACTGAAGTTTTATAATTTCTGATTGGTATTTAATCTTTTATTAGTATCTCTGTGCTGACTTTAGTCTCTTCTCTGTAGATTTTGAGATGTAAGCGGGTACTTTTAAAAGGAAATTGTTCTCTAAAGGAAAATTCTGGAACATCAAAGAACACACATCTCTGACCAGGTCCAGGTGCAGAGTCCATATTCATGTCCATAAAACTTGTGTGCACTACCACAAAGCATCTTGTGATGGTTGGAGGTGTACATCTCACACAGTGAAAACATTTTGTGAAAACAGGTTGCCTGTGGAAAAATTCCCTGTTCATAATTTTCAACATTTAGAAATTGTCAGAATATTGGACTATGTTATGGGATTTCTGGTCTGAAGAAATTTTGTGAGGTATTTTAATTCCATCAGGACAACAAAGAGGGTGTCTTTTGAAAAGGTCAAGATTCAAAGGAAATGTTTAAAAATTCTAAATGAGGTGGTTTACTGAAAAGCATTTTTTTTTTCTATTTGTTTTATGCAGGGATAGTTAATTTTGGTGTTTGTTTTGAGCTTTTGAGGACTTAGGGTTTTGTCCCAATGTTAGATCTCCAGCTCTCATGACTGAAATGAATGAAACAGAAACCATCCTCTAAGTACAGAAAAGTTCTCTGCCATCTGTCAGGTTAGACCAGATATCTACAATTTTTCACCTAAAAATAGAAAGCAGAGCATTGAAATGCTCACTGTGGTGTAGGCACATGTCCAAAAAGCAAGGAGCTGCATTGATTAAAAATACTGCAAGTAGAAGTGTGCACTTCAAGCCACTGGCACATAAAGCTGTTCCAGTTGGGCATTTAAACGCCATGACTGCACAAGGCAATTAACTATCAATCATCCTGAGATCTCAGCAGCACCTCTCCATCATTGAATGAGGTGGAGAGTGGATTTATTGGTGGTCCTGTTCACCAAATATCTTCTCTGCAGTGACAATGTCTTCAAAATTTCCATCAACATGCAGAAGGGATTTCAGAGTTAGACCCCCATTCGGAAATGGGAAGGCAGATAGTGGAACACAAGCTTGAAATAAATGCAGGTGAAAGAGAAACACTCAGAGTTTCAGCCGTTTTTAGCAAGTCTATTTATACCTCACCATATCCTTTGAAAACATAAAATTCTAGTCCTAATTTATTAATGGAATGTGCCAGCACCAAGTTATTTTTAAATTTAGAATATAAATGGCCTTCATGAACTAGAGCGAGCAGGCAGCATCTGACATGAGTCTCAGAGCTAGTGTGAAATTTACTTTTAAATTGCTGCTGTCTTTCCAAAAATTATGCACCGTGAGCATGTGGCTTCACTCGTGTTAGCTTTTTCTTTAATTAGAAAACAGAACCGCAGGAAGTGGCACATAGAAAGGATCTTGCCCTTGCTTGGATGTAAATAACCCTCTCAGCTTATTTCAGCTGTTTCTTCCCAGTTAAACTCAAGTTGTCAGAGGAATGTGATCCTGAAAATAAAATCAGAAATTTCAAGATATTTGTAAACATAAGAGGTAAAGGTTACTTGTATTTTATTTTATTTCCCAACCTTTTTTCTTCTTCTGTGGCAAATGGAAAGTGGGGACTGAAGAGAACTGAAACAAATAAATTAGAGAGGGTTTTTTTAGCTCCTGGGGACTCTTATTTCCAATATTAAGTGCAATGAAAAAGGTTATTTTTGTGTAGAAGTGTTCCTCAAAAGAACCTTGCACCTCAGTCCTCAGCCAGCTCAAATGATCTGCCCTTTTAGTTACACACTGTTGACTTTTTCCAGCGTCTGTCCTCATCGCAACTTTATAAGCCCATTAGAGGCATGCATTTGAGTGTTTTAGGGAATGACTAGACACAGCAAATGATTTCCTATAAATAATTTATTCAATGACTTCAAAATCCTCAGTGTTCCTGTAAGGAGTGCCCGTCACAGAGCAATGCTGGTAAGAAACAGCAGCTTTCTTCCCCAGTTCCACCACCTGACCCAAGGTCCCTTCTACAATCCACTGAAAAGCTGCTGAAATTCCTCCTAGGATCTGTCCCTCTGCCATCTGAGTTAGCAGGAATTTTTCTAATAACTTGAGCAGAAACTGAACAAGATCCAGGGCCTTCCTGATCTTTTTCGCCTTCTGAGGATAAAAAAGAGAACTGAATATCTTTGCAAGAAAATGTCCTTGAGCATGAGTCAACTTTGGGACAAAAAATGTGGCAGCCAACAGTCTGATCTCACAAGCTTCTCAAAAAAGCAGTGTTATTATAAAGAATAAAGTTTTACAAGACTAAAACATTGAAGGTTTTGTAAAGGCTCAGTAAATGCTTTTTATACTGAACTTAGCTCTGTTTTCATGTTTCCAGAATTTACTACATAAAATGTAGTTTTGTAGTTGTTTTAGAATAGGTGAAAGGTTTTTTATCAGTTTTCATTAGTCTTGGGTTAAAAGAAGGCTGAACTTTGAATACTTGTTAATGGGAAAAATCAAAGCTCCTCCAACAGGACAAGAGGAAATGGCATCAAGTTGCACCACAGAAGGTTTAAATTAGATATTAGGGAAAAAAATTACTTGTAATGGATTGTAAATCATTGGAACAGATTTCCATCCCTGAAAGTGCTCAGAAGAAGTGTGGATATGGCAGGTGAGGACACAGTTTAACTGTGAACATGGCGGTGATGTTACACTGAACGTTGCACTTGATGGTCTTAAGGGTCTTTTCCAAACTTAACCATGATTCTAAGAAAAGTTTTTTACTAGAAAAAGTCAAAAGGGAAAAAGTATGTATGTTTTGATACATAAAACATGCATTTGAAACATTTCTGCATGTGGGGATATTTACTTAGAATGTTCATATATTGGACACACTGGGTTCCCATACTGTACACTCCAAAATAACAAGTTCCTACTCTATTAGCATTCTTGTGCCTGTTTATCAAGCTTCTGCAGGGTTCTTGAGTTATTTTTGAGGTAAAAATCTCAGATAAATCTTTCTCCTTAGCATTGTCACTGAAATTTAAAAATAAGTTGAATTATTAATTAAGATCAAATGTAACATCTGCATACTAATATGCTGGCAATTTATCTATCAATTTTAGCAGTGGGAATGTTTAGATTATCTCACCTCAGTTCCTGATAAACAATCAATGAACTTTATTTAATAGCTTCATCTCCAGTGCTAATTGTATCCATTTAAATTAAATTATTCTGATTGTTATTCCATGTAGTTATTTGGTGATAGGAGACCTCTGAATAGGTATTATTGATTTGGGGCAACCAGGCACCATCCATTACAGCTGTGAAGACAGGAATTAAATTTAAGTAGTGGGCTATTATTTTGTGAATGTCTTTGTGGACAAATAGGGTAGCAGAAGCAGGATAATTAGGAACTTGTACTAATTTGTCTTCTTGATTTATAGGTATATGATTCCTGAAAATAAAATGAGGTCTACAAAGTAATCAAGAGAAGCTAGTAATAGGTAAAACCTTGTGACTCTTTTAGCAGAATGGACAAACAATTCATGTGCTATCAGTTTTTAAAAGGTGTTTAGACAGCCTAACAGAACCACTTTGGCACCTGATGAGATTTACAGCAGTGCCTAAAATGATTTTTGGAACATTAGACAGAAGCAGAGTAAAAAAAAACCAAAAAAAACAAAAGAAAAACAACAACAGCACCACCACCAACAACAACAAAAGGGGGGAAAAAAAACAAAAAGAAAAAAAGATCTTTCAATGCTCCAGGTTATAACTACCATGCTGAAAAGAAACATGTGGGGAAAAAAAATCCAAGATGTGTGACAAAAATAACTTTTGTGCATTGCTCCTGAGCTGGTGAAGGTATAGAAACATCTATACTTTTACAGAACATTTGGAGTTACAAGTAAGCTGAACAAAATCAATGAACTCATAAATCACTTCAGGCTGGATTCTAACTAACAGTTTTCATTTTCTGGAGGTTCCCAAGTTAGTTGACATACGAGTGCAACCTCATTTTGATCCCAGATGGCTAGGGAAAAATGGGATAACAGTGAGATTTTGATTCCACCCCTCCAAAAAGGATGCCTGTTACAATCATGAATTGTGGTTCATGCCAAATATATCCCTATACAGGCATTCATTAATTTCTCAAAGTTCCCTGTGGGCTCCTGAGCAGAGAAGCCACTGATATAGATGTAAAGATGTTTTCTAAGCAGTAAAACCAAGTGTTTCAATAAACTGTGTGATGGGCCCTGGGAGATGAGTCTGAAACCTGACAAAGCCGTGTATAAGGAGTTGCTGGGATCTGTCCTACAGTGCCAAGACAGCAGAGTTCGCAGTGCAACTAGAGGCAAAATCCATGTTAAATACAGAAATATAACTTTGAAACAGAGCAGTGATCTCTGGGAACATCTTCGATAGGTGACAGTTCATAGGAGTTTTGAGAAGATAAATTTCAGACAGAGATCCTTTCATGCATTTGCCATCATGCAGATCATCAAGGGTTTGTTTCTGTCTCTGTAAATCCACCTCCAAGGCCAGGCTCGTGGACCCTGGAGACTACAAAAACAGCTGAGGCATAACTGCAATTTTGCCTGGGTGTGCAAGCCTGGATTTACACAGTCAGATAATACAGAAGGTTAATCTAGGCTGGCTCTTCGTGCCTTGTGTGCAAGCTGCCTATAAAGAGAGCACATGGTAGAAAAGCAGGAGGAAGGCAGAGCATGCTGTGTGCTTACGGACACATACTATGTTTTTTAGAGCTTAATGAATATCAACCCTTTGCAAAGTTTTGGTAAATAAAGAATTAGATAAAACCTTCATTGTTGGTGTAATCCTCCATGCAACTTTCTATAATTACAGTAATTAATATCACATGAATTATCTTTGATTGGCTTTAATTGCACAGTTAGACTGTCAACCAAAACACAAACATCTCAAGAAATTCACTCGAGGTTTTTAAATGAAATTAATAAGAAATTTGACATTAACCTACAGTTTTTCTCATAAAAATGAAGATATTCTCAGTGGTAAAAACAATGCCTATTAATTAGGATCACTTTACTAGAAACCAGATGCCAAAGTTAGCATCTTAGTATCACCAACCAAAAAGCAGAGCTACTGGTACACCACTGCAACACTAAATTAGTCCAAGAATGAAAAGATATAATTTCATTATTTTCTTTAGTTTAAATATAGCATATTTCGGTTCTCAGATGCCTTTCAAACCTATTCTACAAAGGAAAAAAGGGTTTCTAATGTGGTTTCCTTAACAGCAAATGTTTTGATTTTTAGCAATAAAAATGCCTGGCTAAGATCAGCGAATGTTTATACAGAATCTGAAGGAGTACAAACAGAAGGCACAGTCCAGTTATTCTTTTGAAGGCAAAATTTTGTTCTTTATTTTGCATCTTGAGGCACAGGAAAACCTTCTGTAGAATAAAATGACAAAGTAACTATTATACAGCAACTACTCACTGCATAAAACTTGCTCTGTCCGATGCCCAGTTCTGCTTCCTCTTGATGCTGATGTCATATTTTGGCATCAAATTACAAGAATCAAGATCAGTTTGGTCTTGACAGTATGCAAGGATATCAGGAAAACTGCTACACGTCATTTGAGTAGGAGAGAATGGGAACAGTGGATGGAAAGGAACTGAAGCTTTATAGTTAGGGGTACTTATTGCAAATTAAGCAGTAAAATATAATTTCTGATCTGTCTTATGAGTAGAGACAGCTCTTACCCAGTGGAGCCAATATTGTTCCACTAAGACAGGAAGCAGGAACCAGGAGCTCAAACAGTGATATTCAGAGCAGAAAGACAAACTCCACGGTGGGATACTGTGCAGTAAGAGGGCCTTTGGATGAGGAGTGCTGAAACAAACCTATGGAGCTCAACCCAGCTGTTATTCTCTGAATGATATACTTACTGGAAAGAAAGATTCCCGAGGGACTGGGGCAAGAAATGAGACAGTTGTGGGATGTTGTTTGCTGGAACAGGAGCAGAAAACATCTCTGACGCTCCAGAGATGGAGATCTGCAGTCACTTATGGAACAGAAGATCCTTTTGCTGAAATGGGGAGACAGGAGAGCAATACAGAAAGTGTGCACACACCAGAGGTGTATCTGCTAATAGCATTGACTGTCTATTTGTGACTTCATTACAGCCTCTGAGCCACTACTGCAGGGCTTGGAGGAGAAGGATCCATCCCAGAGCTCCTCAGAGCACAGCTGGCACTTCACTGGCAGAACATCCACCCAAGTTTCCCCACAGAAGCCTGAGCACCAACTGGAACCAGCACACATGTGCAATTGTTCCAGCCAAGCTTTGCTTTTGATACAGAAATTAAATACTAACCACTCTTCTCCTGCACTGAGAGCTCTGCCAAGCATCAGCCTAGCGAGGACTTTTATAGCAAAAATGTATTCATTTCTGTGAGCTGAAGTTTTATAATGTGTAGAATGAGTCACTCTTTACTAGTGCAGTAATACAGATCTGCACTCTAATCACAGATTCCCATCTGGAGCATTTATTTGTGAATTTATCTTAAAATATTAAACCATTCCAGTCATAATTTCGGTTTTGTCCTGTCCTGCCACATTTTACCCTTGTTCCCTTCCTTTCTCCAATAAATTTATTTCCCCCATTTTGTCACCCACTCAGGCAGCCTTTGCATTTTTCTTATATTCTAATATTTTCTGGCATCAAACAAAAGACTAAGTGGATTTATGAATCATTGGGAAACCCAATTGCTTCCTTTATCACTTAGGGTTGTCTATCCTAAATTTAATTTTTATTAACAAATTATTAACAAATTGCTTCAACACACTCAGAATAGGTCTGCATTAAGGAGGATCAACCAAGAAGTTCCAAGAAAAATCAGGAGGAAAAAAAACATAAATAGAAAACAAAGCTCTGTTGTTTCTCTAGTATAAACTTGGTTGGCAGATTTGAATGCTGGAACTTTAGTTAGAGTCTAACAGCGACATTAATTTCATTCAAATTTTAATTTAAAAAATGATGATATAATCACAAGGGTAACATTTAAAGCTAATTTAACCCCATGCTTACTCACTAATGATTTTTTATAAAAGTGAAAACAGCATTATGGTAACTCAAATGCAAATGTTAGCATGCACTTAGACTACAAATAAAGTGCCATTTAGCCAAAAGTGCCATTTAGCCACTTATCTATGTAGTGTTGAGTTACATCAGACTAATCCAGAAAAAATAAAAAGAGATCTAGTAATATCCGTATTCATGTGTTTAAAGGTGTTTTTGTAATTTTTAGAGTTTGAATGAGAACAAATGCAGCAGATGGATAAACAAACTCAAATGGATGGTGATCTATGAATTATGAATCTCAGCCAGAGACAATGTCAGAATTTAGCTGACATTAAGTATCTCATGCTACCAATATCACTGTCACTAACTTCATGATCAGACAATCTACCTCTGTGACAAGGCAAAATAATTAAAGAGAAGCTGTAAAGAAGACATTGCTGCAATTAAATTACTCCATTAGTAAGTAGTCAACACTCTAAGCAGTTACATCAAGCAAGGAAAAAGCAGTCAGTTTTACAGAAAAACACGTAAATCTGAGCTCTGTATTTTTTGTTGCTGAGGCCATTTATTTCCACAGGCTCACCAGCAGCGCCAGGCACCAGCTTGAACAAGGTGTACATCAGTAGCTGATGTTCACAGCAGGGGGTTAGCATACTTCTTATGCATTTCTATGGGTGTAAAAAAGATTTAGGAAGGAAAAAAATTGATTATTCCCTTTCATAACTACTTGGTCTTTGATTATTGCACAAGAATTTTATAATGGGACAGCTCCCTGGTGACAGGGAAGGAGAGCAGCCCCTCCAGCAGGGGCTCAGTCCCATGGTGCCAAAACAAGGCAAGCTGAGGAGATCCAGTGGCAGTCCCTGGGTCAGTCCCTGGTTGTCATCAAGCACCTTCTCTGTGACAAGAGCATGTCCAAGGGTAAGCAAGAAAGTCAAGTCAACAAGGCCAGGCACAGTGTAATCACAGTGACATTTATGCAAAGCTCAAGCACCAAGGCTTCCTAGGCCAGTGGGGAGTGTGGATCTGCCATTCCGGTGGTGGCTCGTCATTTTGTCTTTCTGATGATGGAGAAAAAGGGCACCCATCCATGAGGGACCGTAGTCTGGGCATCTGCGCAGTCTTGGAGCTTATTGGGGAATAGACTGGTTTTAGCTGCCTTTGTAAAAGGATCAGCAAAATTGAATGCACAACTTTACATCCGAAACTTGTGTTAATATTGTGACTGAATGATTTGTGATTCATTTTTGTCCCGTGTTATTTGAGCAAAGGATTAAAATAAGCTGCCAATATTTGGCCTTCTTTGCAAAACTAGAATCAATATTTTTAACTAAGAACACACTAACGAGACGAAATGAGAAATAAAATATCAAAAGGTAAAGAGAGAATTCTGATAGCTCCCTTCTTTAAAAAAAAAAAAAAAAAAGAAAATTCATAAAAATTTACTTTATAAGCAAGTTAGCCATCACTTCTATGAAACCACAGCAGTTGGAAAACACATTCCCCTGTCTGTGCATGTTGTTGAACCAGTCAGAGCTCTTACTTACGGTGAGTTGAAAAGATGCTACATTTGAGAATACAGCTGTTATTGTTTTCAAATTTATAGACATACTTAGAGGTAATTGTAAACTATTTGAGCAACTGCCATCAGCTACCCTGAAATGACTGGCAGCCTTTCACAGCAGTTACTCAAAAGGAAGTTATAATCCCAATACAAGCAGATGAACAATTATGGGAATACCAGAGATGTCTGGAACAGATTTTTGTTTGAATTTTTTCTAGCAGATTTCATCTGAAATGTAACACTGGGAGGGATCTCCTGAGTTACTGAATCCAATTTCCTATTATCACTGCTAACAGAGTCAGGAACACCATGAATTTGGCAAGAGCTCAGTGATGGTAAACTGCCAGTCTCCCTGGCTTGGCATTCAGAGGGAAAAGCATAAGCAGGTAGCCAGTGGTGGCTGAATTTACTGAAAATTGGTACTGAAATGTAACAGCTTCTCAGGGACTGGCAGGGAAATGGAATTTGCAGGGTTGAGCATCAGTGATAATGGTGAGGAAGCCCTCCCACCAGGGGAGGGCTGAGAGTGGCTGGGGGCTCAAGAGCTTGGGAGAACCCAAAGAGCTCAAGGACAGAGGCTTGAGGGATAAGAAATATCTATGCATAAATTAATCATGCTCCTCCTTAAAACAAATGAACCAATGAAAGGAGCTCCTGAAATGTCTCAGCTATGTAACTTCCAGACCTTGAGGGCAGTTGCTGTCAATAGTCTGGTCTCTTGAGCCAGCCTCACAGACTTCAACACTGAATTTTAGTCTCTTTGAGCTCAGAGAAAGACTGGATTTAGCTGAATCTTGAATGAAAACCATGGTATATTCTCTGGGTAAAAATCCAGTAAAACTACTTAGAGGATGATAACTCATCCATGAAAATTTAAATCAATGTCTAGAAGTCTATAGTGAGAAGGAGTTCTTTTTGAAATGTTGGACCATAAGGACTTGTTTCAGAGCTGTGGGGCAATGAAAAGTCTCTCACCCTCAAGTGGAGTTCCCTAAAATCAGTTGGGTTTCCTGAAGCTCTCCATCTGCCAGGCAGTGGGACGGAGGCACTGTTGTGTGTGTGGGCCCTGAGAAGTCCAGCTGGTGAGCCCAACAAAACTGAGGAAACACTGCATTTGCTAGGCAGGAATATGCTTGAAAAACCTCTGAACATGCTGGTAATGCTTTGCCCAACACCTCTTGGTAAGACAAATTTCCTTCCTGAGGATGGACATAATGATTTTATCACTCTGCCCCTCAGGGCATAAAGAGACTATCCTGGAAGAAATACTCCCTGACTCCATCCCTTGGTACAGGCTGGATCCAGATCCTGGCCTTGCTGCCTCAAAGTCAGTCTGGTGCTGTGAGAAGAGAGGAAGTTATTGAAACTGGAAGAATGGCCATGTAGAATGACTTTCTCCTTTGAGCACAGAGCATCAAGAACAGAGTTACTAATTGCTGGGAGCAGAGCTAAATGCCAGCAGGCATCCAGGCAAGAGGCCGAGTCTCACTGTTGTATCCTGTGTATAATAAAAAGAAAAAAAAATGTTATTACACTTTATAAAGCTCTTCAAAAATGAAAAATTATGATCTTCTTTTGACACTGTCTGTCACTCCCCCCTCTGAACTGTCAGAGGAATCAAAATCTGATCTCCACAGTAACTCAAAAGGCCATCCCAAGGTAAATGGCAGATTTCATTTGTTTGAGGGTAGAGTCTTCTCAGCTGTGTTTTAATTAGCATTTCATTTTCTTCTAATGAAAAGAGGAAAGCTTATGTGTCCTGGAATGCAGAAAGAAAGTGTTCATAACATCTTGACAGCTTCATTGATTAGTGTGTTTACCTCAAGTGGTGCCATATTCCTCTGTTTTCATATGGAAATACACAGAAGCATAAACATAGATGGAAGTATGCCTTATGGACTGAGGAGGAAAAGATTAACAACAAAAATTGCAGACCAAGCATCTAAGGACATTATTTTTTTCTGCAGTATTGCTGTGCAAAGCAGTCTTGAAATCACAGCATAATCAGCGAAATAACATTTAGCGCAAATTGTCCTGTGACTTCACTAAGCAACATATTTGCTAAAAATTATGGTTAAATAATGCAAAAAATTCCCATCTTGTAAATAATATATTGATCTGCTGATGGACAACAATAATCTAATACATCATTAGATAATGTGTCAGCCAACACAAAATTGGTAGACTAATGAATACGATAGTTCATATATAATTTACTCAAAGAAATATGCTTTATTTCCCAGATTTAAATAAATGATTCATCTAGATGTATTTGTTAGCTAATACAAATATCTTCTTAAGGTCCAAATGAACAAGATCTTCCCACTGCACTTGAACACAGGCTCTTTAGAGAGTTTAAAGCATATCTGACAATGCCTTTTTACAGGAAAAATGACCACAGATTACAAATGTACCTACAGACACATATATTCCCATAAATTCAAGTGTAAACCATCAGCTTGGTATTTTTCCCATCAAAAAGTCTCAAAAGAGTCAGCTCCACAAAAAACTCCACTCTCCAACAGTTTACAGTTGAGTAAACTGTTGGAAACCTTTATTTGATCTCATTAGTATATTGTACATGATTTCTCTATAAAATATAATCTCCACTTTTTGACAAATGCATCCAATCCAGATGGAGACCAGAGCAGGACATAGGGTTGTGTAAAACTAGACAGCTCAATTGAGCAAGGTGGACATTAGAATTGAGTCTGGCAAGGAATATCAAGGACAGCAAAAAGGTCTTCTAAAAGTACATCAGCAGCAAAAGGAAGATTACGGACAATGTGGGGCTGCTGCTGAATCAGATGGGTGTCCTGGTAACGAAAGACACAGAGAAGGCAGAATTACTGAATGTCCTCTTTTTCTCAGTCTTAATGCTGAGGTTGGCCTTCAGGAATTCCAGACCTTGGAGGTAAGAGAGGAAGGCTGGAGAAAGCAAGACTTCTCCTCGGTTGTAGAGAGCTGGGCTAGAGACCAGCTAAGCAGAATTAACACCGACAAATCCGTGAGCCCTGATGGGACACACCTGTGGGTACTAAGGGAGCTGACAGACTTTGTTGCTCTGCTGCTCTCCATCATCTTTGAAAAATCACAGAGAACAGGGGAGGTGTCTGATGACTTGAGAAAAGCCAGTGCTACTCCCATCTTCAAAAAGGGCAAGAAGGAGGACTCAGGAAACTGCCAGCCTGTCAGCCTCACCTCCGGTCCTGGAACAGATCATTCTGGAGGTCTCACCAAGCATGTAGAAGAAAAGAAGGTCATTAGATGTAGTCAGCATGGATTTACCAAGAGGAAATCAGGCTTGACCAATCTGATGATTGATCATGCCATCTATGATGGTGGGAATGAGGGGAGAGCAGTGGATGTTGCCTACCTCAATTTCAACAAGGCTTTTGACCCTGTCTCCCCAACATCCTTGAAGGTAAGCTCAGGAAGTATGGGTTAGATGAATGGACAGTGAGGTGGATAAAGAACTGGCTGAATGGCAGAGCTCAGAGGGCTGTGATCAGTGGAGCAGAATCCAGTTGGAAGTCTGTAGTCAGTGCATTCCCCAGGGATCAATACGTGGTCCAGTCTTACTCAACTTGTTTATTACTTGTTATTTACCTGGATGAAGGGATAGACTCTACCCTCAGCAAGTTTGCTGATGATACAAAACTGGGGGCATGGCTGATACACCTGAAGGCTCTGCTGCCATTCAGTGGGACCTTGATAGGCTGGAGAGTTGTGCAGAGCGAAACCTGATGAGGTTCTACAAGGGCAAGTGCAGGGTCCTGCACCTGGGGGGGAATAACCTCAAGCATAAGCACAGGCTGGAAGCCAACCCACTGTATAGCAGCTCTATGGAAAAGGACCCAGGAGTCTTTGTGGATCACAAATTGACCCTGAACCAGCAGTGCCTCTGTGGCCAGAAGGGCCAATGGTATCTCAAGGTGAATCAGGAAGAGTGTGGCCCAGCAGGTCAAGTGAGTTGATCCTCCCCCTCTGCTCTGCCTTAGTGGTGTTGCATCTGAAGTGCTGTGTACAATTCTGGTCTCCACAGTTTAAAAAAGACAAGTACCTACTGGAGAGGGTCCAGCAGAGGCCACAAAGACAATGAGGGATTTAGAGCCTTTCTCTTATGAGGAGTGACTGCAGGAGCTGGGACTGTTTAGTCTGGAGAAGACTGAGAGGGTATCTCATTAATGCATGTAAATCTCTCAAAGGCTGGTGCCAAGAGGGTGGTGCCGCACTCTTTTCAGTAGTGTTCCACAACAGGACAAGGAGCAATGGCCATAAAAAAATCCCACAAGAAATTCCACGTCAACATGAGGAAGAACTTCTTTACACTGAGGGCAGCAGAGCAGTGGAACAGATACCCAGGGAGGTCATGGAGTGTCCCTCTCTGGATACCTCCAAAACCCACCTGGACATGCTTCTGTGACACCTGCTCTAGGTGATCCTGCCATGGCAGGGGGGTTAGACTGCATCATTTCCAGGGGCCCCTTCTAATCCTAAAAATTCTGATTCTGTGACACTGCAGTGACAGCTGGAAGATCTGACAGGACTTGGGGGAGTGTCAGGTCTTCTTAAGCCAAGACCTCCTAAATTGTCTGGAAGGAGTGTCTGACTTGGTTAAATACAGGTTTGCAGGTATAAGTGGTAGGTCCAGAGCCTGTTCACTTTTATTACTTTCTCCTGCAGCTGCTCTTTAGCTTCTTGACAGCTTGCGCAGGAGATCTGAGACATTTAAATGCAGGGAGTCTTTCTGTACGCTGGAGTCATGGGCTTCTTCAGGGCCCATCCTGAGCTCAGCACAGAGGTGCACAGCACCTTCTGCCTCCTTTGCCTAAAGATGAGCCCACTGTGAAGCACACAGATCTCATCAACCCTCCCTTACCAACACTACAAACCTTGAAAAGACCAGAGATCTTTTGTGGAGCATTACTTTATATGCAAAGAAGTTTCAGCACATAACAGAGAAGTTATTATACACACTTCCTACAAAACAGAAAAAACCCCAACCAACCAAAACAAAACAAAACAAAAAACGAAACAAAAAAACAAACAAACAAACAAAAATCCACACCCAAAAGTTCCTAAAAGTGCAATATTTTACTTGCAAATAGTACTGGTAGAATACTAATCACAATATATTGTGCTACCTTTTTAAAACCAGTTGAGCTCAAATAGGCTCAGACCTGTTCCTGCTGAAAGTGGTATCAAGCTAGAAAGGTGAATTCGTTCCTGTCATTGCTTATATGCATCATACAAAATCCCATCCACACTACAGTTTTACACAAAATGTTATGATAAGGAGAATTAGGGATTCATAGTCAAAATTCTGGAAATCAACATTGTCTTTAAAATAACACATTTAAAATTAAATCTGCTCTGCACAGTCTAATTTCTTATTTCCTTCATACCTGAGTGGATGCTAATGGGAATAGTAAGAGTCACTTGACCATAGGTGTATTCCTTTGGAAAAACCTACTTGTGTTTCACACCATAAAGGATTAAATTTTAAAATCTTAAATTAAATTAAATCACTTACTCTCCTTCACTGAATGTCTAAACCATTTTCAAGAACATTGTAAGAATTCAATCTGATGCTATTATCTACCACAGAAAATTTCTGCGTGACTTGATAATGTGTGGTAAGGTTATTAGTAAGTGAAAGAAACTATAAATAAGTTCACAGAGTAGCAGATTTTTTAAAAAGCACTTTAAAAGTGAAATTTCACACTTTTTGCTACACTTTGTCTAAGACAAAATACATGCTACAATCCCAAAGCAGTGGTCATTGCAAATTGATGCACATTTTAACTAGAACAAGGCACTGGATACCCATTAACTCCTTTTATTTTAATTTAGCAGTGAAAGCTTTCATTATAGCCATTAGACAAGAGAGAAACT
This sequence comes from Acanthiza pusilla, assembly GCA_036630365.1. Taxonomy (NCBI): domain Eukaryota; kingdom Metazoa; phylum Chordata; class Aves; order Passeriformes; family Acanthizidae; genus Acanthiza; species Acanthiza pusilla. The sequence goes on from JAXCHO010000034.1 coordinate 49,507,040, forward strand.
TTTGGCATTAAAGTAAGAGAGAAAGCATATATAGAAATAAAATAAAAATTTAATTTACAGCACAGGGACTGGAAAATTTATATTAACACAACTATAAGACTTAGTTCTAAATAATTGAATCTGATTAATACAAATGGAAAATATATCAAAAAAACATTGAAAAATCTGGAGGGAATTCATTTTACAGCTCTGCATATGGAGACTAACCCATGTTTAAATATATATTTTTCCAGTTATGGCTTGAGGAAATAAACCAAAGTTGCTTTCACAGCTCTTTGTATATATTTGTAGCAATTAAAATTTCCCACAATTTCTTGTAATAATTGGTCGACGAAAAGGGCAGAGAAATGTAAATGTTTGCAGGCACAATGACCTTTGCTATTTTCCTCAGTTTGAGAACTTTTTTTCTTGTATTTTCTCAAACCTTACCTTTAAAAAAACAGTATTTTGGAGCAAACCTGGCCCTCCCCTTCCATTCACTATTTTTAGTGTCCATTTAGAAGAATAATGAGTTTGTTACACTAGTTAATTTTGGGGGCAGGGGGCAGGGAAGGAAAAACAATTAAGCATCCAATCCACATCAGAATGGGAAGAAAATCCCTGTGGAGCCTAGGCCAGAGCAAGTTGGGATTTGTTGTTTTAGTGTGATGCTTCTCCTGGATGTTCTCTACAGTTTTAACAGGAACAAGGTTTGGATATCAGGGCATGGTAACAGTGTTGAGTGGTACGTCTGATTTTTCTGCTAGCATGGTTTCTGCCTGGCCCTGGGAGACAGGAGACATGCCAAGAGACAGAAGTGGCTGTGTCTCTGAACCCCTATTACCTATCCAGCCCAAACACCATCCCATGGGAAATGGGGTACCAGGGCTCCTCAGGGGCTTCACACCACCCCTGCAAGGCTGTCCAAAGCTGGGGGACGCCAGTGTTTGCCCAGACTCTAGCACGCACCCAAACACCAACATGTACCCAAATGCCAGATGACAGAGTCAAACCGTGTCCATCTTTCTCAGAAATGTGAGTTTCAACAATCTGAAAGTCAGCCTCAATACAGCTCTTAATTCTTCTTTCTGTGTCCACATGGTGCTGTGTAGCGTACGGGGCTCCCAACCTGTGGTCCAGGCACCTCAGACACACAGGCAATTTATTCCACTCGTAAAAATAGCACCCATAAAGAAAACATACTGAGCTCTGCTCATCTTGCCAATTTAAGCTCTGCTTATCAAGCAGGACACACCTTTCGTGTGCTTCTGATATTGCAGAATCTGCTAAGAAGTTCATCCTTCCATCACATCCCTCCTTGAATTTCAGCTTATAATGTAAGTATGTATACAGCACATATTCTAACTTGCAGAGATGCCATTTTTAAAAGAGTATCAAATCCAATTCCTGTATCAAAAAATCCATTTGCAATCAAGCAGGTTGACCTGTCCTTCAGAGGGATCTGAAGGCCCTTTTCCAAGCAATCCGAGATTTGTGGTGATCCTGCTGTGAAGTTCTTCATTTTGCTGTAGTCAACAAAGTCCCCAGGACGCTGTGAAGCAGAGGCCCACCCGCACAGAACAGCTTGCAAGACTGGGGCTGGGCACATACAATAGCAGTGTTTTTGGCAAGCTTGAAAGACCTTCTTGTTGGCAGATTGAGGAAGCCCACGCTTCTCTTACTGCACTGCCGTTGATCAGTATCAGAGAAGAGCATTAATCAAACATGCAATACCATTATTTTTCCAAACTGAGGTCTCAGGTCTATGATCAGTGCTTCTCTTAACACAACATTACATAAATATTATGCAACCACACTTCAAAACTGCTGCGTTGAGAAATTTGAATGATAATGAGTACTTTTTGGAAATACTGCCCCAGCCTTGCCCCTGTCTAGGCAGGAAAGGTTGATCATGGGCACGGTGATACATGCTGCATCAGTTATTTTGTCTTTTTATCCCCTTTTGGCTCATAGCTCACCTACAGCTTTGTGAAAAATGACAGAGTGTAAACATCTTGCCATTAATGGGCCATCTGACAGACGCCCAGCACAGCAGGCCGGGGCGAAGCATCTGAGTCTTGCAAACCCTCCTCACTGCTAGATTTACTGATGGATGACAGAGCTCCATGGCGCTGACAAAGATGCTGCTGACCTCACTTCCAAGAGTGCTAGATGGTTTACAGCTTACAGCAGTGCATCCAGAACACAAGAGACAAGAACTAAGCGTGTTTTTAGTAGGACATGGGTTGGTTTTTAGGTATGGAAAATGGTTCAAAAGCAGAGAAATGTTGGTTTGGAAATGTTTGTGATCCACAGAAACAGCAGATCTTATTTTTTAAATGTGAATCCACAGAACAGTAGAAAATCCCCATCTTTTTCCCCACATACTACCCGTCTTCTGCTAGAAACTGTATACTTAACCCGTTACAATACTTAACCTGATCAGCTCATAACAAATAATTGGAAGGAGGATGCTTCTATACAGGGAACTTTGCCAGGGTAGCAAAACACTTCTTTACAACATTCCTTGCTATCTTCTGTTTTATTGTTAAACATTTTTGTTTTCCTCCACACAGAACAAGCACTCAACTTTTTTCAGGTTTTAAAAAGGGAACAAAAATTAAGATAGCATGTGCTTTCCTTTTCAGTCTGCATTGTTTCTGGAGGCAAATAAATACAGTCTTCTTGCCTGCGAGGAAAAATATCAGAAAAGTAGGACACACGAAATAAAAGCATCTCTGAGTCATACCTACATACACAGCACGCCCAGAAGTTCCTTATGACAACTTAGAGAAGTTGTTCATGTACAGCCCATGGTACATTTGCATCAGCATTTTAGTTCAAGCTAAGAATTGCTCAAAGATCACTGCTCTCCACACAGTGACGCAGCAACAGAGCACATGAACCAGATTCCTTTGCGGTGAAGTGTCCCCGGAGACAGCTTCCAGAAGCACATCTAATGCACCCCAGCCACAAATGAGCTTTCAGTCCACAGGACCAGACTAGAACCGGCCAAAAGGAAAACCCTTGAAACGCCATCATGTGGGCTTCATGTGGACAATGGGCTCTCAGCACCATCTCTCGCCACAATTCCATTTCCAGCACTCCTTGCTGAATTAAACACAACCAATGGGTGCTGACAAGGTCAGGAGAAAGATTTGGGATACGTGAAGTTGAGGTCAGATCAGGTAAAACCTGCTTCCATTCTGCCCAGCCATGAGATATGGTGATGGCCAATTAGGATTTATGGTTGTTCCAGCCAAGGAACTGAGGCAAGGATAAATCCTAAATCTGAAGATTGAAGGGCAGAGTTTGGAACAAGATTAAAGAAGTGGTGACCTTGATATTAGCTCACACAACCGTAATGTTTAAAGGGGAGCCAATGAGACTCCAAAAGCTATATGTACAAATGAAGTATTTTTGTAGTAAGAGAGATCCTGAGTCAGTACTGCAGCTGGCTCTCTGACCTGAAATGCAGACAGAGAAGTTCTTCAGCTTGGGAAGAAGCCGGAAGAGCTGTAGGAGACAGATCTGTAGATATTGAGACACTGAGAACACAGAAATGTGGACTTACTGCCTCATGCAGATATTGATGCAATGCCAAAGAGAGAATGACTTTCTGGCCCCACAAAAACGAGCTTCAGTAAAGAGCAGTGTCTCCCCTCTACTCAAGTGCAGGGAAGACAAATTCCCACAGACATGCTGGATGCTCCGTGGTGCTCACATGGTGAGGGTCCGGTTGGGGCCTGGCTGCAAGGTGTCACCAAGCACAGCTCCAGCCGACTCTGCTGCTGAGGAGCAGGTGCAGAGTCCTTCTGGACCCGAGCTCTTAGGCAAGTGGGCTTTCCTTATTAAAACTCGTATACCTCAGAGATACATTTGGCCTATCTATCATTGATGATTGTCTTTACAGTGACATCATTGCTGCCGCAAATAAATGGTGGGTTTCTACCCAACATAGGAGAGATTTAGTCCTAGAAAAGCTTGGAAACATGCTTCTCCCAAACTGGAGACAAGATATTTCTGTTTTAGTGCTCCTCCTCTTTTTTATTTATGAGTGTATTTAAATAGCAAGTATTTCTCTGAATGATAGCAGAACACAGAGAAGAAGCACCTATAGATTCAGCTTTGCCAGAAAATAATGATTCACACTTTAAAATGAAAGGGGTGAAACCAAAATAAATGAAGGCTAGTTCAAATAAATTCTGGATCCTCCATGTCCAGATGTGGTGGGTTGGGCTAGCCAGCAGCCAAATGTCTGCTCAGCCACTCACTCACTCTACCCTCTCAACAGAGTATCAGGGGAAAAAATGAGCTTAAAAAGCTCACAGATCAAGAAAAAGATGAGGAGATAATTTGACTGTTACCATCATGGGCAAAACAATCTCCACTTAGGGATAATCTATTTTATTCTTTGCTACTTAAACACACAGTGATAAAAAACAGCCCCAAGGTGCCACCATTGTGGTTGAGGGGCTCAGTTGTGCCCTGCAATAAATTGGTTGGAGCCATCTGAAACGGTTTGTGCATGGCACGGGGCAGGAACAGCCTTTCACCCCAAAGGCCACCCCCCAGCCCCCACTGCCAACTCCCCCACGCGACACACCATGTAAAATACTGCAGAACAGGAAGACCCCCTTCCAGCTGGCTGTAAACAGCCCAGAGGTGACCAGGAAGAAGTTGCAAAAAGGGAACAGTTAGTGCCACAGCTTTCATGCCAGAATATGCAATTGCATGTATCATTTCTTAATAACCAGGAACTGTACAAAAATTATCATAGACATCTCTTTTATCCATATTCAAGAGAAGATCCTTTAAATGTGATTTTTCCAGATAAAGCTCTATTTTCTGCAAAGATGTAGTGTTGGTTTTTCAGATTTCATTTTTGCATATTAAATCTAAGTATCTTTTTATTTTCAACCTGGATGCCAGAGCATTTCCATATTTCATAACACAAGATTTAGAAGTTTCATCAAAGCAAATGCACCAGCTCAGTGGTTGTGAGACTTTTGCCGTACACAAAGTGTTAGGATCAAAATACTTCTGAAAAAGTCAGGAGAATCCACAAGATATTTCCATTCAGTTCAGGCAGGAAAGAACCTACTTTATGAATAAATATTCTTCAAATAACTCACTCACAGCAGGAGAAGCAAATCTAGAAAAAAAATAAAGGAAATCAGACACTTAAAAAAGAAACTTATTCTGCCTCAGAGAAAGAAAAGACCACTGAGGTCTGACTCAAGCAGAATCAAACTTCACATTAAACAAATTGTACCATTGATTTAGCCCAGTCTTGACTTTTCCTGGTAAAAGATCATGACAATAAACTGATCTTGTACATCTGTTAGAGTAAGCCTTTCATGTAATGCATCAGAAGGTGTTTTTCAGTACATCACATTCTGACAACATTAATCAGCAAAGCCCCTATCAAGCCAGAAAATTTACGGAACAGATTTGCAGGATTATTATTAGACCAGAGGCCCTGACACAGCGAGAGCCTACCTACGGGAACTAAGTGCATGACAAGCTAAATAAGGTGTTTTACTGGGAGACTGTGATTTTTGTGCAGTACAAATGAAACAAATAAAGGATTTCTGAAGCATGGAAGACTGAATCTTTGCTAAAATTAGGGTACATCAAGACAGAACTGGAGGCCTTCAAAATACTATTTCACCATCATGGATTGTCAAGGAATTGCTCTGTCAGTTAAAGATATTTTTGCTATATTAAAATCTAATACCATTACAAATTATGTGCCAAGTAGAAACAAAAAATTAAGACAGGGAAATTATATAAACTTTGAGATGGTCTGAGTATATACCTCTTCACTGCTAAAGGACTTTTTAATGCTAAACCTCTTCTCTGGCTTGCAAGTGTGACTTGATGTCAGGGAACTGATATGCCCTTATATTTACCACTTTTTGGCAAATTAGTGTAAAAATTTGGACTACCCCGTCTACCATAGGAGACTATAGTCTTGTTTAGAGCAAGGCATCATTTCTTGCCAGGTCAAAGATTTCAATTTATCCAAAATGAAGCCAGTTCCTGCATATTGATTGCTCTTCCTAGCTGTAAATTATCACTGATTATTTTGAGGGCAGAAGTGTTGATAGCTTCCTGCTATTACTGACCTAACTGGAATTAAGTCTATAGTATAATTTTCTATTTATAGCAACTAAAAATGGCTGGAGTGCTCTAGTGTTTCAAATCTTACAAAATAATAAATCCCAATGTCAAATACTACTTTTGTCAGTGGTGTTTTATTGAAGCCAATAGATTTGTTCAAAAGTAACTTCTGGAGAACTGATATTCCCTCAAAATATACATCTAATTTGTCAGTAATCTTAATTCAAAATGCTTAAGAATTCAATGGTTCCTCCATATGTGAGTCTTAAGCATCTTCACATGACATGGACTGGTGAGAGCGAGGAGGAAGAGGAGGATTTTGAAAATATTCGGTGATGGTAGCTTGGGATCCATACTGTAGTACAAACCCTCAGCCCCTGCTTGTCCAGAACAGCTCAGTCCATGCAGTAACACCGAATCCATAGTGCCTGGTCAAATTCTCTCCTTTTATTTCCTTTTCTCAACCACAAGATACAGGTCCCCTGTTGAGCTGCTCCTCAGAGAAACCAAACACTGACCTGGCACAAATCCTAACCAGTAGGGATTTCTCCAATAAATAACTGGAGCATCTCAATGGGATAAAGAGAGGGAGAACTGCACAGTTATAACTCATGTTCAATTGACTGAATGAGTACAAGCTTTAAGTTCCTAGAGCTGTCAATCTGATCTTTTCCACAGATAATTTTTTCTATGTTAAAAATTCACATGTCCTTGCTAGAGCAAATTGTAGCATCTCTTCTCAGGTAAAATGGGATCAAATGCATCAGTAAAGTCAACCAGAAATAGACTTTGCTACCCTTTTCATTTGCTTACAAATTGTGAAAAACAGAAATAGAGGCAAGAACAAATAGCTGAAAATTCCAACTCCCTCTGTTGAGATCTTCTGTCAACAACACCATGAAGGCTTTAGTCATATCACATCTGTAGCCTTTAGGAATGTGCTGAGCTTAAGCTGTAATCATAGGCTGGGTTAACTGGTTTGGATAAGTAGTGCTCAGTACAGTCAGTACAGCAGTGTTGCTGGAGGTTTTTGCCTCCTGGAAGTCTGGACGATTGCTTGTTTGTCAGTGAAAGAGGTCTGGGCTATAAAATAGGAGCAGTTGATTAGAAAAAGATTATTGATAATAAGTACTCAGAGCAAAGCTCATGGCCTAAAGCAGGAAAAACAGTACGTTGCACCAGAAAACATTCATCTGACCAGAATAAGCATCCAGCAAGACAAGCTACTATCCATATCCATTTATTCCTGATACTGTTTTAAACTAGAACAACTCTTCAAATATAAAGACCAGAAATGTGCAGTAGAAATTTCTCTTTTAGGGAAGCATTTTTTCCCTCTGTTAGAATTCTTACCTTCAAGAGGATGAATAACTTGTGCCTCTGCCTGTTCCAGCCCTCCAAGCTATAGGTAACATATCATTTTTTCCCAGAAAACACTTGCTTCTTAGACATGAGCAATTCAACCCAAATTTGTAAAAGATAAATGCTAATCATAAGACACTGCCAAGGAAAAGCAATGAAAAATGTCCAATCTTGCCACAAAATTTGGTGTCAAAGTCATTGTGCACCCTCCTGAAATTCCCACCTCTAATGAGACAGTTAGAAGAACACAATATGGCACAGGAAAAAATGCTTTAACCAGTGCAGAATTAATTTTAATCAACAGAAAGCCATTTTCCCATTCTTACAGTCAGAGTGTACATATAAAATCACACCACCGACAGCTTTCATTTTTACTCTTTCTGTGGCTGAGTTTGAGCATTTTTGCCTTCTATCTAAAGTGAGAATTGCAGCTGAGATTTTCCCCAAGACATTTAAAGGAATTAAGGTCTGTATTCCTGTTAGACAACAGCATGATGTGCATGTCTACATTCTCCAGGTAACTCCAAAAGTCCCATTAGCTTCTGTTAACTATCCCACAATAATCCTGGAGCCTCAGAAGAGGACATCTCTTGATGGTCACCCCTCATTTAGCACAGAGGCTGAACATATGTCTCCACTATCTGTGCTTGTCCCAGCTGCTCCTTTTTTAGGACTGCTCTTCTGCAGCAAAGGGGGGAAATGCCTGTAGTGAGACCAGATTTCTGAATACGGGTAGCATCTACGTTATGCAGACATATTCCCTTGGAGACCTTCACAGGAATTGTTGTCACAGACAAGGCAAGAAACTTGTCACTTGCTCCAAGACTGCTTCACTGTGCACCTGGCACTTCAAAACAAGTTCAGTGCTCAGGTTCAGCAGACTGGATCCCACACACTGTTTCTTTGGTTTGGTTGCTTTCTTTTCCTCTTATTTTGGGCAGTGTTGCAGAGAACCCTCTTTGGAGACCAACTTTTTGAAGTTAGGCAAGATTTCAATCATGGGACTCCTAGGGCTCAATGAAATAAAACAAACAGATGTTTCAAGCTTTGACAGGAGAGTAACAGCATAAATAAGAGTGATAATACTGACAAAATCTAGCTTAATCGAAATATTACTAGTCAACTTTTTATACTACGTATTAGCAGATCATTTTTCTCAAAGTCTTCTTGAGAAATCTATTTCTCAAATTTATCTGGTTTTTGTTCTTTTTTTTTTTTTAGATCCCAAAATGATGCAGGGTGAACAATTATCTTTAGAGCATGTTTTTGTTTATGCTTTTATTCAAAACCCACCCTTTGCAAAGCACGGTGTTCATGCCAGTTTAGATCACAAGGTTTAAGGATGAGATCATTCTTTTTGCTTTTCCACTGTTCAGTGCTCACCAAAGTTAAGTTGATTATTTGTAGGTGTTTCCTAAGAGCCAGTATTTAGGTAAAGAAAACTCAGGGCTTGATGACAGCAGCTAACCGAAACTTCATTTTGGCATTTATTCTAATTATATTGTTGACCTTAGAGGCCATACATTTTGGTGTTTAAACACCTCTAACACCTCCAAGGCTTCTGTGAAGGAAGCCCTCAGAGCACACCAGTGACCAACCGCTCTGTCCTTGCCAGTCCAACCAGGTAAAACACATAATACTAGTGAAAATTATTTGGCACAGGTTCATTATTATAAAAAGACCATCAAATCTGGAAAAGAAAATAACATATACTTGGGAAAACCACTCATTTGCATATGTATTCAAATGTTCAGTGGAGCTTGCAAAGTCTCCATTTTGAGTGATGGACCCTTGGAATAGCACTAATGAAAACACTTCTGTTCTATATTTCCTGTGTGTACTTTAATTTCATTTATGAAAATGAAGGCTTGATTGCGTATTTTCCTCTGCCATTTGGTAGCCTGCCATCAAAACTCTAAGTGACATGACACACAATAGATTTATGCACCATGAAGCAGACACAGTAGGGGTCTGGAGTATTTGTGTTTTATTTCCAGTTAAACAATACACAGGGGGCTGTCACACTAACAAGGTATATAGTGATTGACTTGCCCAGCCACTCTGAGACCTTTCGTCTGACACAACTGAAATCTCAATAAACAGGAAATTTATATTTGAACAGCTGTTTATTTGGAAATGCTGTGCTCTATCCGCTTCCTTTTCTGAACAGTACATATGGTTCATTCCTATTTAATTGAAAAAAAAGAAAGAAAATCACTTTTTCAAGATGAGTCATAGTTGTACAAATTAAAGCTTTTAAAGTGAGGTTTCACTTTGTTCTTTTCACACTTCTCTTTATCATGTCATTCGCCCTTTCGATATACACAGTTTGCAGATAATCCTTAGCAATATAACTCTGAACTCTGTAATGCTGTAACTCTCTTTTATTGGAGGCATCATAATATGAAAACATTAATATGTTTTCATCTTGTTGTAGATATATGCCATCTTGTTGTAGAAAATCCACAGACTAATTTAACAATCACATTACTTAGGAGCACATTAAACATCAGGCTCATAGCCCTGTAATGGTGTCTATCGTCCTCTATCTCAGGCAAGAACCATAAGAAGGGAAATTTTTTGCAATGATCATCCCTGAAGCTTGGTTGTATGAGTTTCAGGTGCAGCGATGTTGCCTACAGCTCTCTCTAAACTACTCTAGAACAGACTGAGGGACATACAAGCTTGGGCTCTCCCACTCTTACATACAGCATAAACAACCGCCTGTAAAAATTAGCAATGAACAACTATACATCTAAATTAAGGCAGAAATTTCATCTTTTAGCCATGAGAAAGGTTTGATCCAGCTAATTAATTTTTATACTCAAAATCTGAGGCATCAAGTCCTGTTTGGAAAGTATTAGTTTTCGTGCAGTACACTTTTAATTCCTTAGGGAGTAGGGATGTACTTCTTGCTACTGGATCACACAACAGTTTGGCTGAGTTTAGAAGGCACCAAATGTGCCATTTGTTCTATTGAGGGCTTTGGTCCATCTTAAAGCTGATGTCCTGGGCTAGAAATGATGAAGGATATCCATTGTGAGAGCTACCATGATCTTTTTGGAACAGGCAGCTAACACAACTTCAGCACATGGAACAGGAGCCAGTGTCCACACCACAAAAGATTTAACTCAATGTGTACATGCACTCTTTCATGCAGTTTTGGGAAATATAGTGGGTTTTAAAACTTTCAAGTTCTGTCATTTTACTGTACCCACACATTTTAGCCACACAACGGGACTTTGTGAAAAAAGACCACTCAACTACTGTGCATTTTGCAAGTGAGGAGGCACAGGGCAAAATCCTCAGCCATGACAAATCAATACTCTTTGATTTATATCAGCTGAAGCTCTGGCAGCACAAGTCTATGAGTAAAGCTGCCACACTAGACAAAGTGGAGAGACATTTGCCACTCTTACACCGTAAAATGAAGCCCAGCAGTCATCTTCTCATCTCCTAAAATTCTTTGAATCTATGCAGTGTGCTGCACAAATAGTTCAGGTTTGTTTGCTCCTGAGCAGTGATCTCTTTCTTGTATCTTTGAATTTACATTAGAATACATGGGTAATAAATAATTTCTGTCACGCAAGATGCGCAACATTCATTGAAATTCACTGGCAGCAATTGAAAAAAATATACCTGCAACAGGGAACTGGACTAAGCCTTGTGGGTGAGCTCTCCCTGGTGCAGACATGTAGTTTTGTATCACTCAACACTCAGCTGGAAAAAACTAACCACTCTCTGGTTCTATACCAAGAAAAACTTCTGGAGGGAGGGAGATATGAAGACAATTGGAAAAGGTAAAACTGGGTACGCAAACTTTCCTCTTTAGAACCTGCAGAGTTTTAGCCCATTGATCTTTGTCCTAGTACTGGATGTTTCTATTAAAGGAGGGACACTCAGCACAGAATATAAAATTCCACTAACAGCAGGAAATTTTACATTGGACAGCACTGACCACTCCTATAATCTGGTTTTTGCTTACTTAACTATTTTTCTAACCATAATGTTGCTTACATTTTACTTTGATAACAAAATGTAAGTGGGAGTCTAAAGGCAGTGCTTAATATCTTGTCTATGTCAGCCACATAACACATCCTGTTCTTCTTCAGACAGGCTGCAGATAAACAAAGTGCTTTTCTTTAAACACAATTTGCCACATATGAGCAATATCCAGACAATCTATGACTCTTGTGAATTAGCAGCAGAAATCCCCTCATATTTTGCTGGGAGGACAACCTTATCATCTCTAACTTTTTTTGCTGTTGTTTTGTTTTAACATTTCCCTATCTTTCAAGGTGGCCAGTGGAGGGAGTTCACGGCACATTCCCCCTTTCCGTGATCAAGCTGCCCTTTCAATGCTCCCAGTCCATAACAGAGGTTGTAATATTCAGCAACGTGCTGCACAGGCAGCTTTGCTGCCTGCGGCACAAAATTAGGTTTGTTTTGTCTTGCAGTCAAGCATATATTTGTGATCCACAATTCACCTCAAAGGCCATAGCCAAACTAGCAGCAGCAGACTCAGGAGCTGTGGTGATTAAATCAGTCACAAAGACAAAAGAAACCAGAAACAAGCTTATTGCTTGCCAAAGGAGCAACAAGAAATAAGTAGCTGTAGATTGGGATGTCCCAAGGTCTCTTCGTCTGTATCAGTACTGATAAATAAAACTGTGACCAAGTGCTTGCCCCCTTTGCCAACACTTCATTTCCCTCAAGTGAGGCAGACTCAGAGAGGTCCATCCTCCTCCTGTGCTCTTGCCCATCCCTCCCTCAGCACCTGGGACTGCCCTGCTCCCAGCTCTGCAGCCCTCCCGAAGCTGTCCCTGCCATCTCCACACCTGAGGCATGGTCCTGCAGCCCCTGTGGAGCTGAGATGCAATGGGGAGCCCTGCCCTGGAGAGAAGGAGAGCTGCAGGATGGCTCAGAACATACCTCCCACATCTCTGCATCTCTGGAGCCATCACGAGGAGAACAGCTTAAAAAGGCAGAGTCCCAAGGTATGGGCTGGGCTGCAGAGCAATGGTGTTCCGTGTTTGCAGGCTCTGCATCCCTATTCTCAGGAACAGCTGTGCTGTGTTTTATAGGTGTGCTGAAAGCTTTAGCCCACTGAGAGAGACCCTTAAGGCTTCTCCTTTTCTTCTCCTGTTATTGACACAAAAAGCAGAAGAGAGCCATTTTCTTTCATTTATCGCATGAATAGCAGGGGATGAAAAATAGCCTGGAAGCCTGTAGTCAAGTTTGTCAGATGAATGAAGCATTTGGTCTCATCAAAACTCAGGAATACTCATTGTCACCTGCCTGTAAGCCCCTGGCTTAAAACTAGGAAAAATACCTTCCAGATTTCTTCCCAGAGGTGTGGAGAAGGAAGGATCTATTCTTCTGTTTCTGTACTTGCATTGCCAAAGCTAACATCAAGGAAAATCATTTTGTGTGTTTGCAATTTTCTTGGACAGATATATGAAGCCTGACTTGCCTTTGAGTTCTGAACAAATTGTTCCCTATGTCACTTTCCTTTATGAATATCTTGGGATGTTTGTTTGGTTTCTCCTTGCCTTGGAAATTTAAAAAATAATGTAAAGGAAAACATACTTGTTCAAGCCATCTTTTAATCAACACCATGCAAAAATTGCTTCCCTAGGTAATTTAAATAGCAGCACTGCAATTCTTATATACCTTTAGATACTGAATTTAATAAAATTAAATCTAGTTAGTGTGGAAAAATACTTCCAAAATAGTCTTTAATGACTGGGGAGTCACCAGAAAATCTTCAGGAATACACAAATGCAACAAAGCACATTATTTCAAGAAACACAGTCTCAGTACAGCCACCCAAACTCAGAGCTTGTTCATACACTAACAAATGCTACACAGTCTTGTCATCTTCAGGGAAAATCAGCCTTCAGGCCCTGCTCTGAGTAACACCCCTGTTTCAGTAGGGTGCAGCCACAAAAACTCAGATCCCACCGAAGCCAACAGCACTCAAATCATATTGGCCTGTAGGCATGTGACTCAGTGCTTTCCTGAACAGGTGTGAGTTTCATTTGTTTTTAAAAGCATTGCCTGGCATCAGGTTTAAATGAACTCTGTCAGCTCAGTCAGCAGCCGCTGTGAACCAAACTGCAGCATCCATTTTGAAGAATTCCCTGCTCCTGCATACTCCTCATAATGGTTAAAGAAATAAAGAAGTGGTGTTTCACTCTGGCTAATATAAAGCCTTCACCTTCATGTTATACTCTGGGAAAACATAAAACATATCTTCAATCCAAGGCCTCCATTGATTCCCCTTTAAAAATTCTTAGTTCTACAATTATAAATTTTCCTTGTTACTTTCATTGTTACTTGTTACTTGTGCCCTGTTGAATTCTGAATGTGTGAATCAATACATTTTATCTTTTAAGTACAGCAGACATGTAATGGAGCAAAGCTCATGCCACTAAAACTTGTCTCTGCATGTCAAGGTAACTGCTGGACTCATGCATTACTGGTACAGTGGCTAAAACATTTCTAGCTATCAAACTGATTCAGACATTTTTGAACTGTCCCTATTCAGCAATTATTGTGCCACTTTACAAATGGGAAGTGAAGGCCAAGGATCCCATTCAATGTGTTGGATGTCTCAATGATTTACCTCAGCTTCCACAGAAAAACAGTACAGAGTAGGGACTTAGAGTCCTATTTCTCGCAGGAGTCTAACCCCTTCACATCAACTGCTCAGGGAAGGGAGAAGTATATTTATATTTAGTCCACACTAATCTAAATTTACCTCATAGCCTCCTAACACTGGGAGCCTGAATATAATTTAAGAGTCTGTCACCAAGTTTATCTGAAACCTCATTCACTTTTTCATAGATAAAGCTCTCCTAGCGGATGTGGCTTTGACATAAAGCAGGCAAGAATTTCAGATATGCTTTCCCAAGTTTTAGTAAAAGAGGCTTGAAACTTTGCTACCAGAAGGAAGACAAGCTTGCAATCGCTTGAGTTGCAAGTAAGGAGCATTATCCCTGGTGTCATTGTTCTCATCCTATTAATGGGGTGACAAAGGTGCACAATGAAGGTGAGGCCAGACACAGACCAGACCCATCCCTTTCTCTAGTAACCCTCAGAAACAGATTGCAATGCAGTTGCAGCTGAACTCTCCTGTGGCGCAGTACATACAAAAGCATAAAGCAAACAAGTTTTATAGGCTAGAAAAATTATGAGAAGGCTGAGGCTCTCAAATGATAATGTTTTGTCCAGACTGAGATGTTTCCAGAGCTCCAGAGAATGACGAGCTCCTCTCTTATTAATAAAAACCTCTACATCAAAATTCACAAATGGAAGGTCCCAAAGTCAAAATCATTTCCAAATGTCTTGGTCACAATATAATTTCTTGCTCTGTTTTCTTCTTAAGTCTAAGTGCTTAAGATACAGGAACTGTATCTATTTTTGTGTGAGCGCATGGGCAGATTTGTGTTTGGGTATAATGCCCAATTCTGCTCAATCTAGTCAGCATATACCAAGTAATAATTGCATCAGAACAGTTAGAACAGCCTTTCCCTTTGTATTTTAGAAATGCTTTTTCTCATGTACTGAAACAGTTGGCCACTTTGCTTCAAGTCATTGCCTTAGGGTCTTTTTTGTACCATGAGACTATTGATCAATGCAGTGATGGTATTGGTCATGCCAAAGCACTTATCAGGGAGGAGCATGTAAAAGTTCCTTTCTTCCAACCTATTCAGACAGAAGAAAAATTAAATATAAATTGAACTTTTTAAAGCTCCATTAAATGTCCAGCTGTGAGGAGAAAATTCAGGTCAATTCACCTATCACTCAAGCACTCCTTAGAGTTCATTAAAATTGGAAAAAATAGCATTCTAATAGACGTAACCATCACTTAGAAAGGATGAAAGTTAATAAGTTAATAAGTCTGTAAAACATCACAAAGGAAATCACAGACTCTCTGCTTCTCTTCCCTTTTTTCCTAGAGATGGCTAACCATAGGAAATAAATAGAAAAAATGGCATTAATCTGTTGTTATATTTTATCTACAAGCCTATTTACTCTAATATTTTCTTACTGCAGGAGCTGTAAAATGAAGAACTTTATGGCTTCTGTGAAGCTCAATAAGAATTATGATTCATCTCTAGAACAAATATTTGGAGATTTAAAAAAAAAAAAAAAAAAAAGGAAGATTCAAGAAATGATGCCTGCCTTAATATAGATCCTTTTGTGAAGAGTACTGTCCCTACTTCCATCACCAACTGACTCAGCTCACCTTTTCGCTCTGAGCAATCAACAGACCACTCGCTCCTTTTCCAAATTTCCCTGACACATGTAATGTATAGTGTTGTAAGGCTTCTTCACATTGGTTAATTAAATTTTCCCTGGTCTGCAGTCTGGCACTGGCATGGACTAGCCCTGTCCATGCTTTTAAAGTCTCCGAGTCTCCAAGAGGCCAAACTGCCTTTGGGGAGTTAATAGCTCCTGAATCACTCTGAGTTGGCTGTGAGCTGTTATTTTCTGTGGGTCACAAGTGTGCCATTCGTGGGCTGTTGCAGCAATAACAATACAGACAACCAGGTGCCTGTGCCCTGGAGCCTTCCCTGTCACCACTTAATTTCCTAGCATAGATGTAGCCATTTGCTCAGTCCAGCATTGCCCCAGTTCATCATCTTTTCATACCTCTGAAAATCAGGGGTTTCCAACAGCTAACTCTGTATTCTACAGTAGCTCTAGCTTTGTTTCTGCTGACATTCCCTAAGTTTAAAAGTTATTAAGGATTTCTTTATTAAGAACAACACTGGAAAAGAGACATCACAGCTCACAGATCTGACACCATGCTTCCAGTTTACACAGCTTTCTGGCCATGAAGGAGGGGCTAGCAGTGCTCTACATGGTATTTATATCTCTGGTTGCAATAACATTGCGTTATCAAGCAATCCCTCCAGAAATAAGGATCACACCCACAAGAAGTCTTAACAACTTTCATGACAAATCTAAAAGAGTAAACACCAAAATAAGCACCTTATTTAAACCTCTAATACAGCTGAAAACCAGTTTTGGAAAGAAATGGCTAGATTATGAGAAAGCATTAGATTACTAAGGGCATCCTTTCCAATGGAAGTGGAATGTCATGCTTTTAATGGAGGAAAAAAAACCTCTTTTAATTAGAAAATGACAGTGACATTCGTCATAAATAAAGTGCCTGGCTTGGCAAGTAATTTGTTGATGCAGCATCATCAGATCAATAAAGATTCAAAATAAGAATATGCTTCAGAATTTTCCAGGATCACAGCAAAAATTTCTAACCTGCTGAGAAATCATGTAACTCCTATTTCTAAATAGGCATATTTGAGATGATTGCATATAGATAGATACAGATATAGATATAGATACAGATATAGATTACATAGATGTAGATATAGATATATAGATATATAGATCTAGACAATATAAATTATATAGATATAGACATGTGTGTGAGAATCTGAGGTGTTACATATTTATTCTGCATTATCTTCTACATGCAGCTCTACAAATAAAAATAAAAGAAAATAAAAAATATACCTGGATCGGTGTTGACCTTCATTATTACTCTGGCATTCATAAGAAATCTATTCGGAGTTTTCTTCAGTGCACATTTTTCTATTAATTCACAGTGTCTATTGATGTAGGAAGCACTTCATAATTTCTTACTCATTGACTCATTATTTAAGTTAATACATTGTGTAGTAAGCTTAATATTTTTAAGTTCTAAGGAGCTTTTAGATATAAATGAGTATATTATAGGCTCTGCACTAAGAAGATGGCATTCTGAGAAGAATATTCATGGGGCACACAGAAAAGAACTTTAATGTATTATGAGTGGACAATTTGAATTTTGAAAGGAAGCATATAAACCTAATGAGTAACATTAAGCCTGACATTAAAAAGCAAGCTACTCTCATCAAGCATTATAATGGCAACAGCATTATCAGAAATATCAGAAGTTACAACTTTTTTACAAAACTCTATCCCAGTTACAAGCGTTCCAAATTACAGACTTTTCCATTCTTGCTAACAATTTTGAACTTGTGTCTCTCTCTTCCCAGCTTTCATAGAATCATAGGATATTTTTCCTCACCTATGCTCCATATCTTGAAGTACAGTGTTAATAGTACACCTAATTCCTTTTGCCATAAGTCATCTTTGCATTTCCATTTGATTTGCTGGCTAGATTAGATTTATCTCTCCGTCTTGACAAATGACCATCAATCATCTGTCTCCTTAGTTTACCTTGTTCCCATGCCCAGATCACAAGCACAGATATCCCTTCTTCTGCTCTTCCGTGTCTCCTGCTCCCTCTTGCTCACTCCTCTCTTATCATATGCTCATGAAGTTCTCCAGACCTTGCGTCTCTCTACTCACATTTATATTTTTCCCACCTTCCCACTGCAAGGTATGTCCCCCTCCTGTTTCCTCTCTTCCTTCTCTCCCCAGCCTGGGCAACACCCTCCACTCTGAATTCCTTCCCTTCTCCTCTCTTTCTCCTACATCCCTACTAAAAAGAAAAAACCTCTATACTTCTATACTTTAAGTGAATCCCATGTTTCCTGAGATGACAGCTTACCACCTCATTCAGTCTTTCAGTCATCTTTTCCTTTTCCTTTTCCTTTTCCTTTTCCTTTTCCTTTTCCTTTTCCTTTTCCTTTTCCTTTCCCTTTCCCTTTCCCTTTCCCTTTCCCTTTCCCTTTCCCTTTTCCTCCTTCCCAATCATACACTACTCTTTGTCAAGAGAACTGTCAGGTTTTTCAAAACTCCTGCCCTTCCGCAGGACATGCAGGACATATATTCTGCAATATTCATTCTAAGCAGACAAACATCTTATCTGCTTCTTTCCAGCTTGTCTTTTAATCTCACTGGCACTCTTCCACTCCCTCTTTAGTATCTCTACTTCTCAATTTCCTCAAGATGCTCCACCTTACAATATAAATGTCCTGTTAAAAATAAACCATCTTTGACTCCACTCTCCTCTCTACCAACCATCCCGCCCACTTTTTTGTCTGCAAATGTATTTTGGAGCTCTTCCAATCAAGCTCACTCTTAAGCCTTCTTTTTTTTCTAACTTCTTCCCTTTGCCCTCCAGTGAAGAAGACAAATTTTCACCAAAGTGCCTCACAAATCATTCCTCCCAAAACCCAGAACTGACATCCCTCGTCACCCTCTCCAATCTGCCTTCAAGACTCTTCTTGTAAAGCTGCTCTCCATGGACTTTGACTCATCCCTGTCTTGATTGTCCTCTTTTCCCTCTAACCACACTCCAGTGTACATTTCAAAGGATTTTTCTCATTCTTCCCTCCAGTTTTCCACAGAAGCCTTCTATACCTGGGCTCTGTCTCTGTTTCTTTTCATGTTGTCTCCAGATAATTCATTTACAGATAATTATGCAAATAATCAAATTCCAGATAATCTCATCTGCAAAATAAATAAATAAAGTACCTGCTCCATGTTTCTGCCATCTGCTTAAGAGTGGCATGGTCAGAGTAGGGCTCTTCATCTTTCCCTCTGACATGTTCCACTTTTTCTGTCACTATGGAAATACCACTGCTTTGCCTCTTCTCCAGCTCCTCAGGTGCATGGCCTTGGCACAGCCTTTAGTTGAATTCCCAATGGACACTTACTCCCCCTTTTTACTTTGCAGTTATAAGTTATACACTTGTATTCTCATTCATAGCATAAACCCCTCCTCCAGGCTCTCACCATTTCCCATCTCAACTAACATCATCTACAAATTTGTCAAATATAACATTGCTACCTATTTCCATTCATAACATTACAGTGAAGAAAACTTTCCTAGCCTTTTGCTCTGAGCATGTGATTTCACTTTTCACAGCCTTCCCCCTCTTCATTCACACCAAACATCAGCTTCTTGTCTTCATTCCTCACAGCTTGTCTCCACAGTATTTATCATCCTTCATATACTAAAAGTGACAGTAACATTTAACACACGTTCCCAAAGCACGCTTGGCAGGAACAGGCATTCAGGGCCAAAAGCACAGGAGAGGTGAATGAACATCCTTTGCATGAAGCCAGCGGCATGTGCCCAAGTGCCAACAGATCCTCTAATCCTATCTTTGCTGGTAAGGAAGGGAATTTACTCATCTGTAGCCTGGGGAGCAAAATAAAGTTTAATTCATGCAGGATAAAGCAGAAAGAGGCAACCGTTCTGAATCAGACCCTCAGAAGGCAGCAGTGAATGGTGAAGACCGAGTTCAGGAGCCAGAGGCAAAGAGCCACTGGGCTGACTTTGGCAGCCTTGTTCTGTGCCCACTCACAAAATATCCATCAGAAGAATCCCTGAAAAGCTAAAGATGGATATGACTGAAAGTCAAAGGTGTGTTGGTAGCAGAGAGCTCAGGGCTCTGTGACAGATTGTGCCAAACAATCTCCAAATATTTGAATGCAGCACCTCTGTACAGCTAGCAGGAAATTTTTTTCCAGAGTCAGAGGTGAGTCAATGCCTACAACATAAAGGTCTTGGAAAAATATTCTCCAAAGCAGTTAGTATGTGAGCCTCCTAGTCTTTCTCTCGAACTGTCCTCCTAAAAGTATTCACAAAAGGCAGCCACCATGCATGAGGCAGATGAAAGAAAAAGGCTCTTCACATCCCAGCCCATTAGAGCCAAACTGTGCTGTGCACACAGCCTATCCATTCATTCATTCATCCCTCCTTTCTCAGGTCAGTGCTGTTCGCCTGCCTGGGCTTCAATCTCTGCTGCACATCTGGGGAAACTTTAGGGTCCAGTTTTGAGAGCACCTTTCCTTCCTCTGAACATGACTATTTTGTACCAATAAATGACAGCATTTGAGACAAGCTACTTAATCTGTAGATGCATGCAGATACAAAAAAATTATGAGAGCTAAATGTTGTCATTTGACCTTGAAAATTTTCTAGCATCAATTCTGAATTGGTTTCCCACTCATTTGCCCATTAATAGCAAATTGTCTAGGCATTTGCCTTAAAAAGCCTCATACTCAGAAACAGGCATTTTGTCTAAATAGGGACTGAGCAAACCTCAAAGTTTGTCCTGCTTCAGTTGTGATGGAAATTGTTTTAATTAAATTTGTTTCTTTCTGCTATGTGTAATTTTGCCATGTGAGAGAACAGACGAAAACTAGGATTGCCCTTATAGTATCCAAAGGGCCATGCTATTCCAGTCACTCTGCTCCTGTAAGCCCTACCTCCCATCAGAAAGTCAAATCAAGATGCTTATAAATTCATACTTGTTAAAAAGAAGAAAATTTTAAAATCTCCCTGACTATGCCTTCACAGAAATCTTAGGCCCCTTTCCAGCTTCAAAAGGTGCACCCTGTTGACAGCTCCCAAACCCTGGAGTGCAGCCGGTGGCTCTGGCCAGCTGTGCCTGTGAACAAAGCCAGGCTCCAAGCACCAGGGCTCCCGCAGGGTGGAGACCAGACCCTGCCTCCCTGCTTCTGCCAGGTGGTAAGTGAGGCCGCCTGCAAACAAGGGGACTTCACACCAGCTGAATCCCCCTTCTGCAGCAATATCACACGCACGCCTGTTTCCTAAAGTCTTGCTGGTTTGAAACACTGTGGTTTTAGTTCTCTCTTCTACTTGACAGGATGACCAGCAGTTTAATACAGAGAGAAGAAGGGCAGGGGCAGTGGGCTGCCAATGTTAGACAAAAGCACATCCCCCACCAGCACAGTGCCTCCAGAAAGAGAATGGAGATCCTCCCTGCAAAGATCCCTACAGCAATTTAGTCTGAAGAAATATGCCTCCCTCAGGACTCTTCTCATGGCTGCCACAGTTACGAGGGCTATAAGCTGCCACATCATTAGTATGGTGTGTTTAATTAGCACGTACGTGTTTGTGTTGTCTTTCCTTTGAAAGAATCCAAAACTACACGTGTCGTGCAAACTCCCTGCATTAAAATTGCAAAATAAATCATGTCGTCTTTCAGACAGCAATTTGTGATGGCAACATGTTGTAGAAAAAAAAGGGTCAAAAACAAGAGAGAGAGAAAAATAAATAGGAAGCTAAAATAAAGAGATACTGAGAGAAGGGAAGGAGTTAATGGGAGTCTTTATAGGGCACAACAGATTAAAGGAAGATTTCAAGGTATTAACAGGGCTAGCATTTCTGGAATGTAAAATAGCATTTGTATTACACAGCTCAATACCATGCCAGGAATCAATATGCTCTGAAATGTAGTAGAATTTAAGAAGGTCATTGTTTTGTGTAATCATGGTCCCCTCAGTAGAGTCCCCATTGGGATTCATAGGGTGATAGTTTCTTATGGAGGGTTGACAACTTTTCTTCTTAACGAACAAGAAGGTTCCTTCAGGTCAATGGCAAGATAATGGGGAAAGGAATATTTCCAGGTGCCAGGTTAATTAAAGCCTGAAATCTGTACTAAAGAGTTTTGCATAGCTTTCCTCACGTGACATCATGCTCAGATGAATCAGCAGAGACATTCCCACTAACCATCCACCCAGTAAATGTGGAGATGCTGCAGCATGAGGTCCTTGGCCCTTCCTTCTTGGCTTGATAAAGCCTGAATTTATTTCCTTAAGGGCACAATTCAGGGTCTGCTCTAAATGGCAGCATTTCTCTGAGGAATTTTAGCAGACAGCCAAGTTATCACTGAGGGTCTGATTGTGGTTTTATTTATCCTTTATATTGGAACTTGCTTTACATCTATTGTCTGCAGCTGCATATGTGACCTCAGAGACCTTTTAAAATTAAGAACACCTTATTAATGTGAATGTGAGCTCCTCATCTCTTTTTCCTATTTGTGCAGTTCCTAGCAGAGTGGGGGTTTTGACTGTGGCTGAGCTCCTAGTTGCTATGGCAATACAAGTAATAAATAAATAGTAAAAATAATACATTGGAATAAAATATTCTGATTTTGTAGGCATGATCACTAGAATTAAAATAACTGCACTTCCTACAGTTTAGCATTTCTGAGCAACATTTCTGAGCGACTGGGGTGCCCCAAAACACTTGTTAACTGTCACGCCTTGTACACGCCAGGAAATGGTAATGTGGCTCTGCCATACGGTGCTGCAGCATTTTGGCAGTGCTGGTCATGACTTTGATTCCATGTTGTCAGAGGTGTGCCTGGGAGAAGATGTGTGAGTGTGTGAGTGGATATGTGAGTGCACATGCCAGAGCCAGGAATGTCCAAAGCTGTGAGTTTTCACATATGAAGGACAAGCAGCAACTTCATGGGCTTCTCTTTCGCTACACTGCCATGACATACCCACTCTCATTCAGATGAAAAACATTTTACACTTCTCCAGCTGTGTAAAAAAAGCCACAAAATATCTCTAATTTATATTTATACTCCCTTTAAAGAGTATTTTTATTTATTATACAACAAGAAATAAGTTCATGTAGCCAAGATGCAACACAAAGCTTTAGATCAAGAGTTATATCTGAAAGAACTGCAGAACTGATCTTCCTGAATAATCTCAAAATTATGAGATTCTTCACTGTCTTATTTTCTGAATGTGTAATAACATGCATTTCCACTGTAAATGGACATAAGTTTTAGAAACCAAAGCCGTGCAGAAAAATTGCTAGTTTTCCTCCTGTTTTGCATGGGAAAATAACAAATATTGATAAACTCTGAAGTGCCTGCAAATTTATTTCTTTATTGAAACAAAATTATATTTAATTCTATAAGACTGATACATTAAGTTCATACAGAGATAAATAGCTGTGTATTAATCATGCGTATGCACATGTATTAATCACAACGAAACTGCTGCTAGGTGTATTTAGAAAATAAGGAAGTATAAACCTTCATTCTTGAACAGTGGCAGATATACCTTATAATATCCAGTAGCTCCAGTGGTCATTGAAATGTTTAATTATATTTTTGCCTGTTGACATAATTCTAAAATAGATGAAAAATTAAATGTTAAAAATAGAAAGTATAAACATTTCTGGCTTGCAAAGAGAGAAGAAGGTTAAATCCACAGTGCTCATAGATAGTAAAAAGACATGATGATACTGTGCAGGTATAAAAGAAGCTCATGTTTCTAAAGACAGACCTTGAAAAATTAAGTTGATAATGCATTGCATCTTCATTACAATATATTGCACTGCACCAGACTAAGGACCAGCAGTATCTTGGACATATGGGAATTGCAGTTGCTTACTACTGCAAGTTTTTTAAAAAGTGACTTATTCTGAAATAGTTATTACTTACAGGAAGCATTTCTGAAGAATTAAAGTACAGCAGTAACAATTTCTTTTATCTTTTCATAGCAGGCCTCAGCAGGAAATATGGGAAATTAAAAAAAAAAAAAAACCTACCTTTTCCCAAATCCTCTGGTTACAGAAGATACTCCTCCAACTCATGTCTTCTTTACAGCAGAACAGCAGAGAGTAATATGACTCTATATCATAACGAACATTCTTTGAAAGAAGACATTACATGGGAGAAAAGTTAAATTGCAGTTCAACCACAGCCAAAGTGACTTTCTGCTCTTTGGAAGACAGCAGCTTATGAAAGATCACTCTGTCATGGGAAAACAAGCAGCCAAAGATGCAACGGGGGAGAGCAGTAGGATGTGACCCTCATTTCTCCATCCCACAGCTTAATCATTGGCTTCTGCCTGATTCTGTACCCCGTGGGGGCAACATCGCTTGCAAGCACACCTGACAGACAGCACCCCGAGCAGTAAGTAGGTGAGGTAACATCTGCTTTATGGATCCTGCCAAACAGCCCAACATTTGTTCATGTCAGGACTTCAGGCAATCAAGCGGATGCCTGCCCACAGAAAATGTCTGCCCACAGAAAACTGATGTGTGTTGCCAGGACAAGGAGATACAGCAGTGAACTTCAAACATCTGTACAGCTGGGGGGGAGGTACAGGAACACAGAGCTCTCTCAGGCACCAGGCCATCTCTTCCTCCTGATGTCTCCAGTCCTCAATGTCAAACCCTAGGGTATATCTACCACCAACCTACAAAGAAAATGTATCATGACAAGCACAGTGACCTAGGAGCATCCAGTCCCGGGTTTACCTCAGATCAAAGAGACAAGCTGGTTGTTAGCAGCAGTAACCTGATGCACACTTTTAATGCCAACTATTATCCAAAATAGAGAGTCTTCCTGCGTATTGAAAATCCAAAATCGAGGGGGGGATAATGAAGGAATACAGAGTGGTAAAAAAGAAGCCTAATACATCTTTTCCATATCTTTATTCTCCTGAAAGTGCAAAGACATTCAGTGCTGTTGGTTAGGGAGTAAAATTTTGAGATGGTAAGTAGTGACAAACTTAATGTTCAAACCTGTGTCATTTAAACATTTCAGCCTGAAAAATTAAAATTTGAAATAGGATCTGCACAACCTGTTCAGAGTTAGAATAATCAACACAAGTGGGTTCCTGCATTAGCCGTATATAGAGCATAACCTGAACTGTAAGGCTGAGTTGGGTTACTCTTCATCTTTCTGGCTGAGCAGACCATGGCTTACTAAAGGGCCACCCACCCTCCCTCTACCCCTTTGGCAAAGGCATTGGACCACCCCTGCAGAACTGATCCACCAAGAACATTTCCCGGTTTCCCTGTTGAGAATTCATTAAAGAGAATACCATTCGTGTTCAATATAATTCTACATAAATGTCCACATCAAAGCACTCCCTGCAAGTGCTCATCTGCTGCATTTGCAAGTGGCTTCCAGCCCCCTCCAGGCAGCAGCACGAGAGGGAAGCCCCACTGAGCTCCCACCCTCTCTTCTACTGACCATGATCATTAAGTTGTGGAAAAATGAGGGTTTGTGAAACGATTTGTTGAAAAGTTTTACTTTCCAGCTTTGCAGGGGGAAAGACAGATTTCCTTCACAGACTGCTCCACATGCAGACTGAGGAAAGCAGAGGACCTGGCTGCTCCACGGCTGATGGAGGCTTATAAGTAACTGTGGGCACTGGGGAAAGATTTCTGATTTGGAGCTCACAGTCATTAACACAATTACTTCTAGCAGAACTGGAACTCATAACTGTCTTCTCTCTGCTAAAACTCTTGAGAAAATGCTCCTTAAAAAACAGTCTGATGACTTTCTGCTGTCTTGGAAACATAACAAAACCCCAGCATCCAATCTAACCTTGGTGTATATGTCGCTTTTGATTCATCTGATTGGAATTCCACCCCCTTTCACACCCAAGATGAAACACTCACTACAGAATGATGTCCACTCTATGGTCAGTTTGTCTTTTCCCATGTGATTGGTGTAAGTTACCCAACAAAGTGGTGGATCTGTCAACACAAGACAATTTGATATGTGTGCATTGCTATCAGGAAGGACCCCAGCACTGAAGCTCAGCTCCTTGGCAATCCAAACTGTTACCTGAAGTTTTCCCTGACTCTGCTGTCTGTGTGTTGGCATCCGTGAACTTTGCCGGTTGAGTCGAGTCCCCTTTCCTTTAGGTATATTCTTATTCTGCAGCACTATTTCCCTTTCTGAGCCACAGACAAATCTCCTGCTGAATTTATGGAATCCCACTTGCCTTTGTTCATGACCATGCGAGGCTCTTCACTGTGCAACCTGCCCCGGTGGCAGCAGACGTGGTATGTTGTGGCAGCATCACCAACATGGAATTATTTCTTGTCATGGGGGGAAGAACACAGTCTGTTATTTTTATCTTTATAAACCCATCTGGACATCTTCAGTTCACCAGATTTTTTTTCTGATTAAGGCAACCAGACTCTAACAAACTCCTGCTGGCTTATGTCTTTCACTGTGATGCAGAGAATCTTAATTCCAAGTGGTCAAAGGCAGCAGCATTTCCTGCCCCTTTCATATTCCTACAGAAATGAGCCTGAGCTGATTTCTCTGCATGCCGAAAGTCACTGAAAACCAGAGGGAATCTCTACTTGAAAAGGTTTCAGCCATGAAATGCAGCAAGTACCAGCAGCAGCTCTCTGTGAGATTCAAAGGAATATGTCATTCTTTGGGTATTGTGAATCTTGGCAAGTTTTTTAGGGGTATCTCTTTTTGCCTACACGGCTACACTATAGTCTCTGTACAATTGGGTGTGTATATATATGAAAAAGATAAAATTTCAAAATAAAAACAATTCCAGTTTTTCACCAAGCTGGTGAAAGTCTCAGACTGGGTAAAAAATACGTGATTTCTTCAATGTTTCACTGCAATCACTACGAGTTTTTAGGCAAGATGTGGAAACAGCCAAAGATGGTGTTCAAATGTGCGACTTTGTATTACAAAAATATACTGAAGCAGTGGTGGATTTACTTCCAGTTTAGTTGCAAAAATTCCCTCCTAGGTTTCAAACTCAGGCTTTGGAGCTATCTGTAAAGCATAACAAAGCTATCATACAGTGCTTTCTCATGGTGCTTGTTCTAAAGGCATTGTTAGAGAAACAGAAGTCAGAATGCTCCTGAGATATAAAAAGCTGTACTGTGTATAAACACGAAGTTTATAAATAGCTTGAAAGTCATAGCGAGAAATTTTAAAAATCCCTAGATTGTAAACAAGGCAGGAAGAATGGACAGAAAATAATAATTCAGATAAGATTTGTGTATTTTAATGAGCTGTGATTTTTCCATAATCTTCAACAGCCAACATGTATCCTGTCTTGGAATATACAAGTATTTTGACTATGGATACTCGGAGGTGTCTTCAGGGGGTAGTTATGCATGTAACAATCTAATTTATCAAAACACAAGAACGTACAGTGCATAATTAAAATGGGATATTCACTGTTAAAGTTAAAAATAAAAATGGACTTTAAAAAGGAGCTACTAAATCAATGGATGTCCACCTAACCTGTTAAACACTCATATAAAGGCAGTTTATGAGTAGCAAGTGCTTAATTCACTGATGGCCAGATGCTCATCTTGGCAAAGATGGTTCTTCCGCATGCCCAGATTTGGAGACATTTCTTAAACTGTTGATGACCATCAAAAACAGGCCACTAGGCTAGCCTTTGGCCTGGTCCATATGGAAGCTCTTATGCTCTTGCTTCTAGAGCTGAGCAGAAAAGAAGTCAGTTCTTATTTCTCACAATTCAAACGTGGAGTAACAAAGTCCTTCCCTTTGGTGCCTTCCCAAGGCCTCTGCACACGGATGCAGCAGAGCCCTTGGGCACCCTCACAGTCCCGGCTTGTGCCTGCCTGTCCCCATGCAGGTGCATGGCAAGGTATTCATTGCCATTTAAAAACTAATTTTCTACCTTTCTTCTACCTACAGCAGAGGAATCTAACGAACTCCTGCTGGCTTTTGTCTTCACTGTGTGTGCATCCTAATTCCCGGCAGAAGCATTTCACTGAGGAGTCAGAGGATGCATTATCCCTCTTTTATCAGTACACAGCCCCAGTCATAATGTATGCCCACAGGAAGAAATGTTTCCCATGCAGGGAATGACTCAGACTAGGTCAAAGCAGCAATATAAGGAGTGTGGAGAAAAGTGAACAGTAACTGCAGCTTATAAAAGGTGGCATTTATCTTAACAGAGTGACAGCTGCTCACTGTGAAGTTACAAGGGAGTATTGTGATTTTCTGACTCTGAAGCCCACCCTTTAGGAACCACTGATCTGGAATATGAAAAGACTGCACATGCTGAAAAACTCTTTTTTAATGAGACAGGGTCAGATTGTGATGAAGCTCACTCAGGTTGAGTGGCATTTTCCTTCTTCCTTTGGCCCCATTGACATTAACACTATCATTATTACTAAAATAAAGCTGAATACAGTGCAAATGCAATTGCAATACTGTTGCATACTAATAATTGATAATTAATAGATTTCAATAGATTAAATAGATTCCAATATTTTGGTTTTTTTCTGAGTGACCAGCTCTACTGTCAAGTAACAACAGTATGGGGTTGCCCTGGTAGGACTCTTAGAATGACCAGGTTACCTAATCAGTTTTATGTCCCCATCCTATGGTACCTCCGGCTGTGTTAGGACCTAGTCGCATGAGGTGCAACAACTATCAGGCATGAAGCTGACTCTCTGTTCGCAAGATTAAACAATGACTAAGCTTTTAAAAAAGCATAAACAGTGGTGTAATAAGGCTGTCATTGAAGTATAATGAATAAAATGAAACTGGTATAAAACATAAGCACATTTTATTATAGCAAGTGAAACACGATCAGAAAACTGTTTCGTTTCAGTATAAATGTTCCACCTGCCTGCATACAGCATGCTGCACAAAGTCCTGGGCTTAATCACCTCTTAGCTGTGTCATGGCTCTTTCCTGATGCAAAACACAGCAATGCACCAAATCAACTAGAGATACCAGAAATTATTAAACATGCATAGCCTTAAAGAGTCAGGCCAGTCTTTCTTTGTTTTCATGTATTCATTGGCCCAGGGGGAAAAAATAGATAAAATCTACACAAGTCGTACAAAAGTAGATTAACCATTTGATTTGTATCAGAAATGAGTTGTGCCTTGTAATATCTATCGGCTGGGCTGTGCTGGGGAGAGGTGCCACAAGAGTGGAGGGGAACTCATGAAACTCTAATCCACATTGCACAAGAAGGGCAAAAGGGGAAACAGACTCATAACCTGCTGGGAACAGTCTGTATGCAGCTCATTTATGGAGACAGTGCAACGGTCTTCCCTTGTTCTGGCCATGAGTCTGCTTTCAGAGATGTCTCTCAGAGGAGGAATGAGCTGGATTCCTCAGGCTGTGGTACCCTGCATGATACCCTTGGGCTGGCAGGAAACTTACTGGCCCACAGAAAGTCTCGGCAGGACAGAGGGCTGAAGAGAGCGACTGTGTGTAGTTTTATATTGGGCAGATAGCAACAGAGGTTGTGCTGAGTGGGCTGGGTTGAACTCAACTCAGCTTCATCTGTTTTTTTTTCTTGAGACTGGGGAATGCTGCTTTGCTCGGGCATCCCTTGGACAGACCTCACGTTTTTCATTTATGCTTTTTACTCTCAGCACTCCTGAAACAGAGATGTCTCAAGGTACTCTTCGCAAGGTCATCAGCTAACCTGACTTTAAAAACTCATCTTATTAAATTAAACTCTCTGGTTTACTATAGAAGACTAGAGAAACAAGGATGCATTAAAAAATCAAGAAAATAATAGAATTGGGAAGTTTCTTTTCTTTTTTTTTAAGCACTGAGAATGAGAAAAGCAGAGATGTAAAGGGAAAAACTTGGAGCCAGAAGATCCAAACTTTCCCTTGATTCTAAACTTAGCTCAGCCACTGGCCCACCGTGCAGATGACTCAGTGCACTTCCTTGAACTTAAATCATTCCTCTTACAAAACTTGTTAAAGAAAGACGTCAGTGTAAATTAGATGTTGTGTCTAAGTTTAGCTATGGCCAATACATAAATATCGGAACTTTAATGTGTTCTCATTCTTGTCTGCTTAAGAAAGATGTGTATATACATGCACATACGCATATATATACATAGCAAGGGAGAGAAAGGCTTCTTTGCGCTATTTTTACAGTTTCATTTACATATATTGTTATTTTGCTGGTGACATAAGAGCTCACAGCTGATTAGAAGTTTAACCATTTTCAGAGCAGCCTGATTGCCACAACGCCCAAACACTCTTCATTCTCTCAAGGAATTGTCAGGAAAGTTTCAATCCCATCCAAGCAGTGGGAGCTGAGAGAGTACACATTCAGCATATAACATACATGATGGCTGATTTCTTGTGACACTAATCTTCACTCCTGGGGGAAAAGCAGTCATTTATTCATAACTCTACCACTCAAAAGTAACTATTCTTCTCACCATGGAGATAAATGTCAAAACAGAGACCGTCCATAGGCTGAGTCTAATCTAATCTGTCCAAAATGAATATATATTTAGATCTGTTGTCAAATCTGGAATAGTAAACCCTTTAGCCTGGGCAACTATTTCCTCAGTCTGCCCTCTCCATCTATAAATATGCATATCAGAATGGATATATGCTATCAGAGAAGCATATTAATCCTGCTAACATGGACAGGATATGATGCTGACCCGTCTTCCTGGTA
Organism: Acanthiza pusilla; assembly: GCA_036630365.1. Taxonomy (NCBI): domain Eukaryota; kingdom Metazoa; phylum Chordata; class Aves; order Passeriformes; family Acanthizidae; genus Acanthiza; species Acanthiza pusilla. The sequence goes on from JAXCHO010000034.1 coordinate 49,537,468, forward strand.
TGAACAGTCAGGCAACAAAGCACGAGACTTCAAAAAATGTGTAACAGAGAGGAAAAAAGCGTATTAATCTTTGTTAAAATATCTCTATCATTCAACACGCACCTGAAATCAGCAGGGCCTCCAATCCCAAGTGGCTGATCCAACAAAGAGATAAACAGGGTCCTACCTGGATATCAGTGGAAGACGGCAATAGAAATTCCCTTTCTCATAAAACTGTTAATTCTCACTGTCCTCTCCTTTCTCCAGTTCACATTTCCATTTTGGGGATGTCAGCTTGGAGGTGTTTCTTTATGCTACATCCTATCCCATCAAATTGTACCTATGCAGTTCCTCAAATCCTCTTAAAAGTGATTGTCACAATTTTCAAGAACAAGAAGGATGACCCCAGAAATTACAGGCCTGTCAGTCTCACTTTAGTGCCCAGTTAAATCATGGAAAATGTTATTCTGGAAGGTATAGCAAAACACCTGGAGGACAACGCAGTCATCAGTCACAGCCAACACAGCTTCATGATGGGAAAGTCCTACTTGTCAAATGTGATTTCCTTCTACAACAGAATAACCCACCGAGTTGATCTAGGAAAGCCAGTAGATATAATCTTTTTTGACCTCAGGAAAGCTTTTTATATTGTCTCACAGGATCCTTCTGGATAAAATGTCCAGCACACAACTGGATAACCATGTTACATGATGGTTACTGGCTCACAGGTTGGGCACAAAGGGTTACAGTAAATGGGGTGACATCAGATTGGTCACCTGCCACTAGTGGGGTTCTGCAGGGCTCCATCCTCAGCCCTGTGCTCTTCAACATCTTCATAAATTACCTGAACACAGTACTGGAAGAAATATTAAGTTTGCCAATGATACTAAACTGGGAGGAGCCATTGACTCCCTTGAAGGCAGGGAAGCCCTGCAGAGAGACATCAACAAATTAGAGACATGGGCAGTCCCCAACCATGTGAAGTTTAACAAGGGAAACTGCCGGATTCTGCACCTGGGCTGGGGCAACCCTGGTTGTGTCTATAGATGGAGAATGAGAGGCTGGAAAGCAGTGCTGCAGAAAAGGACCTGGGGGTCCTAGTCCATGGCAAGTTGAATCTGAGTCAGCAGTGCCCTGGCAGCCAGGAGGGGCAACTCTTTCCTGGGGGGCATCAGGCACAGCATTGCCAGTCGGGCAAGGGCGGGCATTGTCCTGCTCTGCTCTGCTCTGCGCTGGGGCAGCCTCACCTCCAGTGCTGTGTGCTGTTTTGGGAACTACAAGGCAAAAAAAACCATTAAGTTTTTAGAGAGCATCTAAAGGAGGGCCACAAAGATGGTGAAGGATTTGGAGGAAAAGTCATAAAAGGAGTGTCTGAGGTTACTTTGCTAGTCCATCCTGGAGAGGAGGAGACTGAGGGGAAACCTCATTGCAGTCTTCAACATCCTTATGAGGGGAAGTGGAGGGGCAGGTATTGATGTCTTCTCTCTGATGACCTGTTTCAGGACACAAGGAAATGGCATGAAGCTGAGTCAGGGGAGGTTTAAGTTGGATATCCAGAAAAGATTCTTTACCTACAGTGGTCAGGCACTGGAACAGGTTCCTCAGGGAACAGCACCAACCCTGAGAGAGTTCAAGAAGTGTTTGGACAATGCTCTCAGGCACGTGGTGTGATTTTTGGAGTGTCCTGCTCAGGGTCAGGAGCTGGACTTGATGGTTCTGATGTGTCCCTTCCATCTCAGTATATTCTATGATTCTATGATTCCATGATATCCTGATACTGAGACACTGGATGACACTACAGAAGAACGAGAAGTGACTGTCATTTTTCTGTCCCACTCCTCTATTTCATACTACCATGAATCTCCATGAGGTTCTTTTTGGAGTGGAACATCTGAAACTCATCTCAGAGACTGAGGAGAAAGAAGTCTTCTTGCTGTGGTCCTCATAAAGGAATTATGCTCTTTCAGAGACCAATACCCCTAACTTTTGAAGATATTTCCTTATTGAAGTTGCAAAACAAACATCATTGCATAAATGGTAAACATAGTTTACACTGCTTGTAAACTGGCATATTTCTGGTTCTCAAATACCCTTGCTCAGAACTAAGCTCCATTTTTACATTTGGATAAATCTTCTCAGCAGCCAATTAACTAATTATTTTGAAAGATGAATTAGGTTTTACACTTATTCTGCCTTAGCAGCTCAACCACATTACCATTAATGCATCATGAACTACTTTTCTTGTCAGTATTTTCCAGGTAAGTAACTGAGCTATGATTTTAGCAAAAAGCACTTCCAGATGTCCCACACAGGTTTAGAGTGAATGGGACTTCAGCTATGCCAGTATGGGATTGCCTCTAGGAACCCAAGTGCAAAAGGAGATCTGGCCAGCAACCTGCTATGAGTCACTCTGACTTGCTCTGTCCCAGGATTTGCACTTACAACTGGGTCAAGTCCTTATCTGAAATAATTATACAGATCTGCACTGCAGCAGCATTGAGCCCATGTATCACAATGCACACAAGCAGCATTGCTGAAAAGGGTCTTCTTTTGAAAGGTGGCAAAAATGGATGCCAAGTAACAGCTGAGATTACACAGAATGGTCTTTGTGCAGGAAAACATATGAATGTTTTCCAGAGTAATAGCTCAGTGAGGTAAAATATCTGGGGGGGAAAGGTTTTAGCACAACGTAAAACAATAGTGCAATACAGGAACCAAGAACCATGGTGTCACTTCCCGGCCATGGCTTCTGTGCATGAGAAGTAATCATCTGGAAAAGAAGCTAGCTGTGGGAGAGGATTATGAACAGGTCATGATCTCACAGCATGACAAAATGGCCAAGAGAGCAAATGCAACCCTTGTTAGCAATGAGCAGCACCTGAAGAAGAAGGAGGATGTTGCTACCTTTTGTCACATCCTCAAGGTGGTCACTGCTATCTATTGAAACCATTTCTAGTCTCAACACTTTAGCAAGGATGTTAATAAATACAAAATGGTTCAGAAATAGTGACTCCTGAGGAAAATCTCCCCCACGCTGAGCACTTAAAGATCAACCTCACTACCTCAAAGAAAGGGCACAGAGGAGAGTGAATCACTGCCTAAGACTACCTATGTGGAGAGGGAAATCTACAGGCATTAGAGATTCTTCAGCAGGCTACAAATCTCTTGGACTCAAAAATGAGAAAAATTGAGACAAAGAACAGAGTGCTAAACTACCACATTTGGAACAACTTATCCAGTAAATTTGCCATCACTGCTAGCCTTGCAATCAATACTGCTGTCATACAGAATATCTCACTCAGAAATTAAATGCTGAATGAAGAACTCCAAGAAATCCTACACCCTGTATTATCTGAAACAGAGTAGACGATCATAAAAGTCCACTTGGTTCTTAAAAATCTATGAGTAGGGCAGAGAACATGTACTTCTCGAGGCTAAGTATGAGGTCCTTATGTTTTTTAGGATGAGCTTTCCCTGAAGGTTTTTCCTGAAGAAAGACTAAATTATTGATCCCATAACTGAAAAGTAAGCTGCAAAGGTATGAAGTAACAAGACCCCAAAAGATCAAATTTCCCCTTTTTTTCCTATTTTCCTTAATTCTAGGTGAAAACATATACAGACAATAGACAAACTTTCTGTTTTGAAGAAGACTGAAAGGTTCTGAAGGCACATGGAGAGGATAACAAGCAAATCTTCTGAAAGGCAGATACTGGTTGCAGCTGGGTTTACAACAGGGCTCTACAGAAACTGGCTTTTTTGGTTTTGATGACCTATGTATCTCTGTGACAGATGGGGTGTTGCACCACATTTCCAAGGAATGGAATCCATAGCAGCCTCCTTTACTAGCTAACTGGATTTTATCACTTTGAACGTCAGGAGGTTTTTACAATGTACAGCTCCAAAGTCATGTCTTGCCTAGTCATTCTTGCTTCCTCAGCTGGCTTTATCCATTTCTCCTCCTAGTCAAAGAGCAGTGTACAGAACTCCAGTAATCCCCCCAGAACTCATACTTGTAAGACTCAGTATTGCACATTTTCCAAGAGTATCATTTAAGATGGCACTTTAAATCACTGGGAACTGAGCTGATCTTTGCTATGAAATTGGGTTTGATTTGGTAAAGGGTGATTTCAGTAGAGTGAGGCTAGGACTGTCTCCATGTGATTTACAGCAGAATTTCCATCTTTTGCACATCTTCAACAACTACCAGGACTTGATGAAGACATTACTTTTTAGGTGGACCAATCTTAAGTTTCATCCTCTAGCTACCAATACCAAGAAAGTATTCAGCTTGGATGTCATAATCACATTGTCAGTTTTGATGGGCAGGAAATGTAGTGTAGTTATATGAGTGAGCACTGCATAAGCTTAAGAACAGGTGTTTGCTTCATGCTGTCTTTGGGAAACAGTGGCTGGATTTTGTTATCCTGTAGGTCTGGGAAATCACTGACATCTCCCCCTCCCCCCAATAAGTGTGCTTTGGGGAGCTGGGGGGGGGGGGGGGGGCGGGGCTTGGCATTCCCCTCTCACCTGGTCTGCATTTAATCAGCACTTTTTTCTCACTTCGCAGTAACTCCTAAGATGTGCCACTGACACCATCAGCTAAGTTCTCTCAGTGTTTTCCAGTTAAGCAGTAAAATACTGTTGAAACCAGTTTAGAAGGTGAATTCATGGCAGGGAGGATACGACCAGCCTGTCCCAAATCCTGGACTTGGAGGTTTGAAAAATAAATTGCTAGGAAATTGTCATTTAAGTCCTGTGCTTTGTTTTTTAATTGTATGATCTTAAAAAGAAATACAGTTTAGTTTAAACTAAATTGCTGCTACTTTTCAACATACTTGAGTAAAGTCCCAGAGCTACAATAAAAATAATTAACATAAGCAGCTATTGTTAAGCTAAAGTGAAGAGCTAAGTTCAGGTATCCTGACCTCCACTTTGTGCCTACAGACTACCCTGTGATTTTTGTCTGTAGCCACCCACTACCCTGTAAAACTTAAGGAACTCTTTGTCGTGGTGCAGTATAATTTTTTTTAGGACAGCTAGAACATCTTTAATTGGAAGAAAGATGCTGCCTTTGCCCGAGCTGAGTGACACTTGGAAGCACATTATCGCATACAGGATGTTCATTAAAAGCGGATTAGGAGAAGATCTCATCAAACATACCAATTCTGCTTAAAATAAACGGCTTCTAAGCACAAGAATTGTTAGAAGAATGGACCATAGGTGCCGAATAGTTTGGTTTGCATGTTTTAGAGAGTGTTTTGAGCTGATGTGTGTGGACCTAGGCTCTTTACTCCAGCAGTTCTGCTTAGTTTTCTTGAGCAGAGTAGTAACCATCGGTAAAAAAGTTTAGAGGTGATAAATTGTGGAGACTTAATAAAAAGATATCCCAGGCATGAAATGCTGCAGAAGAACACTGCTTCAAAATGAACTAATAAAAAAAACAAATTAAATGAAATGCAACTTTCCCTGTTAGGTTCTAGATTTCTCTCCCCCAAACATTAGACGAAATTGCATTGTTTACAAAAATTTATTAATACAAACTTTACACACTTTATATAACAGTTATCAAAGTCCTAGTTATAGATATCATGTGTGTAATAATACTTTGTTTAAGTTTTTTTTTTTATATTCATTTGCACACAAAATAAGTTCTCCAAGACTAACATCTACCTAGTATGACTGTATCTCAAATCTGCTCAAATTTTGGTAAGGCTGTTGGCGTTTCTAAAAAAAAGAAAAAAGAGAAATCGTACAAAGAATAATAACCTAGGTGATCACTTCATAATGCTTGCGACTAGCCACTGAACTCTAACTGATAAGGTCATAAACAAAACGTCAAGAGAGCCCTATGTCATTATACCACAGCCGACACAAACACAGCGCACTCTGCCCATGGCCAAAGAACAGAAGGACGACTAAAACGCAAGCCGATGTGTTGCAGCATCGTAGGGCCACTAAATAGCCATCCGTGAACTCGTGGCGATTTACAAGGTGAAGAGAAGGCACGAAAGCTGCACACTGCGCCCGCGTCCCTGCGCCCCGGGAGCGCGCCCGGGCGGGCCGGCAGCGCGGGCGGAGCCGCCGGGGCAGGGAGGGCTGGCGGTGCTGGCAGTGCGGGCAGCCCGGACAGCCCGGACCGGCAGTGCCGGCAGCCCGGACAGCCCGGACCAACAGTGCCGGCAGCCCGGACAGCCCGGACCGGCAGTACCGGCAGCCCGGACAGCCCGGACCGGCAGTGCCGGCAGCGCCTGCCCGCCCCGACGGGCTCTGCCCGGCCCGCTCCGCTCCGCCCGGCCGGGGAAGGAAGGTTTTACCCGCGAGGGTTTTTTTGGGGGGTTGGGGGGTTGCTTTCCGACGTCTTGAGTGCGGGCCTCGTTTTGTGTCTTTGGAAAGACTCCTGTAAGGTTTGTGTGGTGAGCTGGAAGGAAGCGGGTACCTACGTGTCCTCCTTCGCTCCCGGCCCGGGCGGGGGACGGGACCAGCCCGCGGGTGGACGGTAAGATAGGAGTCCGTACATAGAGAGATGAGGTGAAAATGGTTTATCTCGTTAGAAACCGGACCACAGGTGAACACTACACATTCTTTTATGACAAAAGTTTGTTTTATGAAATAAATTTTACTAAGCAATAAGCCAGAATGTAGAAAAATACATTTTACCTCCAAACTCAATAAACAAGGAACAAAAACTTTCGTAGTAGTGCATAATTCTTTAGTGGTAGCTACAACAGGGGTTCCTAAACTTGTACAATAAGAGCTTGCATAAAACAGAACAAAGGAGTGAGAGAGCGTTCACAATCGGGTTTTTTTTTTTTTTTTCCAAAAAGAACATAACCCAAAAAGATGACTCGGGTTAAACAGAGCTCGGAAAAGTTCGAAGAGAGGATGAGAGGCGGGAGGTCCTACAAGAAAAAGCAATCAAAGAAAATAGCAACTCCGACCGAAAAATGCAAAGGCGAGAACCCTGCTCATTATTACACATGATGAGAAGCATGGACAGCACTGGAGAGTAACACACTGTACTTTGCATCCAGGTCCAGTACCGAGCTGCTCAGGGCAGTTGGGTAGCGGATCGGAGGTGGGATCGCCTCGTCTTACCTCGACCCTGCGGCACCGGCTCCGGTACCGGCTCCGGCCCCGGGGCGCGCCGGGGGCCGCCCCCGCTCACTTCCCCACTCTTTCAAACGGGTCCTGTCTCTGCTTTGGCTTTGTTCTGCAACTCTGCCCAGCCAGCCAGAAGAGCAGTGCACGGGGCTTAGTACTTACTACCCTTGCTGCTGGTTTGGGATTTTGGGATTGGGGTTTTGAGTTTCGCTTTTTTTGGTTTTATTTTGATTTTTTTTTTGTCATTGTTATTTTGGTTTTGGTTTTCTTAACTATTTCTCCCTCCAATAGGCAACAGAGATGCACAATTTGGATCGAGCTGTTGTTTTCACAAGATAATTATCCTCTAAGCTCATTGTTCGAGGATACACTAATACAGATACAACTGGAATCAAAGAAAGCAGGAGAGAAAAAAAAAATCGAAATCTAGAAGAAAGGGGACGCTGCCCCTTCAGAGAGGCTAGTGGCAAAGGAGCCTGCCTTAAGACTCACCAGGGGAAGATTCTGCTTCACCAATTCTCCCAAATCAATTTCCTCATAATGCCCCTGGGAGCAGGTCATCCTTCTCTATGTACAGTAGCAAATGGTGAAAATTAATGTCTTCGACCCTGTCGCGGATAAAAATACTATCCTTTTAATTTCTGTTACAAAAATAGGAGTAATATTCAAAACAATGATTGTCTTTTTTTTCTATTTATTTTATATAAAAACATAAACAGCTCAGGCGAATTCTTGTTCTTGTGCAGGCTTTTCATGAAGAATTGTTCTTTACTATTCTTAGTAGTATTTATATATATATATTTATATATTATATATAACTTAATGATTGGTCCACAAAGTAGATCTGTGCGTTTCTCTAGTGCTTTTTGTACAAAAGAAAAACAATATTATTATCAAAATATTCATTTAATGGCTTTACTTCATACATAAATACATGTTTAGATAACACAGGAGCGGTGATTGTTCAGTCAGTTTGGAAATGACTTTTGTTTTTGTTTAGATTTTTTTGTTGTTGTTGTTGGGTTTATCTCTCTCTCTCTCTCTCTCTTTCTCTCTCTCTCTCTCGCTCTCTCTTAGGACTTTGTATACACAGGAGTGGCTGGTTACTCACATCGCTACAAATACGCTACTCGGCGTCCTTTGTTTTTAACTCTTTGTTTATACCTTTTCCCCAGGACGGCTGCTAAGTATTTCTTGACAGCCATTTGTTTCCGGTAGCGGCTGTAGCTGTCCGTGAAGATGCCGTCTATGTGCCGCTTGGTCAGCGGTTCCGCATCGTCCCCCAGGCCGCCGCTGGCACCGCTGCAAGCACCGAGAAGCACAGCTGCATCAGGCGGGGCCGCTCCGCCCCCCTCCGCGCCCCTCCGCACCGCCCCCTGCCCTGCGCAGCCCCGCGCCGGCCGCTGCCCCGGCGCAACACGTTGCGCGGAAGATGCGCGGGGAGACAAAGGGCGCGCCGAAACCCGCTCCCAACGCGGTGCGCGCAAGTGGCGGCGGCGGGAGAGACAATATCTCCTCGCCATGAATTATTCATTACGGCCAGGAAAGCTGCTCTCCCTGGGGCTTCATTAACGCGTTACCTTCTGCCGAGGGGCAGCGGGTGGCACCGGGCTCGCTCCTGCCCCGCCGGCGGCGGGAGCCCCGGGGAGCCCTGCCCGGCGGCTGGGGGTGCGCAGGGCTGCAACCGAGCCCCCACTGCTGCAGCTGAGCCCCCGATCATCGCTCTCCATCAGCTGCTCCCCCCAGCAAACCGTAAGGGCTGCCCAAATTCTTAATTTTAAATTGGTTAATTATAAAAATTTATAGAGACATATAGATATATAGATGTAGATATAGATCTAGAGATATAGATGTAGATATAGATACAGATATAGATACAGATTATATAGATACAGTATCGATATATAGATATAGATACAGATATAGATATATACACACACACGTGTGTGTGTGTGTGTATATATATATATATATATATATATTTATGCCCTAGCGTATTAACCCAACCAAACCTCCGCGAACGCCCGCGCTGACAACCAGGCTCATGCTGCACCGGGAGCGGCCGGGGGAGCCGGACTCCCCCCAGCCTCATCGCGGGTGCAACACATTCGCGACCCGGGCCGGGGCAGCTTTGTTCCCCCCAGCCGCGGCCCTTCCAGCGTCTCCGCTCCAGCAGCACCAACGCCCACCGCGGAAAAGGACAAGCAGAGACCCTTACCCGACCCGCTTGGCCATCAGGGAGTGCAGATATTTCCTGGCGGATAACTGGCCCAGGAGTTTCCTGTAGGCTTTGTTGAAGATCCCATCGGCGTGCCTGGGCAGAAGGAAAAGCCTGCGGGTGAGCGGCGAGGCCCGAGAGCCTGCGGCGGGTTGCGGGAGCCCGGGCGCTAGCGGTGACCATCCCTCTCCGCCGGCGAGCGGAGGGCGGCATCTCCCCGCGTCCCCCGGGACCCCTCGTCCCCACCCAGATCCGTCCCCGCCGCGTTCGCTGGGCTCCGCGCCGGCTGGACATTTCTGCTCCGTTTGCGGGAGCATCGCTAGCCCTCCCCGGCGCGGGCGGCTCCCCCGCTCCCTCCCCCGCGCTGCTGGAGGTAAGGCGGCTTTTCCATTTCTTCTGAGCTTTACACATGGCACCAGGACCTGGGCAGTATTGTCGTTTGTTTGGGTTCGGGATTTTTATTTTGATAGTGTTGCTGTTTGCTTGTTAGGTATCATTATTATTATTTTTTTCCCCCAATCGGTTCTGCCAGACCCGTTTTTCTCCCTACTCCAAATTCACTCCTGACACCCCGCGAGTTGCAGTCACCTCTTTTCCGGTGGGTAATACAAGGTGTACATCTCGCCGATCATGGAGGACGGATTCGCTATGCCGAGGGGCTCGTGGTCGTAGGCGAAGTCCTGCAGGGTGTTCCCGTCCTCGTCGTAGACTTCATCCTCCAGTCTGGCAACGAGAGCAGCAAGGAGAAGGAGTCAGCCGGGCTCCGCGGGGCGCTCCGCTCCACTCCCCGCTGCCGGCTTCCGGCTGCCTCGGTGGCCACCCCTCGGCGGAGCCGACCCGGGAGCCCCGGGAGCCCCGTCCGACTGCCCCCATACGCTCCCTGCACCCGCCCGCTGCCCATCCCCGCCCTCTCCTCTGCGGGGCAGAACCGCGGAGGAGGGAACACATCCGCCGTCAGACGTGCTCCAAGAAACCCCCCAAACATGCCCCCCCCTCCCCCCGCCCTCCGTGGCCCACGCCCCGGCCCGAGAAACATCCCCTCTATGCCACAGCCATGGCTGGTGCCTCCCGAGCGGAGCGCACGCCCGCCCAGGCGCTCCGGCTGCGGCACACACGCGTCTGTGTGCCAAGGGCTGGGCGGGAGCCGAGCAGCCTCCGCGGCGGAGACGGGGCGGTGAGCGGCAGTCCCGCCGCCGGGGCCGGGGACCGCGCCCCGCTCCTCCCCGCAGCGCCCGCCGGGACGGGGGCGCTTCGCCTGTTGTTTTTCGTTGAACGGTGCCTCTGCCCTCTGAGATCTCGCCAGTTTTGTGTGTGTCCCAGCCCCCCCAGCCCCTGCTCTCTGCCTCCCTCTCTGCAGTACGATGTAGGTCATTGCACGTTACAGGCAGCTATTTTTGTCTGTGAGCTTTAGCGGAGGTATTAATAATAGATGCCGCTAAAGTGTTTCACTCCTGCTAATTCAGGCTCTTGAATGAAGAAAGCCGGCTTTCTGCCGGCTAATGGCCCCGCAGGCCACCGAGCCCGCTGCCCCCTAGCCGCCCTGCCCAGGAAGTTGACGGGGCTGCTCTGGTTACTGCAAGGACACCTCGGAGCCCCAAAAAAGACATCCACCTCGGACAACCTTGCGCGCCCGGCATCACCTCCCCCACCCCCCATCTCCGCCCACCGCACGGCAGTGACCCCCTCAGGGCACCCCGGAACAGATCCAAGCGACGGTGAAGCAGGACGACCGCACCGAGCACAAAACTCCCCCCAAGCCAAGCAACACCGGTCGCCTCAGTAGGCGACAAGCAGGGTGAGAACAGGCTGCCGTCGGCCGTCCCGGACCAGGTGCCCAGCACCCCCAGCCGCAGCCCAGTGGAGGAAACTCCCTTGTGCTTGTGCCTCTGGGTGTCCCCCACTCCTGCCCCAAGCACAGCGAGGTTCAAACGCCCACGGCTCCCAGTTGGAAAGGGACAGCACAGACATCAGTCTGCGCCGGAGCCCAGGAAGACAACTCCGAACATAGAAAACCAAACAACCTTTGCCAGCCCCTTTCCCTCTTGAGAAGGGCTGTCACACACAGACAGGTAAACAGGGGAAGAGACTGAATCCCCACCAGCTCCAATGCCGCCACACAAACCATGACAGCTCCCACATGCTTGCAGACAACGGCGCACCCGTCCCCCCGTCCCTCTCCCCCTGAGCCGGACAGGCGATGCTCGGCGCTCACCCTAGGCGAGCTGCGGGCAACCGGAGGCTGCCAAGGGCCCCGCAGGACAGGGGGCAGGCGGGGGAGGAGCTGTTGTGCCCCGTCGATGTGCAGCCGGGACCTCGGGCCGCTCCCGCCGACATGCAGGAGACCAGATCCCCCACTCCCGGGGACAAGAGGCCCTGGATTTACAGCACCAAGGTCCCGAGGAGCGGACCTGGGGGATGCCGGTGCTGCAACCGGAGGGGGTCCTATGCTGCGGCGGAGGGAGTGGGCACACAGCCCAAGTGGAGGGGATTTCCTTTGGTGACTCCCCTCCACATCCCCTTTCATTTTCCTCCCCAGTGAAATTCCGCTGCCCTTAGCTAAGTGGGGGGATGAACTGGTCCCGATGGAGCGCCCGGACGGGGGAAGGACCTACCTGAGCGCCGGGTACTGAAGTCCGGCCGCAGGTGAGCAGTAGACGCTGCAGTGCATTATTATGCCATAGACCAGGAGTGCTAAGATCGCTTTGCTACACATTGCCACTCTGTGCGGGAGGGAAAGGAAACTGCTGTCAAAAAAAAAAAAAAAAAAAAAAAAAAAAGGGGGGGGAGGGGGAGAAAAAAAAGCAAACCCCAAAAACAAACAAAAAAGAATTCACGACCAAAAACCCAAACAAACCACTCCACGACCCACCAAACCCCCGGCCTCTCCTGCCGGAAAAGGAGGCAGCGTGGCCCCGGGGGACCAGCGCCCTGGGCAGCCGGATGCCGGCGCGGAGCGGCGCGGAGAGGAGCAGAGCGGTTCCCGGCGCAGAGAGCTGCCGCCGCCGCCCGCCCCGTCGGTGCCCGCCCGCCCGTCCCGGGACCGCTGCGGGAAGGCCCGGCGAGCCATCTCGTGTCCTTACCATTAAACTCTAGACACCCGGCACTGAGAGCGTTTGGCTGCGAAACTAAAACGGCAGGTCTTGGGGGGGAAAAAATATTAATAAAGACCCAAAATGGGGAGGGGGAGAAATCGAGCTCTCTTCCAAGTTGCTTCCAAAAAGAGTTAAAACCCTCGTGACATCGCCTCTCCGATGGGCGAAGGACCCACAAGGTGCAGAAGATGCAGAAGCGGCAGCAGTTAGTTGTTTGCTGGTTTTAGGGCAATCCACTCCAAAAAGAAAAAGAGAGACAGGAGGGGGAAAAAAAAGATAAAGGAAAAAAGTTTGCAGGTAGCAGCACAGATCTGGAGTGGAGTCTACAAGGGAATGGAGAAAGAGGGATGGAACGAGATGTCGCCGGAGAACGGAGCGCTGGGGAAGAGCGAAGAGAGCGAGCGAGCCCGGGAGGGAGCGGAGGCGGGAGCCGCGGGCTGCGTGCGATGTTGTCTTCCCCAGATCTCTCCCCTCACTGAGCGCCTTCAGCCTTCTTCTCTTCTTTTCCTGCTCGGTGGCTCCAAACTTGACCAGCCTTCCGCAGTCTTCCGTCTGATACGCAATTAGCAAGAAAACCTTTGCAAACACCCCGCTTCAGCAGGAGCCCTCTTTGTAAACATTTGCCTGCTTGTTACCTTAGAGGACGGGCAATATTGTTTGTTGCCCCCGTAGTGGTGTCCGGATTTTTATTCATGAATCAAATGCCTTTTTTTTTTTTTTCCTCAGTCACGTAATAATCGGGTATCAGAAAAGACGTCACCACCCCAATTCCTCAAGGAACACAGTTCTGTGTCGTCCTCAAAGATGAGCTTATCAGGAGTCATAAAGCTTCTCATAAACACCAACTCACACTTCCCCCCCCCCCAAAAAAAAAAATAGGAAAAGAAACCTAACAACCAAACAAAAGCGCAGAAAATCCCCACCGCACAAACCTAAAAGGATGTTCGCCACGGTAAAGTTTTACCTGACGTGGGAAGGGACCAGGAGGCGGAAGGAGGGCAGTTAGGAGTGGGGTGGGGGTCCCCGGGCTTGTCTGGCTCCCCCACGGCTTTGCTCCGGGTCTTTCCGCGGGGCCAGCTCACCCCACACGCAGCCCGGGGCCGCCGCTGGGCGCAGGCCCCCGCGGAGCCGCCCGGCTCTGAGCACGCAGGCGGAGCAGCCCCGGCACGGAACCCCCCACTTCCGCGGAGATTTGAGAACATAAGTGCATTTTTTATTTTTTTTTTTTTTCCCCAAGTCCCCTCTTTTATTTTTTTTTCTTTTTCTTTTTCTTTTCCTTCTACTTTTTTTTTTTTTTTTCCCAAGGATTGTTAGTGTTGTTCCCATTACAAGGCTCCCCCCGGGGAAACCAGCAGCGCCGTGACCGCTCTGCGTATATGGAAGCCGCGGGGCGTAGGGGACAAGCCCCGAGGCCGCGCCGCAAGGAGGGTTCCACACATTGCCGGCGCTGCCCGGGGATGGGGGGTCGGCTTTTCCCTGCACTCCCCTGGCCCGACCCTCTCGTCTCTCCGCCTTGTGCAGAGACAGATGTGCGGCTCTCAGCGCTTGGCAGAGCGGGAGGGAAGAGCATCACCATGAGAAAAAAAAGAAAAAAAAAAAAACAACTTGATTTGCCGGAGGGACCGGGAAGGAAATCCCTTCTCTGGGGACTTCCCCGCCGCCGGAATAATTTTCCCCCGAAGTGATGCGCCGGGTGCGGGCCACCGGCGGACTCCCAACCGCTGCAATTGCTGCCCATCTCCGCACTCCCCTCCCTCCGCGACCGAAAATGTGCCCTTCATTTCCGAGAATTACCCAAAGAAATCCAGGCTGCAGGAGCCATTACTAGACATTTTAATTATTGGGATCATAAGCAGAGGGTTCAGGAAGCAGCAATAATATAGTTCTCCTGTTTCCTATTTGAATGGGTTTGGTGTAACATGCTTGGATGAGTTATTTGAGCCCAAATCGATTTCTCAAAAACAACAACAACAAAAAACACGCCATACGATTACATTCCTATTACGGTCATTTAAGGTTTCAATATTTTCCGGAGATAAAGGAAATTTGACGTGAATGAATGATTCCCGTAGAAATGGCCAACGACGCGGTCCCGGGCGGGGATGCAGGACTGGGGACGGAGAGGGACGCTGTCCCCGTTGCTGTTCTGTGCCGTGCTTGCCGGGCCCGGAAGGACCACCGGCAGGAGAGGGGACGGGGCAAGGCAGGGTGCCCGACGGCGCCACCGGGGAAGCAGTCACGCCGCCGCTCCCGCTGGGGAAAGGGTCACTGCTCCCCCTGGGGAAAGTGTCACCCCAACGCTCCCGCTGGAGAAGGGCACCCCGTGGCTCCCGCTGGGGAAGGGGGCACCCCGCGGCTCCCGCTGGGGAAGGGGGCACCCCGCCGCTCCCGGCGGAGAAGGGCACCCCGCGGCTCCCCCGCCGGGCCGGCAGCGCGCTGGGGCTTCCCCGCCGCTCCCTCCCCGCGCCCCGCGGGCGCGCACGGTCCGTGAGCGGCGGGCGCCACCGCGCGGGCAGCTGCGCACCTGCGGCCGCCGCCGCGGAGCCGCCGTCGGGCGGGCCCGGGCTGCCCCGTCCCCCGCCTGGGGCGGGCTGGGGAGAAACCCGGCTGTGAGAGGCCAGCGGGAAAGAGCTGCCCGCTGCTCCCCTTCACCGGGCTTTGCGGGCTGGCGGGGTTTGCGGTGGGGTTTTTTGGTATCCTTTCTCATGACTCTGCCGTAGCAGGTGTAAACATGGGCTTTTCTAGAAACCGGTGTGGCAAAGATTCTGTGAATCACGCCAGTATGGAGGCTTGAACGCACACTCCGCTTAAAGAACAAGAAAAAACATTCCTTCTTTTCAAAGAGGCAACACACACACAGGCAACACATTTTGAAGCTGTGGCTGTTTTCACATTAGAAAAGTTCTTTTGGCTACTTCTGATACACAAAGCCACATTTCCTCTCCTCCATCCCCACTCCCCTAGATCCTTACAGAAAGTACTAAGATGCTTGAAATAATAGGCATCAGCAGCACAGAGGAAAGGATTCCCATAAAACAAACCTGAGGCTACAGACCCCACACAGAGATCCAGTGCCACCCTGGTGGTACTGTGCATGCAGGAGCAATGTCAGGATGGTTTGCAAAAAATGCATCTTCTAAAGCTCTCATTTATGGTGAGTGAGTAATTCACACACTATCCATGCCCATAAAAATTTCATAGCATCTAAGTCTACGTCACAGCGATGTGTGTGCAAAGTGAATATGATTATGACATGATGGTGGTTTAGACTGAGGAAGTGAAGGTTTAAATCTGGTCTCTATGTACAAGTAAATTTCTAGATAAGTCTGTCATTTCAAGGCTGAGAGGGATTAAAGGTATGTAATACTTGCCTCTAAGGCAAATTCCTAAGGCAGCATCTGAAGAAAAGCAGGGTGTTTTTTATTGGCAAAATTTCTTTCATCTTCCCCCTACCATCTTAAATTAGACTTTAAATTTAATTTATCTGACTATTCTATTTTGAATATCTATTTTATTAACTAGAGCATTATAATTCTGTAGAAGTTTCTTGGGGAGCTTACATACAGTGAGCCTTGTCAAGCCTGACTGCGGCTGACTGTGACTGCTGGAAACCTTACTGCTACAGATCTAGCTCAAAGGAATGCATTTCATCATGTACCATTATGGGCATCTTTTCAACTCCTAAGAAACCCCCTTTTTATATTTATGCATATTTTACAAAAAAATACTACAAGTAATTTATCAAACTGTCAGGAACTCTATTGGTCCATAAATCCAGGTATCTCATGCACACTGGTTGGATGTCCAGCCGCTATATTAATATTTTCTCAGTATGTTCCAACTTAGCTGCATATTTTAAAAAGAAATTGGAAGAATTGATGTACCTGGAATACATAATTTTATCATTAAAAGATACATGTATTTCTGCCAATATAGAGAAGGATGAATACTTCTTTCTCAAAAGCAAGCAATCTTGCCAAACCAGCTGTGTGTCTCTCACACACACACTATTAGTTTATCATCTATCTTATTATTATCTCTGCCCAGGCCTCCTTTCTTACTGGGGTGGCTTGGGGAGCCTATTACTGACCAGTATGACAATGAGTACTTGTCTGCATCAGTTCCATAAACATAACACCAGCCTACAGATTTTCTTGGCTTTCCTGACTCCTCCTCCTCCCCAAGGGCCAGCTCCTGGGAAGGATGAACTTGTCAGAGAGGAGATTAACCCATCCACGAAGTCATTCAGCTGTAGCTGTGGTCATCTGAAAAAGGGTAATTAGGGACTGTCTGGCAGCAGAACAAAAGTTATTACAGCTCAAGCAGGGCTTGGCAGATATTTCAGCACTTCCAGCTGAGACATGGCACCTGTGACAGAGGTGGGAAAGCCCCACATTCCTCATGGAAGCTAGGTGTCAGTCCACTGCGGGACAGACAGAGATGAAGTATTTTATTCACAGAGTTGTTTTTCTTTTATTAAACCATTCCTTCTCATGTATTCTTTAGATAAAAGAAACAGAATGATTAGGCACACTGTAGAAAGCATACACATCTGTGTGCTTTCTCATGTCCGAAGGGACAAAGCTGCAATCCAGACGAGCTTGGTCACCCAGGGATGTTCTAGGCAGGAGGTACAAACTACAAAAAACACAGAGAACAACAACCAGGAACAGAACTGGGACTGCAAATCTCTCAAGAGATGATAGAGACAAGCCTCACCTGGTTGCTGAGCCCCTTCCCAGCCTCTTTGCATGCGAACACCAAGCATTAGTAAAGTTTCTGTGAGAATATTCCAGAAAATTCCTTGCTACCTTTTATAACCTTACTCCCAAGCAAACAGTCAAAACAATGGGCTGGGTTTTTTCTTTCTTTCTCTGAAGTGAGGAGGCAGAACAGTTGTCCCCAGAGCAGCAGTGTAGGAGCACCAGCAGACAAGTCATCCTGCTCTTGTTGCTGCTTAGAACTCACAGTGAGAGACAAGGCCAGTGGGTTGCCTGTGTCTTGCGTGATTGCCCACACAGAAGCTCCGTGTTCGATCGTACATCGTGGGTGTCCTCCCCCACTATTCAGTAAATGAAGGCAGATGACAACACAGAGGCAAAAGAAGAGTCATTCCCGTCCAAACATAAAGGCAAGAAAATCACTTTTTAAATAAATGAACGACCGAAGAGTGGACTCAGCTTCACAAGGAGGTACTGCCATGTTTTGTCTGTGACAGAAAATTTCCTTGGATGACCGATAGGTCCATTTATAATCTCCCATCTTTCACCCAATTAAACTCATATGCTGCAAGAGAAGAAAAGAATTCTCCTTGATGCTTTCTCACAGTGTTCTTTGATCAATCATTTATATATGAAAACTAGAGAAATAAATTATGAAAAGCAGACAACAACAACAAAAATCTTATTTCTTTTAAGACTTAATATTCCAAAGGCCTATTCTACACTAAAGCTAGCAACCTGCAAAATGTCACTAAAGACTTTGCTAGTCCACAGGGCAGAATAAAAGGCTTTAGCACTGGCACCAGATCTATTCCCACTCTCATTTCCATTTGGTGTTCAGGGAAAGAGTAAATCCTTAAGTAGATTGAGTATACAAAGTTTCACAAATGCTGCCAAAATACAGCAATTTATACTGGACAAATAGCAGCCACAATATTTTTGTGTTCCAGGTTGCTTTAGATGCAGCTGTAGCCCAAGGTGAATGACAAGCTCTGCTTTTGTACCCAAAAATGACAGAATTTTGGGTACACCTTTAGAAACATTGGGACTGCCACGTGCCTGTGTCCAGAAACAAAAATCCATCTGTAGTTCTGAGGTATTGCTAATGGCATAGCTAAAGTTATTCATAGTTTAGATTTACCAGAAATAGTTGGAACAAATTAATAATGAATTAGAACATTTCTTATCATCGCAGGGAGCGAGAGGGAATAAATAGAACCATCCATATTTTCTTATTACAAAACAGTGTGCAGCCTATTACCAAACACTAATTTAGTGTTGCTTGTGCTGGAAAACTGTTGAAGGGTCCCTGGCTCCTGACAGTGCAGCTTAATTCAGTCTGACGGGAGCAAGGCTGCACAGAAGCAGTCCAGGGCAGGCAGGTGAGGACCATCCCACCAGGGGTGAATCCCAGCCTGCCAGAGCCGGGCGTCACTCAATAATTCCAATTAACCACGCTAAAGATGACAGAGACAGGTCACGCAGAGCCCAGTAAATATCAATCAGAACCACATATTTTGATGAGAGAATAACACAGTCTTTCTCATTAAGGAAAAGAGAAAAGACGTTTGGTTGGGCATAGAAGCCTGTCCTTGGTGGCTTGTGCACCCTGCAGTGCAGTTTCTGCCTTATGGGGCTGCAGCTCATGCTGGCCACAGCCAAAATTGCCCTGAGTGTGGGACCCCTTCACATGGCTTAGCTCCCTGTCTTGTGCGTAGTGAGCAACAGGGAGAGCTCCCTCATCCCTTGGCAGCGCAGGAGAGCCTGTGCCCCACCAGATGCACAGCTCCAGAAATGTGGGGTGGGGTGTGGGGGGAGACTGGGGAGCTGGATTTGCTGGCCTCTGTGCCACAAGTTGGTTGGGCAGCAGACACTGGGGCCACCAGCCAGACACTGCGGCCACCAGCCAGACACTGGGGCCAAGAAACAGCACATAATCTTTGTCTGCTGTCATAACTTAAATAAAGTACTCAAGTCTACTTAGCCTAAAGGAAAATACGTGGTTCGTGGTTCTTAGTTCTTATATTTAAAGATAGCACAAAGAATTTCTTGTGTGTGGCCTTACGGTCCGATCCATCTCTATCTTCTAATAAAATGCATTTCTGTAACAGCCGAGGCAATTAATCACTTAAACAGAATTGGATTACAATCTCCATTACTAGAAAATCTTTAAAGTCAGGCTTGCTATCTTTCTAAAAGATCTCAAGCTATTGAGCCGTTCTTTGCCCTGCTTTATGCAAAGGTCAGACTGGATGTTCGTAATGGCCTCTTCTAATGTCAAAAATTGGTCTCTGACCCTTGTAATGCCACTCACTGATTTCAGACAGAACTGCGCTGGATTTATTGACCTTTCTCATTAGGAATGAAGATTGTCTGCAGAAACTCCTATGTGATTTCATAACTCCAGGTACATGTCTATTGAGCTCATTATGTTAATAATGATGTCTTTATTCAGTTTTAAATTTCATAGGAGTTTGTAGAACACAGCACAAACCAGGAGTTGCTAGGACATTGCAAGAATGAACTTTCTCTTTTGATCCCTAAATCTGTGTTCAGTCTCCAGAGGTAACTGCATATGTCAATAGCAACCACATAATGATAAACTATGATACTTCGTAGACATGTTTTAAAACCTGAAACTTAAATACGGTATTTTTCACTGTAGTGAAAATTCTTTTCCTGGGGATTTCTTGCTACGAAATGCAAGTATATTACTGACTTCAATATGTGTTTTCAGAAACAAAAAAAAAAAAATTGCATATAATTTCAGGTGATTCTCTGACATATTTTACTCTACAGCTAACCCAATTTTCCTCTAAGTCTCAGAGATTGTTCTAAAATGTATATTGGTTTTAACTGTCTATCAAGAATATTTTACCACTGCATAAATAACTTCAGTCAGTTTCTCTGATGAAATATCTGAGTGTGACATGAATTTGCTCTGAAACACAATAGACAACAAGTACGAGCAAAGAAATGCCGAAGTAACATCTTATCATCTAATGCTAACACTTAAAGGTGTTTTGGCTTTTGGGTTTGGTTCTGGTTCAATTTTTTTAGTAAGGACTCCACAAGGTGATACCTTTATATGTTTCACATACCTCTTCGGGGAAAAAAATTATCACATTCAAAAGAAGCCATTGTCAAGGACATTATTTATTCAAACATCTCCTCTATGGAAAGTAAATAATGCTGGTTTTAATACATGTCCTCATCCTTATCTCCTCAGATGAGTTCTACCAGTTCTGTTCTGAGACAGGGATTGCTTCTGATGTACTGTTCATTTCCACATAGCCTCTCTTTCTTTTCTCCCATTCATAATGTAGAATATTTTTATATAATTATCACAAAGGTGCAGCAAGGTAAACCTTGTTTATTACAAGATAAATACTGGAATAGGAGAATAAAGTTCTGTTTATGAGAGGGGAAAATATTTTTTCAGTACTGAAAAAGTTATGCTAAAACCCCCCCATCACAGATTTAGAAAAAAATATTTTCTTTTGTTTTAGATGAAAGATGAGCTGCATGTGGTCTAGTGATGATTTGCCCATATTTAATGTGGGTTCTTCATATTTATAAAATATGCTACAGTTATGCAATAAGTTTCATCTGAAAGTATTACCACTAATCTCACCATAGTCTTATAAGGCATACATTTATTAATACATTACATCTGTTTTATCCAGTAAGGTATGAAATACAGCAAACTCAGTGATTTTCTTGGGAGCACATAGCTAAAAAACATGGATAGTTCTAAAAGAAATACCTGACCCCATTGATGTCAAAGACAAAGATCCTGATGACGACTTTTGGTAATCTGATTCCAATTCTTTGCCTATTTCGGAGGTTTACCACTCAGGAATAATACCTGTCCTGCCTCCAAACACTCAGTGCCACTAATCTACAAGGTAACTATCTGTCACTGAGTTCTGTCAAGCATTCAAGGGAGATTAGTTTTTAGCCCCTACGAAGAGAGGTTTTAGTTGAAGAAATTCCTGTCCCAGCCCCCAAACTAGTGATGATCTCCACCAGTGCATGTAGAAATCAGCAGCACTAAAATGGCAAAGAAAACATCTCCGAGAAAAATAAAATGTACTGTTAAGGGCATGAAACACTAGTGAATTTGTGTAGTTGTTGGTAGTTTGAAGGTGATTAATAACCTTAAACTAAACTAAAAAGAATTAAAATCACATTACTCATCCTCTGAGAACAAGGTAATCAAAGGAGACTTTGCAAGTGAGTAAAAGCTGTCCTTCAAAAAAATCTTTCCCCATCTTCCAGTGTTGATAAGTGAATAATACTGCTAGTCATTATACTCAATAGAGTTGGTGTTCTTCCTTGATTTTTGTGGCGGAAGAAGAGGCAGTAAGGAGAGCTGAATCACAGGTTTTCCTCATATTTTTTCTTAATGAACAGTAGTGCACACAGCTGCTCTGGAAAACAGTGACAGGTAAAGTCAGCACAGTCACTGGAGTGTGTTAGAAAGATAACAAAAGCTCCCAAGCATCGATCCACAGACAAAAAGTATAAACTTGGTATTAAGATGTGAAGAAAAGTGTGATGTCCAATGATTCCTCTTGTTTTCCACATCTGCATTTAGTTTAAGTAGTTAAATCTATAGTAAATACTTCTTCAGGATCACTCCTCACCGTTTCTATAGATTCCACAGGATGGGGGACAAATCACCCCAGAATGCATGATTCATGGTTTTAAAATTCAGGGATGTTAACTGGGAACAGTGTTGCAAAATATCACATCCATTTCGTGCTGTGCTACATTAGTCCTAAATGAGCCCACGAAAAAAGGGAAGCTTCACTTGAAGAAGAAAACATTTTCCCTGCTCCAGTTAGGTAATATAAAGCTAAAAGGTCACAGAGATATTAAAATCCTTTTTTTTTTTTTAACTAGTAAGAAATGGAAAAAAAGGTGAGTGGGATACAGGTGGTTTTTTGGAAGAAGAAAGGTGGATTGAAGTCAGATACAGCTCTTCAATTCCACAGAGGTCTGTGAGCAAAGCACTTAGAGATGCTTTAGCTTACAGCTGCAGCCTTACTTTTGCTGAGCACTGCATACCTGCAACTCCCGGTAAACTATTACATGTCACTAATATCCTTACATGGCCTGGAGTCCTATTTAGAAAAGCAGCAAGTTTTAAATACATGAATACAACAAATAAGAGTGCTGAATGTTTGCCTTCCTTGGGACTGGGCTGTTAATGGCACCTGCATAGTACTGGCTGTAGGAGCTGTTTATTTCACAGGATCTTAAACCTTTAGATTGTCTTGCAGGCTACAAGGAAAAGTTTTAGGGATGACACCTTCTCACTACTTTCCCAATGGGACCAGCAGAAGTTGTACTTCTGGTAGAAACTCCTAAACATTTTTTGCACAAAGCATCTGAAAGTAAGTTATAAGGAAAACCGTGTCTGCAGTATTGCTGAGAAATCAGTGAAGCTCACACAGACATACTGCAAAGGAAATGTGTAATGCAGTGTTTAATAACACTAGATTCTCTCTCTTTCTATCACATCCTCATCACTCAATTTTGCTTTGGCAAAAGCTACAGCAGCACAAGATTCATCCATCCTGTCCTGTCCTGTCCTGTCCTGTCCTGTCCACCCCAGAAAGCACTAAGTCACAGATGAATCATATACTACAAAGATATCATAAATATACCAAGGAGGTATTTTATCCTCACCATAGCATCACCAATGTGCCAGTACAGAAGATCGTGGCAGACTCCTGTGCAGGTGATTTTCTCATTTTCCTAGCTGTTAGATCTGTTACAGATTAGGCTGAGAGCAGCAAGGCTGTAAGAGTTGAATTGGGAATATCTGCTGTTTGCTTGATCTCTCAGGTGCTGTTGTGTAAGACCTGCAGCCCACGAGTGCTGTGGGCACAGGGTACACTTGTCCCAGCAGACACTGGGGGTCCAGCCAGCTTAGCCAAGGGCTTGACATTTTACATGTTTGAGAGGCAACGTCCAATGCCACGGACCGTACAATTCAAAAAGTGATGGTCATACCGAGGGGATCTGAGCGACAGCAGGAAGAGAGGATTTGTGCAGGAATAGGAATACACCCAGGCTGATTTTCATGTAGCCAGACTGAGAAATAGCAGCCTCAAGGACATGGCAAGGCTGGCTTTTGCACACACCAGTCCTTAGAGGCTGTCCCATGAACAGCTCTGCCGGCTGGGGGGATTCAGCCCGCACCGGGAGCGCATGGCCAGGTGCTGCTGGGTGACAGATATTGGGCGCAGGGAGCGCAAAGCCCTCGTGCCACCTTGTGGCTGCTGGGTTACAGCTGGCACGGGGGATGCCACCCCTCCTGCTCCGAGCCACGCTCTTACAATAAAAGCACTTTTGCCTCCTGCAAGCCGTGGGGACGTCTGTCTCTCACTCTTGGGCGGGTGTGAGCCCTCGCCCCGAGTATCTCCTGCAGGCACATTAAGGGGCCTGAGTCATGCCGAGGTGCGCTGGGGAGCGGCGCAGTCCCCAGGGCGAGCAGGGGCGGGCAGCAGTGCCGATCCCCCTGGCCGTGCCCGCCAGCCCGATGGAAAATCGCCTCCCGCTCTGGGTACGCCGTGTTCTAAGTGAGCTCTGTGACTGGCCACGGTGAGAAAAACATTTTCTTGTCCTCTCCCGGTGCATTATGAAAAGCCACTAAAAGGTTCTTTTCGCACCACAAAACCTTTCAAAAGGATTCTGTCAACACAAAAACAACATTGACAGCAGTTGCCTTTAAAAGTACTTGAGTCTTCAAACTCTGAAACATGCTTCTTAATTTATTTTTTTTTTAATTTTCCAGACTTGGTCTACTACCAGGCTTCAGAGAAATGTTTTCTGTAATTGCATGAGTAAGAAAATGCATTGTAAGATTAATGCACATAACAGTTATTAAAACAATTTGTAAACGTATTCTTCACAAAATGGATATTAAAACTCATGGATTTCTGCCTCACTAATAAAATAAAACTGTCGTAGGGAAAATTTGTCAGAGATACTGGGAGGACTACAAGACCCATTAGCGCATGGTGCACAGGGCCCAGGTCATGTCAACAAGTGGTCAAGGTTTTCTGCTGTAGTTTTTTTCTCTTCTCCTTTACCCTTCATTCATGTGTATCAGCACCCCGTCACTGCATGATAGGATGCACAAAGCTGACTTTGCTAACACAGATTTTCCTCTGCTTTTGATGATATTAAGAGGCAAGTTGCTACACAGAAAGCAACATCTCACAAACTTCAAGCATAGTGCTCCTTTTGCTGTCTCTGGGAAAACATATGGATGGGCCACCACTTTCACCCCTTCATCTCTCAGCAATTAGACAAGCATTTTTTCTTAAGAAGGGATGGGCACTCAGAGTTCTATCTCCTGCAACATCTTTATTGGCTTTCATTCTGATCATCACATTACTGTAAAACTTGTGTAAATGCTTCCTATAGAGCAATTTCAGCACAGGAATTTGCAAGTGAAAACAGTCAATTAGTTTATAAATTATGAGTCTTCCGTATTTTGGAAACATGTACAGCCCTGGACACTGCAGCATGAAGTTAAGGAAGAAAAGACTAGAAAATCTTAGTGTTGGTACTGCTGAGAATGAATCTTGTGCTATAGTTGCTTTTTGTACTGAGAGAAATAAATATTACAGTAAGGAAGAGTCCAGTGTTTTGGAATAGTACCAAATAGAAGATTATTTTTTGTTTTAAAAGGTTTTTATTTGTTCATTCAATAGGAAGCATCAAAGATGCTAACAGCTAAAAATTAATCACTGCACCAAAATATCCTGCTTCCAAAAATAATCATGCAATTGATAAAAGCACTGGTCACCTGTTACTTTGCAAAGCTTTTTCAATTTCTAACAAGATGGCAATCCACAGCTTGCATCAATGCCTTGGCCAGCAGAGATTAGCCAACCTGGACAGCGAGTAAAAATGAAATTTCAGGTATTCAGAACCACTTCTGCTCCTGAGACTGTGGAGCTCAAGTTGACTGCCAACCCTGACATCTGCCAGTATCAGTTACATTGCCATGTTACACAGTCACAGATCCCAAAAGGACTTTCATATTTTGACCTTATAATAAGGAACTCATAGGCAGTCACTGGAGAATATCCTTCGGTAAGGACACCTTATGGTTATAAAAAATGCAAAATGCATAACACAAAATTCAGCTGTGGTGGTTACTTGTTTGGTTTCTTTTTTTTTTTTTTTTTTTTTTCCTTTTTTTCTTTTTTTCTTTTTTTTCTTCTTTTTTTAGGATTAAAACAACAAACAACAAAGAATAATCAAAACCAACCTCACCTACATCAATACTGAAGAACTATACAAAGACTGCAACATACTAAACTTTGAAGACTGTAAAAGATCCATATGGAACATTCTGCATCTGAAGAACCCTAATTCTGGATTGTGCAGAAAAGTCTAAGGTGGTGACTAACCTGGCCTCTTTAACAACTAGAAAAAGAAACAAATTGGAAAATATTCACCTTCCAGGCCTCACTTCATGCAGTGACCTGGAAAATAAATCCTATTGGCACCAGCAATCAAGCTTTCCTGTATTATCTTCCCAGGGGGTTGATTACACTGTCCTAAATATTGGGTGAGTGCTTGAGGTCCAGAATTCTTTACACCGTAGTTATTCCTCAAGAATCCAAACACAATTAGAAAAGCAGAAACATGCAGTGGTAACCAATATATGTTTTTTACAGTAACAACAGTTCAGAATTGCCAACCAGGAGGGGTAGCAAAACAAGGATATAGCATGCCAGCTTTGGACTTTACAATTTTGAAGGCAGCTTTTACAAAAGGAGAATTATTCAGGAGGCAGGAAAGTACAGCAGTGTCACATCTGTAATTGTTGTAGTTAAATGAAAAAAAAATCATGGCATCATAAACCCATTGAAGTTGGAAAAGACCTCGAAGATCATTGAGCCCAGCTGTTAACCCAGCACCGTTAAGTCCACCCCTAAACCACATCTCCAAGCACAACATCCACATCCTTTTTGAACACTTCATGGATGGTGGTTTCACCACTTCCCTAGGCAGCCTTTTCCAATGCCTAGTTGTCTTTTCAGTGAAGAATTTGTCCTAATATCTGTTCTAAACCTCCCTTGGAACAGCTTGAGACCATTTCCTCTCATCCTGGTGCTTGTTACTTGGGACAAGAGATCAGCCCCCACCTTGCTGCAACCTCTTGTCAGGTGGATGTAGAGAGCGATTAGGTCTCCCCTGAGCCTCCTTTTCTCCAGGCTGAACAACCCAAGCTCCTTCAGCCACTCCCCATATGACTCACTCTCCAGACCCTTCCCCAGCCTCCTTGCCCTTCTCCGGACTCGCTCCAGCACCTCAATGTCCTTCCTGTTGAGGGGCCCAAAACTGGACACAGCACTCGAGGTGTGGCCTCACCAGTGCCAAGTACAGGGGCACAGTCACTGCCCTGGTCCTGCTGGCCACACTATTGCCAATACAAGCCAGGATGCCATTGGCCTTCTTGGCCACCTGGACACATGCTGGCTTATGTTCAGCCAGAGCTCCTTTTCCAGAGCCCCCAGCCTGTGGCTCTGCATGGGATTGTTGTGACCCAAGTGCAGGACCTGGCACTTCACCTTGTTGAATCTCATACAATTTGCTTCAGGTACCATTCTCCAGAACCCATTCTCTTCTAATCTATTTTTAAGTAAAAGTTCTAGTTTTATCTTGCACACATGATTTGATCAAAGGATGCTTGAAAAGTAAACTCCTGAAGCCAGCTGAAGTCTTTAAGCATTCTAAATAAGTGATGAGTTTGTTTCACTCACATTTCTAACTTACATTAAACCAAACAAAGAACAGAAAATGTTTTTTTCAATATTAGCTTATTACACTGACAGAGAGTTCCTCAATGTTCCCCTCACATTTTTGTTCCTACTGTGGTCAAGTCCCAGTGTGCTGGCTAGTACAGGCAGTGTACTATGTCAGGCACTGTATGCACCTGTTGGAAATGGTTCTTGTCCAAAAGCTTCACAATCTGAAAAGAGAGGACAGGCATGAATAAGAAACTGCAAGGACAAGAAAGATTGCTACTCTGTGATAATACAGGGAAAGTGGTCTCAGGGTGGGAGATAAACTCTACATCTGCTGTTCTGTCTCTTTCAGCACACTACTTAGCAGTACACAGCTGGGGTTTTTTCTCTTCTTTTTATTGTTTGGGCATTAATAAAGCTTGGTCTTGCTGGAAAACTCCACCTAAATATCAGAGGGAATGTGTTCTGTTAAATGCAAGTCTCTGGACAAATTTGTGCCTGCTACCTAATCCTCAATATTACTGTGCTGATAACTGCTTCTCTTGTGGTGTTCACACTTGAAAAAGAGGTCAAATTGTATGGACAATTTTTTGCCTTCAATGTGATAAGCAAGCATTCCTGCTGCTTGGACTCCTGCAGGGAATTCACATCCAGCACTATAATTTTCAATTCCTTAGCCTATCAAGTACTGTTGATGTTTCATTTCATAGCAGGCAGAAGAGCATGAAGCAGGTTTTTTTACTCTCAGAGGCCTTAAGGAGGAAACAATTTTAAGCCATGTAAGAAAAAAACAGTAAAATTCACATGACAATTGCATACACCCTTATTTTTATAACCACAGTGGTCAGATGGTATTAAAGATGACATGTTCTTATTTGCTTTATATGCTTGATATGCTAGTTGCACATGCTTATTGTAAGGTCTGGAAAAAATACCTTTCTGTAACCATATGTTGAACATTAATCTCAATCACATAATTTTAGTTGGAAATTGTTCTCAGGAAGCTTTGCTTAAAATGCCTTAAAGATGGAAGAAGTGCATGCTTACACATTTTATTGGATTCATATTATTATAAGGGTAATACTGAAGTGAACGTTTCTTCTGTTGAACTGGAATCTGAATTGAGAAGCTTTTTAGAAGTAGAGGTTTTACTTCACTTCTACTGAAAACTTCAGCCCTGAGGTGATGAAATCACCCTGAATGCCACATGGAGAGAATGCCATTCAGTAAGCAGTGATCTAGTTGGAAAGATCATGAAAGTAATTTGTGGCCTTTTACATCTTTAATGCAGCACAGAGTTTAGTCATTTTGGACAGAGACAGATTAGATGTGTCTGGGTGAGTAACCTGAGGGCAATTCATTAATTAGGGAGAACATGCAGCTGCATATGGGCAAAATCAGGAAGGATAAAAAAATCGCAGTTGTATGAATGGCAGCATCAACAATTCCTTCTCATTTCTCTTGTTTATACTGTCATAAAAGCCTGATTTTATTCTGCAAACTGATAATTTCTTTTTGGAGATTCTAAAGGTGCCTGGGTAAGTACAGATGGATGAAGTCCATACAACTGAAATCCTACTTCAAATTGCACTGATCCAGCTCCTCATGGTTCATTTCAGATCTGCAGTGTCTGGTGTTTTGGCCAAGTCAAATATTTTGTTTAATTGACAAAAGGAAATAGATTTGGGAGCTGAGTGGCTGAATGGTGACAAACAAAATGAAAGATCAGACCCAGCAGTGAAAGAGGGATCATGAAATGAAACAACTTTTATGAAACTGTAAATATCTGGTGCAGTCTTCCAAATTGCAAATTTCTGATGAATAAGAATGCATAGCAAAATCCTATTTAACCAACCAAAGTAATGAACATTATTATACTCGTCACCATTTCCCTGCTCTCCTGGGAAAGTTGTTTAGAGACCACAGATTAAGGCAGTTTGAAATCATATGTCTTTAAACATGATGGAAGAGGAGGAAGAATTGACAGTGCCATACCTTCTCATTTAAAAGAACATTTTCCTCTATATGTTGTACGTCAGAGATCAGATATATCACTTTCATTTGAACTTAACTTCATTACTGACAGAAGATATTGAGAGAGAACAGTTAAGCAAGAATTGCAAAAATCTCTGTTTAACACAAGAAATGAGTATTCAATATTTCCCTCCACACACTTTATAAATGAAGAGGTCCCAGTTCTCACATTTAGACCACCTGGAATCTGCTTTGAGATTCTAAAATAATAAAAATAAAATATTTTAATATGCTGAATTTTCTATTCATATTTTATTACTTGAAATTTTAGATAAGGTGTGTGAATTAAAAAGAATATAACAAAGTCCTCAGACATCAAGTGCAGCAAGTGAATTAAGCAGAGAAATGAATGTAGTTTGGTGCTATTGGATTATTGTTTCCTAAAGTGATCATGAGTACCTCTAGTTGAGATACTTCTTCAATGTCCCACCAGCTCAATTCAATTCCCATTCCTCCCCAGCCAGAAACACTTGCAATGAAGATGGATGATGAAATTTTGAACAATTTAGCAAAGAGTGGGATTGGTGAGAAAAGGACTCACAGCTGAAAGGCAAGGTGTTTCAAAGGTCAGGCTCAGATGTGTTGACAGGATAGGAGTTTACACAATGGGCTCATCTGCCATGTCTGGTGAAAGGTTAGTGCTTCTAACTTCTGTATCAGAGATCAGCCAGATGTGATATAGGCTTCGACAGTCAGAGCTTTAGGTGATACCCATGTATGGCAACAGATTTTTTTTTAATGGAACCCAGGAGTTATTTTAACTATGTTTAATAACATCGCAAGTCAACTTTCTTTCAGGACTATAAATTGTATTTTAGGAGCCTGATGTCAAAGAAAAGGTGTGTGTGAATAGACTCTCAGAAATACCCATCTCTCACTTGGGCATCAGAAGAGGTTCCAGATGTGTTCACACACTTGGAAGTGGGTGCTGGGTTTATTTGAGTATCTGGACTAAAGCACTGCAAAGGTGAGTGTTTAAGGCCTTGACAATCATTATCCTTTTGAAGGTGGGTGCTGAGTCCCTTTGATCATCTATCTCTTAGTAAGTAGTTGAAAACAAATATGTTCGAAACAGTGTGTCGGAAAAGACAACTAATAACACATTATTAGAGAAACAATTTGACATGGCCATGCACTAAAAGCATCTGTGGCTCTCTTTAGCATCAGAACTGTCACGAGCTAGCATTCCTATTTATTTTACTGTTTTATCTTAATTGCTTCATAAAAGCCTAAAAAATATCACAGCTGTGTCAGTTAATATTACAATGGAAGCCACAGATTTAAAAAATATGTAAAGAATCACACAACAGAAATGCCTAAGATGAAATGAGACAGTATTAACAAATGACTTCTGTATATGACTTCTGATGAGAAAGGGCATGAGAGAATGAATTATGTAAGTTGTGCACATACTTACAGGAAAACAGGTACTTACAAACTTTAAGACAGAGAATCAAGTACAAAATCCTTCAGGTACCAGAGTTACTTTGGTATAGTTTGGATGGACTTCAAGTTAGCAGTTTTGAATGTGTCAGAGTGATAAATAAAATCCTTGGCAGAATGTAAAACTGTGAGAGCTTAAAAGATTAATTCCTTGAGGAAAAATGTGAGAGGCAGAACAGATGTTCCACTTTCCAGATAAAATGTCTTCAGCAAACCCATGTATCCACTGCAGTTTAATTGAAGAGTCGTCCATCCTACATTTTCACAAGGTGAAGGAGACAGTTGTTTACTGACGGAAGGGAGTCAACGGTTACTTCTTCTTTTTCAATAAATATTTCATTATATAACTACAAAGAGAGACAAATGAAACCTCCAAACACCAGCTAATAGGTCCAAAGCTTAATGGTTCTTTACAAGGCAAAGGACACATGACAGTTCTTTCCCACATTTTCGTAAAATGATTAAGCACCACCATTCCGAGAAGAAAAAAATTCTGGTAAATTACTTCAGCAAGATCAGGAAAAAATAGACTTCCTTGAAGACATATAATAGACTCTAATGGCAAGATATTTATTCACAAGTAAATATAAACAACCAGTTTGGAGTTTAGTCAATTCACACTTCATTTCAACTAACAAAGCCAGAGATGAGAGAAAAATATTGTCATTGTCAGATGGCAATGTACCATGTCTCACCTTGATTTGTGACTTCAGAAATTTAAGAACCATGTTTTGAAAGAGTGTCTGCATTCACCCAGGGGGCTGCATCTCTGTAGTCACGAGTGAATTTCTTCAGCCCACACTTTATTTGGGAACGAAGGACTGTGACTCACCTTCACACCAGTGGGCAGGAGGAACTATGGCTCTGCTCTTGGCAGCTCTGATCCATGTTTTTCAACTTTTCTTGTTTCACACCAGAGGGGAAAACTCACTTGTTTAGTTCCACTTATTCAATTTCATTTAGCTAAATACTGAACCAAATAAGTTTTGACTTGACCAAACCTAATTGTGGCCAAAGAAACAGATAAGGTACTGAGTTTTCTTTGAAGATATTCAGGAACATAAACTTGTCTCTCTGTCACAGCTTGTCCCAAAGATCCTAGAAAAACCTTGAAAGAAATCTGACACAACCTAGAACTTATCCAGGCGATACAGAGAAATATGATGGAATTCATTTCTTGCTACCCGAAGAACTCCTCATTTGACATTAATTTCAGCAGTTCTTCACAAGGAGAGGTGACAACATCTGAGTAGCACACAGACAACTTAGAGAAGAGGGCAAGTGTCAAGTCTTCAGGTGTGCATAGAATTTATGCTGTTGCGTCCTTGCAACTACTGTTCTGGCACTTTGCATGCTACTGGAACATGACCCATTTCAGACAAAATACGCTTATAAAGATATTTCATCAGCATGACATTTTTCAGCTTTACATCTCTTGTGACACTTAGAAAGAACTTTTGAACAAGTGACCCTTGTGTTTTTCAAAGTCAGATTGATTCATTGATAACTCTGAACTGTCTGGGACCATGTATCTGCTCTATGAAAATCAAGAACTCAGCCTTGCAAAAACACAGACAAAAAGAGTGCACTAGTCATGGTATTAATGCCAAAGGGTTGTGTCAAATAGGTTAGTCTCAATAGTCTTATTATCAGCACCTCATATCCACCAGGCTTTTGTGCATTAAGTGCAACTGGTTGAGAAGGATGGAGAGATTGAAAATTCAGGAAGTGTCATAGCCCTGAGGCACTGCCAGCTCTGCCAGATCATGTCCACCCCTCCAGGACTCCCCCAATCCTTCCCACAGCCCAGAACCCCATGTCAGGGCCATCAGCAGTGGCAGTCTCCAGCTCCCAGCTGCCCTGCCTCGACCCGCAGGTCCACATCTTGGTCTGCTCCCAGCCCCAGGGAGCAGTACCCCCAGGGAGGTGCCAATTGCTCCTGGCTGTGGGGTGGGATGAGCCCCAGCTGCCAGAACCTGCTCTGGGAGAGCCAGCAGGGAGCTCCCACAGTCCCCAGGGAGGCCCCAGGGAGCCCCTGGCTTCAGCAGTTCCCTGATGGGATGGGAGATAAATTGTACAGCTCCAGTCAGATGAGTTGGGTTTTCCAACATGCACAAATCCCACTGGATTTCACAACACTTTTCCCTGAAGAAAGCCACAATACACTCATAGGTGAATGCTTTTGAGGGGTCCCTGTGCTGCTGCTTCAACAGTGTGCCCCAGCAGCAGCACATCTGCTGCAGCTGGAGTCCCTCCAAGCCCCATCCTGCTTCTTCCACCCTTTCAGATCCTCCTTAACAAGTTCATTTTGAACTTTTCCTGGACTTTTTTTGCAAGTCTTCTTGAACAATCTGTTTGACTAAAACACATGGGGCTCTTGAGGCTGCATCAGGAGTGAGAAGCAGCAATGGAGTTCAGGGAGTTTCTCTAGTCCCCACAGGTGCTTCTGCAATGGGTGAAGTGTGTCCTGGCTGGAAAACCCTTCATGGTGCTGGTGGCACCGGGGCAGTGTCAGTGTGTTGATGTGAGGTGACTACAGAGCCTTATTTCTGACTTTACTGAGAAGGGTGGACTGCCTCTCCTATGAGGAAAGGCTGAGAGAATTGGAATTGTTCCACTTGGAGAAGAGAAGGCTCTGGAGACACCTTATTGTGGCCTTTCAGTAAGCTTCTCCCCAAGAGAGTTGGAGAGGGACTTTTTACAAGGGCATGTAGTAACAGGACATGGGGGAATGGCTTTAAAGTGAGGGAGGATATATTTAGATCAGATATTAGAAATAAATCCTTTACTGTGAGGGTGGTGAGGCACTGGAACGAGTTGCCCAGAGAAGTTGTGGATGCCCCATCCCTGGCAGTGTTTAAGGCCAGGTTGGATGGGACTTAGAGCAACCTGGTCTAGTGGAAGATAACCCTGGCCATGACAGGGGTTTGGAACCAGATGATTTTTAAGGTCCCTTCCAAACTGAACCATTCTAAGATTTGCAAGACGAGTGTAGGGCAAGCTGTGAACTGTTGTTTGGTGAAACAAGAGTGCTGTTGACCAGATGGAAGAAGGCTAAAAAGAAATAATCTTGCTTTTCAGCAGAGATTAACTATGTTAGATATGTGGTAGATTTTTTCATTGGAAAGACAGTGAGTCTCAGGACCAAGAGGTAGAGAAATTCTGAGTGACCTCCTTCATTCAAGGCATTTATGAACTATTTGACAATATTTCTTCTTTTTGCCAGTGGCCTAGATGTACTGGATGCCTTTCGCCAAAGAATTAGATTAGAAGATTTATTGAAATCCTTAACACATTAGATTTCTGTGATTCCTATTTCTACTACTGCTAGGAGCAAGATATTTTTGCACTATAGAGTTATGAACAGTATCTTTTCCATATGTTTCTTACATAGCATCTAACCACAGGTGTCTTTTGCAGCATTACCCTCTGGTAGTGCAAAAAATAGGAAAAAAAGGAACAAAACCATATTTTGCTTCTGCCACTCCTAAAAGAAAGATTGTCTTCGATACTTTTGCATTAAAACAAAATTGTGGAAAGCAGGAGGTTTTGCCAGTGATTACCTGCAGGAAAATAAAAACAAAATAAAATCCAGAATGAGAATTTGACTTATTATACCATTTAAAAGAAAAACAAAAGGAAGAAGGAATCATCTCTTCTGAAAGTGCTAATCCCAGAGGCATTGTAATAGCTGAAAAATATCTTCTTCACATTCTCTATGCAAATAATCTTTATCCACTTTTAGATAATGACATTTGGGTAGAGAAGAATAGATTTCCTTTGGGAATGCTTTTATGTCATGTGGCATTCAGTTCCTGAAAACAGCAATTGATCTGTGGGGGTCAAATATACTTAAGATATGATTAATATTACCAGAAATTAGTCCCTCAATAGTCTCTTTTTCAGGCACAACACCAACAATCAACTGGCTTCTTTCCCATGCACACATAACACATACCATATTGCTGTTACTTTGTGGAGCTTGTACTTAGCATTTATCCCATTTATTCACTGTTTTGTTCATATTATTAGACATAAACCGTTAAAAACTAATTTTCATCAATATTAGTACAATCTACATGGCCCAAGGCCTACAGTTTTAGCAGTATTTTTGCTATATTAGCAATGGGTCTCTTGTGAGAAAACTGCTGCGTAGAAATTTTGCTGCGCTCATGTGACAGCTGTTCACCATGTGTTTGAAAGGAACTATCAGGTGTGCTTCTAATTAAAGTGTTTAAGGAATCATCAACAGAAAATGCCAGCTGACAAATTCTAGGCTTTCCCCTACTCTAAGCCAAAGTTTTGGTGAGAGGAATTTATTGCAGAAACAACAGCAGGCATTAATGGCAGTTTGCTGAGATGTAAATTTGATACCCTGCTCTGATTTTCTAGGAGCACTCTGGTGTTTGGTTGTACAGACACAGGAGGAAATGCACAAGACCTTTAAGATGCTATAGCTTTCTGTGGTTCTTTGGATTTTTCTTTTATGAAAACAGTTTTGCTTAGAATACTTGTATGAAAAAGCATACAGCCCCTCATTTGAGGTGTCTGTTTGTAATGCAGGACACTTGAATGGATGTCCCTGGGACTGCAGGACCTAAGAGTTGTAGTGAGCAGAGTTGGAGATGTAAAAGCATAAAAACTGTTTTATTGTCTCAGACCAGTGGTCCATCAAAACTGCTTGCCTACCTCCAATAGCTGCTAACAGATGCTTAGGAAAGATCACAAGAACAGCACATGCCTATATTGACACTTTTTTCTCATGCACTTACAGCTTCTGGCTGTTTGTGGCTTAAGGAATTATTGAGATATTAAGTGTATCCTCATTCTGATGTTCTGTCCTTGTTTGACTTTTCTCATGAATGTATCTAATTGCATTTTGAAGAGTTTTATACCTTTGACTTGCATTAGCTATGTGAAATGAGTTTCACAGCTTAATTAGGAGTTGTGCCTAACCAAGCGTCTATTCTGGATTGGACTTTTAGATTTCTGCCCCCTCCTTCCCCTCCCCATCCCCCCAAAATTTTACTTCAAAGGCATCATTTGTATGACTAGAAATTCAAAATTCAACACTTAATAAACGAGAATTTCTGCTCATTTAATCCCTTTGCTGTCACACTGGTATACAGGGCAATTAAAAATTGCACTCTGTGGATGACAGCTATGTGTTTCATCTGCATATTAACATTACTGACTTGTCCCTCAAACATAGCCAGTGTCCATGGTGAAATTTGGAGACTGGGTACTGCAAAGGTGGTGCCAAGCTCCCTGCAGAAGCCTGCAGACAAACATGCTCAGAACTTATTGCCAAGCAGGTTTAACTTAAACTACAGCTCTGCAACTGAGGGAGATGTGAAATAACAGAGCATGGGATACCCAAGCATTCTGCACTGATCATGGCTACACTCACTTTACCAGGCAAAAGGAAGAGATAAGCTAATTGTTTGATCAGGGTTAGCATTCTCAGATAATACTGTATCAGCAATGTCTGTTTATAAGCAAAATTCAGTCTATATTGTAGCTTATAATATTAGTTCTGGACAAGCCAGCTACACAAATGGCGAAGAACTGCATCTCAGTTTTTACATCAGGGAAACATATGGTGCCTGCTCTGTGTGACAGGTCTGCCACCCTGGCGCACATACAGGCATCTCTGAGACACAGGAATTCCCTACCTGCAATTTATAAAGAGTCCTTGGAAAGCCCAGAGCTGACGTGGATCTACCCACTGCTATGCAGGTAAAGATGAGGGCTGAATAACATTTTTCAGACGTATTAAGCCATCCATTTAAATGTCAGTGCTGGCTAGAAAGAAAATCATGGCCAATGATGGCACATGAAATGAAATTAATGTAAAGCCCTCAGGCCATATCTCTCCTGGAGACCCTAGTACAAGGAACATTTCAGAAAAGACAGATTTTGGGTTGTACAGGTCTTTCTCTTATGTCAGCCATTCCCAGCTATTTCAGCATCCAAGAGAGGCAAATGCAGCAGAGACTTAGAGCTACTAAAGAGCCCAGTACAGGTTAGGACCTGTGTGGCTGGGGAGCAGCCTTGTTGAAAGGTACCTGAGGGTCTTGGTACAAAACAAGCTGAACATGAGTGAGCAGGGTGTTGCTGCAGCAACAAACTCAAACTGGATCCTGGGCTGCAGCCACAGGGGCATCCCTGGCAGGGATGGAGATGTGATCATTCCACTCAGTGCTGGTCAGGCTGCGGCAGGAGTGCTGTGTCCAGTTCTTGTTCCTACAACTCAAGAAAGACAGAAGCAGACTGCAGAGGGCTCAAATGAAGGCTGCAAAGATGACCAAAGAGCTGGAGAACCTGCCCCAGGAGGAGAGTCTGGAGGAGTGAGATCTTTTATCCATGGAGAAGAGAAAGCTTATGGGGACTTTATCACAGAGCAAATACAAGGAGGACAGAGGCTCTTTCTTCACAAGGAGCCACATGGAAAAGACAAGAGACAACGGGTACAAGTTGTACTAGGAGAGGTTTCATCTTGATATAAGAAGGAAATTTTTTACAGTGAGAATAATAACTCAGTGGAAAAACCTTATCGTGAAAATGGTCCCCATCACAGAGGGTTTTCAATTTGAGACTGGTCAGGTTGCTAGACAATCTCATCGAGGCTCCCTTTCCCAAGAAAATTTGGGCCAGGTGAACTTTTGTGGTCACTTCCAACCTTGGATGTTCCATGGTTCAGTGATTCTATGATTTAAATTAAGGCAGGTGTACACTGCACTCAGGGCCACAGCAAACTGCAAGATGATTAGAAGGACCAGACTGTGTTTGTGCCACTTCCCCGGTCTTGCTCCAAGACAACCCCGTGCCCGAGATGCACGGGCTTCCACATGTGCAGCTGGCATTTGGTTGTAGAAGTGCTGCTCTGTTTTGAGACTGTGTGTGCAGAGCTGTTCCACCTGGGCCAAGTATTAATTGCACAAAATTTTCAAGGAAGGGGGCAAATTTTAGCTCTGAAAGACAAGTGAACTGGTTAATTGAGGTTTTGGGAAAATAATGTCAGAACAGAGGAACACTTTCCTTATGATTGGCACATTTGCAAAATAACATCATTTTCTCAATAATTTCATTTAAAAAAGGGGAAAGAAAAGGGGGAGAAGTTGTGAAAATTTTGCAAAATGCCCTTTTGTCACTTGAAAAATCATTCTGAGGTGCTTTTTTCTTTTTCTTTTTTCTTCCCCAAAAATACTGTTCATGTAATTTTATATTTTATTCTAAAATATAAAATTTCCACATGACAAAATGAAATATCCAGGTCGACCTGACACTAACCCTTAATGAAATAAACTTCTGCACAGGAGCTGTGGAGTAACTGGTGCCATAGCTAATGAGGATGCATGGGCATTACGTTTTTGCCAAATGTAACTTCCATCTTCTGCAAGTCTCTACTAATAAACTGTGACTCCATGGGGTCTGGAAAATTATGTTCTTTTTCATTGCACACTTGCAAGGATCATTTCCTCACCATGGATAATAGCAGCTAGGGGACAAATTATTGCAGTCTGGTCTCAATACCACATTGCTTGGCCTTACACAATTTCTGCTGAATGATTTCTGAGTCAGTTTTTGTTATGCATCTTCTAGGAGTTACCTTTTGCTGCTGCTGTTGTCTCCAGCTCACGTAGCATGGACACTCATTACTTCTCTGCTCTCTCAAAAGCTTTTTAATAGCACAGCATGGTATGGTGGTAAGTTTAGTACTGCACTCATCATTTTATTATAAGTATCATGTTTTCCATAACCCTTTCACAATCCACTTATTTTTCTCCATCTGCTCTACCTTGTCTCATAGCTGATGCTCTCTTTGATATGAGTACTGTCATTTTCCCAACGTAAGGGCATGGCACCAACCACAGTGAAAGTCCACGCCAGCTGAGAAATGCTGTTACATAATTGCCCAATAACTGTAATTATCATCAGAGACAGGTGCCTATTACTAATCGTAAAAACACCTAGCCTTCTCTTTCTGCTTCCCTGTTGTGTTCTTCTTTTCCTTCTTGCTTTTCTTTATACTTTTTCTAATCCACTTTTTTTCTAAACAGATACCTTTAAATAACAGGCTACCTCAATGAAACTTTCCCTCTACATTGATCTGCTAAGAATGCTGACAGCATCCTAATTCCACAGATTGTCATAAGTGAGGTATAGGTGACTGGCTGAATGAAGTCCATCTCCACAATGTCACCGAAAAATTACTGTGCTGAAGTTAAATACGAATGCACTCTCGTTTATTGTGCTTTTCCTCATTTCCCGTACTCTGTGGCAAACTGCACTAGCGTTCCTTCCTGGAGAGAGGTGGCTGCGAGCAAGGAGACACACTGCTAGCAAGGCCTGAGCTAAGAAACCTCTGCCTGAGCCAGCTGCAGCAGATTTCATCGGTCACTCACATACAAGGCTGACCACGTCCCATATGTCACCTCCACAGCCTCAAATCTTCATTCGGTCCTAGCTCAGCCAGGCTGCCCTAGCTCAAAAGGCCCCTTCAGAGAGATGGATGACTCCTACTTCCCTTATTTTCTCTAAGTGAAGGAAAACTAAACGCTTGGGAGGCAGTGGAAGTCTATCACTACACTCCTCAGCCCCTGCAGACTTTGCTCTGCACACTCCGTGATTTTGCTTCCTGACCACAAGATGTCTCCTGCAATCCATGGAAACAGCAAAAGGCTGGCAGACAGACTGCGAGGCGGACACATGCACCAAAAAAAGGGAGTAGCCTTCAGGAAACACCTGAGAGGACGTTCTCGACATATGTACCATCTTCCACCCAAAAGAAGAGTCTCCTCTTTCCTTTGAAAAGAGAAGGAAAATCTGATTAAACCTCTCCTTGGAGCAACTGACGAACTGAAACAACATGTAAACGTTCACAGTTTATAAGCACCCTATGTGCAAGGAGGGACCAAAAGACTGACAAAAGGCTGAGAAACGGCTGTGAAATACAACAATGTGCACAGAAACAAGAGCTTCCTTGAACTGCAATATTTCCAGGACACAAGCTTCAAGAGCAGGCACGAGATGGATTGTGCAAACACAGCAAGTGTCAGGCTTTACTTTTCATAGAGCTATTTTTCAGGCTTGTCCAATATTGGTTCTGTCCCAGCCCAGAGTGGACACACACTGTGTGCAGCCTGCAGTCATTGATTCCCTTCATTTCCAGCCAGGCCCGCAGCATGCAGCCAGAGTTTTGGTTAATGCATTTCTTCATCCACACTCTAATGTCGCACTGAAGAGCAGACTTGCCCCTGGACTGCTCTGCTTATAGTGTAGGTTCTCCTCTTGGGAATGTAATTGCCTGTAATGTGTAACGTAACTGGATTTTCCACTTGGAAGTTAGAGCTCGTCAGGGTGCTTGGGAATGTATGTTTCTAAAACTTTCCATTAAAAAAAGAAGGGGAAAAAACCCTTGTGTATTTAGAAATTCAGCACACTGTTTAAAAAACCCAAAAAACCCAAACCACCCAACATTTTCTCTATCAGTATTTTTTCAGCTTTAAGTTTGGGGAATTTTTAAATGAAACTAGACAAATCTTTGGAAGTCTCCTGACAAATATTTTTGCCCTCATCAATTATCATGTGCTGGAAGAAACTCATACTGAAACAAGTGCTTATAATTGGAAGTGTCTGTCATATTAAATGATACGCCTTGTAAGTATGTCATTCAATTTATAATTTATAATTGCAACTTTTAAGGCACAAAGGCATGCAAAACAAAATTAAGTAATATTAATTGCATCATTCAGACTGACAGGAGAACTCCCGTGACTTAAGCAAATCACAGAGATGGAAGAAACCCTGCTCTCGGGATTACCAGTGGTGTACCAGCCCAACAGACCTGCACAGACTTCTGAATCAGATTTCCCACCTGAAATCAGTGTCAGGGTGGTTGTCACAGTACTTCCTCAAGCAGCAAGCTCTGCGGGAAAGGAGCCTTAAGGAATTAGCAGATGCTGAGAATGGTGGCCTGCAGTGTAATAGAGCCCCTTCAGACAGACAGGAGGCTAACTTGTTCCCCCTCCTTCTAGGCCCTGGAGTCCAGTATTAGAGCACCCATCTCAGCAAATGGCTTTGTTATAACTCCACATTTAAAGATGCCAACTTGTCTTCTATTTAGCTCTTCTAGAACAAGCATATGTGATACATGCAATGGTGTATTTGAAGGCAAAAGTGTCTGTTGCAATGAGAAGGAGAGGGTGTAAATTAACTTCAGTACTTTCCAAGTTATGTTCATTTTATTAAAGGGTATTCTCTTCCCAACAGTTTCTCTTTTGAGCAGCTCCACTAAGGTCAGTGAGCGTGCTTTACAGGCTGTAGGATTCACCTGTTGATGAATATAACCCAAAAAAGACAAGAGGAAAATCCTCCTGGCTTTTGAATAAGGTTTTATAAGACATCTAAATGATACCAGGGTCTGTTCTGAGGTATAATATATACATTGACTTGTGGTTTTCATGTGAAATTGAATATGTATCACCAAAGTATACTATTAAATATTCTAGTATGAAAGTATCACTCCGGGCACTATTATAAATTTCTATTCTTGAAATATTGATTCAGCTATTTTGAAGAATGACTATGATTTTCTATAAATACTGAACCAAGCTACCCACAAAATTTGTTGTATGAGTGCACAGGCTACTGCATTCCCCTATGCAATGTGCATTATGCAATTTATTATTTATATGTTACTCCTTATTCATCATTAATAATCTGAGGTGAGCTCAGTTGATTAGAGCATAGTGCTGATAACACCAAGGTCACATATTTGATCCCCATATGGGCCATTAACTCGTTGGACTCGCCAATCCTTATGGACCCCTTCCAACCCAGAATATTCTGTGATTCTGTGATTCTCAAAGGAGATGTAACTCAGAGACTTAGACAAATGGGTGAATGGGTTAGGGTTAGGGTTAGGGTTAGGTTTACTTTCAAATTAACTGTGGAAAATTTATAAATAAATTGGCAATTACTACTGTCTGAGCACTATGATAGTAACTACGGGACTTAATGAGAATTTGAGTGGTAGCCACCATCTTTGGTAAAATTGATAGCTAGGCCTTGAGCTGAAGTATTCTGTTTTTCTGAAACCTTCCTACAGTGATACCTCAATTCCTCAATTTTCTTAGAGCCCATACATTTAACCGTGTGTGCGTGTGTGTGTGTGTGTGTGTGTTTCTGTTCATTTCCTGTATGGGACACTGAGAACACCAGTTAATGTTTGATTTGTACAAACACTTTTTATATAGGTGTGTTTGGTTTTCCTGCTGATCTTAGCCAGCATACCTGACACCTGAGTAAAACCTTTGAACTCTCAAGTGTTATTTATTGGTGGAGTCACAAATCATGTTTACTCAGAACTTGCTCTAGCTTTAAGCTTATCGAAATTGGCTTTGTTTGACCTAATTTATTCTGTCCTTCCCCAAAAATAAAATAGCTGAACTTTCATTGGGAGGCCCCTGCCTCCTTTGACAGAGTCAACACAACCAGAAGCAAACACTAACCAAACTAATCTTGAACTAGTCTAATACTTCTCCCCATCTTAGCACCTACATGTATCATGTTCATCAAGAAAGTAAACCTAATCAAAATCCTAAAAGTCTTAGAAGTTCCTGCATTTTCCTGAATTCTTCAGATTCCAGTGAACCAAACTCTAACATTACCCATAACCCAACCACAGACTTGACATACATCCTACAATTCCCCTTTGTCACCAGCCCAAACACTGAGTTAATTTCCCCTATCAGAGTTATCTGCAGCCTGCCTCGACGCATCTCTTCAATCTAGCCATCATTTGACTCTTCAGCCCTCTAAAACCCTTGATTAGGGTCAAACTCTAACCCTAGTTTGATCAGAACCTGGAATTTAATCTGCAGTTGTGACTAGCATCTCTATCCATTGCTACCTCTCTGGATCAGCCTTTCCCATCTGAACCACCAGCTGCAACTCCAGCCTTCACTGAAAGGACCCACATCCTATCCTGCCCTGTTACCTAGCAAGGAAAGAAGAAATTCAACAAGATCCTGCAGCATCCATGTGGAGAAAGGCTGGGGTTACAGTAGGAAAGGAGAATGTTTAGGTGTAAGAAAATGGTGATTTGGGGCCCAAAATGCAGGCATAATTAGAATTAGAGCTGAAATTCACCAGCAATTCTGAGACCCATGAGGAATATACATTCCTAGTCCCTGCAAGGTGCACAGTGTTAGGTAAGAGCTTCTGCTGTGAGGAATGAGTGAAGCATGGAAGATTTGGTAGGCTGCATCTAGCAGAGAATGTTTAATATTCAAGTTACTGTTTCAGAAGAAATGAGCTGAGCAGGGGTTTTGCTGATTGTTGAGATTTGCAAAGCCTAATACCAGGAGCACCCAATTATCTTAACTGGATGTGGTGGTTGAACACCAGCTGGCGACTAAGTTCCACACAGCTGCTCACTCGCATCCCCCTGGTGGGCTGGGGGAGGGAATTGGAAGAGTAAAAGTGATAAAACTCATAGGATGAGAAAAAAGTTTAATCAGTAAAGCAGAAGTTGTGTGCACAAGCAAAGTAAAACAAGGAATTCATTCACCACTCCCCATGCATAGACAGGTGTCCAGCCAAATCCAAGAAACTCAGGCTCCATCACACTTAACAGTGATTTGGGAAGACACACTCTCCAAACACTCACTCTGAACATTCCCCTGCTTCCTTTAGGCTCTATATGCTGAGCATTTTGCCATACGATACGGAATATTCCTTTGGATACACAGGGACAGCAGTACTGACTGTCTCCCCTCCCAACTCCTTGTGCGCACCCAGCCTGTTCACTGGTGAGGTGTGAGGAGCAGAAAATGCCTTGACTCTGTGTAAGCACTGCTCAGCAACAGCTAAAATATCTCTGTGTTACCAACACTGTTTTCAGCACACTAGTATGGGATAAGGGTCTGGTGACAGGGATACGGGGTTGTATCTGATACAGATGCTCAGGATTATAAAGTGGGGGATCAATACTTGGAGTTGGAAATGGTTTTATATTATTTACTAGCTATGCAGGAACTGTCTTAGGTAGTATATTGTATTGTAGGCTGTAGATCCTTGGTTTTCAGCAATAGGTTTCTTTTTAAATGAGGCTGAACATGCTCCTTTCCCCAAGGGAGACTGGGAAATCAGCTGAAGTCATGTAGAGACATGAGGCATGGCTACAGTGGTGAATTCTGGGTATATGAGCTTGAAAGAAACTTGGATTAGAGAGCACTAGGTGACGTGCCAGGATTTCAGCAGGGAGGCAACCTCCGTGGCAGGCGCCCAGGGAAACAGGCAGGCTGGTTCAAGCGCAAGGCACTGCAGTGTGGGATCATAGCTGAAGTGCTCAGGGTGATATAATTAACTTGAAAGGGGGATGCAGCTGC
Source organism: Acanthiza pusilla (assembly GCA_036630365.1). Classification (NCBI taxonomy): domain Eukaryota; kingdom Metazoa; phylum Chordata; class Aves; order Passeriformes; family Acanthizidae; genus Acanthiza; species Acanthiza pusilla. The sequence goes on from JAXCHO010000034.1 coordinate 49,581,235, forward strand.
ATAAACTTCACATCCATACTTACTCTAGAGACAGAGCAAGCTCCTGTGGTTGAAGTGTGCTAAGAGGATCCCTTCTGAGTTCGGTGGCACAAAGCATGCACGTAGAGGTCCAAAAAACAGCTTTTTCATATGTGAGGATGCTTGTTAACTCTTTTCCCATCAACCTGTATGTACTTCCACGCCCTGTGGAAAGATGCAACAAAATTATGTCGACGATCACAAGGGTACTTGGCCAGCTTCTTTCCCTTTGTGACAGCCCACGGAGACCCAAGTCAGCCAGGCTGTGTGAGCCACCCTCTCTGGAGACCTGCAACTACAGCTGCTCCTCCTGGGTCAGCTGGCACAGTGTCAGGCTTACCACTGTTCTGCCAGAAATACACAAAGTGCAGCAGATACCCAACAGAGAGAGTAAAATTAGACTTTACCCTCATCTGGGGTAAAGTTCCATATTACTGACTGCAGAAACGTGTGCCATCTGAGGATGGCAAAGGATCTTTTAAAGCACAGACCAAAAGTGCAGTGGAGAAACAAGCAGAAATACAAATTCTAAACACTGGAATTTCAGAAAGTGCAGAAGTCCTGTCACAGGTCCTGTCAGAATTCTAGATCCAGACCAGGACTCCCAAAACTCTATTTCAGACCATCGTCTTGAATTGAGTTACCCCACCCAGAGGTGTCGATAGGTTGTATTTCACCGCTCAGTGAGACATGCTGGCAGCGCAAGAACGTGTTCAGACATAAAAATGCAAATCAACCCACTTCATTAAATTCTACATCGCGGATACATACATATATACTGTAGGACACTTTTGTTGTTTTCTTTTTTGTTGGGTTTTTTTTTTAACTAGCCATTTGCAGAGAGTAAGACAAATTCTTTCAACTTTCGGACTGATACCAAAGCAGACTACATGTTAATTCTTTGCTCTGAGAAAGTGTAGCAGTGCTATGGCCCACAAAACACCAGCTGCTGCTTACATTGGACTTTAATACCTTGTGTATTAGAAACTACATAAAATTTTTCAGCATAATTTCTTAAAAAATTACTCATGAAAAGTGACAATTTCACAAATATCTTGTAACTTTTGGGGCATTTTTACTCTTTTGTCAGTAAGTGTCTCTGCTTATGAAGGATACTATGGAAGATATTTTTTAAAACAATTTTTCCTTCATTTTATCTTATCCAGAAAGTCCTTGTGTCCACACTAACAGTGAAAACCAAGAGAAGTTTGAGGGGTTTTTTTCAGGAAAATTTATTTCCTGTGGACAATTTTTCCTTTTTTTAACTAAGGTAAATATTGTATGCGACTCTGTGCAAGCCCATATAATGCAGAGTAGGAGGTGGACATGCCAATACACTTGCTTCAGCAGGTAAAGGAGTTCTTGCTTCCCCTGTCCCTACTCCTCATAGGCCAGAGTATAAATACATTCATGAGTTTAAAGGCACTTTTACCTAAAGTGTCCACAGGATTTGCAGGGGGAAAAATGGCATGTTGAGATTTACAAGAGTTCAAAGTCAAACTTGTTTTGTGCAACCTAAACTACTCCCTTCACAAGTGTATTTGCCTTCAAAAACATGCACTATTTCCATTAGCACAGACACACAGACTGACATCTGTACTCATGGATTTGCACATATAGAGAATGTATATTAACTATTTTTCAGGTCCGTGCCAGACACTTATATTGAATTTTTGTCCTTAGACTTACTTTTAAATGTACCATTTCTATGCACATAGTCATACCAAGTGTTTCTCTAGATAAATATATTATGACAGAGATTCCCACAAAAGCCCAGGGCAGGAAGGTCTCCCGGGGTGCCTTTGAAGGTCTTCCCCACAGAAGTTTGTCTTCAAAGCTTTTCTGAGTTCAGAGATTCCAAAGTTGCAGCTTATTCTTTTGAAGTTTTCCAGGAAGCTTTGTTGCTGTGTGGCCTTTGGACACTTCTGATATTTGTTTTCTTTTGACTAGTTCAGAAAAAAATAAACCAGGTGGTACCAGGAAACCAAAGAAATCTACTTAGCAGCGTCCACAAGAGGGTGCAGTTGCATTTTGTTAAGTCCCGAGCCAACCACAATTAATAAACTAATTGCAGCAACAGCTGCCAAGCTGCCTACAGAAATGACTAACGAAACAATTATAGAAAAAAAATCAAGTAAGGTGAACTATGAGAAAAATTATATTGAAACACACTGAATGTATTAATAAACAGCACTGTCAGGTGATGTTGAATAAAAAACCTGGCCTTTCAAACTTCTGTGGGATCAGTTTGTAATTCGGGTTTTTTTGGGCTAGTGAAGAGCCACAAGAATTCCAAGGGAAAGCCCCCAGCTATGAAATCCACTCTTCCATTTTAATTTGACTTCCCAGACATTCCCAGAAACATCATGAAGCAAATAGAGCATTTACTGATTTTACCAGGAAAAATCTGCAGTGGTCCTGGGTCCTTCAATAGCTCACCCTGCATTCACAGCAGTGAGATGAAGCTCAGAGTTGTCAGTGGCCATTCTGCATATTTGACTAGCAAAGGTTGTTTATTTTACTGTACTTTTCATTATGAAAGCCCCTAACAGACCTGCCATAAGGACCAGCATCTCATTGTGGAAACTGCACACACAGAGAACATAAAAAAGAACACATTCCTGCAAGAACCAGGTGAAAGTTCACATAACTTAGCTGACCAAATGATCCATGGGCCAACAGGTAAATGGCAACAGTCGTCTTCAAATGCCCGTCAAGTTTTTGCTTTTTGCTCTGCTCCCCTTGCTTGTCAGACCCCTAAGCCTGTTGTGCCCAAAGCTCTGCCACCCCCACCTCTAAAAGCCTTCTATCCCCATGGGACACTTCAGCCTGGCGCAACAGATAGGGTCCAAGTGTGGGTGAAATCTGAGAAGTGGCGATAGATATGCAGAGCGCTTGACACTGATGGGTCTGCTGGTCACTTCTGCTCTTAAACTTGGTGAATCACCTGTTCATTATACTCAGAAAAACATGTGATTAACTTGGGTAATAGGGAATAACAGGCTCTGTCTCCTACCCACTGTTGACAAGACGAAGCTTGCCCTGATGCAGAAAAAGCCAGCACAAAGTTTGTCACATTTAAAGCACAGGTTGCCTTGACAAATAAGCATTGAGACAGCCATCTGTTCCAGGAAGTGAGCAACTCATGGCAACTTTTACAAGGATATAAAATGTACTGGCAGGTTATCTATCCATAACTACCTGTATCCTAAAAATTCAATAAGAATATAGCAACTCTTATCTTTTCTGAAAGTACTTGGGTGTCATTAATAAGAGGTTTGTGCCTGTTTTTAAGAAACAAATTTAGGAGTGTGCCTCTAAATATTAAATTATGATTAATTTAATTACGTGTTTTTAAAGCTAAAAGTATGTTTCTAAATAGACAAACATTTGTTCGATGGACTGGCTTTTTTTCAAAAAAGCATTCATTTTTTTAGAAATGTCCAATCCTAGCAAAAGAGTTGCAAAAATTCAGATGTGACTTTTCATGTCAAAGGCCCAAGTCTTCCACCAGAGACACTTTCATATTTTTACGCAGTTTTTAAGCAACTCCATTGAACATCATATTTAAAATGTGTTGAAACACACCAAGTTATGCTACATGGATTTCATCAGGTTATGTTTGGTGTCTAGGAAATACACTTACCTTCAAATAAAATTCTTATTGCTAGGTTGGAGCATTCATAATATTCTCCTGAGAGGACATTTTCAAATGCACTTGGTTTTGGCTTGACTACTTCCCTCTATTGCTGCTCCAGAATTTTCTGTTCACAGTTTTTAATAGAAAAGTGGTTTCTGCAATATTTTTTCCACAGGAAAAAGTTGGTTGTGCCAAAACAATGTAATGTCCCTTCGGGACAATAAAAAAAAATCCAAAATGTTTTGAACTGTCCAAGCAAATCTAAATGTTTTGCTTCAGGATGGCTTGGATGGTTTGTCATTACTCATCGTGAGTTTGTAATGGTTTAGGTCCCTCATTTCCCCCCATGATCCGGGGTTCCTGAATGGGTTGCATTTTCTATTAAGAACAATAGTGTCCCTTCTAACTGTTATGATGATGCATCAAAGATGTCCCAAGCGTGCATTTTAAAACCAAAATACGTTGGAACTTTCTGTGTCTTGTTTTTCTTCCCAATTAGAAAACAAAAGCACAAATGTGGGACAATTTTGAACACACAGTCTGATTTTCAATAGGCTCCATTTTGAAGGAAGGAGAAGAAGGATAAGGAAATTCTTGTGCTTTGGAAAATCCCACTTTAACCAAAAGTGAAAGGAAAAATAAGCAGAAGAAAGTAGCATGTGACCCATACTTATGTAATCCTTAATGTCATGTATTTTTCTTTAGCTGGTATTTCTCTTCTTTCATTTTGCTACATTTTTCTGCATATTATTAACTCCCATTGCCCATTATAAGAATTATAAATGTATCTTTTTATCCCATCATTTACAATTTATTCAATGAGAAATGAAATACCAACATGCAATGCTAATTAGCTTCAAAAAACTGTTTAATGAAATGTACAAAACAAAATAGTGAAATATGTTACTTTTTTTAAAAAAAGCAAAAATTTTTACATTCCCTCCAAAGTTTTACAGTTACCTGAAACAACAGGATCAATTACTTGCATATTCAAAGAAGGGAAAGTGACTATTTGCCAGCTGCCTTTCTTAGAATAACTCAAAATTTGTATAAATATATGTTGGTAAAACCGCTCCTTTATAAATAAATTTGTCATTTTTATAGCTTGCAGCTCTGAATTCATGGCAGGTACTTAGGACTTCTGAATATTTATAGCAGTCTTTCTTTTTTTCTTTTGAAGAATATGAACAAAAAGGTTCTGGGCAGCTGTGATGTACCATCACCAGCCTCAGCACTCATGAAGGGGGGCTCAGGTTCAGTTCTGTTCTGCTCCTTTTTTCTCCTGAAAGCCAGATGCCCAAGAAGTACAGTGATAAATCAGGACAAATCAGGAGCCTGCAGAACAAAGAGAAGAGCAATTCAAAAGTATTTTTCCTTCTTTATTCATTCCTGTATTTTTTATTTTTAAGCAAGGGGTGGAGAAGGTTAGAGCTGCTAACATTTTCCCACAATAGTTGTTGCATGGTGGGAGGTCTGTTCCAGCTCTGTGTTCCTACCTAATTGCAAAGAAATGCTGGCTTAGCCTTTGAAGCCTTGGAACCGAGCATCTCCAGCCTCATTGGCCTGTGAGAGGAAATGCAGACAGAGTTTTTGGAGAACTCACCTTAGATCTCCTAAGCTTCTACATGAGAAGTGAGACTGTGCAGAGGCTTACTTGATGCCGGGTCACGTGCAGATGGACTATTAACACCTCTTGCAAAAAGCATATCCCTGACACCTGCGTGTGAGACTTGAGACATTTCAAATGGCTGTGTCAAGTTTGGAAGCAGAAGTGCTGCTCTACAACTTAGCAGGCAAAGTTGCTTCCTTCTAACATGAGGAAGCAGCAGATTTTCACATTGCAAGTATCAGAGCAGTGAGGCAGGCAATTGCTAAGAACAATCTTTGCCTAGGAAAAGTGGAAGCTGGGTGGTTATAGGCAACTGAAAACTCACACACAGAGTTCTAACAAACATTAACAACAGGGAATTACACAAGCTCTGCTTTTAATAAATCCAGGCTTCTTCCATCTCTTCGTGTCTTTTTCAGATGTTAAGAATCAAGCTTTCTACAAGTGCTGCCTCTTGAGCAGTTGTTACCTCAGCTGGCTCCATGACTCCCTCATTCAGCCCCAACAGAGATTCTCAGGGAAGAATGGAAGAGACTGTGGCTGCCTCACAGGAACAAAGCAGATAGTGATAAGGAAACCAAAGGGTACTTATCTGGAGTGGTGTGGGAACTGAAAAACATCCATGCAGAACCATATAACAGTTAAACATCAGGAAACAGAACCATCTAGTCTTTCCTATTCCTCAACACCAGTGCTCTCTCCACATCTATTAATGTAATCACATTGCATTTTCCTAAATTCTGAAATTTCAGAAAATTCACACTGTTCTGGCTGTAGGTGGAATAAGAAGTCACCGGTCTCCCTATGTTATTACCTCTTTCCTCATTCCAGTGAGCATAACAATATACATATACATACATACATACATACATACATACATACATATATATATATAATCCCCTAGGAAAATTGCATCAACATGTTCTTGGTTTATAGAAAACTATTAGGAGATGCAAACTAAGATCATGTTGGCAGAGCTGAAAAACTATAGGAAAAAAACTATAGGAAAAAAGTTGCGATTATGCCAGCAGACCTGAGGGGACCATAACCTCCACCTGAAGGAATGGTGATGAGAAAATTAAAGTCATGAGGAAAACAACAGAAATAGAGGGCATTCTGAGAAAACAAGACCACATACTTGACAGAGATCCAGTTTTCTCTAAATGATGCACAACAATTATGTCCACCTGTAATGGTGAACACTGTGAGGGTGAACAGCCCCATCCTGATCAAAGCACCACTCTAAGGATTTGTTTGACATCACAGATGGAGGGGATGATTTTTGTCCTGGAACTATTCCCAAAGTAATACATTTCGTCACATTCATCTCTAAATTAAGAAGGAAGGCTCTCTGGTCCTCAGGGTTGTGACCAACAATTATCCTCAAAACATTAGGGCAGGAACAACAACCTGTCACAGAAATTTCAAAAGATCTGTGAAGCATTTAAGTTTAATCAAGGGCACTCACACAGGCCTGAGGATTTTGTTCATTTTTAGTCAGGGTGGTAGCTCAGAGGAAAGGACCATACAGAGTCTCAAGGAAGGTTTAACTACTGATGATAGGAAAATAAGATTTTTGGTTTTTTAAATTTTTCATTTTTAATTCTATTTCACTTGGTTTTGTTTTATGAAGTCATGTATAAAAGCATCACAACAGCCTGTGTATTCAACAGTAAAAATTCAGGATGCCCTGGAAAAGAGGGCGTTTTGATGTAGAATCCCCTTCCAGTGTTCCCTAAACACCATATTAAGTTGGATTCTGCAGCTGCTAACATTATTAACCATCACTCCCACAGTAATGTCTTAGGTAGTCAGTACAAGAAAAACAAAATATATATAACAACTATGTACATGTGCAAGTCTCCCAAAGTCAGCAGAAATTGCTTCTTTATACTGGCAACCAAATGAGGTCAGAAGTATCTTAAAGGCTATGAATGACTCTAGCAGTGATGTCAAAACCAACCCCAGTTCAGGTCAGCTTTACTGCACAAACTTCTTTTCCTCCTACTCTTTGTCCATTTCTATTCTGCCTAAGAGTGCATGACCCGCTTTGTGAGGAGGAAGGCATACATTCCAAATCTCTCAGAAGAGCACAGCAGCACAAGTAAATGTACTTTTTTTCCCCAAACATGTATGATTTCACAGGTTTCAGATTTTCCAAATATGAAATTTAAATGAAAAATAAAAAAAGAATGCGTGCAAGCTTCCCAATTAAATCATGCAAGAACCAAAGATAACAGGATGTGTAGTTGCTGCCAAAGCAGGGTTGAGTGTTAAGTGTTCCTCATATATAGCACTGCCCTTGAAACAAAAGCATTAGTTATTTTAAGTAACCATAAGCAATACTCATGTGCAATTCAAAGGAGATCGGATATAAAGAGATAAAGATTAGAGTACAGCAATACGGCTTTCATTATACAATGTAATCCAGCGTGTCTGATGTAACTGGATGTGGCACAAATGTAAATAGCAACAGGTTTGGGAATACAGGGTTTTCCAAGTCTAACACCCTTTCAAGCATAACTTTTAGAAAGTTCAAAAACAATCTTTGAAACAATGTTTTTCAAAAAGAACCCTCCACATACTTGCTAGAAGTATAATATGCATAAGTAATTAGACATGTTATGCAAGATCAAACAGAAGTGATATTTGAGAAAGAATGGAATATTTAATCCTGCAAATAGATGCAGGCACCAAACACAAAAATCCTATCCATTTGGAGATGCAGATGCATATTAAGGCAAAATGGGACATCTTCAAAATTTTGAAGTTTAACATGAGGCTTAAATAGGATACTTGCTTCAGAATAGGAAACAATTACAGACCCACCACACAGTGACTTAGCACTCCATTTCCTTACTGAACTACTATACTGGTATGTAATTTGCATTATATCCAAGGAAGATGTCTCACTTTTAAACATCAATGATTTTATTAATAGCTTCTGGAATATTAAATAGAAATTAACATGACAAAAACTACCCACTTATTCAACTAATGCTTAGAATATTCAGATTCAAAAGCAATATATTTGAGATTAAAAAGAAATACCTATGTTTTGCTAACCACCCTGTTCTTATAATATTGATCCAAGCACTTAAAAGTAAGAAAGTGACTAATTCCAAGATGAACCACATTTTTGCAATATGATCATACAGTACAATGAGCAATGGGAACTTTGCACATGAATTTTAGGAGGTGCTGCTATAAAATACCATTGTTTTCCACAATTTTAAAGACCAATTGGATGAGGCCTTGACTACTTCAGTTATTTCTCAAAAGGAGGAAATTAATTTAGGTTGAGCAAAACTTGAAGAAATTGTTCGTTCATGAAACACTCTAGTGTTTTTCTACTTATTTCAAATTGTTAGAAAGCAATCCCACCAATTGTTTTCAAGAATGTCTCAATGTTTCCAGGTTACTACCATGTGTACCATAGATTAACTTTTGGCATGTAATATTAAAGCTCTTCAGAGTATCAATCTGTCCATCTCCTTCAATATCTCAGGATTCAAGTCCTGTATTCCCCAATTACAAACCACTGAACCCACACCAGTGCTTGAAATATCTTAGTCTGCCTTTTTCCATCTCTATTCCTCTGTTCCTCCTTCTTTCTTTCTGCTTTTACACCTGTATTCCCCCATATCACCCTAAAAATACTTTATTTGGCATAATATGTACTTGATCCTACCATACATTTTTGGTTTTTTTCAAGTTACTCTAACACATTAAGGATTGTATAAATATAAATGATCACTTACTTTAGAAAGTAATTCAAATATATGAGAATTTTCAAAGATAGTACATGGAGAATGCCTTCCTAAATGTGAGCTACTTGCACAAATCTTCAAGATTAAGTTAATGCCAACTAACCACGCAACACAGATGAGGAGTTAGCAAATGCTGAGCCTGTCTGAAGGGCTATTTGGGAAACTGTATCCAGGAAATGGCAGCAATGAACCCCTGCATCAGTAGCTTCTTACACTGTCTTCCAGCCATGCTAAAGCATTCGATGGCAGCTCCTCCCTCCTCCTTCCTGAGCAAGATCAAAAATACTAATTTAAAGCAAAAGAGTAAAAGGGAGGAGAGATTCCTAGAAGCAGGCACCGGCCCTGCCTGACTAGCAGCTTGTGCTAGTTTTGGCTGATATCTCCTGAGTGAATATGAAGCGGTGTCAGTCCACCTGCACTGCAACACATTTGCGAGCCCACTCAGGAACAGCATCGGTAAGGGAGCTTTACCCAGGTAACATGTGGCAGAGAGGTTGCAGGCTGCCTGGCAATGACACCCTGAGTCCCACACTGTGCAGGATTAATCAGGCTGAACAACCAACCAGTTTGATCATTTTAAGTCACCTGTTCAACATTTCCTCATAAAAGAGACACTCTGAGGAACACTCAGACTATCAGTGACAAGTGCACGACAATTTAAGAAGCAGCCAATTTTTCCACTGCAATGAAAGCATGTCTAGCCTCCAAGACTCCCGACTCAAACCCTCATCTATTCTTTCACGCCCATATGGTGTGAGTCTGTGCTTGCTGTCAACTATGGGACTGGTCAAATCGTCTTCTCCCCAACTGCTCTGCTATTTTAATCACACTGTGCTTGAAATTAAGCGTGACAGTCTCTCCACTACCAACCGAGTCAATCACTGGTGCAGCCCCAGTACTATCTGTGGCAGCCAATAGCACACGTACACGTAAGACACAAAGTAGAGGACACGGTTAATAGCTCAGCCTTTCAGAAACCCACCAAATCATTCCTTACATTGGTCTTTAGGACAGAAAGCAACAGGAGAGGTGTGATGAACTGAGAATCCCAGCAAACCTTTTGGTGCCACACAGGCATCATCAGGTGCCATGAGAAAGGACTATGTAATCCCTTCTATCAACACCGAACCTGAAACCCAGAAGTCAAGTTACAGTGACAGCTGGCAAGAGCCAGTATGTCTCTAACTATGAAACTTTAGCCCAATGCTGCAAAATTTCTTCAGTGAGTCATTTCAAAACATAAGGAAGACGGTAACACAACAAGCTCTCATGTTTTTCAGATATGCAAGTTTTGCCATTGTGCTGTAAAATTAACCATTCAGCAATGCTTGCCCGTGTATACAAAACCCCACAAATGATACCGGAGTTCAAACCTTGCTCTCACTCAAGACTACCATAAGCCCAGTTGGTGTTGTGAAGCCATGGCAGACCTACAGCTTCAACCAGTCTGCAAACTGTTAAGTAATTCATTGCCCAGGTCAATTTGCAAAACTCACTGTTGCTTTCTAAATTAAAAATCAATTCTGTATAATGTGAGTTAAACTCCTGACTGGACAGGAAATGATAAACTCCACCACTCTTAACAGAGTTACATGAGAACAATTTATGGTATCGAGTATCCAAATCTAAAACACGTTTGGTTTTTGTATTTTGTTAACTGCTTAAATGTATCTATGGTCCTCTAAAAGCAAATGTATGTATTTTGCTTTATCTGAAATTCAAAAATACAAATGGCTTTACCTTGCAGAACACCCTGCAAGACAAATTGGACATCTTGTCTCAATTCTTTTAAGACTAAACTATATTAGGTTATCATTAGTGATCAATACAATTACTGTTTTATAATCAGCCTTTAAAGAAAATAAAGAGGGGAGAGATGTAAATTTGACTACTAGAGAGCTGAAAACAATAAAAGACAATGCAGAATGAGAACTGCCGATTTGCCCATGTAAACTTCAGTAACCTTGGCTCTTTAGGCTGATTTTTTTTCTGTTCTTTCATTTCTTCCTGCAGTCTGCAGTTCTGAAGGCTAGATGCATTCGAACCACCTTTTTCCATGAAGCCCACCTAGACACAAATCTGATCTTTTATTTCTTAAAATACGAAACGCTGACTTATGGAACCGCGATGAGTGGGAAACCCGTAACATAAAATTTCCCGGAGCTACTGGTGCGTAATTTACAGGTTCATTCTTTGTGCGCTCGGTGTTTGGGCGACAGGTCTGTTCCGTGGTGCCGCCCTGGGCATTCCCGAGCTGCCGGCGCTGCTCCCCGCCGGCCGCTGCAGCACCCGCACTGCCGGAGGGCCGTTTTGCTTCTGTTTGACCCACGAGAAATTAAATGTACCGAGCCTAAGCCGTGGCCCACCTGAAGATGCCTAGGCGAGGAGTTTTGAAAGTTATTTTTGTTCGGCTTTCGCGCACCACGCCGAAGGGCTCCGCTGCCGGAAATCTTTCAGGTTCAGCTTCTCTGCCAAGAGAGGCTCACCGAGCTCACCCGCCCGGCACGGCGGCAGGAGCAGCTCCCCCGGATCTACCCCGACCACGGTCCCCGCAACTCATGGCCGGGAGTAGGCGGCCGCCCTCGGGCGAGCCGCGGGGCAGGGCAAGCCCTGCTCCCTCCCCGCCGCCCCCGCGCCGCCCCGCACGCCTCCACCATGTTGTCTCGGTGCGCAGCGGCGCGGAGGAGGGACCGCCGCCGCCAGCCCGGCTCCGCGGGGGCCGCCCAGCTCCTCCCCGCGGCCTCCGGCTCGGGCGTGGAGGCGCTACCCCGGCCGGGAGGCGCGGCGATCCCGGCCCGGAGCGCATGGAGGGAAGCACGGTGCGGAGGAGGGGCCGCGGTGCCCGCCGGAGATCCCGGCCGTAGGGGCGGGGAGTCTCCTCCTCCTCCTCCTCCTCCCGCAGCGAGGCTCCAGCTCCCCGCACGCACCGGAGCGCTTGGCTCCCTCCTCCTCGTCCCTCCTCCCTTCCCCTCCTCCCCGCTTCCCTCCCCGGGTCGCCGCGGCTCCGGGAGGAGCGGGGGGGCCCCCGCTTCCTTCCCTCCCCCCCTCCTTCTCCCACCCGTCACGCCGAGGAGAGGCAGGTGAGGCCCCGGCCGCGTCCCCGCTCCGCCGCCCCACGGGAGCTGCGGCCGCGATGGCGGCGGCGATGGAGGCGCTAGGCCCCGGCCGCCCGCCCCCGGCCTCGCCCCGCCGCCGCGCCCCGGGGGAGGGGGGCGTCCCGCACCCCCGGCCCCGTCTCTTCTGCAGAAACTTTCTCGGCAACTTTCTCCCGGGCCCGAGCCCCTGCCCGCGGGGCCGAGGGGTCGGGCGGGCGGGAGGCGGGCTGGGCTGGGCGGGCGGTGTAGGGCGGGCTGTGGGGAATAAGTTTGTGGGGGGAGACCCCCGTGACTCCCCTTGGCCCGGTTCCCCCCGCGGCCCCTTCCCGCCGGGCTGCCGCGGCCGCGGGCGCTGCGGGGCGGCTGCTCGTCCCCCGGCGGTGGCGGCGTTCACCGCCCGGGCTGGTGCTCGGCGAGAGCCGCTCCCGGCTGCGCTCCCGGTGCGGGGCCGGGGGATGTAAAAGGGCGAAATTCGGGATTCGCCTGTAGCTTGGCCTGCGTGGATTTATTTTCTGTTAATTTTTCTTCCCCACCCCTCTCCCCCCCCCAGTGTTCTGGTTTATATCCCTTTATCGAGCCTGGGACACGACTGCTTTACATTTCTGAGTCATTAATTTATATGTTCAATCATCACACTTCATCAAGCCTCCTTGTCTTCCTTACAGTTTAAGAAAAATGTGTTGGACACACCAGGCCCCTGTTCCTGTGGAGTCTGCACGTAACTTTCTGCTCTGTGTGGACCCACAGGCTTGATGTGCATAAAGTTGTGTGCTCATCCCTCAGGCCAAGGGCTAGCGTGGGATCCCCTCCAATAGTCAATATTACAAATATGTGGAGTTTATTATATGGTTATTTACTGTATTAATAATTGGGGTTCGAGGTGTCTTGTGTGCATGTGGGTATGGTCCACTTTGCACTGGGAAAACTAGGACAGAAACATTTCTGAAGTTCATGTTGTTAAGAAGGTGTATTCAGATGTACCTGCTGGATTTAACCCTAGGCAGAGGCCAGTCATTAATTAAGAATTAGATGTTTGTGTTTACTTAAAGTGGCAGAATGTTCCAAAACCAGTTTTAAAACTTGGAGTGTGTTGACAGAGAAAGTGTATTGGTTTTCACTTAAAATTCATAGACAGTTGAATGATATTTTAGGCAAATATTGCAAGTGAAATTGATCTTTAGTCAACGGAGCCAAATATGAAAGTTTACTTCAGCGTCTTTTTCTTGCGTTTTTGGAAAGTAAGACCTTGAAGAGGGATAAAATTGCCTTGTCAGTTACATTTCCAGTATCTCTCTTGGTAGGTAGTATAGTTCAGCCATAACTGAACTGTTTTTGTAGGCTTCATAGAAGTAATAACCATTCCTTTCCAAACAGCAAAACCTTGCGCTTCCTTCTCGTTTCTGATGTGCGTCTGCAAATTTAGCTATAGGAGGTTCCTGTTGAGCATAGGCATAGAGTGGAGACTATGTGTGTGTTTTGCCCATCCAGGGTGTTGTGGTTAATTTTGGGACAAGGTAGCATCTGTGATGGAGACAGAGACAGCAGCATGACCACTGTGCTTGTGCTGAATTTCAAAGAAAAAGATCCAGTGATACCACGTGTGACAGTAGTTAGTAGCAGCAATTGCCAGTAATTAATTATTCCACGTGCTTTGTTAGCTTTATTTCCTTAGCAGGTGCAGCTCAAATGGAGCTATAATCTCCGTGTGCCTTCAGTCCCTCTACTAAGTCTTCTGGCTCTTAGCCAATTTCAAATACATTTGGCAGCGCAGGTCTCCCAGGTGAGCAGATTCTACAAAATTTGTGAAAGTAAGGAAGCCAGGTAGAACTGAGCTCTTAACCTGCACACCAGAGAGTTCACAGCAACGCTTACCTCAGGCTGGAAATTGATGCAGGAAATGGGGCCTCCCTGGTTTTGTTGCTTGTAGAGCTACTGGTTCAGTTTTCAATAGTTATTTAATACCTGGACACCAGTACCATTCCATCTGGAATGAGAGTAGTGAGCCCAAGGCAGCTTAAATTTATATTTTCTATTATGAAGAGAGATTTTCCAGGAAATATTTGTTACTCAACAACAGGCTGCAAAACAAATGAGTGGAATTGAAAGTATACTTAAATTGCTGCATTATTTTTAAATAGCTAGAAAAATACTTAATACATCTTTGGTGTGCTGCATACTGTGTAATGGAATTACTGAAAAACTTCACAATTTAGGGGGTTTTATCAATACTCATGGCAATAGAGCGGAGAACAATGCGTCTGCACTAAAGGAATGCTCTTTATTTTGAGCTTTGCACTTCTGCAGCTCCTGAAGAATGAAATCGTCCCTCCATTCGGTCTGATAAATCATGGCCATCACGTGACAGCGATGCAAAAGTCTGTGGTGTGGCACATGTCAGATTATGTGGTCAAAGTTTACTTTATGAACAAACTGGCAGCATGGTTTTACTTTTCCGTATGCACTGCTTGCAGACAAAAGCTGTATATTTTCAACAGATACTTCTTTGTGTTCAAAACGCTAGTTAAAAGAAATACGTTCTTTCATCCATATTCCCTACTTGCATCCAACTGTTTTGCCACATACTTTGATCACAGTTTGAGTAAGATACCTTGATGTTAATTTAAAAATATGTGTCAGTACTAACACAAAAACGACTTTAGGAATGCGTCCTTATTCTGCTGTGTCACATCAAGCAGCCTTTTTCAGGTAGGACACCTTCTGTGCGTACGTACGCAGCCTGTGGTTTTTGTGAAGTCCTCCTGAAAGGTTTCAGGCTTCCAGTACTGAAAGTCCTGTGCCTGTTGATGGAACAGATTGATCTGTGAGGGAGAACTGCAGTTTCTCTAACTCCTGTCACAAAATGGGTTAGTTTTTGTCTTGGAGGATCCACCTCCAAGCACAAGGAGATAACTCAGTCTCAGGATTTATTTAATTTCTGTTCTCCTTTGAGAGTGCCAGTAGGAGGCTGTTTTATAGTGATGGGTTTTATGATGTGGCAACTACTAATTTTTATAATTTTTTAATACAAACTGCTTTATGGTTGCCATATGGGAACGTCTTTCAATCACTACAGTCCCTGGCTGCATTTGCACCAGTGATTAGAGCTTTAGGGTTCCAGATTGTATCATCAATTGCCAGGTTTCGAAGGTAAACCTGGACAACTTCTCATGTGTATGCTGAATTTAGGAGGGCGAAAGTCAAATTGAAAAAATGCTGTTAACTAATTATAGGAAGAGTTTAATTTTAGGTTATAAGAGGTTGTTCTTACAGTCTTTTCCACTTGTGGGGGTCTATCCTTGACGGTGCTGTTGTATCAAAACAGAAACTGGCACCAAAGTGAGTTATTGAAATGAGTGGGACTGCACCCTTAGGTAAAGTTAACATGCATGGCTGATTGCAGGATCAGAGATCAAGATGATAGTAACGTTAATGCTAGAAATTGAGTAAGTAAACACTATTATTTATGCATGAGTTTTGTTCCCTTTAGATTTAAACACGTATTCTTTGAAAATATAAAGGATAGCTGGAAATAGGATGGGAAATGCACTCTTGTCATTTTGGGTAGCCACCGCACAGAGCACTGGATTTGATGTTGTGTCCCGTAAGTCAGTGGACCAAAGCCACGCACAATTGACATCAAGCCCTCGAGCTGGACTTTTAGCTAGCCCTGGCTCGTGTCTGAGCCCCACAGCTCAGTGGGATTCTGCTGCAGAGATCATCACTAACTGCATTTAAGGCTGTGTTGATTGTTGTGGCCAAGACTGGGGTTTTGTTTCGATTTTTCTTGGCTGTAGTATTAGGTAATGTTACAGGGTATGGTTGGAGAATGCCAAGGAAGTAAAACCTCAGACTGGAATAATTTGTATTTTAGCTTCTTGAATACTCTTAGTTGTTGTGTAGGAAATTGGATAACTTTTTTTGCTAATCTGGCTGTGTTTTATCTTTGTATTTTTGGAAGGCAAATGTTTTCATAGTGGTGTAATATGAGACTCTAATAAGTATCAATATTGGCTGCACCTATATCTTAAACCTTTACATGAATTTTGAATTCTGATGGTGCTAATGAACATCAAGTAATTTGTCTTTTGAGTTGTCACTTCAGGGAGATGCTGTGGCTTAAGATGTTTCTGTTAATGTTTCTGTGGCTTTCTTCACACCAAAAGTCTAGAGAAGTCAGGGAAAAATAAATGATTTTTCAGAAGTGTTGAACCCTTTTAATTCAAATTTTAGGATTAGCTAGACCAGGCTTACAACAATTAATAACTTAATTTACTTCCATTGACAGGGAAGTTGAGTAAACACACCCACATAATTAAATCTTTATAGATCAGGGCCTTTAACTTTGTTTTGGAGAAACTTTCAGACGAATTTTGTGGCATTAATCAGAGACTTAAACTCAGTCTTCATATTGGAAAAGTTTGATTTAGTAGGGTTAATTTCCTTTGCACGCACCCAAAGCACTTTCTAATATTGCAAAACTGAGGCAGTAATAGTGTTTTATTCACAGTGTGAATTATGGAGTATAAGTGCAGTCATGTCTCAGTTATGCTTCCCAGGATAGATTGTCCTGTAGCAAAGAAGGGTTGGAGTGGAGGATGGTGTTCATATTCCAAATGTTTGCCCATAGTTTAGGCAAATGTTTTGATGGTGCATGCAAACTTCAATTTCAGGAATAAAATAAAGTGTCTGGGCTAAAGGTTTTGAAATTTCCAACCCTACCTAATAGCCTCACAGTTGTAAGAAAAAGCAGTGCTCATGCGAGATATTTAAAGAGTAATTAGAGGGTGCTATGGATCTCTTGTGTATTGCAGTTGTAGCATTATAACTGTTTTGGCAGTCAACCAGGAAGGGGAGACTTAAAACAAATTAATAGCGAACAATCCCATTTTAATAAGTTATTTCAAGTATGGTTAGATAACAACATTAATGTTTATACTTAAAATGTGACAAAGAAAGAACAGGTCTCAGTTGTTATGTGTATCTTGCTTTTCAAGAACATTTTATTGGAAACAAAAATCATGACTGACACGTGTAACCACAGAAAAGTAGAAGATAAACCCTCCAAAATCATTCTCTTTCTTTACATACTCTTCCTGTTTCTGGTGGATTTTTACCAGCTCAGCTTGTTCAACATAAATATTTTGCCAGTAATAGTACCCCAAAGTCTGCTAAAAGACTGCACCAAGGCTAGCATAGCCACAGGCTTTCCTAGTTCTTGGGCTCCCTTCCTGAGCATCCAGTATTGCCCAGCATTTCAGATGGTGAACCTCTGGTCTGATTCAGAGGTGTTTGGGCATGATGGACTTCTGGTCTGATTCATAAAAATTGACCTTCCAATAGGCTTAACTTAACATGTACCTCACAAATAAATGCTTTTAAGGTTTTGGCCAAAGTATGCTCCACTGAAAAATGAATATAGAATTAATGTCTAGAAAATATTCTTCTTTTCCAAGTGCGCATTTATCTGAAACTAGCAGTTTTTTGCCAAACTTATGAAAGAAAATATTATCGAAGCTGAGGTTGAGGGAGGAAATTCGAAAATAAATAGAAAAGTTCTGTATTTGTTTGTAAAGTGTTTAAAACAAATCACCAAGATTAGTCATGCATTTTTTAGTTCTCTTGTATCTCCTTTCTTAGCCTTGATTTTGATCTGTTTCTCTGGAGGTCTGCAGTTTGACATTAAAACCTGACGTTAGGTATTCCCAAACTGAGGTCTTTCAGAAGCATATTAATAGAAAAATACGTAGTGCTTCAGTTAGAAGTTGAACACAATTAGTCTGTGAGAAACACAGAATTAAGTGTGACATGCAGGTCTGAAATTTATGAAAAACAGTGGTCTCCAGACATCTTCAAAATTACAGAACTGCACCAAACCTAGTAGCAAAGTTCACATTTTAAAAATCTGTAAAGACACAGCATTTATAATTGTGTGAGTACTAAGCAAGGGTGAGATGAAATGGGAGGAAAGCTCACGGTGATAAAAGCAAGTGGTTTGTGTCCTTCTTCCTGTACCTTCTTGAGCTGAAAACAGAACATGCCAGCAGAACATTTTGCGACTTCCGGTGTTTTGTCGATACCTAGTATTTAGTATTTGTGACTAGCTCTGATTGCGGTAGTTCAGTTGAAATACTACATGTTTCCTTAAAGCTGTGAACTTCTAGTGATGCTCTGATGAAGCTGCAAACATACTTAATAATGCGTTTTATGTATTTATAGGTAATTTCTCCTAATAGAAAGTCCTGAAATACTTCAGTGACAGATGAAGCTGAAAATATGAATTTTTGTTTTCTTTTTCCTAATGCAAATTTATGTAAGGCTTAAATAAGTTCCGCAAGGCAAAGACCATTCTGTGCTTTGTGTGATGACTAGCCCACGTGAGTTATGTATCATTCTTTTAAGAAGGCTGTCCCTTACTGAGTGGGGATGGAAGACTAGTGTTTTTCTTGATTGACTGGGGTTTTTTATCCAAAATCTGAACAGTGCTTCTCATTGAGGCACATGTTCCTTGAAGCCTACTAAAAGAGCAGTTGTTATAAATCAGACCGGAAGTCCATCTAGGCCAATATCTGTTGTCTTGATTTCTTTTTTTTTTTTTTCATTCACTCACTTCATTCAGGATGAATTCTTAATGTCTCAAATAAAAGTTCTTGGAAGTTTAGTGAGAGGGAAGTTTTCAGAATGGATTCTTTGAGCAACAGATGGCACTTCTGATTCTGCCTGTTCTAAATAAAAGGTATTCAGGCTTTCTTCCAGCAGTAATATCTTAAAATGCAAGTGTGCTCTCTGGCTTCTGAGACATGATATATGGGGTTTTTGCCAAAGTATGCTCTTTGGTTTTGTTTTTTTGGGATTCCCCCTGCCATATATTTTAGGATCTAAGTTGCATTAATAGGATGACAAAGTCCTAAAACCAAAGAGAAGGATGGGTTTGTTTAGCTGATACTGATGTTAAATATTTGTTTAAAG
This sequence comes from Acanthiza pusilla, assembly GCA_036630365.1. NCBI lineage: Eukaryota > Metazoa > Chordata > Aves > Passeriformes > Acanthizidae > Acanthiza > Acanthiza pusilla. The sequence continues at coordinate 49,600,333 of JAXCHO010000034.1, forward strand.
GAGGATAAAAGGTTATAATAGTATTGGCCAGATCAGCTCATCCATACCTATCTGAAAAGCATTCACTGGGGAGAGAAAAAGAGTGTATTAGTATCACTGCAGACAGCCATGTTTAATTCTGTTTTCATAGTAAAGTTAAATGTTCTATTCAGGAACATTTACAGCATAGAGCAAAATATTATTCCTTTTGAAAACAATTACCCATGAAGAAAAGAGAACCGAAAACAAGGATAGCTCCTGAGATGTTGCTACTAGTCAGTTGGGGAAATTTTCTTGAGTAACATTTGTTTTCTCAAGCCTGAGAAGCAGCCATTGCGTTAACATACTATAGTTGGTGGGGAAAAAAGGGTTATATATTTTTGTTTGGTGGGGTTTAGGTGTTTTTTTTGTTGTGGTGGGGTTCTAAGTGAGTGAGCAAAATGCAAGTACAAAATACTCAACTTCAGAACACACAAAAATTAGATGCTAACTGTATATGGCTTTAGAGGCTAAGATGCAATAGTAATATGGGTACTTTTTTTTTTACTTTTGAATACAATTCTGTACTGTATTTTAAGTACAGTTATACACTTAAAACATAATTCATAAATCATAGTGATTGAGGCTATTTAAAGTGAAAAGCTTTCAAAATATCTTGCTGAATAATTGCACATTATGTAATTTGCTAAAGATATCAATCTTCTTTTTCGTTTTAGGAAATATTTCTTAGCTTGTACACTGTAGAAACCGTAGAACTGATTGATTCAGGCTATCATGATATACGTAAAATGAGACAAGTGTTAGTTTATAGATGAAAAATTATTTCCCTGGAAACGTTTGACTTGTTCATGCATAGTAGGTGTATTTAAATATCCTGGAATTCATTTGCATTGGTTATTAAATCTAGGGCTCTTTGATTACCTCCCCTTCCCTTTCACTTAGGTCTGACATACCATCAGAATACTGTTTAAATCTGGTGCATACATGGTGAAATCATAGCCAAGTCAATACAACGTGACTTACATTAACGAGCATGACACCTTGATTTTATGTGGTTATTTTAAATTACTATTTTACCTCAGATTTAAACTTGGGCTTCTTCATTCTTTTCCTGAAGAAAGAGATGGAGCCATACTAGTCGGTAAAATATATTGACTCTAAGTACATATTAGGTTTACACTTAATCCTGTTAGCTTTTTGCCAGGGGCATGGATTTTCTGTGAGTATATTTAATGTAATAATAAAGTGTCTTAATAATTCTTTTAAGTTATATATATAATTATTTAAACAATGAAAGTGCAATTTCTATGCAAGACCTTTTCTTCCTAGTTTGTGTTCAGTGGCATGTGAATGGAAGTTCTCATTGAAATTCATATAAATAACCAGTGTTACATTTTAAAGTACAAGTTAACATGTTGTTTCTTAGATAATGTTATAGAAGGCAATAATTCTAGTGCAAACCACATTTTGTTTTAAATCTGATAGATTTATTTACAAAAGGGAATGTTAGCTTTAGTTTGTGAATAATTTTTGGTCACCACAACCTCTAAGGCATTAGAATGGATAGATCTCATACTTCCAAGTTCTTGGTTTTTTTGAAAATAGAAACAAAAAAATCTCTACTCTGTCATTTAACCTTGTCTTCCCTAAATGTTTTTAAGATTTTAGTGAACCAGTATCTAAATAACATTGGGGGGGGGGGGGATATTCTTTACACTTGCATCAGCTTATCTTACTTTATATATTTGGGTATTCAAATTCTGATTTCAGATGGTTATGAATGCACTCTGCCAGTTTGGTGGTTTAAATTTGTTTAAAGTTCTGGTGGCTAACAATGTCGTTTGAATTTTTTTTTAATTTAGTATAGGTTATCCTAAAAGTAAATCTGTGTTTTACTAGAAATTAAAATTTTTAAAAAATACTTCTTTCTCCACTTTAAATATTAAAAAAATGCCATCAGAAGGGTACCTTACTATTAAAACTATATATGATGTGGTTAGTCAGCATATTGCTTAATTCGGCTTCGTAGGTCTGTTGTACTCTATTTTTGCTTTCTTATACAAATAGGTAGAAGTAAACATTGTTTACTGCATTATGTGTTGTACACTGTAGCCAGGTAACCAAGTAATTTATGTGATGGAATCAAATCACATTTAGGCCAGCACAGTAACCTGCAAAAGCCGGTGGACTGACCACAGCCTAAGGCATTTATGAGAAAACCCTGACTGCTCTGATGGAAAATTGAAAAGTTTGCAAGTGTTGCTGCAGGATTTCTACAGCTTGGAAACCATGCCATTAAAATGGTGCTTCTCTTAAAGTATTTCCTAGATTTGATGGATTTTACTTTTCCCTCGAGTTCCCCTGAAACTGAAACCCAAAGCAGATGCAAGATAGTAGTTTTGCAGTCAGAATATCTGAATGGGATCATTCTCTTTAAAAACATTGTCATGTAAAATAACTTCTCACAGGCTTTAAACTGAAGTGGAAATTAGACTTTTTTCCTTTTTTAAGGGTTTGTTTGGCGTTTTTTTTGGCTAATTAGGAACTGGAAAATCTGAACCCATTTTTATTCACAGATATTTTAGTATTGCTATTCTAGGATGTGATCCTTTTTCACACTGAAGTCAAGTGCAAAATTCCCCTTGACTTCAGGGAGAGCTGGATTAGCTTTACACAAAAGGACCAAATTGTCCTCTGGGATAAGTGGAGGCAACTCTATTGAAGTAGACTTCATTAGAGTATAAAATGAAGACAAAAAAAGTGTTGCCTGCCTTAACAGGCAGTGAAATTGGATCTGTTAGCTCAAACAGCAAGGTTAATTTAGCAGATGAATCAAAGATTTTTTCCCTTTTTCAATTAGACAGTACAGTTATATTAGTTCAATGCATTGAGCAGTGAATAGCATGTTTCACTTAAGCTTGACTACAAATATTTTACAGAAACTGGAATCTCTTTATGAACTCTTTTGTCTGTGTGGTGTAAGAATTATAATGAGAAAACAAACACTTGGTAAACTGTCGGCAAACTTTTGAGCCTTTTATCCGTAAGTAGATGAAAGGAATCTGTTTAAATTGCTGTTTAAATCTAGTAGGCTTTATATGACAAGTTGTGTGAGGTTTGAGGAGTGGCGTTTGTATTTTCAGCCTCAGGCTGGCATCCTGAGTGGTTTTATGTAGTCTTGCTGAGGTGAGAAAAGGGTAATTCATTTACACCAAAAATTGGACTGGATTTTATCCCATGCATTTTCTCATGGTGTCTGGAGTAGTCCCATTGAGTTCCACAGTAGACAGTAGTGCCTTTGGCATCTTTCACTAATGCTTTACACAGAGCTATCTGTATTGTGTACACGAATAATGAAGAAATAATATTTGTCAGATGAACTCAAATGTAGTGATTACTTATGTAACACTCTGCTATACTTCTTGTAAAATGTATCATTTGCACTCTTGCATATCAAGTTTTTCTTCCAGTGCTTCTGTTATCTGTTGGAATCATGAATTAATTCAACCGTCTGTGTGATTATTTTGACCTAAGCACTTTTTGTGTGGCTTTCTTGTACATTCTCTTCGAAATTTCACAAGAGGAAGGGGGATGGGAATATTGTAATCTCCTTAGAATAATTTGAGAATGAGCCCTTAAATGCTGCCCTGCATTTCTTTATTAACATTTCAGAGGTGAAATAAAATCCCTTCCCTAGGAAGCTTCACAGAGCTCTTAGCTGTTTAGCATACATAGCTCTGGTAGAAAATCCTCCACAAATAACTTGCTGCAATATTTAGCTGGTGTTAAGGGGTTAAGTAGTAAACTGAAATTCTCTGAAACATTTGAGATGCTAAATTTACAAAACAAGACACGAGAACTGTTTTAAGATTAGTCATAGTTAGGAAGCTTATTGAAGCACCGGCATCTTCCTGGACACATCCTGTACTTTTGTGTCTTCAGCCTGCTTCGTCTATTCACGGTCCTAACTGCTTTTTGGTTTTTAGAAACTCTTGCTGCAACTTCTTTGTGACTAAGGCACATTGTCAATCAGCCCCGTCCTCCCCATGCCAGCCAACTGCCCCCTTAATGCAGCAATTCACTTGGATGAATAGTGCTCATACTTTAAGGAGACAATTGCCTACCAGAGGGAGTGCCAAGTTGATTTAACTTTGTATGGGTGTGAAAGAGTTTTTAAATGAGTGCTGTCAACTAGCATTGGCCTAGAGCATCAGCTGCTTGAAAATTGGTATAATCTGATTGGGATTATGTCAAAATTTGTTTAAAATATTTTAGTCACTCACTGGGCTGCAGAGAGCATTAGTACCCCAGAAGTGGTTGTTCAGACAATTGTCTATGGTCTGTTGGAACTATAGCGGACGTGTCCTGGCTAAATGTACAACACGGCTTTTAAAATGGACTCCTTTTTGGCAGTGCATCGCTAAATTGCTGAAAGAATACAGGATTCATGTTGTAATCTGCTCTTCCAGTTTCATTTAATGCCACAGCGTGTGTTTGAAACACTTGGATGTATAATACAGTGTAAAACCACAACTGTAGTCTGTCATTACTGTAGTGCTTACAGAGCTGAGCTACCAGTTAGCCAGGCCAGCTACTGGATTATCCATTACCTGGAATTATTTAAAAGTGGACCGAAGTTATGAAAATTGCATCACTTTTTTGCTGGCCAAAATTTTTTGATGCATGTTTAGTTTTAGCGGAAGTCGAAAGCATGCTTACTTTCTAGGTACACCTTCTCTTGAGTGCAGAAGGTTTAGTGCTGTGCATTCTTTCATCCCTGATAGTGTAAGGATGGACCTTTTCTAAACATAGTTTGGGGCCTGATAGGGAAGAGCGAATGTGAAAAAGAAAAAAAAAGTGGAGAAGATGCTCCCTGAAATTCCTGATGTTTCTGTTTCAGGGAGGCCAGGAAATCTGAGAAAAAAAGCTATTTCTGTCAAGAGCCTGACAAAATATGGGTATTATCCTAAATGTGTAGAAAGGATGCTGTTAACAAAATACTCAGTTTAAATGAGAGAAAATTTCTTACAGGCATGGTGGTAAGTAGTGAGTATATTTGGGGGCAGGGAGGAGGGTGTTTTCCTTGCATCTCTGAGGTCATTAGGCTATTACAGCTGCAACAACATTGCTACTAGCTTACATACATTTGTGGAGGAGAAAAGAAGCATTGTTATTTCAGTGCCTGGCTGGAATAAGTAGTTTGTTAAGCAGTGCTGCTATGAGTGAGATTGTTAGTTGTTTTAGGGACATCTCCATTAGTAGATGTGCAGCTATTAGTATATTGTAGACATCAAAAGGAGAAAAACCAAATCAAAAGTTTAGATTAGAGAAGATGAACAACAGGAGCTGGAATAGCTTTCAAATATGAAAGACAAGAAGTTGATTTGGATCTGTCAGCATAGCATGGAGAAGAAATCATGTTTAACCACCTTGTGTGATGAGATGACTGGCGGGGTAGACAAGAGCAGAGCAGTGAACATTGCTTGTCTTGACTTCAGTGAGGCTTTCAGCACAGTCTCCTGTAGCATCCTTACAAACAAACAGATGAAGCCAATGCCAGGTCAGTGAACAGTGAAAGCATCTGGAAACTGTCTGACCTGATGGACTCAAAGGACTGGCTTCAGTGGCAGAACGTCACAAGTGGCTCAAAAGCTAGTGGCCAGTCACTGGTGGTGTACTCCGGGGCTCAGTACCAGAGCCAGTCCTGTTTAGCACCTTCATTACTGGTCTGGGGGTCACACAGAGGTGCACCCTCAGTAAACTTGCAGGAGGAGCTGATAGACCAAAGAGGGCTTCGCTGACATCCACAGGGACATTGACAGGGGAATTGTCTGATGGGAACTTCCAGAACTTGAGTAAAGAGAAATTTCTGTGATCCTGGGGAGGAGCAACTCCAGGCTTCAGTACTGAAAAGAAAGTGCAGAAAGGACCCAGGGGTCCTGGTGGGAAAGACATATATGAGCCATCAATGTGCACTTGCAGCAAAGACAACTGGACGTGTTCTGGATGCATTAGGAAAAGTTACCAGCAGATCAAGGTCCAGCAGATCCTTTCCCCCCTACTCAGCACTGTTAAGGCCACTCCTGAAAGGAGTGCAGTGTGCTTCTGGGCTCCCCAGTATAAGAGAGACATGGACATACTGGAGAGAGTCCAACAAAAGGGCCACTAAGATGACGAAGGGTCTGGAGAATTTCTCTTATGAGGAGAAGCTGAGAAAGCTGGGATTGCTCAGCCTGGAGAAGAGAATGCTCAGGGGTATGTGTAAATAACCTAACAGGGTGGAATAGAGGACAAGAGCCAGGCTGCTCTCAGTAGTGTCCACTGATAGGACGAAGCACAAATTGTAATACAGGAAGTTCCATTTAAACATCAGAAAAAAAGAGGGTTTTTTGTGGTAAGGGTGATAGATTGCTGGAACAGGTGGTCCAAAAAATGTGGAGTCTCCATCCTTGGCAATAACTCAAAACCCAGCTGGACACAGCCCTGAGCAACTTGCTGTCATTGACATGCTTTGAGCAGGGGGGTTGGGGTAGGCATGCTCCAGATGTCCCTTCCAGTTTCAGCTGTTCTGGGATTTTCATTAAATGATTTAAGGTGGCCAAACCAATAAGTGTGGCAGTTGAAACAAAATACAGGTGTTGAAAGGCAGAGTATTTTTGTTTGTTTTTGCAGACAAGTTTGTTTGTTTGTTCCGCCCAGCTTTCTTATGACAGCTTGGGAAGAGGGGAGAGAACTATTTGCAACTGCATTGTTCTCTTGGGTGTCTTAGCTTTCTGCTATTAATACCAAGGCTGTGTATGGCTTTATTGTCAGCTGTGTCCTCTCACTCCTGCAGCAGCTTTCTGTTAACTTTCCTGCTGCCCAGACGACTGAGCAGCACCAGAGGCTTTCAGGATGAGGAAATGTTTTCATCTCATATTTGGAAAAGTGTTTTTTTAACATCTGTAATTAGGGTATTTTTTTTTTCTTCTTAATGCTATAAAAATGTAGAATGTGCACACTGTGCTTCCTCCAGTGTTCTTTTTACCAATCTTGATAAAGTGGGGTTTTTTATTTAATGTTCTCCCTACATTTGACCTAAACATACTGAATTGATGAATCTGTGCTTCTCTTCTGTTGGTATTAGAACTACAAGCTTAGACTGATGCAAAATTCAGAGGTGAAAAAGGAGGTGAAACGGTTGCATATGGATTTAAACACATTATGTTTAACCTTAGCGTCCTGCCAGTAGAAATACAGTCACAATGAACCTAGCATTTGAGCTTGCACCACAGAAAAGCACTTGATCAGTTTGTAAGACTGATTTTCAACTCTTTGTTTTTGGACTTGTTAAAAGAGATGAAAGTCAGCACCTGTTGAAGAAAAATTGTGTGAATTTAAACCTGAAACTTAGATGGCATTTAGAAACTTTGTGTTATAAAACTGCAACTTCACACAATTGGTGAGGCTAAAAATACTTCTGTACATTGTGTTAGTCCATATCTCAAGTTGCCTGCTTGTTGGTTGTAATCTCCACAGAAGTTCTCAATTCCAGAAAGATGTTGAAAGTTTTACTTCTCTTTGAATGCTGTCTCATTTGCAAATGAATAACTGTGTCTTCACAAGCTCATTTGTGTTTTCTGGTAATTAGGACAGCTATTACATAGTTGAATGGCTACTGCTGCACAGGAGCATATATTTATGGAACTGTTATTTACAGACTGGGAAGATAAGAGAGGCTTTTTGTTGCAATTAAATGTTTGTAGCATTACTGTTACAGTAAATCTTTATCATGTACTGGTCTTCCTAAAGATAATGCTTAAACTTTCTGTGGAAAAAATGAAAACCACTTCCATGTCTTTAGAGAGGCCTGCTTTGCACTTAGAAGTACAGTTTTCCAAACAGCAGGCAAGCAGGGAACATTGTACAGTAGACAGTAAGCAACAAATACACCAACTAGCTAAGATATAAATTCATGTGTGTATGATCTATAGTGTCCTAATCTGTGTGTGACACTATTTTAAAAAAAGGCTTCAGGACAGATCTGGGGAACTACAGATTACTAAGCCTGACATCTGTTCCAAGTAAATCAGTCAAAATAATAGTAATGAAAAAAATGTGGATAAACATGATGTATTGAGGAAGAGTTAAGAGCCTGCTATGAATGGATGCAAACTTGCTGGAGGTTTTTTGAAGGCAAGTGCATGAATAAGTAAGATCTGACAGAAGCAGTTTCCTTGGATGTCCAAAAAACATTTGACAAGGACCCCTACCAAAGAATTTTGAAGAAACCAAGCAGCAGGAAAAGGGGAAAGGATTTTATGTGGTTAAATTAATGACTAAAATGTAAGAGGAAGAGTCGGACTAAATAGTGTAGAAAGGGGCTCCAGGTAACAATTCTCCAGGGTTATGTTAAGGGAGCATGTTCACGTTAATAAGGTGTATAGAAGAAAAGTGAGCTCACAGACTTCACTGATGGGTAGCAGATGCAAAGGCAGACCCTAGCATTACACAGGGACTTGACATGGCTCAGCAACCAGATGTTAAAATGGCAGATGAAATTTCTCGTAAATTGCTTCATGTGTTCTGTTTGGAAGAGGGGAGGAACAAGCTTGCCTTCTCATCTAAAAAGATGAGCTCAGAGCTGACTGTTGCCACTAGAAATGCTTAGGAAAGAAAGAGAGAATAATGATTACAACTTTTAAGAAATTTAATCATCTTACGCAGTTTTGCCCTGCTTACCCCTATCCCTGTCATCACCACAAAAAGAACGTAGGTGAAGTTTTGAGGAAGAGAAAATCTGAAATATGCAACAATTTCTGTAAGAGGAGCAGCATGAATTTAAGGTAGAAAAGGTGACCAAAAAGTGGTGTGACAGAATCCTGTTAAGTGTTCAGCAACCAATGGGACAAAAATAGGGGGTGTTTATTCGCTGTCTTTTTTTAGTGCACACACACTAAGAGGTATCTAATGAAAATAGCAGCTGATGAATTGAAAACAGACAAAAGGAGGTGGTTCCCAACAGAACATGTAATTAAGCTATAGAATTTCTTGCCTCAGGAATTTAAGGAGTCTAAACATTACATCAGTGTAGAGGGAAACTGCTGTTTTGTGGAAGAATCATCAAATACCTACCTATTCTTATTCAGGAAATCCTGCTTCTGCAAACTGTTGGGGGATCAAGGAATATTCTAGGGAAGCATTTATGTATTTACTGTATTTCTCACATGCTTCACTCTGACTGCTGTTAGCGAGAGGATATTTGAATGGACACAGATCTCTCGATCTTGCTCAGTACAGCCATGGCTTTGTTTCTAAGCCTGTCCCTTTCTTTCTTTTTATTTCTCTGTTACTAGTTTTCCAGAATCCTTTCTAGCAGTAGCACTTAAACTTTGGCCCACACTGGGGTGCTGAGATATTTAAGGGGTGTTTTAGGGCCAATAGTTGCATATTCTTTTCTTTGTGAGACCTTGTGCGTGCCACCAAAATATAAAATCTCCAAAATATAAAATCCAATCCTGTTCAGAGCAGGGATAGGACTGCAGGTACGTGTCATTCAATGGCTTAATTTCATAAGACTTTATCCTCTTACTGGTGCATAGTACATTTTGGTCATGTAATGGATGTTCTAAGGAAAAGGTGTTTTTAAATGTGTTTAAGTCGAATAAATGTATGGCCTGGGCTGACTGTAGGCAGATTATTTCTGCGCTCCCTTCTGACTCCTTTGCGGTGATTTTGTATTGCACTTCCTCCTCCAGACATGCTTATTGATAAAAATACACTTCTCTGTGTCTCTAATGACTATTGAAATAATCGAGAGACCTCTCTACTTGTAAATTAAGAAGTAATATTGTGTTGGACAGAAATATTCCATTTGAGAGTGTTCCCACTATTTGAAACAAGAGACTGCTGTTTAGTATAGCTGCCCTGCTCCTTTTTAGGAGGCGGCAGCTCTGAAAATAACAGGTTTTAACTGTTTGGTTCAATCATAATAGATTATTTTGATTTAGTAGTGTACTTTACTGTGTCACTGATTATTGAATCCTTAGTCTCTGCCTTCTTTAGAAGCATTTTTGGGAATTCAGGCTGAGTTTAAGGAATTAGTAGACTTTGTAAAATAATTTCATCCAGTTGCGCATCATTTCATGAAGATATGGACTTCTCCATAGCTTTCCTTATGTGGTTGCATTATTTTAAAATAATTCATATTCAACAGATGTCAAGATTTGTACAAAGATGTCAGAAGCGTGTGTGGTTTTATTTGAAAGGTGTGCTTGTTTTTCTATGAACAGACATCTTTCTGTTGTGCAGGGGGAAAATAGTCAGTGCTAATATTTACGTACAACTTAATTCCAGTTGCTAATTTGTGGTGGTGCTGCTTCTCACACTGTTGAAAGACAACTTTTCTAGCCTGATTTTTTGAGTCAGTGGAAGAAGAGGACCATTAGGCATGCCATGCCTCTTCAACTTGGGCATTAACTGTCAGGAGGCAGGTTGGTGAATGCCAGCTTTGGCTGCCTATATATGAGCTGGTTCTGTAGGCTCCCTTTATAGTCAGTGGAGAGAAATAAGCACTTTCACTGCATGATTCATCTCACCCCCAGATGGATGTCTAAATTTGGAAGATGAATTCCACCTGAAGTCCATTACCGAATATAAATGTCATTAGTTTAAACTAGGGAATTATTTTAAAAGGACACTAGCTTGACTGGCGCAGCAATTGAGTAGAAGTCTTTTGTTTTCTTCCATGAATTGCATTTCAGAGATTTAAAATCAGCCCTCTGTAGCCTATTTCATATTTTGTGTTGTTTGGAGCTGCACTGCCTTTACAGCAGGTTTGAAACTTAACAAATAGGATATATTCACATTGCTTAATTTCTGAGTATCTAACTCTGCAAGGCTATCTGGCTCTTCCTGACATCCAATTTGATTGCTGGGCTGAGGGGATGACAGCAGGGTTATGTGCCCTGCTATTCTCATTGTGCTAGTCCTTGATGTCAAAAAGATGTCTTTCTGCTCTAAACTTTTTGTTGAATGTTAGGAATTGTTAAAACAAAAAATTCGGTGCCCTTAAAATTACTGCTCCTCTACAGGAGCCTATGTCTTTCCAGTGGTTATACGCGAAGTCTGTGTGAAGTGATCCAGCCTTCAAATTTTCAGGTACAAATGTAGGCAGTGAAGATACCTTTTTTGTTTCTGTTTGTCTGGAACAGACACTTGGAATGACTGGTGTCCTTTTAAAGTACTTTCCATGCTGTGCCATGCTCACACACACACAACCCCCCCCTTCTTTTTTCCTGTTTACAGGTCTTTATTCCTGTCACTGGCAATCTCCTATTCTTTCCTTTTTTTTTTTTTTCATTTTTGCTTTTGGAAACTCTGCTTTTTGTGTCATGATTTGTGGCAAATTTTTCCTCATGATTACACTGATCAAGTCCTGTCATCAGATTCTATCCTAATACTTTAATCAAAAATAAGATGTTACTACAATCCCATTGCTATTATACCACTTCTATTTTTTTATACCATTTATTATACTTATGTTCAGTTATGTATCAAGGATGGTAGAGTTCTGTCAAGTTTGCTGGGTTGGTTTGGGGTTTCTTTTGCATTGAAATGAATATTTTTTAGTTCCTACATCAGCCTGAACATTCTAGAAAAGTAGTTTGGGATTACAGGATAACTCACAAAAACATTTGATGTTATGTGTATAATAGAAACCTGTATCCTTTGAACATTTTACTCCACCAGATATAACCATGGTGGGGAAAGGAGTTCCTCACTAGGAGCTTATGGGAAATCACTGGTTGGAAACTTGGATCTGAAGGGTTGTTGAGGTTCCTAACTGGGAGAACTGGATGTTGTACAGATACTATATGGGCTCCTGACTTGTACTGACAAGGATATAAAGCAGTTCTGAGTTCTCGTAACAAAAATAGCAAAAGTCAGAAGTAATAGCTATGACAAGCTATGAGGGCAGGTAAAAGACATCACCCGCCCTTCGCACTAGCAGAGAATTTATCAAATAGAAATTGCCAGGTACTTTAGGAAAAAAATATCTCCCCTCAAAGAGGGGACGTAAAAAACCTGATTAGTCTGTACCAGTTGGGAGTGGCTGAATAATTCTCCCCATTCCTAACCTGGCAGTTTAATGCTGGGTGTTGTATGAGCAGAAAATGCAAACCTGTCAGTTTGTGTGATAAGGAGCATTTGCTGAGCTCTCCATTTGATGTCGAATAGGACTTTGCTTGGGGACAATATCCCTTCTTCCTGTTGAGTTACAGCCAGTACTTGGTAGAAATATGAAGTGCTACCTACTGCTTCCTTGTAGACAGTTCCAAAGGAGTTACTCCCTTCTGTGTATTTCTCCTTTCTTCTTACTGTGTGTTTGTGGTTTAGTGCTGTATTGTAAAGATCTTACCTTAGGCCAGTCACCAATGGACTGAGCCATTCCTTTGGTGGCTGCAGGTGCAGGTGTTTTCCTCTAATTCTGCTCAGGCTCAGAGTGATCACTCTTAGTAGTACTCTTTGTGAACAGCAGTACATTCTGGTGAGCAGTCCACAGATCGCTCCAAACAGCAGAACCTGTTTTTCAGCAGATTTATTTTGTGTTTAGTCCAAAAGACAGTGTTCAAAAATATGCAATATTGATTCTTAAAGCTAACCCGTGGAATGATAGTATTGCATTGCTTCCTACTGGAAAAATTACATTTAGAAGTATTAAGTTTATAAAGCTGGTAAGGACTTAAGGAATTTTGTAAGTTTAGGAGCTTAGCAAAGAAATCCCATTTCTGCTGCATAGGGATGACATGTAGCTTTCTCTCAGATGCAGCTTCCTATTTGAAGTTAATGAGAAGTGAGATATTCAAGTTTTTACATATCTCTACACCGTCAGTATAAGAAGAACCAAAACACTGAAACGAGTAAGAGAACTACATAAAAGGACTTAAAATACGTCTCCCCCACCTTACAGGAGAGACGTGGAACAAGGCTTCTTCCTTTTTCGTGTTTTATCACCACATGATAAAATGGCGTTATTTTAAATGCTTGGTTGTTTGTTTGTTTTTTTCATTAAGTACTTGGGTTTCTTGAAATTTTCAGTCAGAGACTGTCAGATCTGGAGCAAGGTGGTTTTTATTTAGGCTGTTTTAATCATGCTGCTTATTTTTGAAGATTAGCAGTTTTGTCATTGAAATATTTCTGTCAGGCAGCATTGGTTCTTTTTGAATAGTGTAAATTTGTTGTTTCCTTCATTTTTAGTCGCGACTGAAATCCTTCTGACCTGTGACCAAAACTTAAAACACTCAGGCAGGTTACTGAGGAGTAAGTTGTTAGACGTGCATGCTTCTGCTAAATCTCTAACATCTTCCCTCCACCCTTCAATTTAACATTTAATTGAAATGGAAATTGTCCTTCCTTCTGGCAATACTTCTGGAGTGAAAAGAATATGGCTAAAAGCCCTGCTTACTGGTTACGAACAAGAAAATTTGTTACTAAACAGCAGTTACTTAGCCTGGAGAGAATCCTTAAACATACATTGTGTACTCCTGAAAACAAGATACCAGAGTGATTGAGATCACAAAATGGCCAAGGCTTTTACTTACCTATTTAGAAGAGCGTTGCCTGAACTGGTCAAAAACTGAAGGGGGTCTTTGTGCTGTGGTGTACCCTTTTGGAAGTTAACAAAATTTACTACATGAAATGTGTCAAAACTATTTTCTGTTGCTCTTTGATTATTAGTGCTCTGTTTCTCTTTTAAAGATAACTTGCAGCCCTCTAGTTGTTGTTCCAGCATCTCTTCACTCTCCTTTACTCACCCTTCTCTCATCTATTATTGTCTTATTTGGTATCCTGTACTGTGGCTAAAACTTACCAAATTTATCTGCTGTGTTCACTTTGCTCATGGTCAGGGAGTACTGACTGATGATGTGTTGTACGTGTTGCTGGCTAGTTCATGCTTGGAACATGCTAAATGAGAGGGATGGCCCATTGACTAATACGGAAAACCTTTTAAAAAGAGAAACAGAAAACTGATGTAATCTCTAAAATATCCTTAGAAGATGTGTGAAGACTTCAACATTTTTTTTTTTAGCTGTATGTTGATAAAGCTCCCCATCACAGGAAATACTAAGATTGTTTCCCTTTGTTTCACTCCATCAAATAAGAACACCCTCAGGAAAAGTTTGTCTTTGACATTTTTTGCAGAAATGCTTTTATGAAGTGTGTTTAAAGCCCTTGCAGTGGTTTTAAGTGGTAGAATAAAAATCAGCAGAAGGTGAGTCAAAACAAAAGTGAACACGGAATGGGAAACAAACACTATGTGGTTTCACATTGCCATCATTGCAGGTTTGGTACACTTGGTACAAGTCACTGATTGCTAGTCTGGAGCTGGAAAGTGTTGAATATTTTGATTCCTTAAACAAATGAAACAACATAAATGTAAGGGAAGGTAGTACTCTAGTTTTAGAAAGCAAAGCATGAATTTTTTTTTCAGTAGCAAGTTCATGAAATCACTAGTGAAATGCCCACATTTGGAACAAAACTTTTCTATTGGAGACAGAGGATACACCTACTTTGCAGGAGCCAACCTTTGTCTAGGAAAAGTGACTTTAACCTACAAATAAGCCTGTCCTGCTTACAAGGACAGACAGAATGTGAGTGCTTTCCTGTGGTGGTGTGCTTGCTGAGGTGCAGCAGAAATTTCTTCATCCTGCAGAAGCAGATGAACTTGGAAGGTAGAACTGCTGCATGGCTGAGATCCATGCACATTGCAAAACACAGTGCCAGGTGCTTGCAGGGTAGATGAACAGAGCAATGGGATGTTGGAGGTAATTGTAAGAAACCCTGAATAGAGTAAAGGTGAGACTCTTACTATGCCCTGTTGTCTCTGCTTTCAGATGAGTGATAGACTTCTGAGTTTTCCTTTTCCAAATTTTTCTCACAGCTCCAGGATTGGAGTTATCTGGATTAACTGAGAGTAATGCCTGTCTAATTCAGAAAATTATTATTATACTTTTAGCAGGAAGGATATGTGCCTTGCTGCAGGATGTGGAAATTTCTGTTCAAGTGCAGTACTGAAAAAGACCTGAGAATCATAAGGCTGCTGTCAAAATAAATA
This sequence comes from Acanthiza pusilla, assembly GCA_036630365.1. Classification (NCBI taxonomy): domain Eukaryota; kingdom Metazoa; phylum Chordata; class Aves; order Passeriformes; family Acanthizidae; genus Acanthiza; species Acanthiza pusilla. The sequence goes on from JAXCHO010000034.1 coordinate 49,615,409, forward strand.
CTAAAGATCTCAAGTGGGCCCAGAGAACATCATGATTTTCCACAAGGTCAAGTGCAAGGTTCTGCTCCTGGATCAGGGAAATCCCCAGTAGCAATACAGACTGGAGGAGGAATTAATTGAGAGCAGCCCTGCAAAGAAGAACATAAATATTGGTGAATGAAAAATTGGACATGAGATGACCCTCTCCTGGGCAGCATCAGAAGAAGTGTGGCCAGCAGGTCTCAGGGGAGGTGGTTCTGCCGCTCTGCTCTGGTGAGACCCTGCCTGGAGTGCTGCATCAGCTCTGGGGCCCAAACATAAGGACAGTGTAGAAGTGTTGGAGCAGGCCCAGAGGAGACCACGAAGATGATCAGAGGGCTGGGGGACCTCTCCTGTAAGGACAGGCTGAGAGTTCAGATTGTTCAGTCTGGAGAAGAAATGGCTCCCGGAAGAGTTACTGTGGACTTTCATTATATAAATGGAGCATGTAAGAATCACGGAGAGACACTTTTATCAGGGCCTGTAGTGACAGCTCAAGGGGTGTAGCAGTTTTAAACTGAAAGACCGTAGCTTGATATTAGATACAAGGAAGAAGTATTTCACCGTGAGGGTGGTGAGACACTGTGACAAATTGCTCAGAGTTGTTGTGGGTGCCCAATCCCTGGAAGTGTTGGCCAGGTTGCATGGGGCCCTGCACAGCCTGAAAGATATCCCTGCTCCAGGTCATGTGGGCCGGAGCTAGATGATTCTTGAAGATCCTTTCCAACCTAAAACATTCTGTGATGAAAGAAGGATTAAGGAATATTCCCTACCTTTAATGCCATGTCTCTTCCTAGTGATCACTGTTAATGGAAGGTACTGAATAAACTGAGGGATCTTGGAGAAGATGAGGTGGTTGAGTGACTGAAGAGCCACTTGAGAGACTGGAGTCTGATGGGACTGCATGAGTCTTGTCAAAGGGAAGACTTAAGAAAGCTGTGATCGTTCTTATACAGGAAACAGGAACAGGGTAGTGGTAAGGCTCCAAGGCAAAGCTGCTTTCTGGATGTTGGCATGAAATTCAGATGGGATGTGAGGCATGTGCTTTTGGTGGTTACTGTGTTCAAAATTCAGGACTTGTCCAAACCGTGGGTGAACTTTCCATAAGTCACTTTGAATGAGTTTGAACATGTGTATACATTCAAGACCATAAAAGGAAAAATTAATTTAGGGCAGCCCTATGGCCTCTATTGTGCAAGATGCCTGACAAGCTAATTAAGATAATTTCCCCTGGTCTTCTTGCCTATGAACAATGTTATATATGTCAGTAGAGAAACAATAGAACAGCACTAATAATAGTTATTAGGGTAATAATTCTTGTTTAGTTAAAACGTCGTCCAGCTCTTTCCTTTTCATAAGGGTGTTATTTAGCAGGTGTCAGCTTCTTTTTTTTTAAACTTTGAATTACTTTACAATTTAATTGTACTTTTCATTTTTTTTAAGTACAAAGGAAAAACACAAGCTATTGATTCACGAAGAACAATGTACATGTGTGTTTGTAATTGTTTATACATACTTTCACTTCTTGTTTTAATCCAAAGGTTGATATTTTCCAGCTGTCTTCTTGAAATCCTGTTGTTCAGCAAAGAGCTAATTGTTGAAGAAGGTCTGGCTATATGGTCCTTAAATAAATGAGCTGCAACATTTTGTCAGTAATTGGACTTAAATACTTTAATTACTGATTTTTCTTAACATGGTAATCATGTCAATTATATTAGGCTAAAATAGCATTGAGAATAAAGGAGAATTTACTTTCAGCTTAGGGCAATGTTTCACAGAGAGTAGATGGGAAATTCATGTATGCAAAACAGGAATGTGCAAGTGTAAAGTAACAGTGTTATCAAACAGCAAATAAATAATGTCTTAAGTTCCATGAGATTCCATATCAGTGACCCTGCACTATAATTTGGGTGGAAATAACAGTCATTTATTATAGGGTTTTTCATTGATTCATCTCTTAAGTTCCTGCAACTGTTCCTTTGCTTTATATTTCTAAGTTGACTAATGAAGTTGCAAGAGGATTCTTGCTGATATTGAATTCCTCTGTCGTCTTAAAATATGCCCAGCTGAGAAGATGAAAATTATTCATAAGAATTTCAGTATCTCTGATTTTCTGGGAGCTTGCAAATGTTGTAGCCCATTTTTCATATGTAGTTCATATTCGAACATTGAAAGAAATTGCTTCCTAAAGTATCTTTCCAGAACAAAAATGCTGCAGTTTGTTCTTTTACCATGTAAGTTTTACATTGCTTTATTTTGTAAGGCAAGTGTCCCTTGGGAAGGTGTTTTTTATGCTTCGTGCTGTGAGACCCAGAAAGCAATGTTAGTTTACTTCAGTAAACAAAATTTAAAAGTGGCTTTTAAAATAACTTTTAGAAACTTTTAAAATTTTTAATATACTTAAATAGAATGGCTGAAAACTGAATATATGAAAATAGTAATATATTCAGGCAATCTATTCAATACCAGGCATGGTTTTTTTTTGTTTTCCAAATAGAATTCAATGAAAAAAAAATACTTCTCTTTAGAAATTGATTCCTACATCCTGTCTGAAATATCCTAGATATCTTTGACAAGGTGTGGCATGCCTTAGTATTTGAAATAATCTTTTGGCCAGACTTCTTAAATGTATCAGCCTCTTAGCTTTTAAGATACTTGTAATTATTTACAAATTAACAAAAATAGCAGTTACACTACAAAAAAAGCCCAGCAGAATTGTCCTTTTCTGCATTTATTTATTGACTATGTACTTAAATGTTCAAGACAACGCAGCAGCAGTAATATTGTCTAGACAATATATTGGTTGTTTTGTCTGTGGTATCATCTGTTGTCAGAGAAAATGTCTTTGTGTGGTAAGGGCTTGAAATTGTATGGCTAAACACTGTAACTCTAAATTTTAAAAATGATCTCATGTATATGTATTATATATTTCATCACATAAAACTGCTTTTGCAATTCTGATATTTTAGTTAATGTTTCCCTTGTGATCTTGACTGCTGGAATAAAGAAAATTAAATCCATCAGTGTTGTATATTTTGCATTTCTGCTTTAGGTTTGTCGGCAGGTTTTTTGTTGAATGTACAAAAGCAAAAATTATTTTTCACCCTTTATGAAAGTGAACAATATGTTGACTTCATTCAAAATTCAGAATACATCCTGAAAACAAACTTTCTTTATATAGAAGCTCTATTTAGTACTTGGTAGGGGTTTTAAAAATTAACTATTTAAATTTGACGTATTTTCTCTGCTCTGCTTTGGAAGTTAGAATCAACTCCCCCTGGATGTCAGTCAGGTACCCCAGCTAGGCTCTGTGCCTGCTGCAGGTGGGTTTGGGGTGTTAGGTATATTTTTGTTTGCTTGGGTTTTTTTCCCACCCAGCAACTTCGTTCTTTTGTGCTTTCTTTGTCTTGCACACAACGTAGGCAGCCTCAGCTGAAGTGGAGATTGCTCATGTGAGCAACTGGAAGATGAGGTTGATGGTGGGAGTGTTCTTTTTCAGATGCTTAAACAGTTTGGATGAAGAAGCCTTGCACTGGTGTATCAGACTAAAAGTCAAGCCACTACAGTTGCACTTGCAAGACCTTAGTCCTGGTCTTGGCTGTGATACTCACCCCCTGTGGATTTTCCTAAGCCTTGTCCAAATCAGAAGGTTTGTGATGGTTAAATCAGTGTCATTATAGTAATAAGTACTTTTATTTTCTTGGATAAGATTATTCTGGGTTAAACTAATAAGCATAAAACAATTCAAGTGAAGACATACTGGAATGCAAATCCCGTGCAGATGTTGCATCAACATAAATACATTAGTTTAAATTCGTAAACTGTTGGAGTATTCTTCAGGTAGCTGAGTCCTAAGTCTTTATTTGACTGGACTTTCTGAGCTATAGATGGGTAGAGGTCAGAGCAGTCTGCACTCATCCTGCTTATTTCATCTTCCAAGGCATGTCCTGGTTAGAGGCAAAGGCCGGTATTGAAGACAGAATAATCAACTAAGTGTTCTTTGACTAGAAGTGTATTTAAAATTACAGTAGAATTGCTTTCTTCCACCTCTAATCTTTCTTGGCTGCTTCCTAGTCTGATTGGAAAAGCCACCTTTTCTTGCATATCACATCTGGTCAAAGTGATATACAAGAAACCTACTACCCTAGATAGAGCAGGTGAAGCTCTGACTATAAATAAGCACAAATTTATGACTATGTTTTGCAGAGCCAGCCACATATCATCCATGACATGGTCATTGTCTCCAGTATGCTCCTGGAGCCTTTGCCAGTCTTAAAGTGAAAGACACTTTCAAGGTACACAAATCTGTACCTCTACAGATTCAGCTGTCCAGGTACAGAGTGAGTGGGAGAAGATCCTACATGTTTGGCCCAGATAAAGAATGTAACTGAGAGGGAAAACAGAGAGTATTCACATCTCTCTGAACTTTGCCTCACTAATAATCCTTAATTCCCCTTTTGTTGTTAGAACTTTTCTTTGCCATAGTCAATTTTTCCTTCAATTTTGTAATCCAATGGGACCTTGCCGTTGGATTGCTGGGGCTTGTTGTGCATTGGTATGGGAGTTGTACCACCTGCTGGGGCAGTTCAATCTCCCTGTTAATTCCAACTAGGACTGCGGGTGTTCCTTCAGGGGAGAAGCGTTTGCCTGGGCCAATCGGAATTGGAGGACTGTAAAACCTCAGACTCCTGCATAGATGCGATGTTCAAAGTCTGATACATCTGAGCTAATCTCCCATGTCCGAGCCATTCAGACCTCAGAGGAAGCATACTTCCAATGAACTTCTGCCATTAAAAAAAAGAAAGTCAGGAACTCAGAGAAAGACATGAAGGATTGAAAGACCTTATTCTTTTAGCAATTTCTGCTTATCCTAATTTTTCAGGTAGCATTTTGGAATCTAGTATTCCTTCAGAGCACAGTTTTTGTGACCTTGTAAGACAGTTAACTGGCTCCCCCAGTAGAAGGATCAGTATAAATCATTAATTTAAAGCAAATTTAAAATTCTGAATGCTGTAAAAAACATGAACCAGAATAGAAATACATAATATTTCCAATAGCTTTGTCTCTGAAGTAGAAAATGTCCACCTAATAAAGCATTTTTATACTCACTGTTTTTTCTCTGTACAGAATACTCTGTTTCCTACACAGGGTTTGCTAGCTATGGCTTTGTTAGAAAACAATCTGGGGTTTATTCTCCTGCTATGAAATCAAAATCAGCAGCCCCAGAATTTTTTGTTTATTATGTTTGTATAGTCATGATCAGAGAAGGACTAGGTCTGTACAACCGTTAGGATTCAAAAGTTTGGATTGCCTTGGTAATCAAGAGGATGGTTTTAAATATATATTTTAGTGTATGGGCAAGCTGATGTCTAATGGTACTAGTTTATAGTTATTTTTGGGGGTAGAGCTGCACAAAGATGTGTGGTAAACATTGAAATTCAAGTAACATAAATCCTTGCTTCAGTGGGGTTTTTTTAATGCTTCTTCCTTTATCTTCACATTTTGCTCCTTATTAGATCGTTAATTGCAAGGTCATGTCAGTTGCACTTTAAATGCATAATGATGCAGACTCTCTAAGGTCTCATTACACTAATGTTACTGCTAATTATAAAACTGAATACAGTAGAACATCATTCTTTGAAATGTCATGGATTGTTCATGGTAAAATAAGCAAACCCTGCAATTTATGACAGCTCATAAAAGATAAATTATATCCCATGATAAAAACTGCATAATTTTTTAAAATTGCATATACTCTTGCAAAGAGCAGGGGGCAATTCTTTGGTTTACTGTCCTTTACAAATAAGGCAGGTTGTTTTGCAGACAAGAAAGCCCACTCCTGTTTTCATACCAAAGCAGTGACCTGTTAAAGATGGACTGAATTAGCTGGATGTTATAGTATTGGCCAAAGAGCTTGTTAGCCTCCATGCTGGGGGTTTTCATTTTTTTCAGTCTGTGTCACATCTAATAAATGATTTTTCAATACCACCAGCTGAAACCAGCTGTTTGGCAGATGCTCTCTGTTGTTTGCCCAGTGTACAAAAAGCCAGGGTAGGTTCTGTGTCTCCAGTGACATGTGGAATCAGCTCTGCACTTTGAGCAAATAGACAGCTGCCAGCTAATGGATCCATTAGCAAACTTCCCGCAAAATATCCTGTCTTTATCATTGCATGAAATTTTAATAGCTTAAATCATTCCTTTAGTTGAAAGTTAAGAAGACCTTTTTGTAAGACCTTTTTGTGAGACATTTGTTTCACAGAAGTGAAGGCATGTCTTGTCTTGACAAAAACAATTTATTTTTTTATGCTAACACTGAGAAGTGGAGGTAGAGCAGCAGTGGAAATCTTCAGTGTTTTTTAAATCTTTTTATTAGCCGTTTGTGAACCCCAAATTAACTTATTTTTCTGTGCTAGGTAGCATAGATAGTTATTTTTTGTTTGTTTTAGATGGGAAAATACTTGCAGTCTTGCTTTATCCTTCTGGAAGGAGATTTGATTTGCTTATTCTTCTAACTGGACTCATTCTTTGTAGTGAAAAATCACTATGTGCTCTTTTAGCTGTATGAACAATTTTAGTAATCAAAAGGAATGAAATAAAAATGTTGCAAACTGCCCTCCCCTTAGTGATTTTCCTTTGCTCTACCTCTTAGTTATGGTACGGTACCCAGTTTATGAGAGAGGTTGAAAAAAGAGGAAGTCCCTAGAGCATCTTGCCCTTTGTGGCACATTGAAAGTGTGACTATGTGTGACTGTCACTCCTGGCCTTATCTCATGATGAAGTCTCCAGAAGGCATCTGGGACATGCTGCATTGTAACAAGCGAGATCAGAAGAGCTGCCCCCAAAAGGGTACTCCCCAGTTTTTTGGGGAGTTTTTTGTTTGGTTGTTGTATTAGGTTTTTTTATAACGAATGGGTTTTGTTAACAAATCCGTTACAGCAAGTGAAACAAGCATGAGGGTGTCCCAGCCCTTAGTTTTCAGGGTTTCAGATGCTAACACCTAGCCCTCAAAATCTTGGTGCTGTTCGATAGAGAATGGGGGAAAGGGAATGCAGTGTTTAGAGGCATTTGCAGAGAGCTTTGCTCTAAGGCACCTGGCTGGAACAGACTGTCAGTTTGTCCACCCAAGTTGAAATTGCCTCTTTCAAGGAAAACTCTATCTAAACTTCCTTCATGCCATTAGAAGACCTTCCGTGAAGCATTTCTGAAAATGTCATGTCCCAAGGAACCAGGAGTAACTTTTGTAATTACCAACTGGAAGGAGCAAAGACACGTTGGATAAATGAGTGGTTTCCTTATGACATCCACCTCTCTGGGCTGGATGGACAAGGCTGCGGACACCCTGAAGGAATTTGTCAGTATCCTAAGATACACTGGCTTTAGAAGAAAAACTTGTTTTTCTTGGTCTGGCAGCTCATCCTTAAAGGAAAGCAGAAAAGAAAAAAAGCCAACACAAAGACTTTACTGGCCACACTTTTCAATTGTTGAACAAATGTTTCCTCGTGATCTGGCATTCTGCTAGAAAAAGGAGTTGGGAAGATAAGATGGCAGCATTGACTTTCTTGGAGCTCTCATCTTGTCAGAGTGTTTATTAAGGGTCTTCTTCATTGTCTGAGATGTTTGTAGAGTATAGAATGACATTTAATTGTTGCCCTTTATATGACTTCTCCAAAAAGTGAAAATCCAGTGAGATGCTACTAAAAACTCATTTGATTCCTACTTCCTGGAGTGCTCTCATTCTTCTGTTGAGTTTTGGGGCCATCCTGTAGTAACCTTCAACTATCCTTAATAGTGATCATTTTAGTCTCTGTTTCTACTTGAAAACATTTTAACATAGGTTTGTTTTCATCTAGAAGGCAGAACAAGACAGCTGGGCTTGTAGTCCATGCATTTCTGAACATGGTTTTGTGATAGACCTCCAGCAAGCTGACTGCCACCCTCCCCCACCCAAAACATGTGGGTGCAGTGTTCAGAACCAATAGGTGAACGTTTGTTTCAAAGAAAGAACAAGATGCTGAAGTTACTCAAGTAGATTGACTCAGACACCAATCTGGTCTAAAATAATGATCTAACTAATGGGAAATCAGCGGCTTGTGAATAACATACCTTGGGCCTGCAATGCAAACAGGATTTTCCCATCTGAATCTATTTCTGAAGAGTTCAGTGCATCAGAAAAAGAGCTGTGAGTTTTTTATGACAAAAATGTATTCCTTGATATTTGCTGGCCAGGCAAAGGTTGATAAAAATAGTTGTGAAGTTATTTCAGTTACATGCGTTTTTTATAACAAATGCAGTACCAGAGTAATCAAATCCAACATTGCACACCAGCTGCTTAGGGATTTTTTGTTCTTTATCCAGTAATTTATTACAAGACTAAACAGTACTAAGTCGTTGGGGGTTTCGCCCCACAGGATGGGCAGTCAGGGTTTTTTAACTACTCTCTCTTGGTTTATGTCATCTTCCCTCCCCTCGTGCCTCTAATTCTTCCTCACAAATGCATGCACAGTATTTTACTGCAGTTCACACCTATGTTTTTTGCTTTCAAATACTAAGGAATTTGCTTGCTCAGTTTTGTTTTGTGGCTTTGCAGTTATAAAAGTAGAATGTTTACATTTTTGTCTGCTTATTTCTGAATGTCTTTCTCTTTGAAGTGCTGATTGAATCTCTGCTGTTAATCTCTTTAACCCCTGAAAGAAGATTACCTTAACAGTGAAGTGGCTGGGGAGGGGAGAAGCAAGGGAGAGGCTGATTCTGTTTTTCTAGAATGAATTCAGGTCTTCACTAGGGGCTTTTCTTTGTGGCACTCAAATGTACTAACAGTAAGTTCTTGCTGCTGGCACAGCCTAAGCGGGTGAGCATGGACGGGTGATAGTTCCCAGCCATTTGATCAAATAAGCAATTCCTTGGGCAGAATCCAGCAGTTTTACTGGACTTGGTAAATTGTTCACTATTCTTTTTTTTTTCTTTTTTTTTTTTTCTTTTTTTTTTCTTTTTTTCCCCAAATCTTGAGGCCTGTCACAAGTTAGGCAAACGCCAGAAGAAAGGAAAAATACTTGTGATGGACACTTGGACAGATGTCTGTATACTTCCCTTTTTCCCTTTTAATCTACTTGATTAACATTAGTAGCGTGATGGACTTTTGAATTGTGTGCTGAACTTCCAGCCAAAGGCAAGGAATCAGTCCTATTAGAAGACATTTTTGTAAAGGTGATTGGATTTTTATTCAGTGGTAGCAGAAAACATTGATGTAAGGTTTTTAAAAAGAATCAAGTAGGCCTCAGAGGAAGACAAGAATTCACAATAGGCAGCCACATGGCCAAAAGAAAGTGTTTTGGATTACAGTATCTATTCTCAGTGGTGGAGAAATTAAAAGGATGTGATTCTGGATGTTTGACTTGTGTCGGGAACTAATAACTGGCTTTTCTACTGTAAGTGGTAAGGTTTGTTGTAACATATTTAGGCACATTGCATTCTTATGAACATATTTGAGCCTTGCTCTGTTAACATTTGTTCATAGGTAATAAGTTGGCAATAGTATGAGGAGTCAAAATAATTGAAGAGGTGTGTTTTGTGATGATTCATTTTTCTGTGGGAAAACCTTAAATGTGATTTGTAAAAGGGTAGTTGTTTGTTGCTACTTGTTTCTGCATCAGTAACTGTATTACGTTGCAGTATTAGGGACTGAAATGACAGGGTGAATATACTTAATCTTTTTGAGCAGTAAGTTCTATAGTCTTTCACTGTCTGTGGACCTTGTTCTTTCCAGGAACTCTGATTCATGGTTCTTAAGGAAATTACGGTATCTTTATTATTGTAATGGTTAGTTATACAGAGGGTGTTAGTTTCTCTCAGTGTGATTATATTAAAGCAGTATTTGTTTAGTAAAATTTACTTTGTTCCATATTTCTGTGTCCAATAGTTAATAAGGTAAGAATGAATTGAGAAGGAAAAAAATAATTAGATACACATTGGGAAACAGTATGTTTCCCTAATTGTTAGTTAGAGTCCATGAAATTGTTGTTGTACTTATCAAAATATGTGATTTTCCTGCTTTCAGACTCCTGCTGTTTATTTTTTTAATTGATTCATTAGAGAATGGGGAACTGTTGATTTCCTATTTCTGTAGAGGTTTTACTTTTGAAGTTACAGTAGATTTTTAAACCCCTTCCTGTGAATAACGCAGGAATTTTAATGCCAGCCTAGCACTGCATCTAACAGGCACTGCTGTTTTCTTCCTGATTTGTTTCCCAGCTAGGGTAAGCCAGAAAATGCCTGCTACCAGTTGTCACCACCTGATAAATGGCAGGTGGTGACTTCTTAAGGCTCAGTCAGTGTTAATTGCTGGCGACAGGTCTCCTCGCTGATTCCATTCTGCAGCAGGTAATAGGTGTCCCCACAGTAAACAGCTCTGGTACTGTCTGCCTGTAGTGGGAGCTGGTGGCAGTCCTGGGTCATCAGGGATATAAACTGTCACCTGTCTGGGCACAGTTCTGTTTCTAAACCCCTAAGGATATTGTAATTACTTATTTTTCCCTCCCCTGTTCTAGTTACCCTAGAGTTTAACCCTGTCCTGTGGCTGTGAATATCCAAGATTTGTTTGTGAAATGTATTTGCAGGGCTGGCAGTGGATGAAAACTTCTCTGTATCTTTAAAGATGTTAGCTGCAATGTCACCAGCTGGTCAAGATTTCATCGCATAGATGCTTAAAAAAGAAAGCAGGAATGCCCCATTAGTTTTCTTTGTATAATTGCTTTGGATTTGCTTCCTATAATTGACTCTGGATTAGTCACATCTGTTTTCCTCTCCCCCCTGCTATAGAGGACTCCAGTGTCTTTTCCTCATCTGTTGCCTGATTGCCTCTTTTGTTTTTCTCCCTTTTTTTCTTTGCTACCATTTACAGTCCGTCAAGTAACTGGAATGAAGGATAATCCAAATGTGCTGTTAGTATGTGAAGATGTAAAGGAAAATAATTGGGGGTTCCCTGGTCTGGTAATGGTTTAGATTTTATTCCAGAACACTGTTTCATCAGAGTTTACGCTCTGCATGGGGTTTAACTGTAATAAATTAGTATTTGGGTTAATTTTTTGGGAATATTCTGTGTTAACTATCAAAAGACACAGCATGAAGGTGAGCTCTTTTTTAATTTTTCCTCTCATTCTCACAGAAGCAACCATGGGGTGCATTAAAAGCAAGGAAGGTAAAGGCCCAGCCATGAAATACAGAACTGAAAATGCTCCAGAACCTGTTATTTCCCATGTCAGTCATTATGGATCAGACTCCAGCCAAGCAACACAGTCACCATCAATAAAGGGATCAGCAGTTAATTTTAATAGTCATTCCATGACTCCTTTTGGTGGGCCTTCAGGAATGACACCCTTTGGAGGAGCGTCATCTTCATTTTCAGCTGTGCCAAGTCCATATCCTAGTACTTTAACAGGTGAGTGAATGATGCTATTATTATTATTTATTATTAGAGCCGCTTGACAGTCACAGTCAGAAAGGTACTATGACACCTTGCCACACAGAAATAAATTGCAAATGTAAAATAAATTGTCTTTTAGAGATTCCTGATTTTCAGTATCTTTACTGCTCAGATGATTCAGCCTGTATTCACTAGTGACTGGGGTGTGGAGATTAGGTGTTTCAGCGTTTATTTTTGTGGAGACAATTAGGATCACAGCACAGAGAAATTTAAGACTTACTAAAGACAATAATGGGAATAGTTGATGCAATTACATTAGAAGTTCTAAGCTGTTGAAGGGATGCCTAGGGGATAATGGCTTTAAACTCGGAGAGGTATACAAAATGAAAAACACTGTTCAGAGTCAGGAAACTCGTATTATAAACTGGTTTCAAGTCTGATTAATTTTAAGTTATATTAATGCAACATTGAATCAATTTATAAAGCTAAACAGGATTTACATTATATTCTGTGTACTTTACTATGGGAACAATATGTGTGAAATGAAAGAGTAGAATTCCCATTGTTGGTGGTCATTTAAAACCAAAATCAAAAATGTAAAAATAAAGTTTGCAGCACACAGAGACCTTCTTCGCTGAGGTATAGAAGATACAGCATTTTAAAGCAACATGCACATTTGATGTTAAAAACCCACCTTTATATCAAAATCTTTAAAAAATCCTGATTTTGTCCACACAGCTAATTTCATAGTTTTGATGGATATTTTTGAGAAGAAGCTGTGATTTTTTCTTTTTTGAGAGACACAAGAAAGAAAGAAAGACTAATTTATTCTAGAAGCTCTGCACAAACACTTCACAAAACAGAGTAAATAATTTCTTATTAGTCTCTTTCTAGTTTTCCCACAAACCTCTAATGTTGGCACAATTATGGTGCTTAAATGTTTGTGTTGTTACAGTGGCATTTAAAGTCTTTTAAACACAAGAAATCTGAGATCCATGAAAACCCATTCTGACCATGGCATTAAGTAATTCAGGATAACAAATATGAATTGTTAGGAATTATCACCTTGTAGTCCTTTTCTTGGGAATACATTACAAACCAAATAATTAAAATGAGCATCTAGCCTGTGTAATTTGTGAGTCAGCTCTGAATCCCCATTTGGATGAACATATGCAGCAGTTAAATAAGAGCAGCATTTCTTTATATTCATTCGCTCTGTTGAGGAAAGTTTATTGTATTTCATCTCCTCTGAGAACCTCAGCATGTTTCTTCCTACTAGATCTGGTTCTTTGTTCACGTAGGAATCTCCAGCAGTGCATGTAGGCACTCCTGGGCATAACCAGACATCAGGGATGTAGCCCCCCACCAGGTACCACAAATCCTTTGCTGCAGAGACCAAAAGGGATGTTCTCTTGCCTGTTCCTGTTCCTGCTGCTAGTTAAGCATGTTATATCTTGAACAAGAGTCAACAAGAGAGATTTCTCATGAAAAGACAGTCTAATATCTCATCAGTGTGAAATCAGTTATCAGCAGGCAGGCTGATTTGTGTGAATGCTCCCATTGTTTTGCAATTAGGTAAAATGATACTGCATATTAAATTATTTCTTCTCGTTCTGTAAAACCAGCCCATCCACAAAAAGCCAGACATTTAAAATAAATAAATACATACATACATAAAAGTGCACTAACAATTATTTGGTGCATTCAGTACTGCTTTTCAGATCAATCAAAATTGTGTGTTTTTGTGAATGAACGAGATGACAACCTTCATCTGGCTGTAAGCTTTTTGTATTTGTGACCAGTAAAACACTGGATCACATTCTGTCGACCTTTGCTTCACAAGAGAGGAGAATAGATGGGTTTGTCAAACAGGATGTAAGTGTCAGTAGTACTTACCCAGTTGATCAGTGATGTGTGACAAGAGGATGATATGGTTGTCATCATGGCCTGTAGTGAGGCTGAAAAGAGTTGAGCCATCTTTTATTCCTCTAGAGAGAGTAGAAAAGAAGAAGAAATCTGAGTTAGTCACACTCCTCCTGTATTACACATTGTCAGCAGTCAGATACTTTGAATTCATAGAATACTGGTGAAAATCAAAACAGAAGAATGGACTGCTGTTCTTGCCTTCCATTAAGTTGGGCAAGTACTAGTGCTCTGTAATCCCTATGCTGAACAAGAAGGTAAAGTCTTCCTCTCCAAAACCAGTCATAGATTAGAGGATGGGAATACCAACCTAATGAAAGGAAAATCCTTAAGGGATATCTTGTGGCTACAGATAGCTTGAGCAGCTAAACTAGATCACCTCACAGTGGTTCACAAAGAAAACAGCTGCAAAATACTTGAAAAATCATTTGACAGTATCTATGTTTAAATCAATCTGTGCTGATGGTGTTCTCCTTATGTATTTTACTGTTCTTTGATATGAAAAAATAACACTTGTGGGTGAGAATAAGAAGAGGTTTTATGGTCACTGAGGTTTTTTGAGGCTTATGGAGTCTCCTAGTTTCTTTATATGCAGTAAAAAACTTTTGTGATATTATGACTTGTGTGTATGGATTGTTTTCATCTGCTGAAGAACTCTCTGGGGTTGGTTTATTTCCAGAACACTTGCTTTCTGTTTGTGTGAATACAGTTGTATCCTCAAGATTTTCTTGCTCCACATATTCATTTGTATCATCAAAATAATGTAGTAATGAAGGCAAAAAAACTAGTAGAACTGTTTTGATTTTTAATTTAAATTAGGAGCTGCTAACTTCTAAGGAATATTTTCATTCGTTTTCAGTTCATAAATCACACTTTAAAAAAACCCTCAATTACTCTTAACCTCCTGTGGGGATTTTGTTCTGTTTTTCCTAGCAGAACTGTAAATTCATTTCCAGCTGAGGCCTGCTGAGAGACTGTAATCACAGGAAGACTCCAGATCAAGTGAAAATATTTAGGTGATTAGGAACTCTTATATCAGAAAGTGTACATTGCAAAAGGATATTGCGTATAGACTATCCCCATTGCATTATGTATTTTTCTTTTCTGATCGCTGTCATGCTAATTGTAAGATCTAAAATTAGATGTTTCTCTTGGTGGATGTTTCATGTATGTGCTGGTACATATAGGTACATGTTAAAGATGCAGTATTATACATTTAAAAATATGTTATTGGCTTGCCATGAGCATTAGGCTTCTTATATGTTCATTACAGTGAGAAATAGCATTTCTCGGCCTTAAAAAGTCTTTCTGAATTGTCTATTTGCAGTTTTCTATTTTAACTTTCTCCTAGTTATGGTGCATAGTTCTTTATTTTTGCTAGTAGCTTGTACATCTCAAACAGCCTGTTCTCCTTTCCCTCTTCCTCTCTTAGTTTTGTAGATTCGTTTTTCAAAGTATGGGAAAAGGTTTTCTGCTGGTAAGCATAGAAGCCTTCCTACCAGCCACCTTTCTCACATCTGTCCTGTTTGGGGGACATGTTCAACAGCGTGCCCTATACCAGAAGTGGGATGGGAAAGCAGATTCCTTAGGGTTGGTGGAGTGCAACTGTTCCTCATGTGACCTGTCTTGGTCCTTGTTCTCTGGACTAAGGCACTGATGGATCATCCTCAGCAAGGGTCTGCTTCACTGGGGAGAAGCTGGGTGGAATAAAAAATATCATTAGTGCTAAAGCAGAGAAATGTCTTTGTCCTCAAGAGAATACTTTTATTTCTGGTTCAGTTCTGTGAGTAGGGCTTACAGCTAAGTTCAACCGGAACTTTTACTTCTGTAAAAAGTAGCGTCTGGTGGTTCACCATTGTGGTGATGTAGGTTCTTCCAGAATTGCATTTCTTAACAAGAAACAAGCTTAATAAAGAAGCTGTAGGGTTTTTTTACTGATGATGTGTCATGCAGGTTTCTGTGTATAAGCTCTGTAATTATTAATGTAGTTCCAGTGATGTGTCTAGTGGCCTTTTGTGATGTGGAAGCATATTTTCAGAATGTCTGTTTATAGGCATGGCTCTGTCTTTAAGAAATGAGCAGATTATTGATCTGGCTTCCAAAAGGAGATACAACCCACTGTGTTTAGTTCCTTCCAAATTAAAATTGATTAATTGTTTCACAGACAAGTCCTTAAATCAAGTGTTGCAACATTACTGATATATCATATGGGATTTTTTTCCCTTTTTCCTAAGGTGGTGTTACTGTATTTGTGGCCTTATATGATTATGAAGCTAGAACTACAGATGACCTTTCATTTAAGAAAGGCGAACGGTTCCAGATAATAAATAACACGTAAGTGTTCTCATTCACAGACTTCACTGGGTTGTTGGGAATAATTAGATGCTCAGTTCTTTTGGAAATCTGTGTATCCTATTTCAGTGATGAGTAGATTGGGTTTTTTTTTCTTTTTGTTTTAATGCATTCAATATTCAACAAGCATGAATGAGATTAAAATATATAATACTGCTAAGGCAATAACTTTACAGGCTGACATCAGGGTTTGGGTGCAGATGTAGAACTGTAGCAACCGTGGCAGCCCCAAGCCTCTTCTCAGTTGGGTGACTTCCTCTTTCTGCCCCAGCAAGGCACAGCTACCCCCTTTGGGGCAGCAAAGGTGGGGACATCTACTGCTCCATCCCAGACTCTGCAGCTGGAGTTCCTCTCTGATCTGGAGAGGCAGATGAAGACTAGACAGCTGAGAAGTTTATTGACACTTCTCTACCATAAAACATTTTGGTTTTACATTTAAAAAAAAGAAAATCTTTAAAATACGAAATTCTGCTAAGAGGCATTTGTGTTGCTCACAGCACAAGATGTATGTGGGTGCAGCACAAACTATTTTAGATGCCGTCTTAATTAAAACAACATGTTACTTAAATTTTCCTGCCTTTCATGTGTGAGTATGTTACAGGTGCTAGGGAATTATGTTTTGTTTATATGTGGAAGTGGTAATCGATGTTTCATTGCAGGGAAGGAGACTGGTGGGAAGCAAGATCCATTGCTACGGGAAAGACAGGCTACATCCCAAGCAATTATGTAGCTCCTGCAGACTCCATTCAAGCAGAAGAGTAAGTCATTGTATCCCGTCAATCTTACTGTTGTTCCACACTTTGTGCCCTGTGGTGGTACTATTTTTTTTAATTCATTGTATGTAATATTTAAGGGTAAAGTAGGAGAATGCTACTAATTAAAG
Source organism: Acanthiza pusilla (assembly GCA_036630365.1). Lineage (NCBI taxonomy): Eukaryota > Metazoa > Chordata > Aves > Passeriformes > Acanthizidae > Acanthiza > Acanthiza pusilla. The sequence continues at coordinate 49,632,004 of JAXCHO010000034.1, forward strand.
AATAGCAATGCTACTTGGATTATGTCAAAGGTATAATTATTAGTAAGCATGAGGTGGACACTCATGCAGATGCTTTAGGCCTGCTTGCTACATGTGGGACTAAAGGAGAAAGGATGGGAGAAATCAATAATGATAAAAATTGGAGGACACACCTTGTGTATCATATAAAGGAAAAATGGATGATTTTTAGCTAAAGATTTTACACACCATCAACTCTAGGTTTTTATCCTTATTTTTGCCTGCCAAACTCTGAGTCAAGATTGGCTATATCCTTGGTGTGACCTAATCTTACATTCCAAAAATGCAGTTGTGCACACAATTTTTGCTAATCTGTTAATCTGTAATAACTTTTTGGTGACAAATTTGTTTGATATGCTAAGGACTGCTATGAATTTGGAAAATTACATTGCTTTATGTACCAGTACTTCCTACTTATGTACTTACATCCCAGGGCGTTTAGACAATCACATAAAATGACTGTGGGACCTGTAGGTTGGAGTGCAGTTTTAGGTTATGCTTGTTCCAAGGGATTGTATTTGTTGTGCTAGAAGTGCAAAGTTGCACAGCTCTTGCTTCAATATACAGGTGTGATACTGCCCCTAAGCAGTACCCTGATATGTGATGTGTGCACTTCTCTGTTTGCTACTGCGCGTCTGGGAAAAGTGCCTGATTTTCAAGGTGTTTCCTGAATCTCAAGCTGAGACTTTAGCATGTTGCTGCTGCTGCTCTCACTTGGTTCTTTGTTATTAAAAAATGCTTGCGTCAAAGATGCTCTGTTACTTTGCACCCTTGAGTTTCATCTGGTTTTAAAACTATTAACTTTTGTTTCTTTTTTGGAAAAAAGGTCAAAGATCTCTTTTTTTTAAAAACTATGCAATAAAAGCTTATGTCATTATGTCATTGCAAGTACAGTGGTGGTAAAACTGAAATTATAGCCCTTTGCAAAGAAAGGATGGCTCCTAAAGACTGGCAGAACAGAATGATGGGATTTGTCATAGGTTTTTGTGATAACGAGAGGTGAGAGTGAGGGTGATGAAAGAGGAAGCTTTTAAAAACTGTTTATTTTAAAGAACCAATGCTAATTTTATTAAATACTACCACAGCATTTGGAATACAATTTATTTGCTTTAGAGTTTGTTAGCCCTGTGTTTTGATAGTGTTTGTAGATTTTGGGTTGTGACTGCAATTAGAGTTATAAGTGCAAAAGCAGTACAGAGCCCCAGGTCACTTGGATTTTGTCTAAGTGGCCTTTTCTAAGCCTGGAGATATTTATAACAGAAACTGCTTGTGACAGGATCCATATTATTTGTGTGCCTCTTTAATGACACCATATTATAAATGTTTAATTGTCTCTAAAAAGAAAAAAGGCAATTAAATCCTGCTATTATTTTAGAGGTAGTGAAATAGAACAGCACTTTACAATATAGATTGTAAATTGCTGTAGTAGTCTCGGGAAGAAGCATTTTCATATGAAGTTATGAACTAGGATTCAAGTTTGCTTCAGTGAGATAATAGGTTACATCCAAATTGTCTCCATTGTGTATACTCTCATACCAATTTCTAACTTTGCACATCTTTTTCAACAGTCAAACTGCAAATACAACAAAACATAAGAATGAGTTTCAAATTTCTATGTGATTGCACAGGCCATTCTGTTCATGGCCAACAAAGTGATTCCTCCTTACCTACATTTTTCCCGAGAAAATATTTCACCCACAAAACCATTGTTTGTAGCAGTTTCCAATACTTCTTTTCCCATCACTCATGAAGCCAAATTCATTTGAAAATAAGGCTGACAGACAAAAATGTTTGCAACTTACACTTTACATCACTTTGTAACTTCTGAGGCTCCTAATAAAAATAAAATGTAGTTAGAAATAAGTGTTATTCCAAAGTCTGGGAATTCATATGAAGATGGACCTTAAAATTATCACTGGCTCAGGACAGTGCTTTGCACAGGCTCTTCATCAGGATATGTACGTTTTGGGAGTATAGAAGAAAAAAACTCCTTTTTGTGAAAGAACTTAAGGCAAGAAAAAATGCAAGTGTTTAAAAACCTGTGTTCTTTTTGGTATCAAAATGATTCAACAATTTGGAATGTCACTCACAGAGAAGTATATTACACCTACTGTAGGGTTGTTCCTAAATGATCAGTAGAAAAAGGTGCTCCCTTCTACTGAGGTAGAGAAAGATGGGAGGCAACAGAAATCGAAACAGGAGAGTTTCCAGCTGAATATAAGAAACCCTTTTTATCCTGAGGACAGCCAGAAAGGGGTACAGGTTGTCCAGGCTGGTAGTCTGTCCTTCAAGGTTTTCAAGCCTGAAATGGACAATATACTGAGCAACTAGGTCTGATCTCACTGCTGACCCTGCCTGCAGCAGGAGGCTGGACCAGGGAACTCCAAGGGTCCCTTCCAACTTGAATGAACCTGTCATCCAGTGATATTTATGCACACCCACTTCACATTAAATACTGTTTTTTAACGTAAAGCCAAAACTTCTTAAAGAAAGGAGTTTCAGCTGCTGCAGTGTTGAGTGTGCTACCAGAATTGGTCATCTGATTCAACTTGGCCTGTAAATGTAGCCTGAGGAGGGTGTTCTTTCAATGTTAAGTACAGTTGATGTCCATTGTTGAACCAGCAGAAAACCATAGTATTTGCAGATACTGGCCTCTTTACATGCATATTGTAAATAATAGAAATGAGAGTCATATAGAAATAGGTCATCTTAATCTTTTGATTATATGGATGTCATTGCTTTTGTTGATCTGTATCTGCTTTGGGATATTAGTAGCCCAGTAACTGTTTCGGAGCATTAGTAGTCCAGTCAATACTTGAGATTTCTAAATCTTTTGCTTACATGAGTACCAAAGCATAGGAAGCTTTTACTTACACATTTCCTTTAAAATTTTCTAGGTGGTATTTCGGTAAGATGGGCAGGAAAGATGCAGAAAGGCTACTTTTAAATCCTGGGAATCAGCGTGGTATTTTCTTAGTAAGAGAGAGTGAAACCACTAAAGGTATGTATGTGTCCATGTAGCTCTTCTCTCTCCCATTCCCTCCTCTCCCCAACACCAGGGTGGGCATAATGAATAATGTTATGCTATCCCATGATACAGATGTATGTGCACACCATGTATGTGTATAATGACAGTTGGGGAGATACATTAAATAAGTTTTCAAATTTTTGGTGAATATGTGACTTGTTTCCTAGGTGCTTATTCCCTTTCAATACGTGACTGGGATGAGGTCAGAGGTGATAATGTAAAACACTACAAAATCAGAAAACTTGACAATGGTGGATACTATATCACAACCAGAGCACAATTTGAATCTCTACAGAAGTTGGTGAAACACTACAGAGGTAAGCCCAAGTTCCAGTGTCCCAGCGTAACCCTGTGCCTACTGTGAGGAGGAAGGACTGTGTACATAGCTTATTTTTAAAATTCACAAATACAAAATTCCTTTTTGATTTCAACAAAAAGTAAATAGACTAGTTCTTTTTAACTTTTTAAGATGTTACTTTTGTTACAGTTTTACCCCTGCTTAACTGTGAAGCTTATTTTTTTCCTTTTTTCCAGAACATGCTGATGGGCTGTGTCATAAGCTAACAACAGTGTGTCCCACTGTGAAACCACAAACGCAGGGACTAGCAAAAGATGCTTGGGAGATTCCTAGAGAATCTTTGAGGCTGGAAGTCAAGTTGGGCCAAGGATGTTTTGGTGAAGTATGGATGGGTAAGAACTTAATGTGACACGTTTCAGTTTTTCCTGTGAATGTTTTAATAGTGTTTTAATTAAATCAGTATCGGTATCTGAAAAAATAATATCATAAAGAAATGAAGGGCAAAAATCCTGGTTATTATCATGCATGTAATGGTAAAATTTATATTCAGTATAGTTCTAGTTTATTATTATTCTGTTAGCTAAGAAAACAGAAGCAAAAAAAAGTTTCAGCAGAAAATCTCTTCAGTATTACAGTGGGGAATAAAAACCTGATCTGTTTCTCTAGGAACATGGAATGGAACCACAAAAGTAGCAATCAAGACACTAAAACCTGGTACAATGATGCCAGAGGCTTTCCTGCAGGAGGCTCAGATCATGAAGAAATTACGACACGACAAGCTTGTTCCACTGTACGCAGTTGTGTCTGAGGAACCAATCTACATCGTCACTGAATTCATGACAAAAGGTGTGTGACAGAATAGTTAGAAATACTACATTTAAAAGGTTATTTAAGACCTCAGCAATAAATCAAATGTTTAATTAATGTTAGGTGTAAGATAACTGGAGTATAAGTGTTAATTTTGATTAAATTAAAATGAGCAATGCTTGACCTACTTGGAGCAGTTCTGATTTAGATTGTAGGTGGAGGCATGATTTTTTTGCACATCTGTGTCACCCTTGCTAATCTTCGAAGTACAAGATTGGGGTTTTTTTTCTCCTCATTTTTAGTGTCTGCTGTCCATCACATTTAAATGGAACTGTATAGCTGGGAGTATCATTATGAGATTAGGCCTGCCTGTAGACAGGTCATGCCACCAGCAAAACATGTTGGGCTTTGGGTTTTTTAGTGTTTCTTTCCCAGCAGTGTAATAGTAAATTGTAAAAAGGTTGAGGGGCTTTTTTTGCCAGACTCCCTCCTTTATCCCGTTGTTTTCAGTCTTTCATCATTCTTCCTTTGCTCTATATCATTTCCCCCTCCCCCTGCTGCTGAAACAGAGATTTAGAGATTTAGGCAGAATGTAGAAATAAACATCATAAGCATATTAGTGTTAAGAAGCAGCAGATTTTCAAGTCAATTATTCCATTTTTTTATAAAATGCTGACTTCTGTTCAACTCATAGAGAAATTTTGCTACCCTCATAAGATAGTTAAAGTCCAAGGAAGTGGCTAGTTGTGTTCAGTACTTTGCCACAAATGTATGGGTTTGCTTTTTGCCTGTTTGGATGGGGTTTTTAAAAGGTTGTATAAGTTCAAAAAGTCAAAAAGGAATAGAAAATCTAAAAAGTCCCTCTGCATTGTTGTTGTTCCTAAATAACACTAGACAGTCTCTCAGATCTAAGCCTGCCGTGCAAAATCAGTTTTCATTGTTCAAAAATCAGGTTTCAGCAAGGCACTAAGGAAAAACAGTAGTTACAACTGTCTGTCTAAAGAAAAGCAAAGTTTACTACCAGAACTGGTTATTTTGCAGAAGCAGAAATAAAGAATTTTAATTTGTCTAAATTATGGATTCAGAATGCCATTGGAAGCTTCTTTTTATTGCTCTCCTTTGACAAACTTCTCACATTTTACAAAAAACCCATAGAACTTTTTTTTTCTAAGCTAGTAGAACAATTTATTTTTATTTCTCCTTTTACAAGGAAAAGAAGTAGGTAAGAACTGCAAAGTATGCAACTTTTTTTTCCAGGGTGGACAGGTTACTAGAGATCAGTGTGAAATCTTTGCTCCTCTTCAGTCCTTTGATCTTGTGAACCATGGTCAGAAAAAGTCCGTGTAAACACACACAGCAAACAGCAGCAGCAGTGTGGGTCTGGCCTGCTACATTTTTACTTTCACTGAAAAAGTACAGCAAGTCACTAAAGTCATATAGGAGGAATCTAATTCAGTTACTGCTATGAATCCACTTCAGGATATGCAATCAAGTGGTTTCTTTCCCCACCATTGCCACACTGGTAATTTTGTTGCTGTAATTTTAACTGTGACAGTGATTCCAATGTTCACCAGTTTCTTAGGAAAGAGGTCATGTTCTTACGTTGTATGACATTTCCACCTGTGGGGAAAGCTGTTATGTAGAGACGCAGCTTTACTGCACTTATAAAGGTTGCTGTCTTAACAGAAGGACAAGTCCTTAGAACTGATTTCAGACACTGCTCATATAGTATTCTGGGTACGATTGCATTATATAAATGGGAGAAAAGAAGATATTGTAAGGAATGGAAGATAGTTTTGTTTTCCCCTGTAAGGAAGATCAAGCAACAAAATAAAAGCAATTTCAGAATAATTTCTCTAATATATGATTAGGGCTGGCAGAAAAATGTAGGTTAAGGGAGAGAGGTTTTTGTGTTCTGTAGTTGTAAATCTCACAGGGGAGGAAAGTCCAGCTAGGAGGAGCACTGATACTAGCAACATTGGAAAAATTCTAATGTATTGCCATGTAATCATCAAGCAGCAGTGTGTTTTATTAATGAGTAGTTATCTACATTATTGGATTCCAAAATATTGGATAGAATTGCACTAACTAGTTATCAGCACAGAGGTAGCTATGGGCATGGTCATTGGGTTACATATTCTGGTAAATGATTGATTTTCAAATACAGATTTCATGAGACAAATGTGTCAATCATGTCTAGGGAAAAAAAAAATCTCATTTGTCTTTTCAGGTCAAGTTAATGTTTTGGTTTTTTTCTTTTTTTTTTTCCCCAAAATGTGTCATATTTTACAGGCAGCTTGCTCGACTTCCTTAAAGAAGGGGAAGGGAAATACTTAAAACTCCCACAGCTTGTCGACATGGCTGCTCAGGTACCAAAAAAACTGTATTTTGTGCTTAGAGAAGAGATCTCAGATATCAACTAAACGTAAATATCTAATGCTCTGGCTATTGTGTGCTGCTCTGTCTTACACCCTCTGTTGTAGTTTTGTAATTTGTCAGAAAAGAAAGAGTCTGATTCAAAATTAGCAGATACTGTGTAGCCAGACACACTAATCAGTGCCAAGCTCTTGGTTGCTATGCTATACTTCCTATATTTATGCGATGGGAATGGAGCTAAAATAAAGGGGTGCTACTTAATGCTTGGGAGAAATTTATATAGTCATGAAATGCATATACTCATGAAAAATAAGCTTTTGTAACACTTTCTTTTTAAGATTGCTGATGGCATGGCTTACATTGAAAGAATGAACTACATCCACAGGGACCTCCGGGCAGCTAACATTCTTGTAGGAGACAATCTTGTGTGTAAAATAGCAGACTTTGGTTTAGCAAGGTTAATAGAGGACAATGAGTACACTGCAAGACAAGGTAAGACAAATTTATTTACTGAATAAATAAGACCAGTTACCTTTCAATTGCTTAGACCTGTTACATTTAGCAGAACATGTCTGTGTGTTCATGAATGAAGATGGTGCATGTAAGTGTGCTTTCACAGCTGTGTTTAGGTGACCCCCTCGCCTAAGTGCAATGCTAGTAAACTTCTTTTGTTCAAAATTACCTGGAAGCTCGTTTATGTGTTCAAAAAGCATTTTTAATTATTTTTCGGGGGCACAACATGTTACAGTTTGAAGAGAGATGAGATTCTGGAGGAGTTGCTCATCAGGTTCACTTTTTGAAACATATTTAATTAAGAATCTCAGATGTCTTTAGTGCTTCCAGATACTCTAGCCAGTAGTTGCTGCCCTAGTTTGAGAAATATTAAAATACTAAACCACCTTGAATTTTTTCAATAAAGTGAAGTATTAAAATGTTTTTTAGTGCAGTATTCATTTCAAAATGTTTTTAAGTGTAAGCAGATTATGGATTAACAAGGGGAAAATTGAGAATCTGTCTTTCCAATGTTTGTAGGAGCTAAGTTTCCAATTAAATGGACCGCTCCAGAAGCAGCGTTGTATGGTCGGTTTACAATCAAGTCGGATGTGTGGTCATTTGGAATTTTACTGACAGAGCTGGTAACTAAGGGGAGAGTGCCATATCCAGGTAACAGGAAAATTTAATAGATTTTTCTTTTCTTTGTTGTATTCTGTGCCTCTGAAGTTACCTTTTGTACTTTTTGCCTTTATTCAGAGGCCACAGTTGACAAGCAGAGACAAAAACTTAGTCACACCTCATTGGTTCCTTTGTTCACAAAGCTGCTTTGTTTTATTTTCAAATTAAGTATTACATATTTTAAACTGTTTTAAGATAGTAGCATTTCTAAATGTGACTGACAGTTTATTTCAGATTAGTGGGTATCCTTATGTTTCGTATCAGTCTGTTCCTGATATTTCTACTTTTGACATTTTCCCAGGTTACAGTGAGCATCAGTACACTGAATCTGCTAAACTACTTTTTGTAACTAAACATATTTCAACAGATATTTTGCTGGGTCTGGAATTTGTAAGGCGGTTCTGTTCGGAATATATAAAGCCTTTTTCTTGGCGTGATTTCAAATTAAGTGGTCCTTGAGTAGAACCTAATGCAGGGAGAAGCTATTTGTGCTTGAGTCTCCTTTCTAAAAGGACAGTCCAAGGCAGTGGGAAAGGGAGAAAGCATACACATGGAAAAAAAACCTTGTATTGGGGAATTACCAGTGTACTGAAATAATTTTCAGAAAATGTATTTAATGCAAAATGTAAAAAATTCATTCACTAAAAAGCATGTTCATTAAAGGTTCTATTCTCATAGAACCACATGCATTGCAGCAGGAGAGATTCTTGAAAAACTTTGGGAACCTGTTCTTTGCATAATGTCATTCTGACCTACAATGCTTTCCTTTTAGGAATGGTGAATAGAGAAGTTCTGGAACAAGTGGAACGTGGATATAGGATGCCTTGTCCACAAGGCTGCCCAGAGTCTCTCCACGAGTTAATGAAACTGTGTTGGAAGAAGGACCCTGATGAGAGACCAACATTTGAGTATATACAGTCTTTCTTGGAGGACTACTTTACTGCTACAGAACCACAGTACCAGCCTGGAGACAATTTATAAGCCAACAGTCTATATAACATGCACAAATCTGCCAAATGTAAAAGACTTGCAAAGAATTCCTGAAGTCTCTAAGGAATCACAGGAAAGAAAATCTTCGCTACTTTGCATGCTCTTAATGGCAAACTGGAATTTCATAATGCAGTTGCACAAAACCACTTTTAAAGTGTTATACTCTGATTTACCAATGACATGTTTTTATTTTTTCCTATTTCCCAACTTGTTTTCAGGGTCCAAAGGAAGCTTACTGAAAATATGGGGCAGAAAAATGAGTGTTGGTGTGAACAATAGCAGAAAAACCAATGTTTCAAATCCTTTCTTCTCCCAATATTTGCTAATCATTCTACTAATGAGGGAATTGGCTGGAATTAATGATCGTGGGGTAAGGCATTTTTAAAGCAGAAGAACTTTGTGGGACCAAGCAATTCTATTCCAGTTCTGTAAAACTCCCTGTGTTTAAAACTACATGTGTGTGCCCCCACCCCCGCAAAACAAAAGATGGTACAACTGTATTCGATTTATAGGCTCGATCTTTAAGCTTCCGCTTTCATGGACTTAATTAGGGTAGGCAGGTAAAAAGAGAAATTGGAACAGTGAATGAGAAACTTGATCTAAATGGTAGACCTCAATAGTGAGATTAGAGAGCATAATGCACTGTGTTAATACTTGTATTAATATAACTGGAAAGTAGCATGAGAGATTTTTCCTTTTTTCTTTCTGCATAGCTAATTAAGGATAATGAAGGTAATTAGAAAATGAGGTAATATTTTATAAAATTGCATTGATAAAGTATGATGATATTCGAACTTGAAGCTATGTAATACAATCACGGGGGGAAAGCCTTTAATCTTTTAAGCTCCAATGCAACAGCGAGCTTTTGTATGGGAAGACTACCTGAGCAAAGTTCACCAGGAAAGCATGACTGAAGCTGGTAAATGGCCACCTTTTAGTCCTTTTTCAGAGACAGGTTTGGTACTGTTGTATGTGGCTTGTAAGTGTTAACGAGGGTGGGTGCCACAAGTGCTATCTGTCACTAGTTCAGGGATTTGATTGCACTTTTGCTTTTCTTGACTATTAAGACACACTTACATGCAGTTGCTCTTCCCACTTCTGCCCTTCCTACAGAATTATTTAACTAAAAATAAACGAAAGAAAATGTGAAAGTTTAAAAACTAAAGGGATAAAATATATTTAATATTGTCCAAGTAATGCAATTTGCTGGCATTCAGCCCAGCTGACACTACATCTAGATTTATTTCCTTTGGCTACTGACATATCAAGCAATAATGTCATGTCTTTTACTCAACAATTTGCATGAGATTCTTGAATTTCTGATCGAGCTTATGTACTTTAATTCTGAAACACTCTTACTTAGTTACCAGCTTGGAATTCATATTATCATTGTAAAGCTATCCAACAAATGAATTCAGACAAGCTGGTAATATAGTTCTGGTACTAAACTTAACATTCATGGGTTTACACTACATTGAATCCAACTACCAAATAAATCTGTGTAAGAACAGTGCCATCATTTTTCATTTTCCCTCGTCATTGCTCATCAACTATACATCTGTGGTTATCAAATTTTAAAAGGGCTTTCTGTAAGAAAAACAAAAACAAAACAAAAAAAACACACAAAATAATCAAAAACCCCAAAAATATTATGACATTTTAATTTTTCTAAATACTTTAAAATTAATAACACAATCATATGAGTTTATGTATTAATACAGTCATAACAAAAAATGCCAAAAATGACACTGGCATTGTATGGATTTTTAATTACTGAATGGAACAGTTCATTGTAATAACACTTGTATAGTAAAGGAATAAAACACTAACTTAATGAACGTGTTCATTGTAAATGGTTGTGTATTATAAAACTTCTCCAAAAGAGTTTGTATGTTTATGAAAATTTATTTGTTTCACCTGAAGACCTTGATGTGGTTCTTACCCTAACAGAGTTTAAAATTCACATTCACACTTTTTATATAAATAGTAATAAGTTTAATTATGTAACTAAGTATTTTTATAAAGTATGGCATTGTTGAACTGTTTTGCAGAATTGGTTCAAAATAAATTTCACCTTGATTGCATCTGCTTATTTGAGGTGGGGGAGGGGAGAAGGTGGGAGGGGGACAAAAGCAGAGTAGCCTTCACACTGAGGGGAAAAGGACGGGAATAAAACATTCATGAGGTTTTTTTTATCCTCTGTAAATTGTTTTAATGTACTTCCATGTAGGATTGTGTGTTCGTAGTGCATTATTGCTGTTAAAGGGAGACATTTTCTAGACCAGTTCACAGGTCCTTGACAGGAATGGATTAGAACAATTCTGCCTGGGCTTAAAACAAACCCCCATGTTGGACAGACAGACAGACTAGGGATTCTTGTGAGAGCAAGTCCAACTTAAACTCTCAGCTGGCGGTCACTGCCATGCTGTAAGGCAAGCACATATCCTCCCTCTTGCTTTGTCTGCGACTAGCAGCCACTGTTCACTTCTGTCCAGTTTTTCAGGGAATTTTATACATTTGTTCTTCTGATGTTTTATCTCAACCTCATTGAATGTTACCTGTCTCAACAACCAGTACGACTCAAAGTGCAGATCCTGGCATGTATATACAGTGCCACTGTAGATCAAGGAGCTAGTACTGTTTGAGTTTCAATAATAACTAATACAGCACTAAAACCATTCTTCTTACGGAACCTACAAACTGCAAAGTTTACTGTATTTTTAGTATTTCCTGTAATGTAATTAATGTTTTACTATTTTTAATGAGAACAATCTTGTAATTTCGGTAATCTGTACTCCTCCCTGTTGTCCATCCAAATCTTGTGATTCCCATTCTGCATGCTAGGCCTGCAGACTGTTTCTGTCATGCATTGTTTCAAGCTGTAGTATTTTAAGAATATTTTCATAGTATTTTTGAGTAAACTTCCAAACATAAACGTGTACGATCCTACTATTTAGGTAAAGTACATTCCTGCTTTAGCATAAAGCATTATGAAAAGAACCTTATGTGTTCTTATCCTTGCAACCACTGAATTGTCATTTCACCAGGCTTGTGAGTAGCTCTTTCAACTGAAAAGTAGCTTTGGAAAGGTTTGGAGGGGTGTTTGATGGGTTATTCTGGTTGGTTGGGTTTTGGTTTTTTTTGTTTAAAGAAAGGCTGCTAGAGTTTGCTGATGGGCTGAAATAAGGCAAAATGCTGACTTACCCACCATCATCTACATACTGTTTATTCTAAAACATATTATCTACAGCTGGAATGAGTATAAATGAGTATAAAGAATTAATGAGCCCCCACTTTTGTTATTTATTTTCATCTGTTCAATAAACTTCTCAGTTTTTAAGTTTTCCATGGAGATGCTGTAGGTGTTTGTATTTGTGCCAACTTTCCCCCAGCACGCATGACTTTGCTTAGAGCTACTCAGTCACGTTGGGTTTAAACCACAGGAGCACTCAACATAAGCTAAGCAGTACATTGCAAGCAGGAGACTCAAATTCTCACACCTGGGTAAGGAATTTACGGCTCAGTTGGAGCAACTGATCTGGGCACCAGAAGCAGGTTTGGGTGCATAATTGCTGGAGTCCAGAACTGTCATTCATCCAGTAACCATTGTCTTGTGCAGATACCTCAAAGTGCAGGTGCCTTCATAGCCACCCATCTTGCTCCCACTTCAGCCTCCTTTTAGTACAGGAACAAAACTGCCTTTGACCTTCCAGGCTCTACAGGAGAGGGAGTGTCAATGTGGGGCTGCAAGCCCCCACACTGATACACATCTCTGACAGACACCTTTCCGACAGGGTGGGAAGAATCAGGAGGTGGAAATGAGGTGGTTGTATCTATTTTTGATATATTTTTGGTAACACCCTTGAGTGTAAAACCTGGGTTCTGATCATCCTGGCTAGCTGGGTGTCAGCTGGGAGAGACTTACAAGATTGTTGAGAGTTGGAAGCAGAACACACTGCAGAACTTCACCCTCAGCTGCAGACTTTAACATGGGCTCAAGGACCAGATTATTTTCTCTGCACTTTTTCCTACTGACACAGAGTGTTAGCTGGAGAAATACCAACAGCTTCCCTGCTTCCCCCTTAGCATAGGGGAGGAAAAGGGGGAGAGTGGGATGGAAGGATGGAAGCAAGCAGCTGAGGTACCACACTTCACTGGGCAGAGAGAAGCAAGCTGAGGGGTGTGGCATGGCAGACGTCATATGCTCTCCTCTCATATTTTGAAAAGGAGGCAGAAATGCAGGGGAACTGAGGAGCATCTGTTCCCTTGTGCACAGTGGAAATGGAGCAAGGTTAATGCCAAGTGCTGCTTCTGTTCTCTGTGGTGGTTCTGGGCAGCTCACCCTGGCTGGTTTCTAGCAGAGCCCCTTCATATTAGCTGGGGAGTCCCGAGCATCCTTTTGCTCCCATTTCTAAGAATGAACCTTGATCAACTCCTAGGAAATTTAAAAAAAAAAAAAAAAAAAAAAAACCCAACAAAAAAAAAAAAAAAAAAAAAAAAACAACCAAAAAAAAAACACCAAAAAAAACGTACTGAGAGCCTGACCAGAGAGATACTGGCCCCTGCATCCCAAATAGACAGCATATCAAACTCTGGGAGATAGCTTAGCTTTGCTTTCCTAGTGAATGTGTGTGGATGTAAGATTTTGTGTCAGGTTTCCCTCTTTGCTATGTATGGTTATGGTGTGCCTAGGAACTTCACAGAGTTGAGACATTACCTATGGGACCCATGTTATCTCTGGTCCTACTCTGAGCTTATTTTCCTTGTTAATTCTGCATGCAACCATGTGCTTTTTGTATGTAGCACATTGATTATATTTTTTAACATTCTCTTTAAAGACATCATTTTTGTCAAATTGTAACAACCACTATTGTTGGGGGATCAAAGTGTTCATAGCACTGTGTACTTTTACAGAAGATTGTCCATCTTCTCTTAGTATTTGATTTACTGTAGTCGAGGAGAAATGTGTTGGCCATCGTGTTGTTTTTGTTTTGTTCTTAAAGACAGGACAGATACCTAGTTAAACTCAGCAGGGTCTGAGAAACAGACTGGAAATTTAAAAGGGAAACCTGAATACAAGCAGTCTTGATGAACTAGTCATGTACCAACTGGAAAGCTGACTGCTGTGAAAGCATTCCTTTCTTTAATCAAAAAGCTACTCCCAGTAGGAGCACTTCACCCCTCTCTTTTGTGCTGTGCTGCAAAGTTATTGAATCTCTGGCTGAGGCTGCTGATAAGTACATACTGGGAAATGGATAGATATGTGCATTTTACCTTTGGCCCTGAAAATCCATCCCAGGTGTGCTAACGATTCACTTTTTTTCCTGCACCTCCAGGTGCCGGCTGCTGGATTCATCATTCATTCAATACCCCCCCACACACATTTATTCACATTTGGGGCAGCCTTCCAGGGGCTAAATGGCTGTTGATCCTTCTCTTGACTTCAGTGTTTGGAAGTGCCAGGGGTGTATTTGCTGCAGTAAGGAAGGGTAAGAAAGCATTTCTGCCCTTTCAAAAAATATGATAAATCTCAGTTCAGCATGACTACTATGCTAAAACTGCCATACATGAAGAGAACATCTAATCATTTGAACTGCTTCATCATGAGAACAGTGAGGACTGCTCACTGCTTCTCCAGCAAATGTAGAAAATGCCACTCAGGGAGATGCTCATGGTGTGCTCTGACACAGTGAATGACCATGCTAGAGTGCAGTCCCTGTTCAGTCCTGCCAAGGAGGCCAAGTCAGTCATTCTGTCCTCAGAGTTCCCAGGAAAAGGCAAGACTCTTGGCTCACATTCCTAAGAGTGAAAGCTGGTGGCTAGACGACTTGGGTTCTCTACCTGCCTTTCAGTTCTGGCCAAGGTGCTCACAACCGATCAGCTTTCATTTCTCCGTCGTGTGGCTGTGCAGTAACAGCATGGCCACATAAGAGAATTCACAGGTTGGGGCTTTTTTCTTTTTCAAGTGGAGGGTGCCTGGCAAATTAAGCTTTTTTAGAGCAAGGTCAGAGCTGTACCACTTCCACTGGAGTTTTGATTTTGTTCTATATTACCATCTTCACTTCTGGAATGATTCTGTCTTTGTCTTATGACTACCATAAATGTATATTATTTCCATTGTACTAAAAGACTAGAAGTACAATAGAAACAATTCCCGTCTTTACATTTCAGTCTAATGTTACTTGTCAAAGTGACTGCATCAAAATCTGTCCATTTCATTTTCTTGACATCTTTATCAAAGAACTGCTGTTGGCAAGGGGAGATTTTTGTATTTCCACATGGAATTGAAGTTCAATCAATTGCTTCAGTGAGTTAAAGGTTATAATGAGTAGATTACAAGCAGGCTAAATATAATCTCTGGCGCCACTGTCATTAGAATGGCCGTAGCCTTTTTAGTCCGCTAAGTGTTCTGAAGAGCAAATGCGTATATACTTAGCAATAGATATGCCCCTGAATTCAATTGCTCATTAAGGTAGGAAAGAATGACCCTTTCTGCAACCTGGGGATGACAAAGAGCATTCAAGAGGATAGTGGGATACACATCCACTGTGACAGACCAGCCCATCTTGTGGAAATAATCTATTGACAAAATAGCCTGGGCTTCATTTGTTCATCATTCCAAGACAGACAATGTTATGCCAGGCAATAAGCAGAAATTTACTGATAGGTAGCATCTCTCCCGGGGGTTTCCAAGGCATTTACCATCTTACCCAACAAACCTTGTTGCCTAACACATAGCATTTCTCACACACTCTCAAACAAAGGAGATCAGTATTTTAATCTCTGTCATTGTTCTCTATCAGCGGGAGAAGAGGTGTTTTGACTCATGCAGGGTCAAGTTGAAGACCGTGATCGAGCAGCAGACAGAATCTAGCATTTGGTCTATTGAACATTTCATTTCAGATGGGCAGCTTTTAGCACCACCTATCAACCTTGATCCCTGGCCTTGAGCCTGGAGGAAATAAAATCTGCAGTAATTTCCCATTATTCCTTACAATGGGCACCTGAACTACACAAAAAAAAAAAACAAAAAAAAAAAAAAAAAACCACAGAGAGAAAAACTTGGGTAAAACCTGTGGGCCTTGCACAGCAATTTGGCTGCCACAAATCCAGTGTACCAATTCTATCATGCAGACAGCATGGAGCATTGATTTCTAGCCTCAGGCTTGCCCGGGGGGCCCTGGGGTGCAGCTAGCCACCCTTCAGACAGGCCACGTGTGGGTGAGTGCTGGACCTTGGCCTCTGAGAAGGGCAGTGACTGTCAGTGGGATCTGTCTTCCCAGGTCACTGAGCTGCCACATCTCAGAGACATGGCCAAGGGGACAGGAGGCTTTTGTTAGGCAGACACTTTGGACAGGACATAGCTGTGACTGCTCTACAGGCATTGCCCAGTGAGCCCATTCCTGAGTTCCCCTATAGTTCTCATTGCTCCCTTCTTGGACCTTCGTGTAACTTCCAGACATCACTGGTTTGCAGCAGTGCCCTTTCAGCCAGGCGGTGCCCTAGACCATAAAATGAGCAGTTCTTTCTTTGCCATTCCAGCCTGTTTCACTGATGCTGCAAATACGTCAAAACCCTCTAAGCACTCAGCTGAACACCCACAAAACCTCTGACTTGATGATATCATGCCTTTTCCTCCTTCAGTCTACCTTTGCAACTCTTTCTCACAGAAACGTCTGGTTTGGGTTTTTTTTAATCACTTAGCAATCTGGCACGTACCTACTCAGTTATTTTAAGCTTCATTAGGAATAAACCATTATCTTTAGTCAGCCTAATATTGGAGTCTGTGTATCACCTGGTTTAAGATGCTAAAACTGCCCCCCCTCCCCGTCGCCATGGGTGAAACGTGCGTAGTACAACCTGCCTAGATACATAAATGACCTCAGGCACTGTAGTACATGATTCATCACATCCCAAAAAAGTGGGATGGGATGTTTTTCCCACAATGCAGGTGGGAACAGCAGAGGAACTGAGACACAGGCAAGAAAAGCGTCTTAGCCAGAATCACACAAAGGAGTTCTTACAAAACTATGTTTCAGACACTGGTTACTCATGTCTCAAGCAAATACCCTGAGCACGGGAGATCTCACAGAATTGGAATCACCATCTCTTAACTCTCAAGACTGATTATTCCATGTTGCTGAAGAAAATGATGGCTGGCACAAGGCTTATGCTGTGTCTGTCCCTCTGACACTCTGCAGTTTGCTAAAGAAGATTGGCATGTGGTTTACCCTGGCAAAAGCCTTTGCTTGGAATGTATGTTGACATTGAGTAGTGGTATGTGGGACTGGAAAAAAACGATTCAGCTGCAGCCCTGAGTCTTGGGGACTTGAAACAGCTGGAGCACAACTGCCATTATCTCACTGCCAGAAACAGAATGCTTTATGACGAAATGAAAACTTGAACGTGGCTGCAAGTACCAAAACAACTGAGGGAGATGCAGCAGTTGCTTGAAAGGGATGGTATGTAAAGGCTCTCTAATTTGGAGAAATGCTGTTTTCCTCAGAGAGTAACGGGATCTGATGGCCTCTGTCCCCTTAACAGTGTTTTGGACTGTCAGTATAGGGTGGCTGTTTTCTTCCTCTGCGGAGTGGGAGGTGATACAGAATAACTTTCATCTTGAAAGCCTTTTGTGATTATTAATTATTTTGAGGGAGGGATCAGCATCTGGAAACAGGCAAGTATAAGATTAAATGTGGCCACTCAACTAAACTGACAGCGGCCACCCAGGTCTGGGTGCAAAGTGAATGTTCCTATGGTGGTACTTCAAATTCACAGACTGTCTGAAGAGGTTAATTCTCAAAGTATCAGCTGAGGAAAGGGCCCACAGTACTTCTGTTATAGGCATTTGGATGTAATGAGGCAGTAAATTCGGCTATGCTTGGCAGTCATATGTGCTGTCAAGGCTTTCTTTTATTCATGTGATCAATAGAGACATGGGAGAAATTGTAAACAACTTTGGAGGTTTCTCCAGAAAGTTTACCAGCAACAGGCAACTCTGCTGGGAAAACACATTTGAGGGTGCTGTTGTGAAAAGGATACTAACAAACATGTAAGTTGTGAATTTTCACAAAATAGTTCCATTTGCATTCTTGGAAATTGGGAACACATGGGATTCTCAGGCAAGCCAGTGTGAAAGTGGGCAGTCAGAAATCCAAGGGGGTGGTATTTGATGCAAGTTGCGCATTTAAGCTTTTAAACTTTTTTTTTTCTAATTTTTAACCAATATGAATTGTTCCCTTTTTTTAATCCCCAGTATCAGTGACTTTTCCCCTTGCTGTGTTATCGACAGAGTTGTCTTTTAAACCGTGGTGAACAAAAGATCATTTAACAGAAACGGAGACATTGGTGCGCATCAAACACTCTGGATGACACTGAGGGGTCTACATTTTTTTTGCTCAACAGATTGGACCAGAAAAAGGCACTGTCCACTTGGCTATAGCTGCTGTCCTGAAAGCTCTGTGGGCCAAGCAAGAGGGAAAGGTGACACCCACGGGACATCAATATAAGAATGCTCATTAACTCAAAGAGATTCCCTGCTCCTGTTTGCCCTTACTTGCATGTAGTCTTGATTTTGAAGAAATTTATCCATATTTTTAGCTTTAAATATCAAATAAAGTACAGGCATTGCTGGGCTCTTGAAGGCTCTGTCAATGCCTAATTTTTGCAGGATGGAAAATTGTAGCCACTGCACAGCACTTAGTGGTGGAATTGGTCAGAACATTACAGAGTAATTTTGTGGAACTCTGGCATTCCTGAAAGAAATTTTGCCTAGTCCTGTTTCTTCATACACCCCTCTGTTGATTTCATCTTTCTCACATATTTTAATCTGAGATTTTGACCTTTTAGCCACTTCCCTACTGAATATGCTGTTGATCTGGGAGCCAAATTTTGCACACTTAGCATGTCACTATTTATTAAAAATAGCCTTTTTAGGCAGTGATGTGAGGAGACATAAAAATTGCCTGGTTAGAAAGGAAAATTAGTGAACAAAAGATATTGTCTGCTCAAAAAAATGACAGGGAAAGGGCTGCCAGCCTGGAACTGTGAGCCTGGGGACCAGCCCTGTGAACTAGTGAAAAACATCCTTGAAAAGTGCAGCTGGCCTCTTTGAAGTGCTCCTGAGGTACCTAGAAACCAAAAACATCCACAGATACCACTGATAAGCACAAAACAAGGAGACTTTAACAGCAATTTGTCATGTGAAGGTGGAAAACAGTCTGAAAGAATAAAACAGCTCTGATGGAACAGAAAACAGCATCCCCAGTTGGCTGTGAAAATAGAAATTAAACAGGATCTATTGGCTGCTCAATGCTCTACTCCCTCTTATGACTGTGATATAAAAATGACTTAATGTTTATCCAAAAAATGAGCCTTAGAACTTCTTGGTTGAATCCCACACAACCTTGCTATGAGCATTTGGGCTCTCTCCAGGGACACTTGGCTAAAAAAATCTGTTACACGGATCATTTTGGA
This sequence comes from Acanthiza pusilla, assembly GCA_036630365.1. NCBI lineage: Eukaryota > Metazoa > Chordata > Aves > Passeriformes > Acanthizidae > Acanthiza > Acanthiza pusilla. The sequence goes on from JAXCHO010000034.1 coordinate 49,651,170, forward strand.
AATGGGACTTTGCCAGCTGTCTTACTGTCTAGATCTGTCCTCCTCTCTTTAGGAAGGGTTGGTCCCCCAGGCTGTTCCCACCTTTTGAGGTGGTTTGGTTGCTTTTGAAATCTCTCTAATTGACTTCATATCAATAGCATAAATATTAATATAAGTCATCATAAAAATATCTGCTGTTATATCATTGATAAATTTGCTTAGTTCATTATAAATTGTAGCTATCTAAAACAGTATATAGCTACTTGGCTGCTGCTCTCATTGGTTGTACCACATTACTGATTGATGTTATTATTGATTGACACCATGCTGTTGTTTCCTAATATACATTATTTGATTGCAGAGAGTAATTAGTAATAACTTGATATATATCTGTTCACATTCATTTTATTAACCACAGGTATGTTTTCTAGTGGCAATTTCTGTGGTACTTGTGGTACGCTGTAAGAAAGGAGAGAAATTTAGAGGGCAAAGCTTTCAAGTCCTTTTGTATTACAGACTCCCACAAACCCAGTCATTATCTCTCCACGCCTTTTTCAATAATCACTCTACCTATACTGCTTCCATAATGAAACCAGGATAAAAGGATGCTCAGTCCTTAATGATTTTCAGGAGAAAGTGTCAAATGTTTTTGTTTGGCATTAAGAACCACTTTGCTTTGGTGTCACTAACTAATTTTGCATGCCAAATGTAAATGTAACTTGCACTTTGTGACATTTCATCATAAAGAAAAAAGCATCTGTGTGTTACAGCATCGTTGTGGATCCAGTTATTTAATTTGTTTTGTTTTCTAGTTTACATGAAAGTTACAGGTTGACATGGTCAGAAAGTCTAAAGGTAACTGGGCCCTATTAGAAGAGTACATGTTTTGGTTGGTGTTTGAATTAAAATGATCTTACGACTGATTTAAGACAGAAGCTGTGTCCCTGGTGGGGAGTGTTGCTTCCCTCCCAACACACCCTCTTCACATGTCTGTTCACAAGCAGAGATGCAAACGAGCCCTTCTCCTGGGGAAGCTGCACAGCTTGTCTTTGTCCAGCTCTCGCATCACAGCTGGCAGTGGGAACTGCTGTCTGCAGCTATAGGAAGCTGCGTACCTAAAGACCATGCTTTAATCTGTAGGTCTTTGTTTAGGATTTGGACAAGAAGCTGCTTTTCTTTAAGTCTGGATAATTGGGAGTTTGTTCTAGTTTTTTTTAATGGTTGGGGGCTTTTTCACAAAAACAACTCCTTACTGAAAGCTAAAGACTCGATAATTGAATTGCCTTTGTTAACATTGTCTGCTAGTAAATGCTTGGGCTTCATGTGTTGATCTGTTTGCTGAAGTGATCAGTCATTTTGGGGGGAATTTCCTTCAGTATTAAGATCTAAAAGATCCTGTTCTAAAATAGGTTGGTTTTTCCTTTTCTGAGAGCAGGAGGTATGAGAAGAGGGGTGCTTCTCTGTTTTAATTTGACAGCTAAAAGAGTGTGACTTGGCTTTCCTGTTTAATCTTTTACTCCTGCTTGGATAGAGTTTAAAAAGAAGCTGAAAAGGGCTTATTATCAACTACCCACAGCCATGAAATTAGGCAAATTCACATTTGGCAATGCAACACAAGCTGATGAGGGAGGGGGGTGTGAGGGTTTAGGATATCTGCTGTTTCAACTCCCTTTTTGCTTCAAAAAAATAGGGGAAAGACTGAAAGCCATTCCTCAACTGACTAACATTACTTAATCTTTTTTTCATCATATTGTTTTGTTATGCTATTGGGGTTTTTTTATTTTATAGGTCATGCCTGAAGCAGGCTGCCAAGTATTTGCTATCCTGCATGAAATACAGATACATTACTGGTGTGCTAGCAGAAGAGGAAGCTTATGGTAAGTCCTCTTTCCTTCAGAGCTGGAATTTTTGTACCCTGCACTTTCCTAATTCTGGAGGTGCCTCAGTTGCATCAGTTTTGATAGGAGTAACTCTGTCAGGAACACACCACCAGCCTGTGAGACTGACAAGCTGGAAGAAACTGTAATGATGAAATCTGGAGTGTGAGGAGAATTTTATCCAGTTCAGTGTAATTTGATATTTATTCTTGTTCCCCTATATAAATACTCCAAAATGGTCTGCTTGGGAAAAAAGAAAGATGTGAGCTTAAATACATCTGTATCTGATGAAAACCATTACTTTGCAGCTCTTAGAGAGTAGGAGAGGGGACTGTGTGAAATGAAGCCTATTGTTTGCTGGCATCTTCTTGTGTGTCCCAGAAGTGCAATGTCAAATATTAGGTTTGTGTCAAGTTGGTGACTTTTTGCCATGTAGCTCTTTGCATTGGGTTAGCAAGGACATTGTGCTGTTCTCTGCTTCTTTCAAGGATTTATCTGCTTTGCAGGTCTCTTGCAATGAAATAGCTGGGGAGAAGAGGGAAAGGCTTGTTTGGCAAAACTGATCTATTTGATTTAAATGATGGGTTTTGGGGACAGAAAAGATAAAAAAGTCAAAACATCTCTAATCCTTCAGTTTTCCCAAAGAACATTCTTTGTTGCACTATTTAACAAAATAATACATTGTTGACTAAAATACAACCTGACTTGTAATATTTTTTATCTGCTTCAGAACAGAAAATGTTGAAGTATGGATATCTGGCTTACACAGGATCCTGTTCCTGGCTGGGCTACTCAGACAGGCAGTGGAAAGAGGTTTGAATGTTCAGTTTTACAGCAGTAAGATTTTAAATGGGATGGGAAGTGAAAAATGCTAACAGATGATGATCAATTCTCACTGCTTGCTCCTAAACATGTAGAGGTTTTGCTGGACTGATTCAAAATGTATCATTGCAGGTCCATTTGGGGAGGTAAAAAAGTGGATCTAATACCATTTCAGTGATTTTTTCAGTAAGGCAGAGTGTTACACTCCTGTTTATGATTGAGGATATACCCAAGGAACTAAGGTAGAAATGGATGCCTCTTTGTTGGCATGTTGTGTGTAACGGTGAGTTTGCAGGGGTACAGCAGTGTTGGTTCAAGCAAGGGGCTTATGCACATAGGGGAGTGACATGAATCAACCAAAAGTATGATCATTAAGAGTGGTAATGAAAATACATAAAATCTGTGCTTGGATAGCTATGTGAGATGCACAGTACCCTTAACCTGTGATCAAGTACAGTACCGTTAGCCTGTGGTAACTTCATGGATGAGAAATGGAGATGTCTTCTTCAGAGTCAACATGAACCTAAAAATTTGATAAATGCTGGTTTATTCTAGAACTTCTGGTTGCCATCACTTTGAGGGATACTCTGAAACTGTCAGCAGCAGAAGGCCCTTGACTTCCTTCATAAAGCAGCATCCCTATTGCCAGAGAAAGCTTAATGTTCTTGACTTTCTGTGTCAGTTTATTCGTATCAGATAAAGTTAATACAGCTGGGATTTATCTTTCAGAAAATATACATCTTGGTACACCTAGAAAAAGTGTATGGCATGTTTGAACATCCCAAATTATTGGATGTTCATAAATGGATTAGAAAAATTTATTATTTGTTACAGTTGGCTGGGTTGAGGAGTTTGGTTCAGCTTCTTGTTACAGATATATCTGATCTTATTTTCTGATGGTGTTTTCTAGCTACTTGTGAGGAAGAAATAAAAAGCTTATTCTAATTACGTGTAAATTAATATTATTCTAGATGCAGTGGGGTGGAGTTATTTGGAGATGTATAATTAATTGACATAAATTTGCTTGCAGTTGCACACCAAGGCCTTGAGAGAAGGTTGGGTAATGTATAATAAACTTGTATTGAGTGTTACTCTTCTGCGTTCTACTCTTTAAATGAACAAACTGGGCCTAGTTTAACTCTTGCCGGTCTATGATATGGGCAGTGATGACTTTGCTTCTGTATCTCTCCCAGACCCTCCCCCCTCCCACTACTGCATAATGCTGCATTGCAGGAAAAGAGGAATGGTGTGGGAAAGCTGAGGGCTGATCACAAGTGAAGATAAACGTGTTTCCGCTGATTTATGAAACTCCATTGCTGTTTTATTTTCAGAGTAGAATGGAGCTTACTCACAAGGGAGGAGAAGTAAAAAGAAAGTTCTTTCTGTTAGACAGTGATGCTAAAATTGTAAATTCTAGTTTATGGATTCCAGTCTATGGTCCCATTAATCATTCAGAAGTGATCTATTTCATGTTCCAAGTACGCATATAGGTTCAAACTAGAAGTGGGTGCTTATCCATAGGATGATATTTGCAGACTGAGATTTATACAAGGAGTGATTGGCCAAGAGAAAATAACTAGGAATATAATTTTTTCTACTATAATGTTATTTTGTATTTAAAACCATCAGATTAAATGTATTTCATATGTATTTATCGACAAATATTGTTTTCTTCCTTCTTCAAATCCTGGATAATGATGGCAACAAATGTTGATACGTTTCAATAAAGAGCAGTATTGGATATGAGCAAAGTAGATGTGTTACTAAGAACTTTATCCTGTATTTCTGTGCCAGAAATTCGAGTCTGCAGGGGAACCCCAATACCAGGATTGTCTTCTAGAAGACTTAAGCTGCCTTTTATATCCAGGGTGGCTTCCAGAGGAAAGCCTGTTAAAATTTTTTAACAGATATTTGGCCAAAAATAAGCTGGCAAAGAAGCTATTCAATCTAAAATATCTGAATGAAAATGAATAAGTAGATGGAAGCCACTCATTTTTTATTTTGAAATGTTACTCTGCTGATTGCTATGGGTCAGATTCTTTGCCCCATGTGTTCACTGACACACCACAGCTGCTGAGCTACTCTGGGTGCTGCAGTGCAGCATGAAGCTTTCATGGGATGCCATACATCATGGAACGCTGAACCAGGAACTCTGTGAATACAGGATGGCAAGGACCTGAAGAGCCTGCAGAAGAATTATGATGTAATTTTCAGATGATTCATTTTTTATAGAAAGAAAAATTCTGCCTTGTGTGGGAGAGAAATGCCGCTTAGAAAACTCATTTAAACTCCTGCATTTCTTTTTTTGTCAAGAAGCTTTTCTGCTGAAAATTTCAGGCTGCCATGTCCATGTTTTAGGGTGCTTTACTCAAGTATGTGCTGCCAAGACATACTCATTCCCACAGAAGACTCTGCTCTAGTTTCTTCAGGCCCTGCTCTGCTTGGTTTGAACCTAGTCTGGATATTGACACAGCCATTGCAACCCTGCATAAGGGTAGCCAAAAGTACAATACAGTCAGAACAGCAATTCCAACTTTTCATTTGCTTTCTATTTCCTGAATTTCTACCACTTCATAAAAATTTTGCAGTTTAACGGGGAAAAAAAACTCACTAGAGATCTCCATTGTATTTGATTCTTATTTTCCTTATCCCAGATGCTGAAGGCAAAGCAAATATGGGAAATAAAGGAAGCAATAGAGTGGTTCACTAAACCAGCTGAGTTTAAATCCTCATGGATTAAGGAGCCAGCTTTTCCAGATGAGGATATGCATATCCAGATGGGACATGAAACTGTTTCAAAGCTTGGATGCTTAATATTTTCAGTAATACTACAGTGACTCCAGTCAGTACTGATGTAATGTTGATACTGTTCCTTCACATACTGAGAGCTCAGTTTGAACTGGTGATTCAGAATACTATTACATGTATTTGCTACAGGATCTTGATACTTATTCTGCACCTGTAATCCCCTAAGTTTAAATAGTTTCTTCCTAAAAAAAATACATAAAAGGACTGTAATGTTTGCATAAGGAAGGCAGCCAACATTTAGTGTAAAGCAGGAATGGACTTTTTTTCTAAATGTGTGGTTTCCAGTGAAATTAGAAGTTTGGTTCAGAAATTTGTGCTTCCAACATCCTATACTTAGCAGCATTTTAAAATCCCAGATGTGTAATATGTGCATTTCTTTACTGCTCCACACACCCTGTTATATAATTTTTTACATTGCTTGTGGACAAGAGAAAGCAGAAAAAAAAAAAGTTTTATAACATGTGTTCCATTTTCTATAAAATAAGTAGAAAACAGTGTGCGGAAACGACTGTTTTTCCATCCTTTGTGCTACTGAGTAATTCCACTGGGAATTCAAAACCCAGAAGCAAGTCTTGAACGTTTGTTATTTCCTTGCAGGCCTTAACACTGCTAGGAATTGGTGCAGCAACCAGAGAATATGTGAGTATATGTAAAAATGCTTTCGGCTTTTTCCTAATTGCTATTTGTTTAATGAATCTACTGCATAACCTTTGGAGCAGGTGCCAAAACTCCTTTGCATGAAGTTAAATACTAAAGCTGAAAAATACTTGGTCTCTATTTCAGCTATTCTCCACCAAGGTTGCCTCTCTTCACCTTATGTCCCTCGTTCACTCTTCCCACGCACAATTTCTGTGAACAACTTGGAAATATCTGTTTATTTTTTTTAACTATTATTATGAAAGTAATTGTTCAAAATTCATATTCTTACATCAGTGAGAAACATGAAAGAATGCATCCCATGATTGTGATTGCCCACATGAAGGGTAGAGAAGTAAAGATTAATCCATACTGCTCCGTGGCGCACACTGCAGGTCCAGGAGACAGCTTGGTTACAACTGTGCAGAACAGTGTAGGCTGGACAGTGTTGCTCATAGAGCACTGAAGGGCTGATGAAGCTGATATGCCCTGTAGCCCAAGAATAATTATCCAGCTCCCATTTTCATCTTGCTCTGTGGGTTTGGTGCCTCAGCAAGTGTTTTGCTCAGCACAGCAGTGCATGTGTAGGCAAGACCTTGCAGTGGCTATATGAAGGAGTGGGGTTTAGAGTGGAAAAGTTCCAGGCTCCTCTAATTGTATCAGCTCTATTCGTGCTGCCCTAACTCAGCTGTAAATATCAAAATTCCAGGAAACTGTGCTGTTAGCAGGCTGCAAGTCAGCTTCTCGGTGGCACTGGTGGCACTGCCGGGGGTGCAGGAGGGCTGGGGAGCCAGGAGCATGGCTGGCAGGGCAGGTCTGAGGGAACAGCCAGAACGGAGGAGGTTACCAGACGAGGTTATGGTGCTGATGTGGCTCTGAGGGCAAGCTCTGTCCCAGTGACAGGGACCAGAGTCAGAGTCCAGGGACTGCCAGCCTGCCCATGGTGATGGAGGCAGGTCCAGGTCAAGCTGGGCTCAGCCTGGGGTTCAGGGTCCAGATCAGGGAGGTCCGTGGCTCTGCACAGGTGCACTCACACCTGGGGTAGCTCAGGCAGGGACTGGGGCCATGTGCTGAGCTGAGATGGCTCCGAGGGCAGGGTTGATGGAGGAGGCCTTCCAGTGAGGCTGGGCAGGGCCAGCAGGGCCACTCCTGCCCTCAGTGCCCTGCCTGGAGCTCCCTCCAAGACAGACGTGTCCTCTCAGCCAACAGAGAAGTGGCCTCTGATGGGATTTGCTGAAGAGGGATTTAGTTGCTGTGGGTTGCAGGGAGCATTTCAGGGCGCACAGAGCCAGGACATGGAAATGGGAAAGGCACAGGAATTGCTGAAGCCAGGCAGGGGCTCAGGCAGACCCTGAGTAGGCCCAGGGGCCTGGCAGGCTTAGGAGTTCACTCAAACACAGGGTTTGGGCAGGGCCAGTGCTGTGGCAGAGTGTGCTGGTTTTGGCTGGGGTAGAGTTGATGTTTTCACAGCAGCTAGGAAAGGGCTGTGTTTTGGATTTGTGCTGAACACAGGGTTGATAATGTAGAAATGTTTTTGTTATTGCTGAGCAGGGCTTACACAAAGCCAAGGCCTTTTCTGTTTTTTGTACTGCCACACTGGTGAAGAAGTTGGGGGTACATGGGAGGTTGGGAGGAAATACAGCTGGAACAGATGACCCAAACTGACCAAAGCGATATTCCAGATCATATGGTGTCATGCTCAGCATATAAAGTGGAGGAAAGAAGGAGGAAAGGGGGTTTTTGGAGTGATGGCATTTGTCTTCCCAAGTAACCATTATGTGTGATGAGGCCCTGCTCTCTTGGAGATGGCTGAACACCTTTGTGCCCACAGGAAGCAGTGAATTCATTCCTTGTTTTACTTTGTTTGTGTATGTAACTTTTGCTTTTCCTATTAAACTCTCTTTATTTCAAACTGTGAGTTTTCCAACTTTTTCCCTTCCAATTCCATCCCAGATCCCAACGGTGGGGAATGAGCGATCAGCTGCTGGGGCTTGGTTTCTGGCTGGAGTTAAACCACAGCAGAGGATCAGAGCCCACAGTCAGGCCAGGTTTGTAGGAGAAGATTTTGTGCAGCTGTGGGCCTGGCTCTGCTGCCTTAGGCCTTGAGGCAGCCTGGGATACCTGGCAGGCAGGATGCCACAGGGGCCAGCTCTCCCGAGGACTGGGAGCTGCCAGGGAGCCCCATGGGGCAGCAGGGCACTGGGCACCTGCCTGGGGACAGGGATGGGCAGAGGCCAGGCAGTGAGGAGAACCATGGTCAGACATGGCCCAGGGCGTGTCCAGCCAGGATGGGGTGTTGGTCCATGGCCAGACATGTCTGCAGCTGTAGAACAGCTGGAGGCAGGCACACCTGCCATGGAATCCAGGCAGAAACTAAGGTCTGTGGGCAGAGGGTGTGAGCCCAAGTAAGACTGATCACAGTGAGGTCTGTCAGTGCATTCAGTGCCCTGTCTAGCCTTAGGAGGAACTTTTCTGGTACATTTGCAACTATTTTAAAAGGTTGAAACCTGTCCTTTCTCTAAAGGAAACTCATTGCTAGCATTAGTAGTAAGTTACTGCCATCAGCTATATTTAAACACTTTTTGCATGAAATATTTTTAATGAGTCCAAAGACCAGAATAAACTCACAGATACATGATAAAGAGTGAGGTGTCAGCAGACAGGCTAGTACATTTTAGAATACCAGCCTTACTTTACCAGATTAAAGTAAATTTGCTTTATTGCACCCATCTTTTTGCCAAGTATTGACACCAAAGCTACAGAGCCAAACAATGTGAATTAACAAATTCTCAGTTCTCTGCAGCAACTGAAAACAACAGTGATAACATTAGCATAATTTCTCTGCTGCCAGTTTCTCATGCCAAGCCCTGCTATAAACATATTTAATTGTACTTCTTACTCTCAGCTGTTTTCTACCAGTAGATAGAACACTTTATTTGCAGAGGGGGGTGTTTTATGATGGTATTAGTATAGCCTTGTTTTACAAATTAAAGGTCAGTCCTGAATTCTGGCTTTACTTGATGTTTTATATAACCTTTCTCTTCTTTTCACCATAGCATCTGAGAACCACATAAGCATTTAACGTATTTATCAACAGAATTCCCATGTGAATAACAGGAATACAATTATCTGTACTAGAAACATGAGAAATTATGAGGCCTGAACTGACTGACCAACTTAGACAGGCTCCAGACAGGAAATCTGTAGCACAGCTAGAAATTGAATCCTGACTCTTATCCAAGTGTATCTCAGCTTCAAGGCCATCTCTCATCTGGCTGGACTGGTCTCCAGGAAGAAGAATGATTTCCTACAGCAGAATCACTGCTATTTTCACTTTAGCTGCCTCAAAATGGGAATAACTGCTCATTCACATAGGCAAGCACAACCCAATGCTGTGCAGTCCCGAGCATACTGAATCCTGTCTCCAGAGTTGCCCAAGTTCCTGCCTGTGGACATGGTTAGGTGACCAGAGGGGTGTGAGCTGGCTCCCAAAGGAGCCTAAATGCTAAAAAGATTTTGAGGCAGTCTGTGAGGCAATTGTCTGGCAGAGCTGCCCAATCAGTTTGTGTAAGCATTACATAATAGACTCACTACAAACTCGGCATGCCTTTGTGCACATTAAGCCCCTGTCCTTGGCCTGGAATGGTGCAGCCATTTTCACTTGGCATTTTCACTTCACTTTCACTTACGAGATTCAACATCCAGTTAAGTAGCAGTAATTTCTAAACGTGATGCAGTACAACTATGCCCTTTGGCACACATTGATTTTTATTCAGTGTACCTCAGTTCATTGTGTCAGGTGCAGTGTTCTTGACATTATAAGCTGATTTTTTATACTGACAACATCCTTGAAGTTAATCCAAATTCTCATGTAATCTCTCATTTAAATTTAAATAATTTGGATTTATAGAGACACGCACAGAAGGGACACTGTACAAATGCTTTTTGTATGAGCTGCCAGCAGCTCTTATAATATGTTAATTTGGGAGTCTCCAGGTCTTAACTTTCCGATTTTTCCCTTACACTGCCACAACAGGGTGATATTTAAACATCTTCTACAAGCCAAGGCCTTGAGTTATCTCCAAACTGACAGCTGCAGGCTGGGAAGTGTGAATGAAAGCTTGTCTGTGCTGCTGATGGCCAAAAAAGTTCCGGAGAAAGGCTCTGCAAAATGCAGCAGCGATGAGAAAATCTTTCTCTCCCCATCCTTCAAGGCAGTCTGATTAGTTTCTTCAGCTGTCATGCTTGTGATTTCTGAGCATAAGCTTGCATGCACTGCCGTAATTTTTGTTGTTTCATGTCATGCACCAAAAGGCTTTGGACATCTTGGTGTGGCACTGTCATCTCTAGTATGGATTTGGAGGTCTCTGTCAATTACTCCAGCACCTGACAATGTTTGATCATATCCAAGTATCTGAAAAGCTTGGAAACAGGTTAGTTATATAAAAAAATTCCTGTAACAACTGACTGTGGTGATTGATCTTTTTTTTTTCTTAAAAAACATATTGCTAAAAGGTGGTCATAGCATACCCTTGTGTTGTTACCCCACAAGCCCACCTTCCTGTGGGCTGCAAAGGGTAGTTAGAAGGGTGCGTTCAACTTCAAGCAGGTGAATGTGAACGGTTTGTGGTTTTAGTACAGGCACTTGAAACCTGGGCTGCATTCCACATTCAGATACTTCACAGGTGCCAGTCACTATGGTGACAAACTCACCAAGTCAGGCTCACTAGAAGACTTGATTTTGATGGCTGATGAGAAAAAAGTCTGTCTCAAAAATTCAGCAGTTCTTGCTTTTCTGGCCCTTCCTCTACCATAATCACGTAACTAATATTCTTTGTGGTATTGCAGTAAAGGCAAATTTTGCAACATACCATATCCGAAATAGTACAGGTTACAAAAGCTCATCTAAGAAGGTAGAATATCGAAGCTGGTATTTGACCAAAGTGGTAAGAAATTTCATCGCTATCTCCAAGTTATTGAATGGCCCTTGGAAAGTGGAGAAATGACACAAGGATGCATCTAGAGGAGGAATGACAGAAGAGAGAAAACTCTTCAAGTCCAAATGGTGAGGCAGAATGAGTGTAGCAGTCAGCAGGGCAAATGTCAGACTGAGAATGCTATGGATATGCCCAGCTGGTAAGGAAGTGACTTCTACTGCCACCTGTACAGCTCTAAGTCATCAGCTGGGGAGTGCAAGGGACTGGGAGCTCCTGGGAGAGCTTATTCATCAGGAAGTGAGTCCAAGAACACCCCCCTCACTCAGTAGGCCTATGGCTCCCTTTTACATCTTCTCAAAAGTATCTAGCAATGTCCCATATCTTGTCTAAAATAATACTCTGAATATATCCTGCAGTCGTAGTCATCTTAGCAGCATTAACAGTGTTCATATTCTGCAAAATTCCTTGAGTACCTCCCTGTTTAACTCTATATATTCAAGTTCTTTGAATATTCATATTTTTGTATGAAAGCTCCTAGAAGTCTCATACCTCCTAATTTTAAAATGTATTTTTACTTTTACTCACATTGAAGTGTGCTATATAAAGTCCGCTTTTTACATCTCTCTGATCTTTTGAGCATCATAAACCTTCTTGGTTTTTAAGGTAAAAGCTTCAAGTTCAACTGTTATTGGTAGTAAATTGTGCTGATAAAGTGAAACAGTGAAGTTGTAGTTAATTCCTATACTAAAAACTAGGAGCTATTCCAGAGCTATAGAGACTGGTCTGCTCATGCATGCTATGTATATCCATACACCTAACTCCTCTGTAATTTATTAAGAGAAGTAAATTATTCCCATTCTGAATTCTTCTCTTGGCTAGGTACTCCTGTCTGGATAACACTGAGACTGCTAATTCCCACTAGTCAAGCCCTGAGGCCAACAGTTTATTTCACATCCTCTCTGGCTACACTTGCTAAAATGTCCTGCAGCATCCACCTTATCTGCAGTGTTACATAAAGTGGTTTCCAGCAAAAGGAACTTAACTTGCTAAGTGTAGGCAGAACTGTTAAGTGAATTTGCAGCCTAATCTGTTTCCTTGTACTTTAGAGGACTGCAGGAACACTCAAGAACCTTTAATTTATAAAAGTATGCACACAGTAAAAAGTGGATGACAACCTACAGCTGGGACATACCATCAATGAAAAGATAACACCTGGACTATCTGAACTAGGTGACTTTAAAATGTAAGACTAGTAGAGCTGAGATGAAGTTTATTAGGAGGAGCATGTGACACAATTCTCAGGTGTAGTACTATTGGTGAGTTCAGTAATTTGAGAGAAGACCCAATTGTGTTCAACAGTTCAACAGATTGGCTACTGAGTGACCATTTAATGCGGCCTCCGAAAAGGATGTTTGAACATTCCAATCTTCTTGCAGGATCTAAGCTGAAATAGCACATAGCCTGATCATCTCTCTTCAAGAATGGTGGACTACAGTGAACTTTAAGAACCCTTCTCATAAACCATGGTCTCTTTACATTTGGTCTCTTTACAACAGGCAGAGACATTTTTTGTGTTATCTTGTTGTGTTGGGCTAAATGTCACGAAAAGAGAATATATTTTTGTGCTACAAAAAAATTAGTCTGAACATCAGAAAGCAGTATAAGGAAAATTAGTATAATGACATTCACAGGTAATTTTTATATAAAGTATGCTTTTGAAAGATACGATCAGTTTGGTTTAAGAAAGATTCAATGGTCCTCTTACACAGGACCCTGAATAAAAGCACACTGATTATTAAATTATCTTACAATTATCTGAAATTGTACACTTCTCCAATATTTACCAGTTTATTAACTTTAAAATTTAATTTAAAAATTACTATGCATTTTTCCACATTTTCAAAATGTATTGAGTATCCTATGTCTGAATATTAACCACAGACCTACTCACAACTGAATCCCTAAAGAGAAATTTTATGTTACTGCAGAAATTAGAAGGATAAGGAGAGTTGAAAGCTGAATTCTGCTACCATTTAATTACTGAAGCCCATTGCTACAAATATTATGATCTCTAGGTTTTACTGCTCCAGGCTGCAAAATTAGTCCATATGTTTGTGGGATCTGGTTTTAAACAGTGACAGACATCTGATTACTAATGCTATCTGGTAACCTCTGTTTAACTACAAATCTCTTTCATTTATATCAAATTAGTCATTCATGTAGGGTTGGGGAACAAAAACAATTGCTGCCACACATACATTATGCAGACATTGCATTTCCAGCAAGGTTCCATTAAAACCTTTGTCTACCTAATGCTTCATCTGTGAAGACCATGGGAAGTTTGTTTTTCCTTGCCAGATGTTACCCTCCAAGACACTTTGCTTTCCAACTCTTTTTTACTACTAACTATAAAAAACTACACCAAAATTAAATATGCATCATCCCCTCCAGAAGATTTTTTAAAAAAAAGCTTTATTAAACATATACTCTTTAGAATGTATTTAACGATTTCCCCCACCTTGAAGGAATCCTCTGTCACACATACATGTTCTTATTTTCAGTACCAAATCAAGCACATAAGCACCTGCTACTCGCACATAGTAACTCAATGGTAACAGAAATGGCCACTGAAACAACAAGTAGAAAAGTAGCTCACTAACAGTTTAAAACTGGGTTAAAATCTGTGTAGGACATCAGGAATAACCACCTATCCTGCACGGCTACAGGGTAGCACTGAAGGCAGTTCTGGTCTGCAAGTATCTATTCCTTTTCAACAATAAAGCAGATATCTTTTGAAGTATATAAAAGCCCCACCACTTTACAGAAACTAAGTAGCTTAGGTACATTTCCACATTAATATTTAATGCTGGTTTATAGCATTAGACAGCCATCTCCATTTTAATGGGTGGATGCGGATTATAATCTTCAATCTGAAAGTCTTCTGCCTTAAAGTCACTGATGTCTTTAATGTCACGAAGAATTCTGAGTTTGGGGAAAGGCCTTGGCTCCCTCTGAAGCTGAAATAAAAGCAAGCTTACTGTATAAAGCTAATACTTGAAAGCAGAGACTTTATGTTCTCAACCTCAAATCAGATTACACTACGTAGAATTTCCCTCCCCAAGAAGATACATACTAAGAAAAAATCAGATTACACCATGTAGGCTTTCCTTCCCCACCAAGAAGTTACATACTAAGAAAAAAAAATTATAGAAAATTCTAACACAGTGAACCTACCTTAGTATTTTCATAGAGGAGCATAATCTTCAATTCCCTGATCATCCAAATGAATTGCAAGTACTTTCAGTTGGCAAAGCAATCGTGGTGGTTACAGATTGTACTCTTTCCAGAGGAAACTAGGAAAATCTGACCCAAAAGCGCACCAAACGTGCTACAGTTTCTCACAGGACACTTCGGGTCTGAATCAGTAACTACTTCACTGGATGGTTTTGAGCCATATTAATAGGGAAGACATTCAGTCTGAGCTTAGTCTAATCAAATCAAATTCTGATTTTATCCTACTGCAACAAATTACTTCCTGAAGAAAATGTAGCCTTTCTCAGCCAAATAGTAATATTCTTTAACTCTGTGAATTGCTAAGTTATCCTTTTTTGATATACTAAAAAGGCATTTTATTTTGTGTTATCTGGATTAGGTGGAATTATTTTCAAAGTCAAAAGTACAGATTCTGGACCTCCAACTTGGTTCTAGTAGTACATGGATGTACATTTCAATCATGTTTGTACTGTATTTCTGTTTGCAACCTGGATAGAACAGATGCTAAAATACCACAGTTATGAGGACAGAAATGAGAAAAAAGTTACACAAATTAATATCTGCAAAAGGATATTTAAAATATCAAGATAATTTTGCATTGGATAAGCACTATGGAAGATAGAAGAACACAGAATAAATACTCACTTGGACTTTTAGCGGTTCCACATGGTTCAGATATATGTGAGCATCCCCTAAGGTGTGTATGAACTCTCCAGGCTGAAAAGAATGAAGAATACATGTGGTTTTCAGACAGCCAATTTCCAAGAAAGCAAAACATTACAATGCTTACAGCATTGATTCTCAGCATCTGGCTAGTATGGAATTGCAGCTTCTGTACTGGACTGTATCCTTGAAAGCTTTGAAGGACCCAAGCTTCTCTGACTAATGTACAATTAATGGAAAATATAATGAAATTTCCACTAGATTACCAAAAAATTTATCTTTCAAATCCTGCTATGAGTTGGTATAACTTCGGTAAAAGAATGGACAAATACTGAGCTGCTCCCCAAGACAGAAACAGAGGCAGCAGTAACATCCAGCTTTTCCACTCTGCTTCATTTAAGTACAACTGGCCAAAACTGGCTTCAGAGCAATTGCCTCAGCCACTGCTAAAAAGCAGTGGGGGTGTCAGTCACAGGCAAGCATCCAGCTTGCAAGTTATGTGACTTAGCAGCCCCTGAGCAATCTAATTTAACTTGGGGAAGTTTTATTGGCTCTTTTACCAGCCTCTGACCAATGTAGATCAGCCCTCAGATATGTTACACTGAAAACCACCAAAGCCATGAGAGAAAGTGGCTCAAAGGCAACAGCTGGACATAATGTTAAACTTCTCATTTTTAGTACCTTGGACTCATTTCTGCAATTGCTGTGAAGTCTGATTCTTCCCTATTTCCCTGTTTTAAGCAGTTCCCCTTCATGTTGCTGGTGGCAGAAGGATTAGGCACAGAAGGCTTTTCAAGTACCATTTTTTACATGCCCTAAAGAAAAGGGGTTCTCCCTTGTACAAGATTGTCATGCATTTAAATTTCTCTGTCAAATCACAAAATACAGCTCTGAAGTCAGGCAGGAGCTATTTGAGCACATACTACCACTCTACATAATCATCTACAATAGGAAATCAAAGAAATACCCAGCTGAAATTATAGCTGGAAGTTAGGTGGGCAGATTATCCAAATTAGAACCTTGACAGCAACTGCTGAGCTACTGTTCACTTCCAATAAACACATGCTACAAAATCTAATCACATGTATGTTACTATCCCATAACGACAAGCCCTCAGTCCAGATTTCTAAGCACACTAGTGAACAGGTCAGTTTCAACACAGTCAAGACCTGGAGGATCTTCTGTTTGACCTGAATTTAAAAATTCTTACATTGTTGATTCTAACTGCCTATACAAACCAGAGGCAATTCACATCAAATTCACAGGGCCTTTTTTCACGCATATTTCAGCAAGATTTCAAACAGTATGTCCATTCCAGTTTTTCTTGGACATGACATCAAGAGTCTTAGTCCTGCACTTCTCAGACAAAAATAAATAAAATTATTAAATAGCCTACCTTCAGCCCTGTGACATGGGCAATCATGTATGTGAGCAGTGAATAGCTGGCAATATTGAAAGGCACTCCTAGTCCCATGTCTCCAGACCTCTGATAGAGTTGGCAAGACAATTCACCATTTAGAACATAGAACTGGCAAAGGGCATGGCATGGAGGCAAAGCCATCTGAGAAATATCTAGGAATTGTGGTACAGAAGATGGGGGGGGGAAGAAAACAGTAACAGCATTAGTGTGTTACGAATGTAGAAGATGCAAAACCTAAACAAGCATGTAATGAGATACAGTAGAGAGCCAACTGCACTGTCATTCTGTTGCTTTTTCTCTTGTTTATAAGCACCTGCTGCCCAAGCAATTAAGTCGAGGTCATGACAAGCTGTCTTCTGGGTTGTATGACCAGAAATTCATAAACAGATATTCCACAGAACAGATTTATGCCATAATGCTTCACAGCAGCTTACTTCTACTCACCTTGGTGAGACAGTTGATTTCCCTAAAGGAAGACATTAAGAATAAAATTAAGCATATACCCTAAAGCAAATTCCAACTGCTTCATCTTACTCTCTTCCCATTGAAACGTGCTTGTTGAGATATAAAAGTAATGATCAATTAAAAAAAAACAAAAAAACCCCCAACAAAACAAAAGCAGAAGATCTTTTGAGTGTTCTTCTACACTTAAAAAGTGCAGAGAATAAAATTACAGCTTGGCGAGGAAAACTTCCAGCAGATATCTTCTGAGAATGTTTAACCTTGAAAATAACAGCAAGAGCATGTGGCATACCCTTTCAGACACCAGTGGAAAATGCTGTGTGATTTCTTTTGAGCACAGATCTATCACTGGTGAAGTTAAACATTCTCTTGCAGTAGCTCTTGTTTAGAACTTGCCCTACAGAGTCAGTGGATAGCTATACATAAAAAGACCCTATCATTCATATGATACAGGTTCTTCATATGCACCTGTGTTCAAGGAGAAGATTACAACACAAATAATACTTTTGTTCTCCAGTTTTAAGGGTTTTGTTAAGTTTACAATAGATTACATGGCTAAAAGCCAGACATATTGCTTTAATATACTCTTTTTTGGTTTTGTTTTTTTAACCTTTTTAAAGTAAGAGTTACTGTCTTCAAAAAGACTATGTCAAAGACTCTGGTAGCCAGGTATATCCCTCACTTTAACATGGAGAGACAAATTCTGAAGAAGAAGTTCATTATTTTTGAGGTCTAAACATGAGAATTAAGTGGAAAGTGAATCAAGATTACAACCCCTGGCCATTTTTACTGCACTCCTGGTAGTTTTATAAAGAATAAACAAGGACACCAAATGGAACTGACTGTTGACACAGGAACAGACCACAATTTAGCACACGGCAATATAATGTGTAACTGCATTCAATTTACACCAGCTGTTCAATACCTTTGGGATTCCAAGCACACATAATGATTCTTCTGTCATCTGGATTGGTTTTGATCGTTTCAATCACTTTTTGCAACTGATCAACTCCTTGGTTGGAGTAATCTGAAGAAATATAACAAGTAAGATCTAAATTGGCAGATTCAAGTCATGGTATTTTTTTAACTCCCAACCCATGTCCCACTGAAAAGTGATACCCAAATGATAACCTCTGAAGGTTTTATTGCAACTTTGAAAGCAATTAATTGCTTAATTACTCTAAACATAGGTTGTTCTCGGTCTTTCTTAAGATGCTCTAAAGCTAGTGAAATTATCATGATGGTATTTTTGTTTGTCCCCTCAATTCTTTTGTGTGCTTTGAGTACCTTTAGCACACACTGAAACAGGACCATTCCTACGTAGGACACTTTATTCCATTCTCAACAATTTGACATTTTTTAAGACCAACTAAGAAGTCTGCATAATCACTAAATTCCAAGAAACAAAAGATACAATACAAAAACCCTAGCTGGACAGAGCAGGATGCTGCATCATTCATGATGACTTATTACTTAAATAAGACAAGAGCTGTACCGGAATAGACAAGATATTACCACCTAGTCATTGATGGTATTTAAACTGATTTGCTCATTGCATTTTGGATTAAAATGCCTTTCTAGGTGCTCAGCTTGCATGCTACAGTGGCCCTTCTTATTAAAAAAAAATAAAAATGCCCAGGCCAGTGTATGGGGTGCCAGCATTGTTTACACACTCAAAAGTAGAAAGTTTTTGACAGATTAATAAATGCATCCATCCAGTCCTCACACGGTCATGTATGAAAACTAAATTTCTATAGCCTTTAGTTCCAGAAAGAAAGGGAAGAAGAAGGATCATGTGTAGCACAGGATATTACATTTCACCCAATGACACTCACAGGCTGAATTTTAGGCTCAATACCAGTTATATAAGAAATTTGTTGAAATTAACTGACCATTAGAATGGATTTCAGAATTAAAAAGTCATTAATTGTTAATCATTGCTCTGACTCATGCCAGTGAATCAGCATGGCTGGTAACTACTTTTGTTTAATAACTCTTACTGCAGCAACACCAAATTATAGTTACAGGGAGACTCAGGCTGGCAAACAAAGTAGTAATACAAAACTAGCACCTCAGGGAACTCTTCTGCCAGCAATACCATACCAGAAGCCTTGTCCAATGGTTATGTTAGTTCCTGAAGCTAATTTCCTATCCATTAGTAATGCAACGTAAGGAAAACTATTTCTAAGGAAATCTATGGGAATTTATCTTGTTATTTTTTTCCATGCTATGGTATGCCTCAGATCTTTTGAGAAACTCATTAAGTTTTCAGATCTGTCAGCTCACAGCTTGCATCATTTTTGTTACCATAAAACTGTACTCTTTCTGCTACTGGTCAACATGCCAATAACGAGCCTAATATCTGTAATTAATGTGAACTTCGAGACTGTACCGAAAACAAAAAAAAAAATTACAAAGAAACCCCACGTAGATAACTAACCATGTTGTTAATCCAAGTTAAAAAATCACATCAGATGGTGACAATCTGGTTTTTGACCCGTTAATGGCAGTCCTCTAAACATTTTCTACATCCTCTCATTCAGTGACTTAGAAAAGAGCAATCAACACGTCTGAGAGCCAGTTTAATGAACCAGTTCCACTGAAAATACCAACAGGTATTACATCACGTCATAACTTGTCACAGCTGTTCTGTCCACAACATCATCACCTATGGAAACATCCTACTTTGTACCAGATGCAGAATGGAAAATTTTTTCTCTTCCACTGCCTCCAGTGAATGTAGTGCACTAATGTCAGTTCTTTCCAGTACAACAATTTCATGGACCCTGCACTGGTATACAGAGATGGCAGCTTGTGTTATCAAATAACCACTGTTATCAAATGGAGATAGCTCAGGTTTCTGGACTGCAACACACACATCCTTCCAGCTATCAGTGACCACATCTGCTCCAGGTATAAGAGTAACAGTGTGTGCCTTATGACTCATCTGTTCCACAAATACCAAACTATCATATACAAAGTTATATCTTTCAGGATAATTAAGATTGAGTAAGGGAAAAAAAAGTTAAATTAACTCTCTCAAACACTGTTTATTCTGGCTATCAGTTTGCTGTGAATGGTTCCTTAAGAGCAGTCTGTTCCACACAGACTTCTGGAAGTGATGTGTCACAGTTGTCTCGCTGACCAATCAAGACTGGATTTGAAAGCAATTACCTGTGTGCATATCTTTGTATTCTGCTCCAAAATGCCTCCACTGGAACCCATACACTGGTCCCAAATCACCCTCCTCTCTGGTGCTGAAACCCTGCTTATCCAGGAACTCACGTGACCCATTAGCATCCCAAATCTTCACACCTCTTGCAGAGAGCTCTTTGGCATTTGTAGAACCCTACAAAACACAGTGAGAAGTCTGCCTCCTGATTCCAACCAAAAGAATCCACTTAGAAACAATGAACAGCGTCATTAAGGTACTGGATGAGACTCTTGCACATGGACAGATCAAAACTTGTGTGTGACATACTGGGATGGAGTTTTAAGTGCCATGCTGCTGTTAACTCAGGATTCTCACATTTTGTGAATGCACAAACAGTACAGCCTCAAGGTCAACTGTGGAATGTCATTTCCTAGGCACATTTGCCAAGAACAAGATGTTACTTTATAGATTAATGAAAACAGACTAAGAAAACATGTATGGCCTAGGCACTATCTTTGCCAAGCCACCTATAATGAGCTTAAGGTCTTAAAAATCCTTCTGTTAAAATTACAAGAAAATGACCCAGAGGAATGTCACTGAATCCTGCAACATGTCCAACTCAGCACACTCAAAAATCCAACACAGAAATATGCTGTTTTGGAGAGTGTCTAGTCTTTTACCTTTGAAGAAAAAAAAAAAAAAAGAAACCAAAAGCTTAGAGTTCTGCTATCTAGCAAATGGTTATGTAGATTTTCCCATACCTGCACAATGTCATAACACATAGGGGAACACTTACATTGTAACATACTATCTGTAGTTAAATTTTATTACACTAGCTACAGCTATTAGCTCTATTAGATCTCATTTTTTTGCTACTAAAAAGCCTAGTGTTTACATCAGTCTTACTTTGCCTGTGGTTCCTGGTTCCACACTGCTTGTTTCTGTTCAAATCAAGCTATCTCAAATCAAGCTGCTCAAAAAGGAGATCATTAAATTGCCTACTATCTACTTCATATTATTATATCAGATTAAAACACTAAGAAAAGAGACTGTCGTAGGCTTTATAACAGTGGAGTATACTCAAATCAGCAAAAGACCTCACAATTTCAGACTCTCCCTTAAAAATGAGTAGAAAAGAAACAATCTACCACTGAGTGTGGCAGTAGCAACAGTCTGCACTAAAATGCAGAATGTGTTAAAGATAATGGCATTCCATGTGTGGTCACAGTATTAGGTGGCTGCACTTCTTCTGTCATAGGAACAGAAACATCTGCAGTTACCCCAAACGCCTTAATCCACTCCCCACCAGTTCTTTGTTTACACCATTCTCGGGCCCACCACCCACAGAGACATCCAAATACTGAACCTTGATGAACCACAGCAACTCCTCCAGCACTCCCTTCCAGAACACCCTCTTCGTTGTGAGCAGTGGAAACTGATCTGGAAAAGAGTTTCAGAGTGTCAGCGGGGACTAGCCATTTGCCAGAGCGAACAGAATTCGGCTTTTCCCCACATAGAGGGCAATGCCATCATCTGACATTGTGAGGGCGGGATATGAAGTAAGGAGTTGGGAGAGGATGTGTAACTTCCATGTTCAGACCCCTCAGGCGGGAGCGGGACAGCCCCGGCGTGTGACACCCCCACATCCAGTCCGGCTCAGGGGGGCGACGGGCAGGAGCAGGGACAGGGAGCAGGGGCTGGGAGCAGGGGCTGGGAGCAGAGCTTGGGAGCAAGGGCAGGGGGCCGCGGGTCCCGGCGGTGCCTACCTCGGAGGCTGTACCGCGCCTGCATGCCGAACACGGAGATGGTGCCGGTGCCGGTGCGATCCTCCCGCCGGTGGCCGTGCTGCAGGATGTGCCGCAGCTGCTGCAGGTACTGGTGCTCGCCGGGCTCCGGGCGGGCGGCGGCGGTGCTCAGCAGCTCCCCGTCGGCGGGCATGGCGGCGAGGGGCTCCTGCGGGCTCTGCTGCGCTCCGGCTGCGCGGCTCTCCCGCTCGGCGCTGTTCCCCCGAGCCCGCCAAAGCCCGGTTCTCCCGCCAAAGCGCGGCTCTCCCGCCAAAGCTCAAAGCCCGGCTTTCCCGCCAAGCAGAGCGAGGGGCGGGCGGGGCGCAGCGGCACTAGTGCCACCTCCTTCCGAGCCCGTCCCCTTCCCTTTTCTCTCCCCCTTCCCCTCCCAGTGCTCTGGGGTCCTTCGGAGCCGCCCGTTCTGGCTTCGTAGGGGGTTGTTCCCCCTGAGGGAGCGCCCTTGGCCCGGGCCAGTGCTCCAAACCATTTTAGGTTTGGACAAGCACAAACCAGGCTCGTTTAGGTTGGATGTTAGGAAGAATTTCTTCACAGAAGGGTTGATCACACACTGGGACGGGCTGCCCAGGAAGGCAGTGAGGCCACCGTCCCTGGAGGTGTTTAAGGAAAGACAAGGTGGCATGTAATGCCCTTGTCTAGTTGACCTGGTGGTGTTCGGTCACAGGTTGGGCTCGATGAGCTCAGAGGTCTTTCCCAACTTGATTGCTTGTGTGATTCTATCACTTTTTTCTGCTCTAGAGGCACAATAAGTGCTCTCCGGGCTCATGCCATACTGGAAAGTGCTGTTGGTATTTGTGATCGTTCTCCCTCTCTCTGCGGCCTCAGGCACCCCATTTCGGAGCTGAAAAAGATGAACGCTTTCGGCTGGGCCTGGCAGGCCGCACACATCTGGCCCTGGATCCCCCCAGCCAGAATATCCCGAACGGCGAAAGCCCTGGGTGCAGCCCAGTGCCAGCCTCCCTCGCCTGCCTCCCTTGGTGGGGTGCCCCTGCAGTGCCACGGCCCACACACAGCTCACACGTCCAGCAGTGTCACCCTGACCTGCCGAGGTCCTTTCTAATGCCGAGGTCCTTTCATGCCATCCCACGTCATCAGCTTCCTTGCTTCGTACTTGATTGGGATATTTGCTTTCTCGCTAAGGGTAGTACTCATCACTTCCATTTTTTGGGTCTCATCGTGTTGATCTCAGCTTCTCCCATGTCTCAGTGTCATTTTGCATACTGACCTGTGTCTGATTGCAACTGTTCCCAATGTGGTGTCCGCTGGAAATTTTCTAGGTATAATCTCTGCTAGTCAGAAGGAACTGACTCTTCTCTGAATATTTTTTTGTTAGTATCTCTTGGAAGTGAAGAATTTTGTAAGAGTCATTTATTTATCAGATAAAGCCCAGCTTTTTGATAAGTGTTGTGTTTACAGGAGTTCTGACTGGTAATCTCTCATGATTCAGAGTCTGAAATATAGGTATATGTGATTGAAGTTAGGAAGAACAGAGGACTGTGGATTAGGAAATACTACCTTTCTTTGCAGTAGGTAGAAGATCATCTTTTCCACTAATTAAAAGAATGCAATGGCATTTTTCTTGTATAAATTGGTATACTTAACATGTACGTATAAAAGTAAAGGAAAACATAAAGTAGGGCATGGATATTTTTCTGTGCTCGTATCTAATAGAGATGTTTTCTGTACACTTTGAAATTGGTATGATTTATTTAGCAGAGCTACAGTTGGAAATGGTGCATATACCTGTGTGCAAAAAATGCTTTGAAATGCTGGGCACAGCAAATAAAACCGAATCACCTGGAGCTCTGCTTCTAGCTGAGCGATATATCTGTTCTTAAACTTTATTATAATTTACAAATACCATTGAAAGCTGATGTGTATAATTTAGGGAGAAACAAACTTCTTTACTGATAAAGGCTGTTAATTAATTAAAGAATAAATTCCAGAGGCAAACTACTGTTTGTAAGAAATGCCAAAGGCAGAAGACTTACTCATTAGTGCATATTCAGATGAGTCATCTAATGTACACAATAAGCATCAAAAGCAACTGGAAGAAGAAATTTAATATTTTCATTGCAAAATAATATGCTACATGCGTATGGAAATCTGGTTGATTCAGATTTAGCTGAATGTGTAACATCTGTAGGGATCAGTCTTGAAAAGGCTTAAGAATGTGCTTGAATGTAAGTATGCAAATAGAAATTACTTGTATGCTTACAGCTGATTATGTCCTTAAATCTTTGCATTACCAGAGCCATAGCTTCTTATCAAAGATTACTTTACTGACAACATAAATAACATTTTATTTAAATAAATTAATATGAAAATGGATTTAGTTTTGGTTTTGAGTTAAAGTATTTCTACAGTCATTGGTAGATAGCTCATACATCACAGTATTTACTAAGCAAAGTTTTATTTATATGCAACTATTTTAACCATGGTAATTTAACAATTAGCTATGTTGAGCACAGAGGTATTTCACCTAAGGAGCATATACTTTATTTCAGGAAGAAAGACTTCACACTTCTTCTTTCCTAGGAGAAGAAAAAAAAAAAAAAAGTAATATTATACATTTTGGCTTTGAATGGAGAAAAATATTTTAGAAAAATAAGTATGTGTGGAATGTATCAGTGTCCTGCTATAGAGACACGCATGACATAAAAACCAGACAGAAACAGAATTTTTTGTCTCTATCTGTTCTTATAGATGTGTCCAGTTTTCATGTAGAGTTTTAACTCTTTTTTATCCATTACATTTTCATGTACTCTAACTCTTGTGCAAACTGAATGTAAAGTGGTGGTGGGATTTTGAAATCAACACCACTTACTTTTCTCAGGTATGAAATGGCTACACAAGATATGTTCACAGGAAAATCAGATTAAGATTCATACTGAAAATCATAATCTAAAGAAATAATTATTGCCATCATTAGGCCCTGAAGATTAGTGTCCCATGATCTGAAAGAGTATTTACCATTTGTATTTATAACTGCATTTAAATTACAGAGAATTTTGATGAAAAATTGTAGAGAAAGTTTTGGAACATTTGATTTGATATGCTTATAAATATAAAAATGTTTCTATTTTAAATATAATATACACATAACTTCACCAACATTTACCTAAGCAAGTACATGGTGAGGCTTATTGTATTATGTCTAAATTCTGCAGCCCACCTCAGCCTCTCTGGTGGGAGTGATTTCTTTCATCTGTGCAAAAATTGTGCCTCTGACCTCAAAAGAATAACCAGATTTAATACAAAATGCTGAAATTTTCTTCATCTACTTTGTTAATGTTGAATACTTTTTCCATGCCTCCTGAGACTTCTCTTTGTGTTCAGATCATGCTTCAATTGCTCAGTTGAGGAAGTCAGCTATGACCTAAAGAGAAGCAATGTCCAAATCTAGTCCTTCTCAGAAGATTTGGGGACGCTGCAGTGATTTGCCTGAAAGTCTCATGTGTTTCCTGGGAGGGCCAACTCTGAGAGTCAGAGCCCACTAAAGCTGTGTATCCCAGAGTCCCCTGGGAAGGGAAACCTAGGGAAAAGTGGTTTACAAGTTCCACAGCAGTGTGATGCCACGTAAAAGCATCCCGTCTTTCTTGAAGTTCTCTGTGGAGTTAGAGAATATGAATATTTTTCCTCCCTGCCTCTCTGCCTGGTTTTTCCTTCCTCATCCTGAAATCTCTTAAACATGGAGAGAGGCTTCTTGTGTGTCCCTTCTACAAAAATGGCTGAAGCCCATGAGAAGGATCTTTCGGTGCATGTTCCTGTGTGTTGAACTGCAGCCTCTATTAATAAACACTGTTAATCTGAGTGGAGTGCTGCTAATGGTAAGACAGCTCTTCCAAGTCCTGGTGGGGATTCTCACTTTGCACTCCTTTATCATAAAAAATAATATGAGCATGCTCTCCAACACTACTGAAAATATAATGAATACTGGTAATTCCAGTTCATTCTTGATGAATGAACACAAAGACAAGGTTTTTGATGCCAAGACACTGGACTGTGGTTGTGAGGCAAAATTCTTTTCTAAAGAAATATTTATTATCACATTACCTCATCCCAGCTGTTACTTAAAGATTGAGGGTTTCACAGTTAAATAAATCAAATCATTTAATATCATTGTGTCTGTGTTTTGCAGGCTAGAACATTGAGTGTTTGTTTGTGTTTTCCATAATGCTTGTGTTTTTCTCAATGTGTCCTTTCTGAGGAGGCAGTCTGTATCCAGCATGACTGAATCTTGTTCCAACTAAAATTAATTGCAATGTAAACACCTCCTATGAAGAAGTATGTTCTCTGTGAAAGGAGAAAGAATGAACTTACCACTTAAAAATTCTGCTTATACAATTGCAGTGCTCTCCCAGCTATGTATTCAATGAACTCAGGACTCTTTGGATCTAAGTTGGGAGGAACTTTAATGGTGAAAGTAGGTGAAGTCAGAATATTCACATCTACCACAGTTTCGTCTTTACTGGAGGGATCCCCAGGTACCACCTAGAAAAGATCAGTACTTTAGACACTACAAACTACTGTATACTTTCAGTTTTGTTTATATTTATGTGTACTTTCAGTTTTGTTTATACCTACTGTGCCCACTGTCTTTAATGGGGGAAAATTAAATAGGGGAATATTTTAGGCTTTCTACTGAAAAGACAGTGGGTGTCTGAATTTATGCCAGAGCTTATTGTAGGTGGTGGGAAGAGCTGACATGGCACTGCCAAGACCATATTAAAGAACTGCATGTTAATATTTATACCATGAACTACATCTATAAAGAAAGAAAACTTGCAAGCTATCCCACTAAGTTCAATACAACATTTGTGTGATTGAATTTATTCATTCCTGTGTGTTTTTCTAAATCAGACTTAGCTCTATTTGCCTAGAACAGATAGCTCAGACTTAGTTGGGAAAGTGTGCCTGTCTTTTGTTCTTATTTTGTGGGGTTTTTTGGTGGATTGTACCATCATTTTATATAAATTCTGGTAGTAATAGTAGTAATTCACTATGTATGACTTGATTTCTCAGTTAGAAGAGAGAATAAGATTTGTTCCCTGCCCAAGAAAATTGATTGAATTTACCTTGAATGTATCCTTGTGTGTCAGATACAATTAATCATCATGTATTTACTGAAATATTGACCGATGTTGTCAAGCATGTGCAGCTTCCACTGCAATAACCCATATAACATTTGCCTTCTTTGAACTTTGGAATATATAGGTGCAGACATAGATAGCTAGACATTCATCGATCCAGTACAGGTGTGTTACTGACTGGTGCAGTGCAATTTATCTGTGAAGGTAATCTGAGGCCAGTCAGAGTTGCCAGTGTCAATTTGCTCTTATCAGACAGTGATTCAGGTTAGCCTGTCACCCATCCATCAGACTGAAACGATTTAGAGGAAAATAGTTTCTAATCTCAGGAGTTTCAGCCCATCAACAGATTATCAAGCATACACAAATTCAAGATGAGTAGGAACGTCGTGTTGTAAATCCAAACATTAGACAAGTACAAACATCCACAACCCCCAGGAGCATAAGTATAAGCAAACTGCAGGTTAAAGGCAGCAATAACTCCCTTCAGAAGACAACCCTTACCTTAACTATGTTGAAAATGTTTTCTGGTCCGATGGTCATATTAGATAGCTCAGACACCCACCCAAATCTTTCTTTCATTTTGTTCAGCAAGTAGGAAGTGTCTTCTGTGTGATGCCGAACCACCTGGAGAATCTGTTCATACTGCTCCCCTGAGAGATTAACCAGCTTAAAGGCTTCATCAAACTTTATGTGCAGCTCAGGAACATTTGGGCAATCTGTTAGAAAAGACAGTGTTATGTCTTGTACTTAGTCTTTTCTGTCTGAAGAAATGAAAACTGTAAAAAAGGTCTAGCAAGGTTTGGGTTGGTCTTTAAATAATGCTGAAAAAAGAAGGATAAGTTTTGCCAACTTGTTTTGGTAGATTTAGTTCAGGCTTATAATAAGTAAATGGATGCATCATCCCATTTTTGTATTACGGTGATTTGCCAAGTAGTTTCAGATTTATATCATATTTCATGGCAATAGATCTTCTGTTAATGCTAAATAAGAACCAGTAAATTTTACATATAACAACTTCACAGTCTCCTTATACTTTATGGGTTTTTTAAATATGCTCATATTCCATTATGAATCTATCCCAGGTATACAGACTGCAAGGCAGGGACTGAGGGAGCAAAGTTCCTTCCACTGTAAGAGAAGATCAGCTTTGAGTCTACATGAGGAACCTGAATGTATCTAAGTCTGTGGGACCTGATGAGACCTGAGGGGATTGGCTGATGTAGTTGCCAAACCACTCTCCATGATATTTGAGAAGTTGTGGAGAGATGGGTGAAGTCTCTGATGACTGGAAAAAGGGAAATACGTCACTGATTTTTTTTAAATGGTAGTAAGAAGGGCCCTGAGGGCTACCACCCTGTCAGCCTCAGCTCTGTGCCTGGAAACACCATGGAATATCAGATCCTCCAAGAAGCTCTGCTTAGGCACACGGAAGATAGGGAGGTGATTGAGACAGCCAGCACTGCTTCACCAAGGGCAAGTCCTGCCTGACCAACCAGTGGCCTCCTGTGATGGAGTGATTCCATCAGTGGGGGAGGAAAGGGTTAGAAAAGTCATTTATCTGTACTTCTGTAAGGCCTGTTGGTCCCCCACAACATCCTTCTCCCTAAATTGGAGAGTTATGGATTTGATGGGTGGACTGTTTGATGGATGAGGAATTGTGTGGATGGTCATATCCAGAGGGTAGTAGTCAATGGCTTAATGCCCAGACAGAGATCAGGGACAGGTGGTGTCCCTTAGGAGTCCATATGGGGACCAGTACTGTTTAATATCTTCATCAATGATGTGAACAGTGGGATCGAGTGCACCCTTGGCAAGTTCACAGATGACACCAAGCTGGGTGGTGTGGGTGGCACACCCAGGGCATGGGATACCATCCAGATTACCTCCCTCATCCAGAGAGAGCTTGACAAGCTGATGAAGTGGGTCCAGGTGGACCTCATGAGGTTCAGCGAGGCCAAGTGCAAGGTGCTGGGTTGGGGCAACTCCTGGTATCAACACAGGCTGGAGGGTGAAGAGATTGAGAGCAGCCCTGCCGAGAAGGACTTGGGGGTGCTGGGGATGAAAAGCTGGACGTGAACTGGCCATGTGCACTTGCAGCCCAGAAAGCCAAGCACATCCTGGGCTGCATCAGAAGAATCATGGCCAGCAGGTTGAGGGGGGTAATTTTTCCCCCGGCTCTTCTCTCATAAAACCCCTGCAGTACTTCATTCAGGTCTGGATTCCTCAGCACAGAAAGACATGGACCCGTTTAAACAAATCCAGAGGAGGGCCAGTAAAACTATTAGAGGCTGGGAGCACCTTTTCTATTTATTAGGACAGGCTGAGAGAGCTGGGGTCATTCAGCCCAGAGAGGAGAAAGCTCCAGGGACACTTAATTTGGCCTTTGAATATAATTTGTGGCCATCAGTAACTGAAGGGTGCCTGTAAGAAAGATGGGACAAGCTTTTTATCAGGTTCTGGGGACAAGAGGTAGTGATTTTAAATTGAAAGAGTGGATTTAGACTATATGTAAGCAAGAAATTTTTTACAATGAGGGTAGTGAAACAGTGGAACAGGTTGCTCAAGGGGGTGGTAGATATCCCATCCCTGGCAACATTCAAGGTCAGGTTCTGTGGGGCTCTAAGCAACCTGATCTAGCGGAAGATGTCTCTGCTGATTGCTGTGGGGTTGGTCTAGATGATTTGTAAATGTGCTTGTAAACCCAAAATACTCTATGATTCTGTGATATAGGGTATTGCAAAAAAGCCTGTATTCCTGGTGAGTATTAAGACTTAATATTTGTCTTACAATGGCTAGACAGTAGTATGAGACTAGTATTATCTGCCATGAATTCAGAACTAAAGATTGCTGTTTTTTTCTTTACTAAAATAGGGACTTTAAACAAGAAAATTTTTTATACAAAAATTACTCTGTAAAAATTCAATTTCTTTTATGTCAAATAGGATTATCAAGGAGCACCTTCATGCTGATAATGCAGTAACAAACTGGTATCTGTAGTACGTGGGTGTAGATTAAAAGATATTTATAGTGGTCTGATATTCTTTAGAGATACAATAAAATATTTTTAAATATTTGCCACAATGGAGATATTCTGAATACATTTAGGTTTAAGCATATTCCATGGATTTTAATATCTAAATAATTCTGGAAATACAGGTGTGTTATGCTGCAGTGGAAGTGCTGACAGCAGTTCTAGGTGATCATTCTGAATGTTTTTCAGGTGCCCATGAATGGTGGTGACAGAGCTCTGCCATCTCCTTACATACTGGCATGAAGTCACCTTTTTGTCCTTCATATCACTTCTCTTTGCTGACAGGGTTCAACAAAAAGTAATTACAGGCTCTTCAGCACTTGCTTTCCCTGCAAGGAGCTGAATGGTACTTGATGTAACACCTGGTTGTCAGCAGGAGAAGTGGGTGTCAGGAGTTTGAATTTCTCCTCACTTTCTGCTCAGCACTGCTTCACCCAGGCAGGATCGACTGCTGCCTGACATGTTGCTCCTCAGCAGGATGGCAGCTCTAACAGAATATCTGGGTATTTTGTAATAGACTGTGGGACTCTCTTTGGAACACCAGTGGTATGTTAACAACTGAGCTATACTGACACTCTGTGGAGACAGTGGGGAAAGCTAATTGAAATCATCTGGAGTGAGGAATGGTTACTGCATCTGTAGTTACAATAAAAACTCAGTGAGTGAATGTTAATTCCAAAAATATGAAAACAGCACAGTAGAAAATTAAAACCTCGTAATCTATAAACCAGTGATTTATGCATTACAGGAAAAAAAAAAAAAAAAGGTTATTTACCATGCAAAAGATTGTCTTGACATTTCTGGCATCTCTCATGAAACTGTGGGCATCCAGAGGAGTTCTCCCGAAGCTCCCTGCACTGAAGTCTCTGGCGCCCTGACACAATTTTTGAAAACATGCCACTTCTGTCAGGATCTAGAATGAAATCATAGTATATTTAGACTGCCATTAAACTTAGAGTCTTTGTAAGTATGCATTCATTACCTAGCCTGCGTGCTACAATATAATTTCTTGCCCTTAATCCAAAGTATTTAGCATAAATCCCCCTTCCCTACCCCTCCTCTTCCCCTCCCCACACACAAATAAAAGCAATAAATTATTAAAATGTAGAAGTCAGGAGAAGATACAAGTCATGTTTTCTTTCAAGGAATTCATGCCGCTATAGTATATTCCCTTATAAAGGCATAGTAGTGTATTCGCCACTAATACCCAAACAATTGCTAATATTATTACACAATATTTCTACAACATGTGAGTTCTGGTAAGATCTTTTTGACCCTAAGAAGTCAAGATGTTTCATAATCGCATACAACAAGATGCGAGCACAGTACCAAAGCTTATTTCTGAGGTTACATGGCTCATGTTATAGAAAAAAATAAAAAATGTTCTGGAAGAATCACTTAACTTTATCCTGATGAATTTAAGGTCACATAAACACATAATGTTTATGCAACCTGTCACTCTGAGTTATGGCATGCACTCACTGTGATTTCCTTGTAGACAAGGACCAGCACGTATTTGTCCTATTTGCGATAGTAAAATATGAGGCTTATTTGTATTCTAAAACTTTGCCATGGTCTTTTTCCTTCACTGAGTGTTATCACCAATGGTATGCTCAAAATTTTCTGGTCACCGGAAAACCTGAAGGCTGGTCTTTAATTGGCTGGTATTTGATTGGCAAGCTACATTGTTGCTGTAGCCTGAAACAGGATTTGCAGCTGTCAGACTGAACTTAACATCATTTGGCAAGGGCAGGGATATGCCTTGACATCTCACAGAATTACCCTAATTTTTTAGAGTTGGTGACCATGTCAATAAGAGATGATACAAATCATATCCTGACAAACGCTGAGATGAAATCTGTCAGTCAGCCTTATGAAAACCTGCATCCGCCCTGAATTCAAGTGCTCCTGAGGAACTCCTGCAAAAGCTTTGAGAATTGCCATGAAAAACAGACTGTGTAGGACCTGTAAGCCCCCCTGCAACATTTCTATGAGATTTCTAGGTGACTGATAGTTATCCTTGACCCATAGCCTCCAGAGCTTCTTTACAGTGTCTCACTCTAACATCCTGGAAACTGAGTCATTAACTGTAGTTTACCCATCCCAAAGGGGTTGATGTCATTGACAGTCATTTTCTAACACTTGCCTTTGGTTTGTTCTGGCACATCTCTTCTATAATCTCTGTATTCATCAAATACGTCGGTGATCACCTCACTGACACCTTCAAACACCGTCCTACTGAAATCAAAAACTATCTGTAAGAAGCCAGGCATGCCCCAGCCTCTCTGTGATCCATCATTTCTGGTGGTGACCTCAGGTAAAGCTGGCATGCTGGGGGACTCACTCAAGTCCAGGTCAGACATGAAATATGTCTGAAAAGACTGGTCAAATTCTTTTTGCATGTGCTTGAAAAAAATGAAACTTCTGTCAAATATTGAGCCCACATCTAATAATAGCTGGCTAAATACATCTTCCATCTTTACTAGCTGGGTATCCTCTTTCTCAGGCTTTTCATTAGACTGCATATCTCTTCCTTGATCCTCAGGAAAAGTAAATATGAGTGGAGGTATTTTCCTCAAAAAATCTTCAACCTGTGTATAAGAAGGAAACAGATCAGCTATCTGACAAGTTATCAGTTTCTCATCTCTCAGGTAAGTGTCAAAATTTTTCTCCTTCAAATACTCACAGAAATAATGCCCTCTTAATAACTGCCAACACAGCATATTCTCTGAATTAATTTAAGACACAAGAACCCAAAGAGGGAAAGTGCATTCAATCTGAATCATTAGTTCCAAATCAGATCTGGAGTAAAAAGGTTGCCAGTTGCCCTTTAATCTGTGGAGGCTCAAAGTTATTATCAGTGTTTGGGTTTCTTCCAACAGAAAATTTGAATTTATATTGGAAAGATGTGAGATGCATTTCTGTCTACTTATGTGCAGAGTAGGGAGCAGAAGGTGATTGTTCTCACCTTGTCCTGTGAAAAGCGTGCCCTCTCTCACCAATGGGCATATCCTCACATCCTTGTGCGAACAGAAACCAGCAAAATCAATAAAGTGGTGGCTCTGAGTCCATGGTTTTATCATGGAAGTGGCCAAGTGTCAATTCTATAGAGAGTTCCCAGTTCTGGGTCTTGGCCACTGCTTCCCTGCTCCATGCTTTAAGGCACTATTTTGGCCTGAGCCAGTGGAGTGATTTTTGAGCCACGCTCCTTGGCATTAGGAAACAGGTAAGGGTTAAGAAGCACCCTGCTAAAACACACACATATAGATAGATATAGACAGGTATACATATAGATAAAGACAGTTATACTTTTTTTTTTTTTAATCAAATCATCGGCTTGAACTGACTATTTGTGCAGTTCAGAGAGAAAGTGTTACGTGAAACTGCACTGCAAGAACAGCCTAAGCCAGTATTGCTCCTGCAGTCTGTGTGTCCTCAGCCACAGCTATCATCTTCGTCTTCTTTTTTTTTTTTTTTTAATGACTTAGCTCACAACACATTTTTTACTTTGAATGCTTCAAATAAACCAAATAACTCATGGAGGAAGTTACCGAGAGGGTCAAAGATAGTGACAATGCAGTGTATAACTTTGACTGCAATAACTTCAGCATCCACAGACTCATGAAAGTCCAAGACATATGTTTGAGGTATCCATGAGTGATATAAAAAATGCTTAAAGTATCACCAATAGTCTTAAATGTAATATTTCCCACATTTTAACCTGAATTATCTTAAGAATATGCACAAATATTAATCACCTTTGCTCTAAACCCTCCCTGAAACACACCACACTTCTTGTTTAAGTTATTGTATTTTTCAGTACATGGGAGGGGTGAAAGCTAGGCAATCTAGCTAACATTTTAGTAGCAGTAATTGCAGTTTTGCTTCTGAAGTTTCTTTGCTTAAAGCGTATGCCCAAACAAAAAAAAAAAAAAAGTGATTACAATTTTTTAAATCTTGTAGTAATAGTAATGTGCCAGCCAGGAAAACATATTTTCTTTCTGGTAGAATTAGGGGAATCTCCTTTGCTGACAGGTTCTTTTTTGGAAAGAGGTTAAGCATTTTAAATTTTTTTTCCCCGTGTAATTTTGCTAACTATATCTACACTTCTAGCTTTGCTGATTTTCAGATGGACCATAAAGAATGTATGTGGTATTTTTCACAAACAGTTATTGAGCACCTTAATGCAAGTCCTTCTGTGAGAGAAAACATCATATATCTGGAATGAGTCTGTTGGAGTCAGGGGAGGAACCAGTTTCCATGGAGCCTTGCCAGAGTGCAACTGAACTCATTTTGGCTCAGCATTCAATGCCCATAATCACATGTAATCTCTACCATATAACTTCATCTTTCCAGACCCTCCAAATCAAATTAATTTTAGTAAGCCCGTATAACTGGCAGATCTGGGTATTGAGAAAATAAGATACGCTGTCTCTAAAATTCTTGGGTGAACTCAAGAGATTTCTCCAGGTGCAAAGTTTCTCCTACCTTTCTTTTAAAGGTTGACACACCATGTTTGCAAGTTGTATAATATCTCATGCAGGTGCTTTCTAAACAAGATTCACATTCATCCCATAGATTTTTCAAGGAGACTTGACATTGTTTTTCCTCTTCTTCCAATCTTGCCTTTACTTCATCCATAAGTCGCAAGGCTTGCTAAGGAAAAAGATTCAGTTGAGGGCAATTTTCAGATTAGTATTCTAAGTACTTATCCCAGTGCTGATCACTCATTTTGGCTATTTACGGCTCCTTTTTTTACTAATCCCTAACCACTAGGGTAGGTTGTCTTCTCAACTGCAGTCACATATGGAGGGAACTGAAAATTGAAAACCTTTTGCTTATAGGATTTTTCTGATGTTGTTCCCTCAGGGGGCAGAACCTACAGAAGCAAATGCATCTCTGCAGTTTACCAGGATTTTTGATGTTAAGAAAAAACTCACACATCATTCTGTGTAAGAATTCAACCTCCCACATGGTCATGTGTTCAACTCGTGTCATTTTTTCTCCATATCATCTGAACAGTATTCATCTGTCCCACAAATAGTCCTTTTCTGTTGCTTTTCTCTATCCTTAAGGGATTGATATTTCATGAGACTAGGTCCTTGCCATACATAAAGTCTTTCTCTAATGCAGAAATATATAAAAGTATAGCATTTCTGGTGTTTGGGAATGTACTACTCAAAAGGCTGTGGTGAGGGGTTTTTTCCTGCTCTTGTGGAATTGTGAGGCACTTCTTCCATACTGAAGGGAAGCAAGATGCATTTTACGATTCTGCTTCTATTTACTTCATCAGATAGAGCACAAAGCTGAGCAGATCAGAAACAACATTTTTGGAATAGATTTGACAGTGGAAAGAGAAAAGTTCTTCCTATTGAAGTAGGTTGCACATAATCAATTTCTCTCTCCAATTGCAACATATTTTAATAGTTTTGGTTTCCAAACAGTGTTCCAAGTTATCTCTAAGTATGAGAGAAACCTTTTAATTGGTGGGGCTTATTCCTTTTTGTCAGCATTCCAGTAGGGAAGAGACACATACAAGAAAACTTCTGTCAGAATGTGCTTGATGGAGACAGTAACTGCCGTTTTCATACTCTATGTTTAGTTATTTTCTGATCTTTCTAATACATTTATTCAGTGTTTTATGAACTCTTACTGTGGATGTAAGTCCTGTGTAAATGAAGTCATCTGGTAAGATCTAACAAGAGTTAGAATGCACTAACAAGTGTGGGAATGCAGTGGTGTTCCTTAAGATGTTAGAAAGCTATCAGGTACTTTTTGGCTTGCTAATACAAATAGTTTAAACTACCTACCAGATGTTGGGCCAGGAGGGAATTTTCCTTCAACTTCATTGAAACAAATAGTTAGGATATTTGTATTTCTTTAAATATACAGTAAACCTCTGTTTCTTCAGATCATCTGAGCATGTGGCTCTGAGCCTAATCATTGCACTAAGACATTGGAAATTTCTCTGATTCACTGTCCTTTCTTTAGAGCACATTATCATTTGTGGCTTTGATATTTTCCTGAAGGTCTGACGTTTGAAAAGCAAGCTGGAAAACATCTTGTGGCCCCAGGAGTATGAAGACATGGAGGGCAGAGCTGCTGGACCTTCCGCACAAAACATTGTTCTACAGTTGGCTGCGGTTGCCTTGGTGTGAATTCAGTTAAGCAGGGTTTTTTAGAAAAAAAACAGTAAGTGCGATTTTCCTCTGCTAGTGAGACAAAGGGCAGAAGCAGATTTTCTCTCAGTCCTGTGACTGCATAAAGAGATTTATGCTGCTTGAAGTGTACATACAATGTGGTTTACATTGTTCCCAGAATAAACATAAAAAACCCTCAGATGCACTTATGTTACCTGTTTTTCTTCACTGCTCTTCTTCAAGGTTTTCATCAGATCTATATGCTTATCTTCATTTCTTTCCATCATAATTTTCATCTGCTTAATACCAATCAAAGCTTTCTTTACCTCTTCATCTACATACTTCTCTCCAACTTCAGATAATTCTAAAAAAAGCCAAATTATACAGTGACTTAATCAGATTTTAACACTATTGCAAATTGTCATGCACTGATGATGAAGAAGAATGAAATAGCTCTATGCTTCCCTACAGCGGCAGAGCCAAATCTCGAGACAGTGAATGCTGAATAACACTGAGCCAAGACAATTTCCATCAGATAAGAATCCAGCCCAGAGCTTTTTCAAGGATCAGCTCTATATGTAACTTAGTATATATATTCAATTGTCCCACTGCTGATTACTGAATCCCAGAGCAGTTGAGGCTGGATGGAAACTTTGGAGATCATTGAGTCCAAACCACCCCCTGCTCAAAGCAGATTCAACTACAGCAGGTTGCACAGGCCATCATCCCAGGTTTTGGATATCTCCAAGGATCACTCATCAGTTCTCTAATGACATATCCTTTATATTTATCTTTGATCTGATAGCAGCCTGTGACAGCTTCCCTTTACATTTTGAAAATGTATATTACAGGTGCCATCAATCTGTTTTCATAAAAATACAATTTCTAGACTTCCTGTGAAGCAATGACCATAAAGTTTTGGTGAAAACCTGGGCTGGCCCATGTGTCGCACCTTGAAGCTCTGCATGATTGCCTATCCTTTATCTGTATTTGTTTTCTTTGTGGAAATACCCTGAGTATCACTGGAACTATACAAAACAAGTAAAACCACATCATTTTGAGACTGCCAAAGACATGTCGATCCCTTCTTCCTTTGTGTCATTCTTCCCTTCCCCTAACTTTTTATTTGTTTATTGTATAAATATTATTACACAGACTGAAACACAGGATTATTTAATGGCTGATCCTCTTTGTATCCACAAAATAAAGTCATGCTTAGAGATGTGTATATGCAGAATAGCTGCTATTTTCTAAATTAGGTAATTTTATTTTAAAATAATATTGTTTGTAAAAGCCACCTTTTCCAGTGAAGTATATAAGTGCAGAGGATATATTTTCAAAGATTATTTAAACAAACAAAATAGTTCAAAATATGTTGAATTGAATTTTGGTTTGGTTTATATTCTGATGATCTATAAGGAACCAAATAACCTACAAAAATCCTGTAAATACTTTTTTTTTGGCAGGTGATGCTTATCTGTTGTTAATCCCTTTACTTTCTCATCCTGCTTGTTCTTATCTTCCTATTGTGTTTGTGTGCATGCAATCAGCTTTATTATGCTTTCTAAACTCCACACATGAAAGTGGAACTTCTTGATGCCAGTGAGTGTGGAAGTCATAATGCACTACCCAGCTGCAGACCTGGGCCCAGAGGCTTCCAGCACACCCTGGCAGGAAAAGCATACATACGCTTAAGGTTGTCCCGGAGATTCATTTCCTCCTGCTTCGTCGGTGCGCACTGATAACCCTTCAGACATAGCACATGTATTATAAATACCCAAAAGGACTTCATGTTCTTTCTGTGAAAGAAACAGGTCGGTGCAGTTACATGTAAATATTGTCAGGGAGCTCAAATGCCTAGGTGTACTAAGTAAATATAAATACTAAACATAATAGTAAGTATTTATCAAGTTCCTGTTAATTTTGTCTTTAACTATGGTTTCTGAGATTTGTAGCATGCACCTAACTGCTACTCTTGGTGAAAACACGAGTAAGAAACTTGACCTCATTTGTAATTATCTATTTAGATTAATTAGATGAATTCCACTGAGTTTGCACAGTCATTAACAGAATCAGGACATGTATATATAAAATCAAAAACTTATGCTGCTCACTCTGTCCCTTTTCTACTTTGTGAAAGACACTAACTACTGATCTTACATTCTTACAAATCTTACATATTATAAATACATTCATGCTAAACACTATTGGCAGTTTTAAAGAGGGAAGGTTCTGGAATGTTGTTCCCTTTCTTGTGTCCAAAAATGATTCCTTTCATTGTTCTTCAGAATAAGACTTAATATAAGAGACACAATAGATGTACCAAGAAATCGGTAATTAGATCAATTTCGTATACAAACAGATCAGCAAATGAAAGAAATTCCTACAAAATAAGGAAAAGAAATGCCATTTGCTTTATTTTCCTCCTAAGAGCAGAGGTGAAAGGTTTATTTTTCAGAAACCATGCAACTGCACTTTATAGTTCTCATCTGATTTAGTGAACACAGTATTTAAGTCTTTGTAGTTAGCCAATATAACCTTCTTGGAGATGCAATATCAGCCACAAGAGCATATGTAAATTAAAAGCCTCGATTTGTTTATAGCCTGGATTAATCTACTTCTATAGTTACTTGCATATTGTACCTTTACATTTATAGCCAAAGACCAATTAACTTTGCTAAGAAATACAAACACACGACCAAAGAAAAGTTTAAAAAAGCAAGTATATTTACCATTAATACTGAAACACCTCTTCTGCGAAATTGCTCCCTGTGTCAGGAAGGGGCTGGGCTGTGTTCTGATCTAATTTCTGGGAGTGTCAGGGATTTTGCCATGTTCTGCTTATCTGATGAGAAGGTACTTAATCCTATTAGGGGACGTTTAGTCATTAGGCTGGAGGATTTTGCATGTATGGGACTTCATGCTCATCTCTGTGGGCAAAACCACCAGGGGGAGTGTTGGGCAGAATTGCCCGATTTAATGTAATTTGGAGCTGCTACTTTTCTGTAGTCAGTAGCCTTTTGTCGTGCTAGCTCTTCCATCATCTTTCTTTTTACTTTAGGAGACACCAGCAGCTTATGTTATTAGTGAAATTTATACCATTAGTTTGGCTAAAAATAGCTTCCAACGTTTAATCTCTTCAGCATAGTTTTAGCTTGCTATAAAAACCACTGCATTATGTAAGGGCCTTCTTTGTACACCTTCTGAAGGTACAGGAATTGAAAAAAAATCAAGAATCCAGATGCAGGCTGGCATATGAGCAGATTCTGGAATGAGATAAGCAATTTTTGGCATTTTGTATATCATTATGCTTGCCAGTATTTTGGGGGTTTGCCTGTTTAATGCTATTTCCTTTGGTTTCTCCATGTCCATGAAATATGTCTGAGATCTGACTTGTAAGAAGTTTTGGATACTTTGAAATGAGATATTTAAATGCTAACAGATGCTTGGTATAAAATAGGGGCAGGTATTGTTAGCAAATCATATCCCACCTTGAGATATTCAGCCATATTGCTCCCATGTAGTCAAAGAGGAGGTGGTGTCTGTAGCCCATGGTCTGTAACAACAACTGTAAAACATCCTATTCTGTTTACCTCATCATTCATAAAAGCCAATTGATGATTGATGGTTAAATCTAGAATGATTAATGCTGCTTAGGCAAGAGATTTGAAGGATTTATTTTTAAAACATTATCAGGAAGAGTGAAGAATCTGTTAGCTCTAATGGGAACTGCAAGTCACCAGTTTGCATTAAAAATTAAGATAGCTCCACACTTTTTTTTTTTTTAATATGATAGATGGAATGGAATATGCATTTTGCTGTAATCTATATGAATTGCTGTCTCACTGAGTTGCTGCAAACTCCTTGACCAAGACTCATCACTACCCAAAATGTTTCAAGCTCTCTTCTGTGGAAATGCCAAGCAGGCACCCTTGCAGACCTCGCAATCCCCTGGCCAGACTGTTTTTTAAGCATCCCTGGGTCTTAGGCTGAAGTAGAAGGTGAAATCTCTCTCCCCTTCTGAATCTCATGCTTGGCTCAGGAGGGAGTAAAAATGGAAAATACATTTGCACAAAGGAAGACAATCTGTTGCACATACTTGTGAAATGTGTGCTATTAACCTGCATGTGTAATGAATCCTATCAAAGACTTTAATCTTTCACTGCAAGGGTTTGTCCATTCATTTTTGACATTTATCTTTGCTAATATTCATTTACTAGCAGAAATTACTGCTGGCCTTTCTGAACCTGACTCTATATAGACAAAGCTTTACTCAATCCAGTTAAAAGGATGATTTCAACACATCACTCATAGTTCACAGGAGTTTGTGAGAAAACAAGCAGCCCCTGCCCTGTGGGGAGGGAGAGAAGCACTCCTACCCCAGGGGAAGAGGCTGAGGGATGCCTCTGGCACAGATCCCACCACTTATTTTCAGAATTGTCTGCTTTCTAAAGGTCTCATTGGGAGTCTCTGGTCAAGCACACACTTGCTTCTTGTGAAGCCAGTCCTTAAGGTAATGCTGAGACACAGAGTCCTGGTATGTGTTAGGCTCTTGTTCTCAATTCAGTCGATTTTGAACATTACAAGTGTCTTGCATCATCTTGGATGTTACTCCTCACACTTTATTGTAACCATTATGTAACCACATGGAAATAGGCAAAACTGTATGCATCTATTTCCTTTTACAAAACCGCAAAATCCTAGTTTTTTGCTCTCGTGTTATTTCTTATATATCTAATGGCTGAAAGACGAGGTCTAAGGAACCCGAGGACAAAACTGATAGAGCTAGTATGTCTGTTAAATTTAATCTTGGGCTGAAACGTAACCTTAGAAGTGCACTTAAGAACCCAACACCCTGTTCCTGAAAGGCAGCTGTTAATCACACTTGTTCTGAAAAGCTTTTCCTCTCTCATTTCTGTTTTGAATTTAATTAAACAAAAATCTCATCAATAATACCTTCAGGCTTCATGTAAAATATTCATTCTCTTTTCTTTTAACTTTCCAAATCTGATTTGCAGTGACCTATTGTGGGGATCTCCATTTTTTTATCTCAGCTGCCATGTTCAACAGTTTCCTCCTAATATTTTATTTTCCTCTGAATTTGAGTGCTTTGATCAGCTATAGTATAACATGTCATGACATTGTGCTGACACGTTCAATTTTTCCCACTCTTACACAAGCAGATGATTCAGTGCTTATTGATGCTGTTGAAATTAATAAGGTACTCTTCTAATATTGAATCATACTAGAGACAGTCTGAAGAAGCTGTTGGGAGCTAATTGTAGAAAGTGTCTTTTTCCCTTCCCCAATTTCCTACTCTATTTTAATTGAAATAACATGTATATATTTAAAAAAAAAAAAAAAGGAAAATAACTTGAAAAGGAATTTCAGTTAAAAGAGACTTTCTGCAAGATACTGATAAATTTAAAAGTAAATAATTGTAACAGGATATATAGACATTGAGCTTGAACCAAGCTGAACTTGAGCAATGAGAGTTGTAGCTGCTTTGTGGATTTTTCTTAGGTCCCATTGGGTGACCTCCACAAATGTGTAACATTTTTTCACCATGTACTGTGACTTCTCCCTTTTTGTTGATCCATTCCCCCTGGCAGGATTAAGCATCAAGAAATATGTCGAAATGGAATTTCCTGTGTTGTACATCAGCTATAGGATTTTGTTCCAGTTAGATATTTACACAATTATTTTCTGTTTGTAAGAGTTGTTTCCTACTATGTTACACATTTCCTACACATTTCTTTCTCAACTAGACCAGGCATATAATGATCAGGATGAAAATACCTGTACATATTTATAGACTCTATGAGTCATGGAAAGTGCTATATACTGTCATTAAATTTCTTGGTATTTGTATTAAATAGTCCCTAGTTCTATGAAATCTTAATTAGATTTATTTGTAAGCACACTATTAGTTCTACTGCTTTCAATTGAAGTTAAATCCTAGTGGGGGTTTATGGTGTAATTACATGGCTAATCTAAAGCACGCACAAAGCTTTGCTAAAAGTTAGTATGGGTTTTAAAGGTACAGAACTGAACTTTTGTGCTGTAAATGTTTGTTTTGATTTGGTTTGGTTTAATCCTTTCCAGTGCTTCAGGAGCCCCTGAGTGGCTTCTGCTTTCTCCTGTAATTCAAAGGCTCTTGGAGCCCCCCCTTAAGTTTGTATTCAGTCTTTGAGCTCTACCTGATTGCCTGAAGTTAGGAACCAAGGCTCCTTCTTTAGTCCAGAGAGAGAGGGATGCTCCTGAGATGCTCTCAGTCATGCTGGAAGGCCCCAGACAAAGGAGCTGAGGCTGCATTAAGCTGAATAGCTACAGTTAGTCTAAGCTACACAATCTATCTCGCAAAAATACCAGCTCAGGGCCCCCAGAGTAGCACAGCTGTGTTAGCATGACAGAATCCCAAAGTTCATGAGCCCTGAAGCTCAGAGTCAGGCTGACACAATTACCCTGTCTGGAGGAGGGTCAGGCAGCTCCAGGTCAGGACTCTGCGCTGTGCACAGCACAAACACGAAACCAGCAGAAGGCAGAAATCAGCCTGCGAAGTTTAGAGCATTGCGCTGAGAGTTAATGTGACTTTAGTTGGAACTATTAAGCTACAGCTTTTGGGGTCAGCAAGACCAATTTCACAAGGCTCAGCATGCTTTAAAATGCATGAGCCTTTTCTGATTTATTTTTGCTTGTCTATTCGTGGATACTAAGGATGACTCTTCAGTGTGGAAAAAATCTTCCACTTCACTGCTGATATTTTATATTTTCTAAACCCTTCAGAACTTTGACACAAAGTTCTAAACACCAGTGCCAGCAGTAACATGACAACTGTTGTTCCCAGGGCCATGCAAAGTTTTTTCATACCTTATCCAGAGGCATTTCAGAAGGAACCTATGGTGACACTGAGCACTTCATTTGGGAAGACAAAACTGTAACATAAATTTAGTTGATTTTAGGGAACAAATAATTAAAACATTAGAGTTGAATGAAAGATAATACAAAGCTGAAGCTTAAATATCATGCAGTTGTCTTCAGA
This sequence comes from Acanthiza pusilla, assembly GCA_036630365.1. Lineage (NCBI taxonomy): Eukaryota > Metazoa > Chordata > Aves > Passeriformes > Acanthizidae > Acanthiza > Acanthiza pusilla. Next base: position 49,694,309 of record JAXCHO010000034.1, read on the forward strand.
ATTTGTGCTTAGGATATCAGCTAACTATTGAACTTGGAGAAGCACTATTACTGACGTTATATTATCAGCAGGAGATATCAAAGTCAGTGCAAGGATAACAAAATGAGTTAGAAACAATTTATTAGAAAGCTATGAAGCAAACCTGCATGGTACAGTTACACAAACAGATTTCAGGAAGCATTTAATATTAAAATGCTGAAGTTTTGAACCAGATGTTTTGCAAGGATTTAGTTTCAAGCTTCCCTAGGAACATTAAAACAAAAAAGTTTTATTGCATGCAGACATGTAATATATCAGCTTTCAGCCTGCAACTGAAAGGAACAGGGTTCCTTCTGTGTATTCATCTGGTTTGCTTGAGCATACCTTTGTCATTCAGCTCTGTATCACCTAGTTAAGAGAGTGACTGATTATTGAAAACAACTTTGTAGTTTAGTGAGATTGAGAGGGCTGAGTTATCAGTTCGTGAGGTGCTGAACAACTCCTGAAGATGGTAGCTGCCCTAACCTGCAGAAAAGGAATTGAAGGCACTCTCCCTCAAGGACAGGGCCTTGATAATATTCAGTGAATATTCTGAATTCAGACATCAGAAGGACGTCTGGATATCAAGCTTCCTCAGTGTAGTTGATAACCAGGCACATGCAGTCCCCTTGCTTGCAGTAGCACGGAAGTGGAGGAAGCAAAGCTGGAATGCTGCCTGAAGCTGACATTTTCTCCATTTCAAATATTAAGGATAATTTCTAAGAAGACCCTTATTGCAATTACGATTAATGACTTCATACTTCTAAGAGTTCTTGCTTAATTGCCGTTGCACATGTTTTTACAGCTGTCCTTTTATATAACTAGTACCCTGCCCCACGCATCTGCCTCAGTACTCAAAGCTTTTTAAAGCACTGTGAAAAAACAACATTAGTTACAGAAACCTGACAAATGGGAGGAGAATTAAAAGAAAAGAAAAATTTAGTTCAGAGCAAATGAGAATTAGGAATGAGGAAAAAAAGGCAGAAAGGAAAAGGAAGGTGAAATAGGAAAGACCACAAAGTACAAAATCTCAGGGAAGATACTGACAAAAACAATGTTTCCAACTAGAAGTTTATGAATTCATATCCATATCCTCTACCAACAACCAAATAGTTTTCGCAAGCAAAAATAACGTAGGAAGCTCATGAAGATGCACATGTGGCAGAACAGGACAACTCTATAACCCTTGAAATCCTTTCTTGTTCCTCATATTTCCTTCTGCTCTGATATGAAGCCATTCTGGGAAGATGGGGGGATTTGCCCACACTTCAAGTTGCTTAATACTTTTGCAGGTAGTGTGAAATGCTAAACACTAAGAAGGGAGTTGTGGAATTCACCAGTCCAGATCTGAGTGTGCACAGTGAGTATATGCACCTGAGTTGGCAGGAAGCAACTTGAAAGGTGTCCCTACATGTGACAGGGAGGTTCAACTAGATCATCTTTGAAGGTCCCTTCCCACCCAAACCATTCTGTGATTCTGTGATTCTTTGACGTACATGATACAGGCCAAAATGGGACACTTGGATATCCTGCTGAATATGGATTTGTGCAACGTCTATCATGCATGGAAGTTGGCCGGGTCTGATCATTCATACTTAAAGCACAACAAATACAGAAATTATTTCACGTTGTAAAAAATCCAGTCTACCATTTTCTAGCACAATCTGCAGTCAGCTGACATGGCAGCTATCATGTTTAAATTATCACCTTATTGAAAACTTGAATCAAAGTGTTAAACTCATAAAAGATGAAGGCAAACTCCTACAGAGCACAATAATGTACTTAGCATTAAGTTCTTAACACTTCAAAGTCACATTAGATTTTCACAGAGGTTTTGGGTCGCACACATTATAGTGTCCAGCACAGTGTCACACATTCTACTTTGTGGATAGTGGTTTGTAGGGATTCCTTGTGCTGATGTTTTCATTTTGTTCCTTCAAACAAAGTATGTTTAAAAAAATCCTAGAAGATAGGCTCATTGTGAATATTTATCACAATGGAAAAAATGCTCTCTCCAAATGAAGAAATCCATGAAATTTCACCTGCTGGAAGGATATTGGGAGTAGGCAAATCTTGAGTATTAGGGTAGTACTGTATTTTAAGAAGTAGTCTCACTCTATATTCTCAGCACCTTATAGAAGGGGTTTGGCTCTGCATCTGGTCAACAGACCAGATACAGAAATCTTCAGAAAATAAATGAAACCATAAGCTGGGTAATACTTAACTTCCAAGCCTTGCTGATCTGAAAAGGCCACTTCACATTGTTTGCAAAAGCAGCCAGAACCCCAAGTCTCATATATGTAGGATACAGGAATGGGCAGTGACTATTACTAAAACTCCATAATAACGCAGATGCATTTGAAACACCATAGGTGCTAGAAAACTTTCAAAGGTCCATGGTATGGACATAATTATGTTGCAAATATTATTCAAAAGCATTTTGCTGTTGGTATTGAGGGACAATACCATTTTATGTGTTTCCATACCTGACCTCATGAAGAAATGAACTTTCTTTTCAGCCTTTCCCCTTGTGCCTCTAATATTATATCTCGTATCCTGAGAGCAGATGGTTGAAGGCCTGTTCTTCTGCCCAGGTCCTACACGTTTAACTGCACACATAGACACATTTCTACATTAACACAGTAGACAACAGGTCAGATCGTTTGCTGATGTAAATAAGCAAAGATCCCTTGTCTCTGCAGACAGCTCTGATTCATACCAGCTGAAGACCAGTGCATTTTCCCTAGGTCTGGATTCAGTAAACCACACACGCACAGAGTGCAAAGCAGCCTATTGTTTGAATGAAACCTTTCTTGTTTAAGGCACTGCTGAGCAAATAAACTAGGCAGCAGAGGGAATTAGCAGGAATGAAGAGCATTAGTTCCTCAGAGAAAATAACATCAAAAAAAGCCCTTGGTATCCATCAGTCAGAATTCCTTCAATGCTAGACAAAAGCTGCAATGGAAATTGCTGTCTTGTAACCTATGGGATCCCATACTGAACAATTTACTTAAAACACTGTGCTTCCAACACTTTGTACAGATCAAGTATCATGAGCAAGGAAAGAGAGTAAATGAGAAATTTGAAAGAACTTAAATACTATTCAAGCAAAACACTTAACCGTGCATTTAACTTTTAACCTGAGAGCAGTCCCATGGAAGTTAATGGGATTACTTACGTACTTAAGTAAATCATGCGATTAAATGGTCCGATGGATCAGGATTTTAAAAATCTGCATGGCTGTTACTTAAAAATGGATACAGAACAAAAGAGGAAGGGAAGGAGAAAAATCTGTTTTCCATCCTCAGTTTCAAGTGTACTGACAAAGGCATGATAAGATCTAGCACTAGGAAGTTAGAGTTGGAAAAATCCAGCCTTGAAATAAGACATTTCCTCAAAGCTGTGAGGAAAATATTGAGACAGCTTACGAGAGGGAAGTGGATTTACCCTCACACAGAGTTCTTGTAATGGTGTTAAATATATTAAAAGAAAAAGGGGATTAATCCAGGTTCTAGGAGTAAACTCAAGAGGTTAAAAAAAACATAAGTTAGGCAGTTCCTGGAGAAGAGACACCTCCACCAGTTTATTGCAGCATACTGGTCCACATCCAACCTCCAGCTCAAAAGATTCCTAAACCACTGATTACAAGACAGATGATTTTATATTGCCCTGCTTTTTGTATTTCTTGTAAGCATCTGCTGCTTTTTGGAAGTACTACTTGTCTGGACATATTTCTGATTTAACCTAGCACAACCATATTTCTTTTCAATACTGCACTGTACATACACACACATCATGAAAGGATTAAGCTGGCTGGTATTTGCAGTCTTTTCTGGCCCTAAAATATGTCAGCTGGACTTGTGTTTACCCCCTTTGTTCATGAGTTTGACAGGAAACTGCATTGATTAAATTTCCTGCCACAGTTTGACAATCCTGAGCTTCCTTCAGGATTTGGGAAGGAAGTGGACACTGAGTGGCTGTCAGTGAAGCTGGAGTCATCTGGGAGCTTCTCTCCTGACCAAGTCCCAGCAGCTAGGGTCCCACACTGTGGCAGAGGGACCTCCATTTCTCCTCTCCGTGGCACACGCTTTCTAATCTCCTAAGGCAAAAAAAAATGTTATTTCAATCCTGTCATATCTGGATAAAACTTGCATATCCTGTGGTTAACTAGAGACCAGACCAGATGACCTCACTCCGTTTTTTCTGGCTCCAAACGCTGTAAACTCTTGTCCTGGGCTAGGGCCCATCAAAGTCCATCTGAGCCCCTGGAAATACTTGTATTGACTTCACTCTGCGTGAACAAGACTTCAGCTCAATGTACAGACTATGTCCTAGTCAACAGGGGTCCAAAAAGAATGCAGCTCAGCTTGCAGTAAATACATACACCTAAATGACCACAAGCAGAGCTATTCAGAAAGGACTCGTAACAGCATCCTCACAGAAGCTGATTGCGTGAAAGCTTAATTAGCAATAGATATCAGCAGGAGATACTCTTCTCAGCTTTCTGTGTGAAAGGTCTACTGAAGTTAAAAGTGTTTATAGTTGGTTAGGGGGGAGACATTTAGGATGGGCTATAGCAGCCCTACAGGATTCAACCACTGGAGAAAAGCTGTTTCACCACAGTTTGTGCACTTCCCAAAATGAAACCGAGATCAGCCCACATAATTTAATGGGCTCTAAATGAGAAAAGACTCATGGTTTAGGCCAGAAGCACATCTGGTATAGCCCTCAGGATCTAGTTCATAGCAGTAATATTTTTCTCCAGTTTTAAGCCAGAGCTTCTGCAAGTTTCAGTATGAAAGCTCTTAGCTTTAAACCTAAAACATGGCACAGTGCTGGGAGCAATTAACTGTGCACTTTTCCCCTAAATACCGCAGTTTAATATGCCTATATATCTCATGGCAGAGAGGTGATCCCTGTTTAAAGGTTGGGCTTTTTGTTAAATCCTGAGTTGTGATTTTCCTGTTCTTCTTTATGCAATGATATAGAATCAGTGAGAAATAGATGCATCTTGGCATGTAAATGGAAGTCATCATTGTCTTAAGAGAGGTGTTTATAAACAGTTATGTGTCTGCCATTAAAACAACCCCATTTAAATAATTAGGTATTTAGGAATGATAGTTTGGAAATAAGTAATATTTCACTTTGTACAAGTTACAATAAAACACCTCTTCCACTTGACGTAATTATTATCAATATTCATAGTCACAGTAAGGGAGATTTGCATATGGTGGGTTTGTGCCTTTGTGGATAGATTTGTCTTTTACACCTTCCATCTGTGGAATATAAAAGCTCAGGACTTTATGAGGCAAAGGTAACTTGAGACATAACCTTGTTCTACTTGGCAATTCAAAATTCCCATATGAGACCAAAAAATTTTAAAGAGTATAAAGATTAGGGTCTGTTTTCTCAAAGTGGGTATATTAAATTAGGGACGTAGATGGTGAGCCAGGCATGATAACAAAGACCCCATGTAGAGCACAAGCCAGAGCCCAAGGTCTGGCTCAGCCTCAAGCACTGTGAGGCAGAGGAGACTACATTCCTGGACACTGGGTGTGATAGAGAAGCATTAGAAAACATGAAGCACTAATTATGTACATGTGAGCAAAAAATGTGGTGGCTGGTCAGATAGCAGGACTGTGTGTGTTTGAGAGAGATAACTAACCTGGAAAATTTACTTGTGGTTGATATAATAACCTGTTTTCGTAAGGCAGGGATTTTTTTTCCCACTGCTTGTTTGTGAGTTGTGCTTTGTTTACATTTGTTTTTGATTATATTATTTGTAATTGTTACATTTTCCTGAAAAGTTATAATTTTGGTGCATACAGTTGAAAACCAGTTTTCATCTATCCAAGAGGCACATACTCAAGGCAATTAAAAGTGATGTGTTTGCTTTTAATAAGAAATTAGCTGTCACAGAAAATTATCTTGGCAAAAAAATCCAGTGAAGGCTGCCTTTGTGATATGATATATTTTAGAAATGTCTTAGTATTCTCTAAACTGCAAGAATTCTGCCTGTCATTTCACAACACTCTGGGGAAAGGCAGCTGAATCTCACTTTTAATTGTGAAATGATAGGCACAGTTTCATGCATTTGAAGGAATGTAAAATACTTCCATTATCATTTCTTGCTTTTCTCCTTATTCCTGCCTCCTCTGTCTCTCCTTTCCCCTCAGTACTCAAAGTATCTATTGAGAAGGGAGGGACATTTATCAGGAATACACACAAAAAGCTTTCCAATGGAGTTTCATAGAAAATAGACACTGATTAGAGGATGGGGGAACAGGTTTTTTCAAGCACAGGCTTAGCAGGGGAAATGGAGGATTTGATACAGGAGTGTGGAGAGAAATGCTGGACTATCGCCATAGGGGCTGGCAGCTGAGGAGAGAGCAGAACAGTGTGGGGTAGCACAAAGAGGTCAAAATAACAAAAATTAGCCTAAATATAATATCCTGGCACTGTTGGACTGGAATAGAGTCCAAAGGGCAAGTTTGGTGTTTGAAGATGAGGACTGGACATAGGATCTGAAGTGCTTCCTGGGCAAGAACTCTGCACTGACAGGGAGATGGATGCATGTCTGTCAGCTCAAATACCGTAATCAGAGACACAGGATTGGTTGTGGGCTAGTGACTTCCACGTGGTGATCCCAGGAGGCTGCAGCACTGATACTGCCTGTTAAAAATCTCCTGTGAAGAAGCAAGGTACCCAAGAAAGATGTTTAGCACATGGACAAAGAGATGGGAGACCCAACTTCCATGTCTCTCAATACCACATCCTTCCTGTTTGTCTTATTTCAGCTCAGATGCTGAGTTTCCTCTGGAGACAGTTAGTTCCAGGGAGGCATCTCAGTTATGTAGATCAGCAAATCACAGCTGTTTCTCAGTCCAGATGTTAGAAACTGCCTCCAGCAAGCTTCTCCCAGGAGCTGAGTTCCCTATGGGTGATTGCACAGACATCTCCTTGTCTGGCCTCCTCCCTGTAGCAGCAGACCTGATAGCTGGTCCCCCCTCTCCTCGGTGCCACCCCACCAGCCTGGCTGTTCTTACAAGTCAGAATAGGTGAGATTCAGTCTGGCAGTTCAGAGATGTGGCTGAAAGAGAACTGGATCATTAAGGAGCTGTGTGTCTTTCAGACTCATAAGTAATGATTTCATTGCAGACGAGGGTGCTTAGGCAATATGTAAATTATCAGAGCTGTCTTCACTTCCAGTTTCTGGGTCCAGGCTGTGCTGTTTCCAGACTGATGTTAGGCACTGATGGGCATCAGCCATCTCCCCTGTCCCCCCAGTCCTGACATGCCTGCACAACCTACAGAGCCTACACAGCCAAGGGACTGGCTCCTGAGGATCCATGCATGAGTGCAAGCTCAAACACACATGGGGAGGCATGGCTTGATGTATCTTTCACTAATAGGGTGATGAGACCAAGAGAGATGAAGAGCAGCTGTAGGAGCTGTACAGGAACTCATCTGCAGCTTTTTAAGAGCCATAGCTCCGGGGGAGCTGTTGTTCTGCCAGCCACTGTTACGCATTACCAAATAAAAGGGCTCCTGTCCTCTCCTGCCTCAGTGACATTCCTCCATTAAGGGCTTAATTGTCTCCTTAGCTGTCACTGTCTGAGGGAGGGGGGTATAGCTGACAAATAGTCATAGGAAAACTGGTGGAAAACAAAGTATCTGGCCAGTACATTCAATTCAGTAGGTAAATTCAGTAGGGTTGGATTTTTTAAATGCCTTCTGTGCATCTGAACTGGGCTAACATTTAGGCTTTAAGTTTCTTCAAGATCAATTTAATTGAATTTACCATCTAGAATTTAGTTATGTTTACTATATAGACTTGCAACTCATAGTTTCCTGATAGTAATGCAGCTCCTTCCATTAAATTGCATTTTTAAGACTAAATAATACCCATTCTTTTATCTATAAATGTATGAAGAAGTATTTCTTGCTCACTCACAACAAAGGAATTTGATGCTGGGTCACTTCCTGTTATTAAGTGGGTTGAATATTTTCACTGCATCTGAAGAAACAAACCAGACAGGGGTCACCTGTTCTGCAATGCATGCTTTAAAATGTTTGTTTTGCACCTCTGAACTATTTATTTCTTTTCACTGCCATTACAGAAAAATATGGTTTTATACTTAATAAACATCAGTGAGAAGCTTTCTATGCTTGTTTAAACAGAAGTAAACTCAAAGACCTTGTCAAAACAAGTAGGTTAAGCTTGACTAATCAGCTGAACTCATGCTATTAATAGCCAAGGTGGCATCATTATTCCATTAAGCTTTGTCTGGAATATTGGGGGCAGGTACATATATCCATACAGAAGAGACTAAATCAGATTAATCTTTCCAAAATGAAAATACCGTAACAGTAATTTACTCTCTGTTTCTTCAGTCTGAGAAGGAGAATTGTGCCTTGCTAAAAAAAAAAAAAAAATACAGACCAATGAAACTGAGACTTTTTCAGAAAACTGTTATGGATTGTTTAGGTAGAGTTTGAAGTGATGTTGACATTCTCATGGAATATGGTCATAACTGTAGTTAAACTATGTGTGAGTGGAGACATTAAATGCAATCTGATGTAATTAAGATTATAGGGAAACAGAGATGCATTTTGATTTCTGTCAGTCCTATGGCAGAAGGATTGCAAGAGAGGTAAAATCAGCTGTTACATTTTCAGATTAAGTAAGCACAAATTTGTCAGCCTCATCGAAACCACGATTGATGGGAGCTCACACTTTGCCATTTTCACCATTTCCTTCAGCCATGAGTCACTTAATCTAACAGTGTCTTGTGTAAAGAAGCTAAATCCACTTAAGGTATCCACTGACAGCATTTGCATATAATTTTCTATTTTTTGTGATAGATTCCTCTCCAGCTCTAACTGGTAAGTGTTTCTCTATGGCTCCAAGAGGGAGTCAAACTTTAGATATTTTTGTACATAATTTCTCTAAGTGATCATCTGCAGTACTGAAAAATCCAGGCTCATATTCATGAAAACTCTTCCCCAGCAAAAGTTTCTATCTCTGAGCACTCCTAGGAAAATGTTTCCGTCTCTGAATCTTTAGCCCAACAAACAAAAATGCAACAAAATCTTTACCTAAGAGAAAAGGCCTGACACTAATTTTAGACATTGCTTTTAGCCACCAGCCAAGGCAACAAACTGCAACTGAAAGCTGTTATCTATATCCTGCTGGTACCATATAGATAAGCAGCTAGGACAAGCATCCCCAAGGTCCCAAGTATCTGGAGTTTAGGTAAGAGCTGTGTGAGCCACTCAGAGCACAACAGTCTAAGAGTAAACCCTGTATTTTAGCATGCATACCTTCAAAATATCAGCCATATCAAACATTTTCTGATGTAAGGAATGTGGAAGCATCAAATGGATAAATAATCCCTATTTTTTCAACAACTGTCATAATACTGAGGAGCTACAGGGCACTCAGATCTCACTGTTTCAATAAAATCATTAAATAGAGTTGCCACAGTCCTTTGTTGCCATCTCATGGCATCTATACCTTCCCATTAGTAGTATAATCATTTATTACAATGGTTTCTTAAAAGTGTAAATAGCCATGACTTGAGACCTTGAGGAAATCAAATCTGTTCCATAATTTATGGGAACATTAATGAGAAAAAAAAAGACTACAATTCCCCATCTGCCTGAAATGTGTATGTTAAAAGAGCTGCATGTGAAAGGGCACAGTGGATTAATAAAGTGTTATCATGGAAGTAGCAGGGGCTCCCTACTTTTCTTACAGGTCACTGTGTTAACAAAAGGCTCACAATATTGAAATCACAGCTAATCTCTGTTCTTGCCACACCTGACAAGTATTGTGGTGTCTAAGTCAGGCTTCAGTTCTTGCATATGCAAGCAGATTTAGGACCTTTTGTCACTTGAGAAGTGCACACACTCCCATGTATTTCAGAATGGAACGATTTCCAAAGAAATTATAATAAAAAGTCCTGTTCTGTGACACAGCAGCATTAGAAAATAGTAGTTGTTTTAATTGCCAGATTGTGTCCAAAACCCACTTCCAGTTTTTTTGAAGAATGGAAGTGAATTTGAAAATGAAGGATATGTACTTAATTTTGCTGATAGCTACTGTCTTTATTCACTCCTTCTTGTAATTTTATATGGGGAAGTTCTCTTTCCATTCCTTTCAGCTCAAGGAAGAGCTTCCTTCCTGTTCTAGCTTCAGTTAATGCATGATATTTCTTTTTTTTTGTTCAGAGAAATGAACATAGATATATTTCAACAGAAACTTCTTCAATGAAATACTTTCACTTCTGCTGTGAGGAGCCAGTAGGAGTTGTTGCCAGAAGAATCTTCACATGTGTAAGCTCATCAGAAGCATCCTCTTCTGGCAATCCAGCAAACATTATCTAGGACTGAAATAGTCACGGAAAGTGCTCTCTTATCCTTCATACATCTTGATTTACACCTGTTGTCAGAGCAGGAAGCAGTTTAGAGAGTAAAGCCTTATGATCTACTTATTTCAACACTCGTCAATATTAAGGAGAAATGGTCAATATTAAAGAGAAATGTATAGCAACATTGGGAGCAGCCAAGCAGTTGTGTTCACTCTGTTATGTGCACTTCAGGCAGTTGCTCTTTGCACAAAAAAACCCCAAAAAACCAAACGAACTTTACTCAATGTTTGTAATGTTTGCTTGTGGTTAAATAGCATTTGTTATCCTTGGTGTTTGGGTTACTGCAGAAATAGAAAATGGATTTTTCATGTTGTGGATAAACAAAAAAAAATTAATTTTTTCAGCAACTCACATTTATCCATATCATGTGAAAAGTCCACTTAAATGTGGACATTTGCCAGAAATACTAAGTCTGTATCCTTAGCACATTATTTTTTTATTTCTTATGTTTTAACTGCGTCCTGTAAGGTCTTGCCCTTCCATTTCTTATTCATGGTGTTCCAAGTGGCAAAGAAACTGACAGTAAAATGAAAGAGATTTATTGTCAGACAGCTCACATTTTTTGATTATATGAAAACCCTATTTGCATATGCATCTGGAGGCATTTATATCAGGAACCCAGTTATGTGGCTGCATTTTTCACTGCAGATTTTGCAAGATATCCCCATAGCCTCTCCAATCAAAAGCTTTTCTCAAATGTTCTCTATAAATCATCTTGCAGTTTCACTGGCAGGATTATCCACCCCGAGAGCTGCAGCTAACCCCCACATGCCAAAGGGAAGCTGTGCTGGTCCTGTCTGTACGGCAAAGAGGGGACTGCCCAGGAAGGGAGACTTCCCTGGGGAAATTCTGGGGCTGGGAGAAGTGCTTGTGAGATCTTGCACCTTTTCTAGCCCTTACAGAATGCTTTGAGTCAAGGTGGCAGCTTGGTATTGAATGGCATTGGGCTGCAGTGGAGATATTTCCCACTGCTGAGAGACTGTGCTATGCTCCCATCTGTGAGGGAGCACTCCATCTTGACAAGGGGTGAAGAGTTTTGACCAAATGCCATTATACAGGTAAATACATCCCTCTTGCCTAGCTTTTTTGGTTTCTTTCACAAAACAGTGTGTTTTGTTTGCCATCCTGTCTCTAAATGCTTTTGAGTTGAGGATAGCAAACTGCAATCAATGTCTGCATATTGCCACTGTGATCACAATAAGGCAGATGCTTTTTATTCCTCAGGGCACACAGTGCATTATCTTGCATTTCAGTTTTGTTTAATCCTACACAACCAGAACACCAAGCACAACAAATCCAAGAAAGGACTAGAGGAACTTACCCCACCAGCAAGTGCCTATTCTAAGTAAATGCCTCCTCCTATCTGATGATGTACCAAGCCTACACTGGAGAAGAACAGAGACACTCAATGTACTCTCTAGTTTCTTCTTCAAATAACCCAGAATATTTGCAGAGATGAGGCCTGCTCTGCTTTGCCTGGAGTATTGTCTCTGATACAGCAATAACTGCTTAGTACACCCAGCTTGCCCTTAATTTTAGCTTCTTCCCAGTTAGGACAGGAAAGTTGACATTGCCTAACATGCCAGAAATAAAGGTATTTCTGCTCATTGTCACATTTTCCATAACTCCAAGTTTAAGGCCACCTGCTTCACTGCTTTCCTCATCATATTTTCTGAATGTGCTTTCTTTCTGTCTCTTTACACTGTGGAGGTAATAGATGTTTTCTGAAAGCTTTTGGACTGCTTTTCCAGAAACTAGGATCTGCTTTTCCATTTTTTCAGTGTATGTCTCACTAACTAGAGCAACCTCTTAGGGAAGTCCCAGGCACTTTAATCCTAGTGCCTCTGTAACCAATTGTACAAAAGGGAGTATTTGGAGATGGAAAGTACCTCTTCTCCAGGCTCAGGCTTGGATTTCAATATATTGAGCAAAGAGCATTATTAGTTCAGTGTCTGGGGACTCTCCTCATGGAAATTTCTGTGGGAATCTTCTGAAACCATAGAGTTGCACAAAAGTAGCCCTTCTGTAAAAGGGCAGGTATTTGCAGAGTGGTGGCTCACCTACTGGCAGACAACCTGCCTTGCTAGGGGAAATAGTCCTTCTGCCCACTGAAGGATTCTTGGAAAAATCAGAGATGGCAAGTTCAGTCAGTTTTTGGATGCTTTGGGTGGTATTTCCACTGAGGAAAGCAAACAGTCCCACTGACAAGCCTTGGGGAGAAAACTTGGCTTGCAGAGTACATCCTGTAGGAGCACCTGATCTCAGGCAGTGGCCTCCCAAAGGAACCTGAGATGCTGCTCTTTGGTTTGGTCACAAACTAAGTGGTATTTTTCCTGTGTAACTTTGTTCCTTTTTTTTTTTTTTTTTTTTTTTTTTAATGATTTTGTTAGTTCCTTGTTATTCGCCAGACAATTGTCAAAACTCCTTGGTGTCTGTTAGCTTTTTGTTCTGTACATGCAGATGGAAGCGAGCAGGATTGCTTTGCTGCTGTCCCAAGCAGTCCTTGCAAAAACAGCCACTGTGATGTCAAAAGAAACAGTAAATCTCTGGCATAACAAAAGAGAATCAAAGCGACTTACAAAGAAACGTTAAAGCAGCGTTTTTTAACCAACACACACACCCCACAGTATTGTAGAAAATTCCTTAAGCAACAGAAGTGGAAAGAGAAACAAAGTTTAATATTTCAGTGTCTTACTCAGCAAAGTTTTCTGAGGAAAACAGATCAGTTGAAATAGTAAGCTTTGTTAGTTTTTCCGTATACTTTATTCAAATAAAGATATGTGAGCTACATATGTTCCTGTTTAATCTGAAGACTTTATTCTAAATGCCTTGAATGTACATTAACTTGATATTTTTATTTATTAGCTATTGAAAAGAGTGGCACAGAGGGATAATGTTGAATGTGCTGTAAATCAATGTAGTATTTAGTTTGTAGAGATTTAATCAGAAAAGTTAGATTTGTAGAGGGAGGAAGTATCTTTTATTACCCTAGCTGCCATAGTTGAAAAAAAGGACACAAATCTAGAAGCTTTACCCATTTTCCTAATTAAGTCCGTCAGTCTAATTAAAAAAAAAAAAAAAAGATAGTGCTCTTATACCACAAAAGTTACAGCAACACCAGCATGATGATACAAAAGATGAATCTTTTGTGTAGACATGGCCACAAACCTCTTTAACCTCATTGTCCACATATTCCCTTCTGCCCAGAACATAAAATATGGTTATCACACTCACAGCTAATGATTTTATTCAAAAGGGGAGGCTGTATTTGATGCATTTCAGGAGGGAAATGAGTTTAGGCAGATAAGAGTAGCCTGTTTCAGCCCATGGAGCAGGCAGGAGGACGGTGTGTGCAGGACAGCTGCAGTGTAACACAGACTTACGACCAGGAACAAACTCTCCATTTCAAACCCTGAGCACTTGCAACAAAACAAAAATAAATCCCAGCTCTGTGATCCTTGTTTGAGTATGCTCAGGCTCATCAAAAGACTCAGGACTGAGTTTAAATGACAAGTTTAGCCTCCTCTTAGGGCAAAGGTTTGAAATTCCTTTACCTAATGAGTAATTGTATCATACCATGCCTGCTGAGCTGCTAATGGTAAATGAGAGGCATTTTGGGACAGAAGGAAGCTAGGAGTCCTTTCTAATTAAGTGTGCCCCTTTCTGAGTCTCTAGATAAATTCCACAATACTTTTCAGCCCATACTAGCATACTACATTTTTCTTCTTCCCTGTTTTTCCTGCATGCTCTATCCACTGCTCTGCAGGCAGAAAATTCCTCTTGAATTCCTTTTGAATTCCTGGTCATTCCATAGATTAAATCAGAGCCCCTTGGTTTATTATTAGGAATGCAATCACTGCTGCTGTCAACATGTCTCTGGACCCTTCCTATTACTATTTCCAATTCGAAGGTTCCTTTGGGTCCTTTGTTTTATCAAACATCCTGTTTCCTAAATCCTCTGAAACCATGATCTGGGAATTTGTGTATCGTCTGATTTACCTCCAGTGCTTTGTCCAGGCCATGATACACAAAATGTCACAAAAAATGCTAAGTTCTGCTCTGGAGGTATGGTCACTTGCCTCACACTTGAGCTGAATGTGTGCCAGGTCCTGCTTGAGCCCAGGAGCCATGGAATGGCTGAGGTGCTCTGTAGGGGCTGGAAGTGCCTCACCTCAGGTTTACATCCCATAGCCTCTGTGCCTCTTGGGAAATCATCCCAATTCCTGTTTGTGTCTTCAGGAGCAGGCCATTCTGCCCCATGCTTTCCATTCCCCTCACATCCCACATGCCTCCCACCACTGCAATATGGCTACCCCCTCCAGCATGATCCAGTGCCCCTAAATCTTCTGGGCAGCACAAGCTGTGGCTGGCTGGGACATGTCTGCATGGGTCAGATGGCCACTTCCAAACTGAACAAAGGCTGAGCTCTGTCTACATTCCCGTCAGGAACAGATGCTCCTCTGGCTCTTGTTTTCCTAGGACAAATGGTTCAATCAAATGTTTGTGAACTGAACAGCTTTGAGCCCTGTGCCTTTCTGCTGAATCTGATTGAAATGGGTGAATTGCATGGCAAAGTTATTGAGAAAAGAAGACACTCTGGTCTTGAGAGTTGACACACGGATTCTTGTACAAACTGCAAAAGTCATGTAGAAATCATTTTCTTAAGAAATAAGGCTAACAATGTAATAGCCTGGGTGGAGAATGACATCAAGGAAGCTGGATTTGGCTTCCTGATTCTGAGATTTAGCCTGTGCATTGCCATAAATAATGTTGCTGACAGGCAGCTTTTAATTGCACAACAAATGGACCAGGGCAGGGCTACTCGATGGAGCAGAGCAAAACACATCCCCAGTTCTTTCCTGCTTTTCTGCTCCTTGCTGCCATCTCCTTCTCCTCCCCCTTCCCTTGCACAACCAAGTGTGAAGAAGAGATCAGGCTTCTCCTGTCCTGGAGGGAAAATGAGTCCTGATGGTTATTGTACCCCCAGACCACCTCATGTGAAATACAGCCAGCTTGTATGAGCAGATCTCAGGCAGCAGTGTTGAACCCTTCTCATCCACAGCCAGCTCTGGTGCTGGGCTGGGTCTGGGTCTTGTGCATGGTTTAGTTCTGGTGCACCTGAAATTTCACATGCTCAAGGTGGTAGACAATGTCTACTTGCAAATTTTGAAGAATAGATAATGAATTAGTGGAGGCACAAACTGAGTAAATGGGGAAGACCAGAAAGGGAATGAGTATGTTTGTGAAGCAAAATTCATAGAATATGTGCTCTTTGCAAAAAGCTTAACAGCAACTCTCAGAAATTCTCTTTGGCCTTTATTATATTCCATCTTCCTGAAACCTCCTCCATGATGTGAAATGAAGCTGTTTTGGCACTGGAATTTTGTCACTCTTCAGATATTCTAATTATCTGTCCTAACAGGAGCCTGGTTTCCTAGTTTGCTGTTTCTTTTTCCTCCCTCGAGACTATTTCTGGCATGTGTTTCCACATCATTATGCAAACACCAACTACAAAAAATGTCTTTAATGTTTCAGCAAGACTGTACCTAGCTTATCAAGCGCATACAAATGTGTAAATCTGTAAGAAAATCTGCTGTCTTTTTCACTGACCCTTTTACCCTTTAGGATCAACTTGAAAAGCGCCTTGTAACATACATGAAAAAATTCTGATTTCCTCTCCCTTTTGCACTTCCTTACCTGAAATACCTGATGTGAAGCACTGCTGGCTGATACATTTATCTGCTCTCCTCCGTTTGGAGCCGAGTCCTGGCTGATTGTCGTGGGTGTAGAAAGGGAGGGAATGCAGTTCCTCGCAAAATTCAACACTAAGACATAAACGAGGAATACTGAAGAGATCTTGAAGTTAGATTTTAAGTGTCAGGCAAATTTTTAAAAGACCAAGTTAAACTCATTGGGATATTAAGTAATCATTAGTTGTAAGCTGTTAAGTAAGATGTTAGGATGTAAGTTACCAGACTTGGGGGATTTCAAGGACTATTTTTAAGTAAGATGAAAAATAGTGGCAATGCCCAGAATATTGCTTGTATTTGGAGCCTCTCATACAGCAAACACAGATCCATGACTCTGCAGAGAAAATTAAAGAATGGTGGTATGGGTAGATAAGCAGAGGCACTGAGGGATTTGCAAGATGGCCACATAAAAAGAGGCCAGGGATGGTCTCAAAGAGGAGGCAGGAGAAGCAGGGCTGCTGTGGGGAGCACGGAGACAGCAGAGCACAGGCTGGCAGGGACAAGGGTTTCACCAGGGATCCCTGGGAGGGTTGCCCCTGCCAAAACTGCTGCCCTGAAGGCTGTAGCAGAAGGGAGGGAGCCTGTGTGTCCTGAGCAGTGACCCAGGCAGGGGAGGCACCCAATAAGTCACTGTCATTTCCCCATGTAGATGTTCTGCCCCAGTAGCTCTCCATTTGCTGTCTGCTGCTTTCCCTGGCACTGGAAAAGAGCTCTCCATGTCTGCTTTGTCTTTGCTCTGTTGGGTTGTGCTAAACCAAAAGCCAGCCCCTCAATGTGTGTGTAAAAATGTCCAAACACCCATTTTTTAACTTCCCAGTGGGCTTTGCAGCTTCTCTACTGTCCCTGCCCTGCTTTAAAAGCTTGTGCTGAACTACACTGTCCACAAAGAGAAACATGCCAGTTTAGCAAAGAAGATAATTAAAATTTTATTGAAAACATACACCAGGAAGAATGTCTGGTTAAAAACTGCCTTCCTGCACGTAACTATAGGCTCTACCTTTTCTTTTCAGCTCAGGAATGAACAAACCACACAGCAAGGATTTACAAGGAATGCTTATTAAGAAACAGCAGTTTGAAAGAAGAGTCTGAACTGCAAGATGCAAAAATACTAATGGCGACATGAAGCAGGTTGGAGCTGCAAACAGACTGTCCTTTCGTGATCAGTAATTTCACTCCTGGCAGCTGCAGCTAGCTGATTCCCTGTTCTGCCCTGCCCCAGAGCTGTGTAGGTGTATACATACACATATGTCAAAGGAAAAAAAAGAAAGGATGGAAAATACTTTGTTCTTAATGGAAAAAGATCCATCTCACAAGGTTTAAAATGGAGAGCTTTTTTCCTCACAAAATGGAAACTCTTTAAAATGTAGATATGTGTAAAATAGTCCCCCCCACCCACCCCCAAAAGCTTTAAAGAACAAATTAGCTAGGTCTGTGGCATCTCACCAGGCTGTGGAATTTATGAAAACCACATTCCTTGGATTCTAAAACACTGGCCATCCCGCTGCTCTTTCAAATAATGTTGATTTTGCTGACTAGTCTCTTTGAGAGCCAGCACAGTTGTCTAATTGTAAGTAAATAATCTCGGAACAAATCCGTGTTTGACATACTGTCATACTAGCATTTACTGTTTTGCAAAAGGGATTTACTTCAAGGATATTGAAAAATTCCATTGGTGTTTAAGGGGAGTAGCAACTGTGACCCTCTATAAATTAAAATGCTTGACCCTGCTATATGATATAGAAGATCCAAAGTATTTCACAAGTTCAGATGAGTAAAGGCAGAAAACAATCCTGTTTCTGAAGGTGCAGTGCTATGTTCCCACAAACATCCGCGAGTACTGTGAAGGTTTACAAGGGTGAGGTATTTAAAGCTCAGGCTCTTAGGCTCACGTGCAGCCCCAGTATCTTCTTTGGGAATGTATAAGGTTGATTATAAAGGTCTACCCTTACAGATCATGTTGCTAGAAAAGGACATGTGGGCCACATTCAGAGCTACTATTAAAGTGCTTAAGAGGGACACTGGTGCCACTGTGATGTCAAAGTTCAAGAGCTTCATGAGTCCTGCGGACCACCTACAACCTGAGGCTGCCATATCCTAGCATCCTCTGTGCTCAACGGAAGATGAAGTAATGAAATCCAGTCTAAAAGCCTGGAATGGTCAGCCTGTGCGTGGCCCAGCACTGCTCTTCTGAGAGCCTTTCAGGGTGGGCTGAGATAGCCCGGGGACTCAAGCACCAATCGCCCCCTGCTCTTGAATGTAGTGCCATAGTTGTGGTGGTGACACTAACAAAAGTGCCTGTAGAGAAGGGCTTTCTTGGCTGAGATGTCACAACTCTCTGTCTCTGGCCATACAAGCCAGAACCGAGCAACCTGGCGTACAAGCAAGCTCTGAAGAGTTCATCATGATCCCAGATGAGGACACCACGGCAGACTGCGTGGCCTGTGGTGCCTGGAAGTCCCAACCCTGCAAACTCCTGAGCCTTGCAGAGGAGCTATGAACATCCAGGGCAAGGCAGATGATGAGGGGAATCTGAAGTACAGGATCATCTCCAGGAATTACATACCCACACACATATTGAATATTGTGGACAGTAATCGGAAGGATGCTGGACCAAATTTCCATCTTTCACTCTTGGATTGAACACAGGAAGCTGCATTGTGTGTTGGGGTTTTTTCCATCACCAGCATGAAGATACAGATCTGTACCTCCCTTTGGGGAATTCTTTAAGAGCTGGTATTTATGATGTCATCATTGTAGTTGCTGTTTTCATTCGCATCAGCACTACTTACTGTAGCTCTTTTTTAACATAGCCATGGAAAGAATGCATCCTTTTTTTAGCAGAGCCACTGTAATATCCCAGTCACTGTATTAGCTGCTTGAAAAGGGGTGCAGAGCTTATTACAAGTTCCAGTGATTCCAGAGTTACTCCAGCACAATGCTCCATTAAACCAGTGAGCCTTACTGAGGCTCAAACCAAATTCTGAGCGTGCTGCAGAGTTCCCAAAGATGTGTGCTTTGGCTTGTTGGATGTAGGCTGATGTTTGAGGTTTTCTAAGAAGAATGCTTTCCAGGTTCTCCCAGTCTGTGACAGTTCTGAATTCAATGTGCCTTGTTGCATTAAGTGTTATGAGACAAAAAGGTGACAGACCAAAACCAATTAAGTTTTCATATCATATTTTTACATGGCTGAATACTTTTTACTGTGCATTTGCTGTACATGGAATGAAGAGCTTTAGCCTGTGACATATTTTAGTCCTAACCCCTTTAATATTTCCATTATAATGAAGAGGCAAAACTGGACTATTGTGAATAAATGTAATAGAAATATTCATAAGAAACAACAAAAATGTTCTGTGCCTAATGAAAGCATTCAAATTAACTACCCAGATGTCTAAAAGGTCCTGCTAATAACAAGTTTGTCTGGAAAGTCAAACTATTGAAGTACAGTCAGTGTGATGGAAGTGTATGAAGTTTGGTTTAAATTCTTGGCTGATACATGGAAAAACTGTCTCTTTGGATTTGTGTACATCTGTTTCTATCTGAAACTAAAATCCAAAGAAACAGGAGCTGGAACAGTTTTTGGTGTTGATTCAAGTGGTGCATGAGAAATCAGGTCAGTTTTCTCACTGGATCAGTACCAATTTCACTATTTCCAGTCAAATAAGTTATGATGCTTGTTCTTAAAATGTTCTTGAATGGGACTGCATAAAAAACTCCAGTGTGTCAAGCCAGTTCTTCTGGACTTGTGTGCTGCCCATGGAGAGATCACTCATAAACGCTGCTAACAAATTTGCCCTTTGTGACCTCATGCTGTGAAGTTACCTCAATAATTAAAAGAGTTCCTATATCAAATAACAAAGCCCCTTTTTTGACAGTGGAATGTGTAATGTTTGTAGATTTTCCTCTCCAGTAAGCTGTCAACATTTTCAAAGGAAAACAGGAAGACGTCTAGTGGGGAGATCACAAGGTAGGGAGTCAGGAGGTCTAGCTTTATTCCTGGCCCTGTCACCATCACATTACATGATGCACAGCTCCTCTTTGCTTCATTTTTATTATTTCCCACACAACAGTGCTGTTCCTGATGGACTCTGGGCTGTGCTCTGGGTGCTGGGGACCATTGGGAAAGCTCTAGTAGCAGGAGATGTTCACAGTCATTCAGAACTCTTGGGCACATCCAGCAGCATGAATTTTCAGAAAACATCAACTGCCTCAGAAGAAAAAACTGTACAGTTTTTTGCCTCTCTGAAAAGTTCAGCTGCTTTGCAGGGAATATTAACCACTTTCCCATGAATACATGTACTGGCCACGAAGGTGCCATTATAATAGTTGTCATTTAATCCAATGTTTGTCTTAAGCAATAAATTTTCAGCAACAATCCAATAATATTTCCCTGGGATCCCAAATGGCTTCTTTTTTTTCTTTTCTTCCTTTTGAGGCTGAATTAACAGTTACGTAATATAAGGAGGTTTTTTTGCTTTTGCTTCATAAATGATTTTTGTTAGGCACAGTGGAAAAAGAGCACCATATAACAATTCAAAATGAAGCCATCTGGCTTTGTGTCCATCTAACAATGTTAACAAATATCCCACATCTAAAAGAAACATGAAGCACTATTTCTGTGCCGTGTTCATTTACTTCACTTCGAAGGAGCATAACACGAACATGCATATATTAAATGAAGTGCATACTTCTTCCTTTTTTTTCCCATGGCATTTCATTACTTCTTTGCCTGTATTTCAGTGGTCTTGCTTCCACTGTGGTGAGCCTTAAAAAAATCAGAAAAAAAATTCTCACAGCCATGATTTTGTTGTTCCCCTTGGTGTGGGCTCCTACCTTGCAGCCCAGCAGAACACAGGCCGTCCAGACGTGACTGCAGGTAAACTACTTCACAGGAAGGGAAAATGGAAGGGAACTGCACTTATCACCAGGATGCAGCCCTTAATTCACTTCAGAGTAACTTGTTGGCTTGTCCCATGTCCCAAAACCTAATGGGTTTACACTTCTAGTAGGTGAGTGCATTGGGTGATGCAAGATAAATATGAAAAATGTCTCCCTGCATGTTGGCATTTTGATATTGCTTGTGGGAGGGAAGAAAAAAGAAAAAAAAAAAAAAGAGAAGAAGGGATTTCAAGCTTAAATTCCTGCTACTAGGAAAGTCTTACAATTAGTCTACACCCAGTCTTCCTTAATGTGTGGTCTCCAAGACATCAGAAGCGAGACTGCGAAACGATTGCGAAAAAAATTTATAAAAACACACATGCACACATATTCCCACAGATTCAAACAAGCAAGCAGGAAAAGCAGGAGAAAATAAAACTAAATATATAAAACTAACTAAATAAAAATCCTGTATGGAGTCTAGCCTTAGTATTTGACTGTAGTGAAAACTATCTTGGCAAGGTGATCCTTGGATTTCTTTTTTCCTCCCCTAGCCCATTAGGTGGTACTTCAGTAAGGGGAGCGATAACACTGGCAAGCACCTTTACTGAAGACACAAATTTCACCAATAAATGGAGTTTGTTGTGGCTTATCAAAGATGCACAGTCCCCAGTCATCATGTAACCAGAGACCATTATTAAAAAATTTATATAGCTTTTTATAATATTTTCTCTATCTGATTAGAATAACATGTGCTTGGATAGCCAATAGCATAATTGATCACACAACTACCTAGCCAATGGTATAACTGCCCATGTGTCTGCTAACCAATAATAGAAGTGATCAAGTGCCTAAGATTCACATCAGCCTTTTTTTCCCTAGAACAAGTGCTTGTATAACAATTTTTCTGTGCACTGCTGTTGTTCTGCTACCTGTTACATTTTAGAAACTTTGTTACATCTCTCCTGCCTTGACTGAATGGTCCTTGTTCTTAGTCAAGCCATCTTTGTTCTCTTATTACTAAGCATTCTTTGTTTTCTTGCCCCAAAATTTGTGCTCACACAGTAAAAGGACTTCACAGAAAAACATCACAAATAGAGAGTTTATGTGGACAAGCCTGTCTGTTTGGGAGTGCTTATTTTAATGCTCCTTTCTGTAAAGCCATAGGCCAGCACACCTCTGGCCCTTCCACCACAAGGAGGTAGGACAGCTTTGATGAAATAGCTCTGCTTGGAAGTGAAGATGGGCATCTCTATAGCTGCGAATGTATTTTGGTTACGGGGGAATTGTATCTCTGTTGGAGTCTTCTCCAGAAGCTGTTGCCTGTCTGGTATATTATGCAATGAGCTGTACCTCTTAGGGGCACAGAAGAGATGGGCAATGGCCAAAGACTTGTGCTGCTGCAGATCCCTTCATCCCTCCTCTCCCAACACTGAGGGAAACTGAAGGTGCCAGATGGAAGAAAATTCATCAGAGCTTCTGCAGGGCAATTGTCTTGATCTCTGCACCTCTTCAGGCCCAGGACATGTGCAGCTGAGTAAGCAAACCCA
Organism: Acanthiza pusilla; assembly: GCA_036630365.1. Classification (NCBI taxonomy): domain Eukaryota; kingdom Metazoa; phylum Chordata; class Aves; order Passeriformes; family Acanthizidae; genus Acanthiza; species Acanthiza pusilla. The sequence goes on from JAXCHO010000034.1 coordinate 49,716,938, forward strand.
CAGGATGGCCAAGCTTTAAGTAAAATAAACAAATAAATTAGTTAATTAAATGTTGATGTATTGAACTGCTAATTTATATATAGAACCCACAAATTATCATTTGAGCCTCTGAAAAGAGGAGAGCAGTTTGGCATACACATTAGAAATTGCAGTATGTTCTTCCTGTTTCTAAAAAAAAAGAAGTCCAAGGAGCCTCTTTCCTCAAGAGAGGAGCCAGGGGCAGGCACCGGCAGTGGTGGGACTCCAGCAGATGTGAATGGGCTCTGTACCAGGCTCTTGCCCCGGGAATTATGATGTTAGCATGCACACACACATGCTCAGCTAATGCAACTCTGCTGATACTATCAACAGTTTTTCTTCTTCTTTTTCATGACCATCTGTGGTTTTGACTCATTTATTCCAAAACTGTGCAGCTAACTCTACCCAGCTATCTAAAATTAAAGATCTTAACTGGCTTTTCTTTTTGTTTTCTTTCTTTTTTCCTCTCTTTTTTTTTTATTGTGGTTTCATTACATTCTGACCTCCTTTCTGCTCCTGTGACTGAAAGGTGATCATTTAGGTGTCCTAAGACAGGGGAGAAGAGTTCAGAAATCCTGTATGGTGTCACCTTCATGTAGAGGAACATGTCTGAGAGAGCATTGAAACCTTCTGTGTCTCTGCTGAAGACTTTCTCTTTTTCCTAGTGACAGAAGTGTTTTCTTTGCCATTAGCTCACCATGTGGGAATCGGTGTCTTAACATGCATAACAGTGCAGCAAAAGTTTAGAATACGCTACAAAGCTTAATGACAAAAATATGTGTAGAGTCAAAGAAATCAAAATCTTGCTTTTGGACTGGTTTCTGTGGGTGGAAGGTTGTTCTTACATTTCATTTTAAAGCCTTCATTCATTCCTGCTATAGAATGCTATCTGTTTTGGTTTTAATTTGGTCAACTTCACAGTTATTCATATGCAGCAGTCTATAAAAAGCAAAAGCTGCACTAACCATTATACAACAGATTTAAGATACATCTTTACTGTCTTGTTTCTTTATCCAATATATTTTTTTAAAGAATGTGATGTTTACAGTTTGACAGAAAGTAATGTCTTTTACTCATCTTAAAGGGCTTAGCACCAGGGGCCTCATCAAATGGGTGTCTCTTAATCACACAGCCAAGCAGTTAGGCTCAAGAGATGATTCTTTTTAGCATAAACTCACAAAAATTTGTCTTGTTGAGGCCTCCCAATATGATGTAATATAAAAAATATATATAAACATAGGAATAATTCAGAGAGATTTTGCAATCTTACCCATTAAAGGATGGATCTTTTTCCTGAGAGGGAAAGTTATTCTTAGCATCAGAACAGAGCCACTTTCAAAGCAAAGTAAGTGAAAGGGGTGCTGTATTCGTTCACAAGTAATTCAAACTTGTATAGTTCTTGAAAAAATTGCAAACAAAAAAAAAAAAGTATGTTGAATTTTGCATCAACTGCAGTAAAAACCTTAGGAGTGTTACAAAGGGAGTAGGAGTGGAAAGGTCAGGATGGGCAACCATCCAAAGAAGCAGCAGGGGAAGGCTTATGAGTGCAACATCTGCTGAGAATGCCTGGATTGGCAGCACGTGAAGAGCCCAGATGGTCTGTGTGCATCTTCCCAGGACACCCAGACTGGGAGACATGGAGGTAAACCAGGCTGAGTAGCTGATGGCTCCCTTGTAGATGGTGTGAAAGAGGCACATACGAACCCAGATCACTGTCACCAATCTATGGAGAAACCAGGACTTGTGAGGAGGAGTTCATAGGTGGCATCCCTTGTCTTACCTGCGAAGGAGCCCCAGACAGACTGCCTGGGTACTCATACCTGGATGCCTGAATGCACTGATTTGGGGATGTACCTCTCCTGGGGCTTGTCAGCATCAGCATATAGACACAGGAGTGTGAGTGAAGTTTACTCCATTTTGCAAATAAAATCACCTTCCTCTCTCTAAAGGTTTCCCATTGATCTCTGTTAGATCACTGGGAGTGTTGCAACATTATTTCCTACAGATGTATGGGAAATTCTGGTTTTCAAAGAACTTTGTGTGTTGTTATGAATCAGTGACTGCTCTGCCTCCTGCTTGCAGCGAGCATGGGCGGGTTCCAGCAAAATTTGCCTCTAATAGCATAAAATAGGAGTTACACATCCAAACCCATCAGATATTTGTTTAACTGTATTGGATTTGCACAGCTTTCCTTTCTGCCAATTTTAAAAAAAAAAAAAAAAAAAAAAATCTTCTCAACATGCCATGAAATCCTGACTCCACTGAAGCCAGTGGCACATAGCCCATTGATTTCAGAAAGGCCGAGTTTTCAGTGGCAGTTTCTGCAGTTTCTGATCTTCCAAGCTGTAGAATGTGAAAGCTGAAAGCAAAGGATGTCTGCAAAGATGCCTCCTTACCAGGCTCTCTAGAGCTAGCACCATCAGGAAGAGCAAAAGCAGTAAGACTATTCAAAAGAGAGCATGTTCAATGAGAAGCTGAAGTTCAAGCAGATATTTAATCGCTTTTAAAGAACCAAAACATATCCACGCCAGTAAGAGATGGAAAGTAAATAGTGCCTTCCTCATTAAGGTTAATGGCAGCTCAGTCCATCCCTCAGGAAACAAGTGGCAATATCCACTCCATGTCTGCACATCTCCTTGAAATGTGTTCATTTCCTTCATATGCAGTTTTCAATAAACTGCCATCCTGTCTTTAAACAGTACCTAAAATATTTTTTATTAAAATATTTACCGATGCAATAGTGCCCTTTTCATTAAAATTGAAACATTTTAAAATATGTTGATACAAATCAACTCCACCCACAAAGTCTTTCATCACAAATGTTTCAAAAAAAGCACAATTTCAAGAAAATAAATTTCAGCATATATTATGAAACTTCATTTCAGCATTCTGAAATGTTATGTTATGTTTCTATTTGTTTTGTATTAATTTTAAAATAAATTTTATAATTTATGTTATACAATACTGCAGTTAGATGACAACATAGCACAATGCAATAAAAACTATCATCACAGCTGAAATATTTTATTCCCTTACTGTGTTTTACTATCTTTTAAAATCATTACTGTGCACTGCTTTCTATCACTGAATGAAACCTCTTTCCTTGATCACAGTGTCTCCTGTTTTTTGCAAAGATCTGGAATGTCACTCCCATCCAAGTATTTCCTGTTTGTCTTGGAACTAAAGAGTCTGATAAATTCTTTCAACGCAACAGATATCAGAGACAGCTACACTGAGAAGATAAGATGCTTTAATGTGTAAAAAACAGAAGCCAGACTTAATGATTATTTAAAATAATATAATAAAATATAGTTGCTCTGAAGTCACAAACTGATTTAAAAGCAATAAAAGTGGCATAAAGTAATATCAAAAAGTAAAAACATAAAATAATAAATAGAGCAAACATTTCAAAAATTTTAACCCAGAATTTCAAACTCCACCCCATAGTTTACACTTCTAAGTAAATAGTATTTAAAAAAAACTTGAACTGTGGAGTGTAGGGAAAATAGGTTCAAATATAATTTCTCCTTTAATTCAGAATAAAAACAATTTTTCAACAGCAAAATTTCCTGAACACATACATCCCATGTTTTGATCAGAACTGATATTTAGACAAACAATTTAAAAGAAAATTTCTCTTTCCAAAAAGTGACACGTTATAGAACAGCATGAGCCTGAGTGAACATTTAATCAAAACTCCTTAAATTCAGAGTGGCATTAATAAACCATGAAAGAATTCAGTCATTGTTCCAATATCAATTCATATATCATCTCCATGTACAGTGTAAGATTATATATAGATTTCTTATTAGCCAAAAATGCTGTCCATTAGCATAATCAGGAAGCACAAGTCCAAGTAAGGTTAGTAATTATACACAAACCATTTCACCTCACCCTTGCCAAGAAAAACATTAACAATATATTGTCTGCATGACCAATTAATTCCTGCAGAAGGCTTAGAGCATCGAACCATGCATGAGGCTCTTCACCTGCAATATTCGGTAATAAAAGGGTCTACAACTGAGTGAACACACCTGAATATGCCATTTGTAACAGTATTTTGCCTGACCAACATGAACGTGCCATAAAACTAGCAACAGAGGCTTTAATGTATAATTCAGAATTTTTTTTTTTTAAAGAATCATTTAGGTTGGAAAAGACCTCCAAGATCATCAAGTCCAACTGTTACCTAGCACTGCCAAGTTCACCACTAATCCCTGCCTCCAAAGGCCACACCTACATGTCTTTTAAATACCTTCAGGGATGGTGATTCCACTAATTCCCTGTGCCTAAAATGTCACAAAACAATCCACTCAATAGGGTTCATTTTGACACATGCAGGTTATGAACTTTCAGCTTTCTCATTCATTCTTTGCAATTATTAGTTGCAGTCTTGTTCCACAAGACTCTTTAAATTCAAAGTTTTGGTAAGAGCAATCCATTACAGGAGCTGCCACCACCCTGAAAAAAGCTTCCAGTGGTATAAAATGCTGCAGCCTGCTCAGTTGGCAGAGCAGATCATGTCCCAGGGCTTCATTCTTCACACTGCAACCCCACCATAGAAGAAATCCATTTCAAGATTTCTTGCCTGGTGATCAGATGCCCACATAGCTATGTCAGTGGATGAATTCATCTCCTGCATTATCACCTCCTACAGCAATTGTTTTTCTGGGGCAGCTACCAAAGTCAGCAAAGAAGCTCCAAAGTGCAGCAAATGGAGGGCTCACAGGAGCAGTCTGCTTCTAACTGGATGGAAGGAGCTGAATCATGGCCATGCCGTGTAACACATGTATTGCACCTGCTATCAGTGCAGAAGATTTTCATATTTCATGGATTCAAAGTTGGATTGGGACTCGAATACATTTTGAGAAGACATAACGAGGGTTATAGACTCCATATCTTCCCAAATCACTTATGTAAAATTCATGTTTGTGACTCAGCTTAGCCCTAGCAATTCATCACAGGCACTAGAGGAGGGTGTTGAAGATGATCACAGAGCTGAAGCACCTCTCCTGTGAAGACAGGCTGAGTTGGAGTTGTTCAGCCTGGAGAAAAGAAGGCTCTGGAAGACCTTGCAGCACCTTCCAGTGCCTAAATGGGGCTACAGGAGAGATGGAGAGGGACTTTCTACATGAGCATGTAGTGACAGGACAAAGAGAAATGGTTTTAAACTGACAGCAGGTAGGTTTAGATCAGATATTAGGAATAAACTGTAAGGGTGGTGAGGCACTGAAGCAGCTTGCCCAGAGAAGCTGTGGATGTCCCATCCCTGGAAGTGTTTAAGGTTGGATGGAGCTCTGAGCAGCCTGGTCTAGTGGAAGGTGTCCCTGCCCAGGGCAGGGAGATTGGAACTGGGTGATCGTTAAGGTCACTTCCAGCCCAAACCATTCTGTGATTCTGGAACTCTATGTTGAAGGCTTTTTCTGAAATTGGAGGCTGCACTTTCACGTCCCTTTTCTTCACCCCGAGGCTGCAAAAAGGTCATGAAGAGTTACCAGCAAACACTCTTAGTCACAAGGAGCTCATTCCCTGCAGGAGGGGGAAATGAGAGGTGGCTGCAGTTACGGCCAAGGCTCTGCTCGCTGAGGCTGTTTGCTGGCAGCAGCTCAGTCCCTCTCAGGCAAGGTAATGCTCGTTCCTGTAGCCAGCAAACACAGCCAGTTCTCACCCTCATCCCGCGAGGCACCAAGCTGCTGCTGAATCAGGGTTACACAAAGACGAATGAGCCCAACGGGAAAGGGCAGGGAAATGGAGACAGCTCACACTCATAAAATGAGAAACACAGAGTTAGAAGAATTACAGAGACTATAAAAATCCTATGCACTTTGGAAGGTCCTTCTACCAGCAAAGCCTGGGAAGTCCTTACCCCACAGTAATTCCACTTCTGTATCATCCAAACCTCAAATTCCTCTCTGGAAATGAATGTGGATGGGACTATATTTCCCTGTGGTTGTTGCTGAATGACTCAAAACTTTTCCCTCCCTTTTCCGGTGAGACCGAGGGGCCACATCAACCACCAGCAAAATTTTGCACTGTGTGTTTTAGTTCTGTGAAAGCAGTAGCATCTGGGCCAACAGAACAGGAAAGTGGCTTACAAGTTCCAGCTTCCTTTAATTGCAAACACAAATATTACCAAGATATAAAATAAAATACAATAACATAAAGTTAGGCTCTTTGGCAGGGTTGATAGAAGCTTGCAGGGGTGGACAGAAAGCAGCTCCATGGCAGATGTCCTGCCTTTAGTACAGCATACACTGTTGCTCCTATGAGCTGGGCCAAGGCAAACTGCCTCAAAGCCTCCTTGTATGGCCACAAACACCTCATACCTAATGTACATTAACCTGGGCATATCTCCAGCAGGTTCTTCTTAGGACTTGTCTGGATAGGTCAAGGGGGAGGAGACCACTGCCAGGAGCAGCTTGTACTCTCCAAGCTGGACCCACTGCTGAGTGTAGCAGTGCCAGCAGCTGCAAGGTGAGCGATGGCTCCTCTGCTTTGATCTTCACCAACAAGGTGTCTCAGACCTTTATGCCCGGCAGCAGTGGTCAGGCAGAGGGAAACTAAAAAAAGGAGAAAGAATTGAGTCAGAAGTTCCTTGGGAAACTTTGATTTATGTCCATGGAACTAGACAGGGTTTGTCCAAGGATCCCAAAATGTTCAAAGGATAGTAGTTAATTATTCCTGCCACCTTGTCTGGAGACTAATTACAAGTGAGATCTGTCCTATCTTATACCTTTATTCCTGACCTGAATGGGGGCATGGGGTGCACTTTCATTAAGTCTGCAGATGAGTGAGAGTGTATTCACTGGAGAGTGTATTCACTGTGCTTGGAAGCAGTCCTGGGACCTAGACAGCTTGGAGGACTGGGCCAACAGAAATGTTTTGAAATTGAAGACCAAGGACAATTTTCTACTCCTGGGATAGACTAACTTACTGTAAAGGGACAGGCTGGGGACTGAGAGCCTGGGGAGCAGCTCCACAGGAAGGGCTGTGGGGGCTGTGGAGGACAATGAGCTGAACATGAACCAGAGGTGCACCCCAGCAGGTGACAGCAGCTTCCTGCTGGGAGGTTAGGGAGAAGGCAGAGCTGGGCTCTACACAGTGCTCTGAATTGGGAGGATGAGAGACAACAAGCAAGAGTTGAAACAAGGAAGGCTCAGATGAGATATAAGCAGAAACTTTTTCAGCCTGAGTGATCAGCCTTGAGTCACATATAGGCAGGGGTGCAGGTTGCCCAGAGAGGCTGTGCAGTCTCCATCTTTGGAGCTTTCAAGACCCAAATGGGAAAAGCACTGAGCAACCTGGATTGGTCTCACAGCTGACCCTGCTTGGAACAGGAGGCTGGACCACAGAGCTCCTGTGGTTCCCTCCGACGTAAATGACTCTGTTATGATTTTGCTATTCAAGTGGGTTTTGTTCTCTGGTACTTCTGCATATATTTGAATATTCATTTCTTTGCAAGCATCTTGACTATGTCCATTTAATAAATTAAAAAATGGAACTTTATTACACAACATCTCAAGGGGGAAACAAGGAACATTATGAGCGGACCAGCTGCCTGTTACCAATTTTGAAGTATATTTTCTGAAATCTAATACAAAGCAAAACCAGTAACACTCCTAAACTCAGAATAATACATGGTAACAGAAGAACTAAGCCCTTCCATACTTAAACCTATAAACATCCCCCAGGAACAACGGTCAGGTGATGCCTCTGGTGTCTTGTTTCATTTTCCTTCCTCATGGAAATGTTTTTTGCTTGCATTGCATGTGGCACATGGACTGAACACAGTGTCTACTGCTGCTTCATGCTTCACAGTTCTCCCTGCCTTTGAAGTTATCCGTTGCCCAAGAAACCCCAGAGATCTCCAGATCATAAGGGAAAAGTTTGAACAAACTTTCGTATATACTTGTTCTGCAGTTGATGTTGATTTTGACAGATTTTAACCAAAAATTGTTCTGTCAACAGGCATGCCTGGTCTCTTTCCATGAAGAAAACAGCATTACAAATGACAGAATGAAAACTCTGCACTTCAAACGGTTATTTTATAAAAGTGTGACAGAATTCTTTCGTCCCCATCCCAGCTGTTCCTGCAGGAACAAAACTGGTGAATAATGGAGAGCTTTGCTCCTGATCTCTGTGCTGTTCCCTTTCTGGGAGGCAGAGCTCGGCACCTCACTGTGCTCTGTCAGCCACAGCAGATGTGCTTCTGCTAGAGCAGGAGGACCTTTTTTTCAATCCCAATATTCTGCTCTAGCACCTGCATTGAAATGGGCTAATAACAGCACTTACTTGCTGACCTTTAAACTGAAATGCTTGAAAACCTTTACACAAGACTCTGGAAGCCAGCTGCATGCTGAGCAGTCATTTTTCAAATAGAGAAAAGGATGGTGTATACTCTGCCTGGGGAGGTCTGAGTGGCTGATCCTAAGCCTGGAAGCTGAAGGCTGTAACTCATTGCTCATCTGGGCTTATAGGTAATTTTATGTGGCTCTCAGAGAGGCATGGATGCATGTGTTTAATTCCTCACAAATGTCTCAAGTAGAGAAAACTGACTTTTCTATTGTGGGAGAAAGCTTTGTAGAGCTTTCAAAAGACCTGACAGCCTGGAGTGACAGAAGAAAGATCAAAATCAGCTTTTTCCCCTGTGTCCTCTCCACAGATATCTCCAAACACATTTTGGGTTATGTCTTCCCTTTACAGGGTTGCATGATAGATGGAAGATTAAAATCACTGGCCACCATGGTCATTCTTTCTTCATTCCTGAACTGGTTTTGGCCTTTCCTTAAAGTTACTCAATACTTTCCATTATAAGGACCTTATAGCTTTGCCAAAATTCAGTCATTCTAGCTGTAATTTCTCCTTCTGGCTGGATGCCTCTGGCTGATTTTCTTTGGACTTCTTTTGATTATTTTTTTGGAAAATTTTCAGTCATCTCCAAGAAAGAACCTAGGGGAAAATGTATATATTGTTGTCTATGTCAAAAGCCTGTAGATGTTTTCCTTTAAAAACTCTCATTTCCCAGGCTTTGCATCACAATCCTGAAATGGGATGGGTAGGTGATCTTTGTGCCTGGAATAACATTTTCTCTTTCCCAGTGGAAGTCTGCAAAGCATAGAACCAAGATGTCAACCACAGATTTGTGAAGAAAACTTTTAAGTCTTTTAAAAGAGTTCTGCCTCACTTGTTGTAAAGGTCAGAGAAGAGGCAGGGAAAAAGAAATTTCTGATTTTCAAAGCTGAAGCTGGAGAACAAGACTCTGACTCTGCCAGGCAGTGCCTATGTGATGAGACCAGCTACACTGTGTCTGATCGGGGGGAGGTAATTTTCATCAAGTAGCCTGCATGGTGCTGTGGTTTAGATTTGTGACCGAAACAGTGCTGATAACATGCAGATGATTTTGCTGTTGCTGAGCAGTGCTTGCACTGCAGCAAGGCCTTCTCTGTTTGTAGCTCTGCTGCCGCAGTGAGCATGCTGGGAGTAGGCAAGAGGCTGGGAGGGGACAGCTGACCCAAACTGCCCAGGGATATTTCACACCATATACATCATGCTCACCAAAAAACAGGCACTTTTTGTTCTTAGCTGCTGCCTGAAGACTGGCTGGGCATCAGCCTGCTGGTGGGAGGTGATGAGTGAATGCCTTTGCATCAGTTGGGATCTTTTTTTTCCCCATTCACTTATTAAACTGCCTTCATCTTGACCCATGAGTTTTTCTCACTTTTGACTTTCCAATTCTCTCCCCCGTCTGTCTGGGGGAAAGTGAGTGAGCAACTGGGTGGGGGCTGAGCTGCCACCAGCTGGCCTTGACCCATCCCAGCAACTCACCAACATCCAGCTCAACCTAGTCTGTCACTACCCACGTTTTTCTCAACAATCCTGATAGGAACCCTATGGCTTCATTTGCAGAAGGGCTGAGCACTGCCTCCTGACATGGAAGCCATTGGGATGTATCCTTCCAGCTTGTAGACACTGTGCATGACTGTAGCTGGATTGCTGGACTTCTGCGATCAGCAGCACACCTCTTGTCCTCATGTCTCAGTCATCCACAGGTGGGATTTCACTCAGAGCCTGCCAGGGCTGCTCTTTGCAGGTTTCACAAGCATGGAAAGCAGGGAGAGAAAGGTCAGAGGCAGCACTGTGAGTGGCTGAGCCCTGTGGGGCTGTCACTAGGAGTTTTAGCCAGGCTTGTAAAGCGGGAAGTGGAAGGTGCCCTCAGGGGTGTAGTGTGAACATTGTAATATTGAGTACCTCAAGAAATCATTGCACCTTAAGTGATTCACTTCTTAGGAGAGAATAACTTTAATCTTACTGCGGCTCAGTCCTATAAAGTGGTGTTAATAATGCTCCTTATTAAGTTTAATTAATATTTGTGAAACACTACCCTGATGACAGGCATAGAGGAAATCAATACTTTTATCTTCAGAGAAGAGTGTGAATACTGCAGTGAATGGGACCTATAGGAACAATGAAGAAAAGACTCAATATTGAATGCGTGCTCCCTAAATTAGTTCAGTCCCTCCTCTGTACCAAATAAATGGAAGTACTGGAGAAAAAAATAATACACCATTATAAGCTAGCATCCATATTGATACCTTTTGTCAGTAGGAATATATGTCTTGTCAATAATTCTAAACATAGGCAGGTAAATTGAGGTCCCATGGGAAATCTTTCTCTTGGCATTTCCTAACTTGTGCATGCTCGACTTCACCACCTCAGTAATGTTCTTTGACCACAACTATTTGTGTGTGTCTGACAAAATGAAACAGCCATCGTATCTCTCCACAGCCTTCATTAATATTTCCAGTTAATATCTCATGCTCTGTAATCTACCTGAAAGAAGACAGAAGCACTGCCTCAGAAGCAACTGTTGAAAATATGGTCTAGAAGAAATATATGAGGAACTATTTATCTATCTTTTGGTATATTTGTTCCTTTTGAAATCCATTTACTGTAAAAAGAAAGATCAATGTAAAACTGGTAAATGCTACTAAAAATACTAAATCAGAGTGGCCATCTTTTATTGTCAGTGTGGTCCACCAAGCAAAACTTCAAAGGTTCAACATTCTCCATAAATATTTATTTACATAATTTACAGATGTGTTCTACAGTGAGCAAAATATTTTAAAATTGCAGTCATGATGTTCCCTGATTTTCAAAGGGTTATTTTCTGTACTTTTTGAGCCAAAGTCAGAGCTGAAGAGTTGTAATTTAATATTCCCCTGGACCTACTTACACCCACTTGTTGAAGCGTCAGGGAGTCCTAATGGGTGGAACTCACAGGCTGAAGAGCCAAAATACATTGCAATGCTGTTAACTTAATGTAGGGAGGATTCACCGTATTTTTATTTGCTTTTCTTGCTGTGCTCCTCTCCTGTGACCAAGCAATATACAAGCACACTCATTTCTGTTTGACTCTGAGGTCTGCACTGCCAGGGAAGGGGTCAAGAAGACCACATAATGTATTCCAGTACCTGAAGAGATGCTATGAGAAAGATGGAGAGGGACTTTTTACAGGAGCACATAGTGACAGGACAAGGAGGAATGGATACAACCTGAAAGATAATAGGATTAGATTAGATATTAGGAAATAATTCCTTACACTGAGGGTGGTGAGGCACTGGAACAGATTTCCCAGAGGAATTGTGGATGCCCCATCCCTGGAAGTGTTTAAGCCCATGTTGGATAGAGCTCGGAGCAACCTGTTCTAGTGGAAGATGTCCTTATCCACAGCAGGGGGTTGGAACTAGATGATCTTGGAAGTTCCTTCCAATCCAGGCCATTCTATGATTCTATGATTCTATGATTCTATGATTTCAGGCTGACCATGCAGGTCTGTATTGACATAACGAGCAAATCTGGGGAGTGGGCACAGCTGAACCAAGCTGTGCTGGTGTCTATAAGTAGTTTACTCCGGCCTCCAGTCCCTCTAGTGCCAGATGCCCTTACAGAGACAGCTCTGTGCACCACTTCACCTCTGGGAGAAGTTGCACAGCCAGACTGGAGCATGCAGAACACACCCAGCCAAACCCCAGATGTGTGGCATATAATGACAGTGGAGTGACGCTTCTCTGGGCTGACACAGCCCCATTCTGGGTTCCTGCTGGCTTCCTCCTACTGAAGATAGCCATAAGCTGAACGTCATTGGCATTTGGACAGTCTCAAAACATGTCTTTGCTGCTTTCTATCAACATGAATCAAACTCTGGCCAGTATCATTTTGATATCCTCCAGCTGAGGAGCTGACCTGATTAGACCTCAGGCAATAAGAATCTGTTCCTGAGGAAATCAGAATTATTTTTCTCTGTGTGTTGAAAGAAACATATAGTACGAGCAAACAAAATGTCATAAGTAACGTATAAAAATCTGCTCCTACAAAGACCCTAATAAAATTGGCACTAATTATTTGGTCTTCTTTTTACTGTCTTCAACATTTAAGCACTCTAGCAGTAATGGAATAACTTTTCATTATGGAAATTTTGGAGCGCAAATGTCAAATATTTCATTGGTTTGGAGATTCAGCAGACGCAACAGCTACAATTGTTTTAGGCAATTTTGACAAAAAACTGTGCAAGGAAATTGGTCTGTAAATTGCCAGAATAAAATTTCACAAACTTTATGAACTGCAAACAATCTCTCTTCATTCAAAACATGAAAAACCACCACAATTATGTGTTTTATCAAATATCGAAAATATGAAACTGGGGTCCCTCAATCTCCTCCTCAGGTAATCGTAATAGCTGTACTTGAATTCCAAGATTTTGCTTTTCTTTAAATTTAATGCAATGTGACTGTCCAGCCTGTTCTAGAGCTGTCTTGTGTTTTCCTTCCAAGAAAGTCCGTTTCTAAAAAGGTCACAGCAATTGAAAGACAAGAGAACTGGCACATGAGCCTTTGCATGATCAACATCCAAACCATGGCTAGAACAAGTCTGTATTGCTGAGTAATTCTGTCATACTGAAAAGACAGCCAGGTGTTTTGCTGCTTTCAGAATCTCCCTCAGTCTCACAGTTAATCAAAAAATAGGAAAGGAAAAACAAAAACCAACCTCACTTGCCAGGGACAAGTCTAGATAACTAAATACTTTCAAATTATGATGCTAATTACCCAGAATAAGGAAAGGCTCATCTGCAGATTTAACAAAATTATTAGCAAATAACTTCACCATTTGTTCAGGATCATTTACAAACTCATTACCCAGATCCAAGGGTAATGTCTTCACTCTGGGCACAGCTCCAAAATCGTCATTAACAACAATATGAAATTGTTGCACAGAAGAAGATTTATCATTAAAATATGTTTTAATACTCAACTCTTACTTTTCAAATGCACATTTTGTATTGAACCCAAATGGTACTTACTTCAGACAAATGATCTTCCACATATGGTTCCCGTGTCACATGCAGTTCTCCTCAATGATGCATGCAATTCTTTTTCAGACTTTTAAAAATTTAATATCTGCCCTTTGTATTGCATGTGAATTCAGGCTATGAGAAGGCTGCCAATCAAAAAAGAAGGCCACACATACCTCCATGTGCAACGACCAAGGCTTCCAGCATCTCCAAGAGTTGCCAAAGAGCACAAATTTTGTAGGTTAGGCACTGGGAGTGAGCCAGGTGAGGGTAATGGTGCGTTGTGAAGTGGAATCAAAGTGAACAGGAACTGAGCACATTACCTCTGGGTTTAAATCACTTTAGCACAGCCTGCACAATTTATTCTAAAGTGCATACGGGGAGATTAAACACTGACATCTTTCTCTTTTGGATTACTGCTGAATTTGCACACATTTTGCAGAGTAAAAGAGAGTGCGACCCATTATAAACAAATTTCCTTGATATTCAAGAGGAGACTGTAGCAAGGAAAAAATAAACCACGCACATGTGGTTGGTAAGTGCTTAAAGTCACACTGTGCCATAGCAACTGCAAAGCACTCACTGGGGTACCTTATTTCAGCATTTGGTGAATAAATTGTAATAGTTCCACATAAACAAGCCATATTAAGGCAATATGTAAACATTTCTAAAGAAGGATGATTTGTTTAGATCCTTTAGACCTTCTCTGAGTCTGAATCTGGCTGCAACATGGGATCACTTTGTGACAGGCAGCCCATTGTGGTAGTAAGCTGCTGTTATATTATTATTGTTGGATGAAAAAACAGGCCTCATAATTTATGTCCTGAACTAGGGTAACAAAGAAGCCCCTAAAATGAAGCATTTCTGTGAAATTAGTTTCCTGAGAACACGGTCTAAAGTTTCCTCAAAATAAAGGAATATGAAAATACACTTGAAACTTTTTCTGAGAAGATTAGTGGTTTTCACCGGAAAGGCAATGTAATTGTGTTTGGCAAATTTCACCATAGCTTTAAATTAATCTTCAAAAGTATAAAAGAGTGTGTAAAAAGTTAATGTTTGTGAAGACCTGTGACTGGGCAACGCAGTATTAGGTTTCTCAGCACAATACAACTGTGCATTATGTAGCATACTGGACCCTAAATATGTATGTATTCAGATGAACATACACAATAATGTGTATGCTCCATAATATCAATTCTACATTGATCCATAATCCACTGATATTCACTAAGTGTGCTTGTTCAATTACCCCATCTCCACGAACCACCAACAATCTGTCTTCTCCTCCATTAATCCCAGGATTGCTAAGGGTGGTGATGGTGTTCAACACCTACTCCTTCCTCTGGTGGACAGAGCTGAATCAGTGGGAAGGAAAAAGGAATGCTTACTTCAGAAACTAAACCATAAAATATTTGGGTTTGGAGGAAAGATTTGGCATATGAAACAGTTCACGAGTTTCCTGAATTTCTTTACTAACACTAGATTTTTACAGCAGTATTAGCAGAAGCTCATCAGCCATTTAAATAGGTGTATTTTTATATATACTTCCTTATACATTCCTATGTATAAGAAATCCAGTGTGGACTACAACTTACATGATTAATAGCCAGTATAGAAGCTTAGTCTAGAAATCCGAAGTGTCCCACTGCATTCACAAATTAATCAATATTTTCAAGTCACAAGAATGAAGGTAGATCCCAGGCCTAGTGAATCAATCACAAGCTTTATATTAATTCAAAATACTAATAATTTTTCTTTCAATTAGTAAGGAACATATTTTCCTCAGATGCAGCAATTCACTCATCAGTCTCTGCAATTTTGGTTGCTATCCTTCAGTTCACTAAAGTTACTGTATGAAAAATTAGAAAAATGTTATCATTTACTCCTTTTGAAGAATTTTCTAAATTCCTGCAAGGTCCTGCTCCTTTCACATCCCCTGATGACAGAGGTTTAAAGTGATATTCTTCTTTCTTCCTCTTTTTTAAAAGCATTCCTTCTGCACTGTGTTTTCAAACAGAAATTTCTCCTATGGAGAAACGGGGCTTCATTATTGGCTTCATCCAGTCCATGAGAAGTGATGGAAAGATTTGTTTTTGGAAACATACTCATGGACTTTGGATTGGAGTCTTGCTAGCTTTCAGTTTTGAAAACTGAATTTTATTGATTCTTCAAAATAAAAATTGTGAATTAACGTAGGAGACTCACCCCACCAAGTAAGCATGAGTCAGTCTCAGAAACACGGCAGTCCTAATCCAACACAACACGACAGGGCACCTGTAATTACCTGGTGACTGTATTCAGATTTAAGTGGTTTACTCATGATATTCCAGTCAACTGCTAGAGTGTAAACTAAAAGCTGGGTCAAGTCTCTTTGATATCTGAGCCCTGCTTTAAAGCAGCAAATGGCTACTGCAGCTGGAATTCCAACGTTTTCATCAATCCCAAACTAAAGGTACTGCCTCCAAGTCAGCGAAACCTGCTTAAGCAGACATCAACTCAAGTCGTCAGACCAAGCAAATGAATTCAGATTTCTGAATCTGTTCTTTCATTTTTCCTCTAGAATGACTACTTTTGGTGGATTTAATCCTCCATTCCTTGCTGATATGAGATCATACTTGATGGGTTTCCAATCCTTTTTGACCTGGTGTTAAATTAATGCTGTGACCCTGAGCCAGGACCTTTGTGGTACTACGGCATGGTCCTTATCAGAGTCGTAGACCCTCTGAAAATATCATGTAGTATAACCATTTCTTTGGGCATCCCTGCATTCAACAGGCTGGGATACCGCTAATTGCAATGGCAAAATCATGTGCATCTTCTCACTGTGTCAGGAAGGACTCTGTGGTGCCTCCACTACCTTGTTCATCCCCAGAGTGAGCCGGTGCACGTTGCACCTGCCCTGCTCCATCAGCACTGATACCAACAGTGCTGGATCAAAATGATCAAAGCTGGATCATAAACACTTATCACCATCTCCAATTGCCCAAAAATTGGTTGCTTTGCAGAAAATCAAAGCACGCCTTTCATGAAAACAGGAGCCTGGAAACAATCTCTTATTCCTGGCAACATCCAGAACTAGAAAAATAGAAGATGACTGGCCTGTATATCCCTAATCTCGCAAATATTTACACACACTCTCCAGTGCCTGTAGTGCACGCAATCCCATTGAATCCAGCAGGACTACTCGTGGCCCTTCATTCAGCACCAGGGTGAACTTCGCAGGTCTTGCAGCCTCTTCCCAGCCGACAGCTATGCCCCCACGGCTCCAGGATCGGCGTGTCAAGCGTGAGGCACGCTGCTGTGGGGAGCCTGGACAGGTCACACTCGCGAGTAAAGCCCCGGGTGCCTGCCATGGGCGTGGCGAGTGCAGGGACAGGACAGTTCTCCTGCCAGGAACACCACGTCCCACTCGAGCTCCCGCAGCACTGACGGGCGCCCTGTGAGACCCGTCCCGGGCTGCTCCCCACGGACAGCCCCTGCTGCCCACGGCCCCGCAATCCGGGGAGCCCACGGTCCTGCGGGACGCGGCGGGACGGGGTGCGACCCCCCAGCCCCATCCGCCGGCGGGACCCCGAGCCCGCCCCCGCAGCCCGGCCCCGGCCGCGGCCCCTTCCCCGGGGCGGAGGGAGGGAGGCGGGGCCGAGCCGCGGCTCCGCGGGGCCGGACCGGGCTCCGCGGGGCTGGCGGCGAGAGCTGGGTGCCGCCGGCGGCCGAGGAGCGAGCGGCAGCGGCCGGGGCTGCGCAGCAGGGCCCGCGGCGGGGGCATGGCCCGGCAGTAGGCAGGGAGCGCTCCGCCGCCCGCCGCTCCCGGCGGCAGCCCCGCCGCGCCCCGTCCGTCCTATGCGAGCCGCCCCGGCGCCAAGATGAAAGGTAGGGACGGCAGCGGGGCGCCCGCTCCGCCGCCCGCACACGTGCACACGGGCACCGGGCACCGGGCACCGGCGGGGCGGCACGGCAGGGCACGGCAGGGCAGGGCACGGCAGGGCAGCGCAGGGCGGCATCGGCAGCGTGCGGGCACGGGCAGGCGGCGAGCAGGGTGCGGGCATGGGGACAGCCTTCAGCAAGGGGACACCGCGGACAGGGACGTCCGTGGGGAGGGTGCCCGTGGGGTGAGCCAGAGCCAGCAAGATGCTGGCAGGACACCGTGCGGGCAGGTGGAGGGCAGGGCACGGGCGGGACACGGGCAGGACACGGGCAGCGGTGCCGGGAGAGGCAGAGCGAGGGTCTCACCGCGCCCCTGGTGCGTGCGGGGTCTGCGCCGCCGCCGCGGCTCGCCGTGTGTCGCTCGGTCCCGGTCCGGGAGCGCGCTATCCCTGTGGGTGTGAGTGTGTCCCGGCATGTGTGCTCTCCCCGACACGTTTTCTCTCGGCACCCAACTTTTATCTTCCCCTTGCCGGTGCCCCGAGAAGACTTGCGTTTCTCCCTGGTTTATGTGTTTATTTTTTTGCCAGCGTTTTGCGATGTTCTTGGTGTTGCTTCTAAACATCTGGCAGTGATTAGGTGCCAGTAGAGGCTTAACTGGCTTGTGAAATGTATTTGGCGTATTTCTCCTCCACATCCACCGACTGGAAAATTTTTGGTCTTTACTTTGCATCTGTTCAAACTGAAACTTTGTTTCTTTTCCTTTCTCTCTCTTTTTCTTCCTTCCTTCTCGTTTTGTTTTAAATGGGTGAAACATGCCACTTCTACCAGTTGATCCCATCCTACAAAGTTGTGACTGAGAGGTATTACATTCTTGAAAATTAAATAAAGAAGCAGATTGCCATATTGCTACGCTGCAACCTAGTAAAGATGTGTGGCGGGGAGGGGGGTACGAGAAAGACTTCTGTTTATGAAAATTGATAGCCTTACAGCAAAAGGCAGAGGCTTTGCACACTGGCGAATACTTACAATGAAAACATCAAAGGATATGGAAAGTTTAGGAGTTAGCTGGGAGTCTGCGAGAGTCGAATCCATTTTTTCTTCAGAGGCAAAAATAAGTTTAAGGAAAAGACATACATATACGAAAGTTGCTTTTGGGCACCACTGTGCCTGTTCTTGGATTGCAGAGTTTTATTCCAGATGCCAGAAGGCCAGTAAACACCATGATAGTTACACGGAGTTTCCAGAGTCTAGGACACCAAATGATGTGATTATTTATTCACTTGCCAGAGTAGCTGCCTGAAGGGAGGAAAAACTTTTGGGGGGATTTATTTTGCAAGCCCACACACACTATCTAAGTTACTTCTGACACTGGCATGGTGTCTCTCCAGGGCCATGCAACATATTAAAAATAATGTATTTACAATGTTCTTTATTTACAGGCTGTTCATGCCAAAAAATTTTGTCATCAGCTTGCATTATCAGCCTGAGTGTGAGGGCAGGAACAAACCAAGATAATGGGGATCTGGCAGTAAAAACCTGCGCCTGTTATCACTGAAAGCCTTACACTCCGTTCTTTGGGGTTTTGGGGAGAGGTGAGATGCAAAGGACCAAGGATGGGAATAACATACGATGTGACTTGCGTCTCCTTCCATTCTGCCTCCACTGCTTTTTGCAAAGCAGAGAAGTGGCATTCAAAGGGCAGATGTAATTCCTGCTCCTAGCAGCACTTGCTGGTGCCCCACACTCCATCAAGAGGGAGTGCTAGTCCTTACCATTTGGTTTCCCCAAGAGTGATCACAGCCATCTTATTTCTTTCCGCCAGACAGTTACAGAAATCAATAATAAAATATGCAAAGAAGAGCGCTTAAATGACTGAGCTAATAGCAAAAGAAAAATGTCGAACAAATCATCACATCAAGTGCCTTTGCCAGTATTAGGGAAGTCAGAGAACCAAACCAAATTTTGACTTGGTTATTTCCTTTTCTGGGTGCAGACTTGGCTTTTCATATTTTCTCTTTAAACTTCATGGTCACAATAATCATAGGACTGTAGAACTTGGTATAGTTACACATTTTCTGAATAAAAACAAAAAGATCTGTTGATTGCAGCTGTCTCTGTATCTACCCTCTCTGGAGAATGGAGGAATATCTAAATAATTACATCACTAAATATCTGTAAGGAATAAATTATATTTCCCATTGTTGGTATTTTTAATGTGTTATGTTTTAAATCAGTAAAACAAATTGAAGTTTATGTTCAATATGCTGGCAGTTTTATTTCCAGCAAACAGCACTGAGCTCACAAACTTTGTGATATCTTTTAGTAATAATTCATGTGATTTATTTAGGGATTTGACTGCTTTAGGGTCAGATTTATCTTTATCAAGTGATACTTCTAAGTTGTAGTTATTTATTGAGGCATGAAGGAGTACTCGTTGCCTGGGAAACTAACGAAAACAGCTTCCTCATAGTCAAACACCACCACATGTTTGAAAACATTGGCCATAATTTGAGACAGGGACAAACATCATTAAAACTGAGACCTTCTTCCCAAAATATATCTGCAATATATTTTGTAACTACTACTTTAAACTCTATCTGTAATCACTACTGTCATAGTGACATACAGTGCTGGTGGTAAGTAATTTCCTCTGAAATATGAATATTGTTTGGATAACCACTTAATACTAATGCTCAAAATCAGGCAATGGCAAAGTCAAGGTGGTCATTTTGGAACTGTTACTCCAGGATGACAGAGAATCTCTTAATTATGATGCTCAAAGTAGCTTAGCTGCTTCTTTCCACCACTCCTCTGCCTCCTCTTCTTCCTTCCTCTCTGCTATCACCAGCACCTTGCTATGTACCACTTGTATTGCAATGGTGCTGGAGGACAAATGATCTGGGACCCTGTGCTTGAGTACTGGGATATGCTTGAGAGCTGGAATGGACCAAATATCCTGTCTGGTGCCGTTCCTCTCATTTGATACAAAAATAACGCACAGGGAAAAACAGGTTTGTCCTTGGTAGTGTTCCACTGGAGCCAGTGAAGGCTGCCTCAGGAGCAGCCTGGCCTGCGCCCCTGCCTTTCTTAGCATTGACCCTGTTACCTCAAAGGCAGCTCAGTGTGCTTCGTGCACAGTTCTCAGTAGATAAGAGTACGCTGAGCTTTCACAGGATCTGTGAGTTCAGTTTACCCCAAGTTTGCCTTACACAGTGAATACTTTATCAGACAATTAATTAACATATCAGCCTGTATTGCTAAAATTGTCCCTTCTGTGGGACTTGGAGCCTGGATGTGTTCTGCAAGTAACACCTACATTTACAAAAGCTGACT